>CM040618.1:3090871-3548489 GCA_022817965.1 Solanum lycopersicoides
TGATTTGATCCTTTGCCATTTTTTCAAATAAATAAATACTAATTTTATGGTGAAAAAAATAATTAAATAGAAGGGCAAACAAAATGATAAATACAAGCAACAAGCAACAAGCAATAAGAAACAATATAGTTAATTAAAAATGCTTAACTTTGATTTTGGTCCTTAAGTCATATTTTACTAAGCATATTTCATGTTGATTTAATTGAAAATGTGTGTTTCCAATCCATAATACATAGTAAATATTTAAATTACTTCTAGACCTATAATACTTTCAAATATAAAGTATATGGAAGAAGAAAGTGCAAAAAACTCCAAATGATTTGAGAAATTTGAAAGTTTAGAGAGTGTTTTCTAGCTAAAATATGTCGCGATATGCCTGTGTGGCATGTCACGACAACAGAGACTTCAAAAGACGATCTCAACGATGTAACAACATCATCGAAAGAACATGAATGTCACGTTGAGTTTACGATGAACATGTACTTACCTTTAAGTCAGCTGTTCAAAATTCAGAGGCGAACCCAAGATTTGAAGACAACGGGTGCATCACCAATGATGGTGCTTAGTTAAAAAAAGTATGTACCCAATATTGGTTTATATGAAATACAAAACTACAATATTCATATATAAATAGATTAGATGATACTAATGATAAAGTGTCTTAGGTGAAGTGGTGATTTTAAATTTCACTTTGTACCGTGAGGTCGCAACGGTACAAGTTTGAAACTAGCCATCCTCCTATTTTATTCGATATTTTTAAACTTCATAGCTAAAAACGAAAAACAACAACAAGAAATGAGAATATGGGGATTTGAACCAGTCACTCCACAAAGAAGTTCAGCGTCTAAACCAGCTAACCCAACTGGCTTTTGTATCTTTTGGTGCCTAATAAAAGTCAACTTCAACGTGTATATATATACGTATATATACATTATTTTCCGAAGTTAACGATCACTAGTGGGCCCGCCCTGGTTCAAACTCCCATCAACAGTTACTGCAGTAGCACAAAAATTAGTAACATGTAACTGCAGAAGAAAATGAATTCTTAAATTACACTTCTATTACTTCAAGAAATCAAGTTATACATTGATTGAACTGTATGAAGATGACGAT
This sequence comes from Solanum lycopersicoides, assembly GCA_022817965.1. Taxonomy (NCBI): domain Eukaryota; kingdom Viridiplantae; phylum Streptophyta; class Magnoliopsida; order Solanales; family Solanaceae; genus Solanum; species Solanum lycopersicoides. Next base: position 3,091,985 of record CM040618.1, read on the forward strand.
AATAGGGTATATCAGTGCGATGAAGGTAAAGAGCGCCAGCTATTGACAAGAAGCATAGCGTGATCTCGAGAAAAAGTGGACATCTGTTGAAGTATAACGTTTTTCACGGGATGAGCTGCAGCTTCACCAGCGCGAGCAGCAAGTTCCAGATATACCACAGCTTGCATCCTATCCCCATCCTGTTCAATGTGAGCGCGAGTGGTTATGAAATCTACTTCAAGCCTAACTACAGAGTTATGAAGATGGAATAAATGAGATATAAAGAACTAAAAGTGGAAACAGATTGTCTACTCGCGATCCAGGTATCATCTTTGAGTTCTTATTGAACACGGCAAATTTTTGCTAGAAACTAGTAAGGCTTCGATTGTTCATATTTGGAGAGAGGCAAACAACTCCGCTGACTTCCTAGAAAATGAAGGTCACAATTCACAAATATATATAGGAGAGATTTGATAATCCGAGAAGTTGGAAATGGAGTCTCTTCTCCTAGAAGGTTCAATCCAAGTAGTTGATGACAGATACTAATTAGTTTATTTAGTCCTTTCAAATGTACCCCGAGAAAAGAACAAGGTGAGCACGAGTGGTTAAAAGATCACAAGATACAAACAAACAAACGACGACTATCCTTCAGTCGTAGATAAGTTGGGTTCCGCTATATAAATCCTAACTGACAATTTCAAACTCATCTCAGAATATTATTACGTGTTCACTGGCTACTAGGGAATAAAAAGGAATGAGATTTGGGTTTTATTCCGCGTTTATACTTTATGTATGAGGAAATAGAACTATAAAAAGAGTGGAGGAGCAATTTAGGCACTACTTACAGAACACAGACTCAACCCATGCTCAAGCTGAGCTTTGCTATGACCTCGATCAGCTGCTCTCTTCATCCATTTTTTTGCTAATTCATGAGACTGCATTAAACCTTCTCCGACCGAGTAGCATAATGCTGTGTTATACATAGCACGGACATATCCACCTTCTGCTGCCCTCAAGTACCACTTTGCCTATGCAATTAAGAGGAAACCTTTTAAGTATAGTTCTCGTTAGGCATATTTCTGTAATATAAACAGACAGTTGAAACTAAGTAAATAACATAAATGAGGTACACTTTTCATACCGTTTCCTGGAGATTTCTCTTCGGACCATGACCTTTATGTAAAGTAAGTGCAAGCTGGTACTGAGCACGAACATGACCAGAAACGGAAGCTTTATAAAGCCATTTAACAGCTTCCTCGGGTCCAGAGGATTCACTACATAAGAAGATAGAGTCAGTGTCTTGGACGTAAAGGCAACAAGGGTCTGTGGAAGGCAACATAAGACCGTCTGCCTCTCCTCGCGTGAGGCGCTCACCTTTTTGAAGTGAGGCGTCAATTAATACCAAAAACTTAAAATATTTAATTGCATATATAAATAACCAAAATCTCAATAGCAATAGGCAGGACAGAAAATGATTTGAGACGGCATGATTTCACAACAATTGCATATGAGCCAATTGCGTAGGAGCAATGTCAAAAAGGTTAAGCCAGTCAGAGTAGGAAGAAAAAGGCAAGGGCTTTACTCACTAAACCTTTCAAAGCTACCAACTTCCTCCTCATTATTCGTTAGTATTAGTTCACGCGATTAAGGTTGCTATCTTCCACATATTCAGCTTAGTTTGATACAAATATCTATAATGCACAACTTACAGGCTAGCTAACACATGTTCCCTTCTGAACCCTAAAACCTATATTGCCTCTAACACAGCTGAATTCCTAGGCCTAGACTTAATTGAATGAATATAACTCAGGGATCATAGATCATGAGTCCAGAATATATGATGCTATCAACACTGCAAAGCTAGTTCTTTCACCGATAAACAGCTCCAACAAAAGACATTCATCCAATCCACAGAAGTAACTGAACACATAAAGCACGAATAAAATAATGCAACAATCTCAGCACCTAATGGTCAAGAAGAACCATGAGGCCTTAACTTCAATGATCAGTACGCAAAATTACCGGTAACCTAGTGAAATAGTCGAAGTGTCTGCAACCTACCTCGACTCATCCGCCGTTCCAAAAAAAAAGAAGAAGGGTGAAGGATCAAAATCACACCTAATCCTGATTTTTTGAATTTTCTACCTAACAAATCACGAATTACTTATACAAATCACACCCCAACTATTCAGTTAATTCTCTTTTCCAATCTAAAGCGTGTTTTTGGCTATTAACTCTAAAATAAAAAGATAATGCAACAGTCTGAATACCTTGCTAGTAAAAGTAAACGAAGGAAGTATGTAGCACATAATCCGCACCAATACATGTGCTAGTACGAGTTAACATAGACTTAATCAATTAGTCGAGGTGAGTGCAACCTAGCTCGACACTATAGTTGGCCTTGACAGTGTAGTGATTCTATCCCTCTCCCTACGTTTTCCTTTTAGTATGAGTTACCATGGACTTAATCAAATAGTCAAGGTGCGTGCAACCTAGCCTTAGCCCGACACCATCGTTGGCCATGATTATGTAGTAAGTCCACCCTAACAAGCTAAAGGCAGTAACTAATACTAGTTAACAGAGTCTTTCACCATCTCAGTTGGTGATGGAACCGTTTTCGAGCCTATTTCCGATTCTTCCGACCTTGAATCTAGATTTCCATGTATAATATAGATATTGAGCATCGAAGTTTATGTTTTTACGAAAAAAAAAAATCCAACAATCTGAATACCTTGCAAGAGAGAAATCCCCAAATTGCACTGAGCAGCAGGGTCACCAAGTTCAGCAGCTTTTCTATACAAACCAATCCCTTCTTCTCTTTTCCCCATCTCCCAATAAAGTAACCCAGCATCCACCATAGCTAGCGTAGACCCACGAGAAGCTCCTTTAAGGAAAGAATCAAGGGCTTTACTCAAATTACGCTTAACCCCACCTCTTCCATGCTTAAATCTCTTACCCCATCTTAGAAAAACCATAGATTCTCTTAAAGGTCGAAGTGCATCGCACCAAGACTTGCATACTAGAGAAGATGCCCGTACATTCGACAGCGAAAAACTAGCAGCAATTTTCAAGATAATATCGTAGGGAAGCTGAGAAAAGTCTTGATTGTAGCAGTACTGATTACTACTAGTACTACTGCTGCAACAAGAATTTGATGATGATGGAGGAGTTGTTGTATTGATCTTTTTGGAGTGATCGGAAAAGGGGTTTTCCGATGGACGATTTTGAAGATGGGTTTGTTTTCTGATGAAAGGGAAAGCGGTGAAACGACGAAGACCGTCGGAACTGGACTTGGTCGCCGGCCATGTTTTCTGATTCATGCCGGTGGAAGGAAGGAAAGCAAGGAAGAGAGAAAAATCAGAGCACCTGAGATTTTTCAAGGTGAGTTATGCATATATTAAATTTTGTATATGTATATATATATAAGTAATATTTGTTCAAAAAGTGTTTCGATCATAACTTTTTTAAAGAGAAAAAAGAATAATTGTAGTAAATGATATGCAGATATCTTCGTTATATTTTTAAAATATTAGTATTTTTACCGTTTAAAAATAGCATATGCGTTTTACTCTAACGAAAGACTAAATAGGGACATATAACACAATCTTATTTGTTGATAAATGTCAAATTCATGGATAAGATTGTGACACGTGTATGTCTGTTAGTATAAAAGGGTATATATGTTCTAGTTTTTTAACGACAGAGATAGTAATGTCCTAAAAATATGACAGAAGATATTTGCATACCATTACGATGGTACGAAGATATATTTGTCATTTTCTCTTGTTAAAAAAATAATTATGAAGTTGATTAAAAGAGGGATTTAATATTTTCAAAAGACAAATAATACATTTATTCTTCACACAAGTTTTTAATAGTAGAAATATACATACTGTATTTCAAATATATGCGGATCGCATCGTATATATTGATATATTCTGAAATTTAAATACTTAGGGAAAGAAGTAAACGAGAGACACAATTATATGTGAATCTATTGGATACAGTGTACAACTACACTAATATATCCAGTAACATTCCACAAGTAGGACCTAAGGAGTATAGTAGTGGCGGAGCACACGCTTAATCGAGAGATTCTACATTTAATATATATACATAAAAATATTTTAAACATGTATAAATAATTTAATTTTTCACCAAAGAGGATTCAGATGAAATCCCTTGATCATAAGGTGGCTCCGCCACCGGAGGGTAGAGGGTATGCGTACACCCTCTCTAAACCCTAGTTGTGAAATTTCTAGTTGTTATTGTACACGATATTTAAATGGATTTACATACATCTGACTCTCTTGCTTGTTTCTCTTCTATGTCATCTTGCCTCTCTTCCTAACTATCTATATTTCGAAACGTATCTCTCTTTCTTTGCTTTGCTTCTCTCTCTAAATATTTATATTTCAAAATGTATCCAGAGTATATCTAGTGTGATTAACAAGTATCTAAGATGTATAGACTATCTCAACCGCTTCCCTCCTATCTAGCTCCTCTTTCCTCTTCTCTCATAGCATCTCTCCCAATTTCAACGTATCTGATGGCAAAAATTATGTGTATAGCTTAAAATCTGATAGAAAATTATTAATTAGTGTAACACAGTGATATTCTTTCAAATTATAGAGAGAATTAATAAATATAGCAAAAATATTTGTGTAAGATAGTTTTTTTTCCTAATGGGATTGATATGAAGTGATAAAAATAAGGGCAACTTTCACATATAGCAAATAAAAAATTCATATTTGTATGTTATAGCAAAGTTTGCATAATTGCGCTCCATAGCAAACATAGAAACTGTATAATTCGCTATACATATACAGTTGAAGCAAATTGTATAAAACAAAATGTATAAAACGAGAAAGAGAAAGACACTTGGCAGAGAACTGTATAAAAACAAAGTGTATAAAACGAATTGTATTATTATAAGTGTATAGAACGATTATATACAATTTTAATTTGTATAAAATGAGAAAGAGAGAAAGACAAAAGAGACTTGACAAGGAATATACAATTGAATCGAATTGTATAAAACGAGAAAGAGAGAAATTAGATACAATTTGAAAATTGTATAAAACGAGAAAGAGAGAACGGCAAAAGAAACTGGGCAGGGGAGTATTTTTATTGTATAATTATAAGTGTATAGGACGACAATATATGTACTTGCATGTGTATATACAATTTTCTCACGCTTTATACAAACAGAAACGCAATTTATACATTTCGCTTCTGTTTGTATAAGTGAGAAAGGCAAGGGTGGCGAGCGAGATTTGGGAGAGTGGCGAGCGAGATCTGGAAGAGGGGAGAGAGGGGAACAAAAATATATGTATTTATACAATTTTCTCTGCTTTATACAATTAGAAACAATTTTTATACACTTGTATTTGTATAAAAAGTGAGGAAGCGAGCGAGAGATTGGAGGAGAGTGGCGAGCGAGATATTTGGGAGAGAGGCGCCTGACAATTTTTTGCAAACGTTTGCTATGGAGCACAATTAAATCAAACCCTAGCTACTCCATTTATTTTAGGTTATTACTTTGCTATTATATACAATTATCCCTAAAATTAAAGCTAATATATATATATATATATATATATATATATATATATATATATATATATATATATATATATATATTTATATTAAATATTTATTTATTTTTTAACAAAGAGCATATCCATTCTGTCTTTACATAAAGATATGAATAAGAGGTCGTGACACAAGAAGACTAGAAACTTTAAGGGCTCGTTTGGTAAAAGAAATATAACTGATTTTTGAAATTAATTTAAGATAAATTTATTTCGTGTTTGATTAAAAAAATATTATATCTTAAAATTATAATGTTATTTTTTTTATCTTATATTAAAAATGAAATAACTATACTTGAAATAATTAATCACTAAATAACTCATTAAATATACTAGGAAGGAGATAAAAAGAAAAAAAAAAGTATATACTCCCTCCTCTATTATAACTTATGATGCGGCATTATTTATTTTTCGAGAGTCAAACGATTTAAGTTTGATAACAAATATGCACATGAAATCTTCAAATTTTTTAAAATGAAATTTTTATATTTATAAATTATGTGAAAAATATGATAAGTCACAGTAATTAAAAATTTAAAATAATTAAAAAATTAATAAAATATTTACAATAAAAAATAAACTTATTTAAATCTCGTAATTTAAAACTGTAACATAAATTGATAGTAAGGGATGCTCATTAAGGAAATTACAAGAACAGAATGAAGACAATAGAGGAAGCTTCCCTGTATAAAGCAAATTTAACCATATTATTGTGGGAAATATTATTTGATGTGGATATTTGTTAAAAAGAACAAAAATAAAAAAAATTATTAACTTTGTTGGTTCAATTGTTGAGAGATTAAAAGAATATATTTATTTTTAAAAGTGCTTTTTTTTTTTCGAAAAAAAAAAGAAGGAAGATAAATTTGTCAAGCTTCCCAAAGAAAATAAATATTTTTTAAAAAAATTAGTAGAAGCTAAATTTTTTTCTCCAAAAAGAATACTTCTAAGAAAATATAGGAACACTTCTAAAAACTTATAATGTTGTTGCTCGTACTTCTAAAATTAATTAGTCAAACACAAATTATTTCTCGTTAGAATTATTTTTTTCAAAAAGATAGTTCTGACAAGAATATAAATATTGCCAAAAAAAAAAAAAAAATAAACTAAAAAAACTAAAAAAAATTCAAGATACTTATATGAAAAAAAACATCCATCTCTAAGAAGAAAAGACACATTTAAACACTTGACAAAACACTAGTTATTATTCAATTTTGAGAGAGAAATTCATCAACAAAATGGAAAACAAAGATTGAAATCATAATTTTTCTTCTACATTATCGAATAGCGCGCCACATGCGCTATTCATATATATTGCTCGATGAATCATTATCGAGCTATTCATATCGCGCCATGAATTCATCGTTGAACTTCTTGAAACTCGCCATTATCGAAGGCATTTCCTCTTCAGCTGGCAAAATAGTTGTCCTTAGGTGGAACACCCTACGTAGAGAAACCATCAACCACTCTTCAATAATTGTAACAACGTTTAGCGTAACAGGAAATGATCTCCTATAATCAGTTGGAATAATAAAAATCGGGTCAACTAACCACTTTTTGGCCCCGTCTTTGTAAAATAGACACCGTCATAACGTTACATGACAATGTCATGGTGTTACATTGCGTGGAATTTGCAACTCCACGACAATGTCTATTTTTCAATTACAAGGACCGAAAAGTAACTATATGTGAACTAATTCAAATAACGTGTAGATTAACAGGAAATGATCTCCTATAACCAGTTAGGATAATAAAAATAGCGTTAACTAACCACTTTTTGGCTGTCTTCGGAAAATAGACACCGTCATAGAGTTACATGACAATGTCTCCGTTTTACACCCGGGAAATGTGCAACTCCACGACAATGTCTATTTTTCAATTAGAAGGACGGAAAAGTAGCGATGTGTGAATTTTATCGTTATATTTGAGATGAAAAGAGTCGAAAGTCCCTAGGATTGAACTCACCCTTCTTTTTGGCCAAAACCCGAACCAGGGACAGTAGAGATGCCGGTTGCTTCCAACAATTTGAGACAATAGAAAACATCAGGAGCTTTCTCGAGCTTCTTTGCAGCGTCTATCGCTCCAGGAGGCAATTGAATTTGCGGGAAGGAGTACATAGCACCTGTTATAAACATTCAATTTCCTCACGAAATGTCAATGATTGGTCGCGTTTCAACGTGTAATAGAATACGAAAACATGAGAAAGTACTTGCCTTCTGTGAAATTACAAACAACATTTTTGCAGCTGTTGAACCCGTCGGTCATTATATGAGCCCTCCGTCTTAGTGACTCAAGGATGCCTTTGCTGCAAAAAGCATCAACTACTATTAGTCATGAAATTCATACAAATGTTTCGTCTCATTAAACGAGTAGAAGATCTCGGTATTCACGAAGTAAATGACACAAAGTTCAACAGCAATACATAAAACGGTACTCAAAATTCCTACGTTGTTTAGACTGTCCAAAATTGTTACCTCACCCGTATCAAATCCTCTAAAATGCCCTACTTTTAGAGGATCTGACACGCACACATTGGCAGTTTCAAGAGTCGGAGCTATATAAGTTCAAAACCGAGTGAAAAGAATGACTTTCTACTCTAATTCCGACAATTCCACAGATGAACTTCAAGTATTTCATGTAAGCAGAGATGTCGGCTGTAATTAGTACCTTTCTCTAGCAAATTGCTCGTACGAAATATCTCCGGGCTTAGGTGGATTCGCCAGTAAACCCAACTGTTGAAACGAGAAAGAATACAAGCATTTCTTGTCAGCACAGGCTTACGATTAAACAGAATAAACTGGCAGCAACTTTTAGGTAACATAAAAATACGGTAAAATTCGAGATGTCGGAAAAAGTTGATTGTCAACTCTATAACACAATAAGATTTCCTTTCTGGAAGGATAAATCTTCGAGGGAATGAACAAAAATTACTCACAAATATTTGTGCAGGTACATTTGGACTGAGCGATATCGAAGCAACCTTGTATATCTCTTCAACCGACTGCAACATCAAATTAGAGAAAGGCCACGTCTCAGTAGTACATAGATTATGCTTGGGAAATAACAGGGCCCTCGAACGTTTTTATTACATGGAGCATATTGGAATAGGTCAAATTGATCGGAAAAAATTCGTTTCAAATTTAACTCAAGTTCATCTCTATATACTAGGATATATAGTATATATGTTGCTCGGACACTCCAAGAATGTTGCCACAACCCTGTCGGATCTTCAAAAATGCAACATTTTTTTGGACGATCCGACATGAAAAAGTCGACATCCGCCCCCCCCCCCCCGGAAAGAAATGAAAAACAAAATAAATGATGTGATCGATACATCTACGAGAATTGCACATAAAAAGCAATTCGGCATGGAGGGATCAGCACTTTAGCAGAGAAGCAAGATTATTTCGAGTGAACTTCAATTACTGTCATTCGAATTGGGGATGACGAAACAAACCTTGGGAGGAATGTTAGTCATCTCAAAGTATCCACCACGTTGTCCACATTCGCCCCAATAACCTTTGGAGACCGTATGAAATGAAACTAGTTGAAGCTCCTTGCTTATGGGCGGACCCATATCAAATAAAACCTACAAATTTCAGTGAACATGGATATTATTAGAGATACGATATATATAATATTTAGGGGTTGACAAATTCTTCAAGTGTACATTACCTTTCGTGCACTTATGAAGGGATGCTCATCTTGGTAAATATTTTGTTGATAAACTTCGTCTCCAAGTAATACCAAATTTTCTTTGTAACAGAATTGTATTATTTGTCTTAGATTTTGTTCACTAAGACACTGTCCGGTAGGATTTCCGGGGTTTATAATCACCATTGCTCGTACCTAGGAAATAATATAAGTATAAGATGAGTGCATGTTACCATCGTATATGCTAATTATTTACACCGGTAGTGTAAAAAACTGACTACACTGTCGGTGTAAATAACTTGAATCCTCGTAAATATGAGTCGATATGAAGAGACTCAACCCTATAAAAAGCCTTCAAGTTGCCTGTCCCGGAAAATACTTGTCAGTGCCAAATTTCGGATGCGCTGTAACAGTCCCGTTTCTACGAAATGTGGACACTGGTACAACCTAAAACCTATTGCTCGGACTCTCCTAATATGTTGGATCCTCCAAAAATGCGTTACTTTAGGAGGATCCGACACACACACGTTGATATTTTTTGAAGAGTCCGAGACTCCGAGCAACGTAGCCTAAAACTCGCTCAAAATTTGGAAATGTACAGAACTAACCATATAGACGATGTGTCTGCACGTATCTGGAAAACAAAATTTAGGCATATATACTCACAGTTATTCCGTTCTGTCGGGCTTGTTCAATAGATTGTCGAAGGTCATTGATATCAAGACCCCAGTCGGCAGTCTCTTCAAGATAGTACGGAACAAGAGAACCCCCATACAATGATATTGTAGCAGAGTATAGCGGATACTGCGGAACAGGAACCAACACCTAACAACAAGTATGTAACTGTAAGGAATATTACGAAGCGCGTAAAATCTAGAACCTGAAAAAAATTCAGAACATATTGGTTATCCTTTTTTCCCTCTTTTTGGTTATATAGTTACCCCGTCATTTGGGCCCCGAATGATAGTATGTAATATCTGCATGATTCCTTTGCTGGCTCCGTCCGTAAGAAATATGAGTTCCGGATCACTGTCAAAAGAAAAACCAGATAAGCTTAGTTACTAAATTGAAGTCACCGAAAAGAGACCTAAAAAAACGATATAACCTCGGATATCCATCACGTCTCTCAATGAAATCTGCAATCTCTTCCCTTACACCGGGAATGCCACGGGAGTCGCTATAAGCACCTAATTAACCAGCAGTATAAAGTTACTCATTTCTTAAAAACGAAAGATCATAGGACAGTAGGAAAATCGAGGCAAAAAGACCTATAACAACAACGTGGACAAGTGGTTGCTAATCGATAGAGCTCAAGAAGCAGGGATGATAAATGCAGGGCTTTCGACACGAGATAACAGAATAGATCTTTAAGCACGTAAGAAGGAACTATAGTTTTAATTCACAAAAGTAATAAACGATGACAACTATAATCGGATGTTCACTTAGACATAAAAAAGGGGATAGTAACTCTCGAAGAAACATTATGTTTGTGCTTCTCTATGGAAGAGAGAAATTAAAGGAAATAAAGACAGAGTCAGAGAGGCATAGCAAGTAGAGCACCGTGCCACATATAATCTATGTTGCTCCGACTCTTGAAAAATACCGTCGGGTATGTGTCGGATCCTCCAAAAGTATGCATTGTCGGGATACCCGACATCCATGAGACAACAACATTTTCGGAGGGTCCGAGCAAAATGGATGATGAAAATTACCGTACTCAATTCCTACAATAATATAGTTTAAGTGGAAAAGGATACCTAGACCTCCAGAATTCAACGAAAGATAATGTTTAGCTTTTGCGATTGCGTCCGCAGGGAATAGTTGTCCGACATTAGGATCATCTAGTAAAAATGGAGCTTGGCAGAGAGCAATGACCTGAAAATAAAGAGTGTTAACGCTTTACGTATGCCAAAACCATAAGCGTCTCATAGAAGTGACATTCAAAAATTACAACAAACCTGGCGCGGAAACGTCAGCGGCTTCTGTCCGAGGGCATGAGGATTACCTACATTTGTGAATATAATCTGTATAGCAAGAAGAAATCATGAAATTGTTACACAAGTATAGTAAAGTCACTGAACTAAGTATTTATAAGTCAAAACCACACCTCAAATATCCCGATTTTTCGAGTTTCATACCTTAACTATTAAATGTGCTAGTTTTCTAATAGAACTATTAACAAAGGTTTATCGAAACACACCTCAACTATCAATTTTCCCTTTTCGTACCTGAAATATCACTATCGTTTAGGTAGAAAAAGGGAAAATTGTTGGTTGAGGTATGTTATTGAACTCGGAACGTAAAGTCACTAAACTATGTGGTTATGCCCAAAATACAAATCATCAAAACGTCAAATTTCCGATGCCGGCAAAAGACATGTCATTGCCACATAATCATTTTCCCACTATGTACATGCCACACATTTTTTTCAATTGAACATTCACATTGTCATAACCAATATTTTAAACATAAACAATTTAACAAAACATCAAACAAAAAAATAAAAGCAACAATTTTGAACCGCATCTTGCCACGCTACAATTAAATCATTCCGTGATTCAAAAGCGTTTACTTTTACCTTCTTTCCTTCCTTCTGAAGCTGAGAAGCTCGAAGATAGAGCTCACCACGTACAGCATATTGACACTTCTTCACATTTTCATTCAAATTTTCATAGTCCAACGGCTTAGACGACATTATAAACAACTAAAACTAGCACCTCCTTAACCTACAATGTGTAAAAAGAAACAATATAACAAATGGTAAGAGTACTACCACTACTATTAAAAGTCAAATATTAGCGACAAACAAAATTTTATATCTAAACAACGAAGTCATCACTAATCCTATTTTTTTTTATAAAACCCGCGGCCGCTACCCTTTGGGCGCACCCAGGTAAAACCCGTTCCTATGCAATAGCTCGCGAACTCATCACTCATCCTATTTAACGACAAATTATCAAAAAATCTACTAATTACAAGTTATTTAGCGACAAATCAGCCTCGATAAAGTGTGTAAAAAGAAACAATATAATTAATGGTAAGAGTACTACTACTACTATTAAAAGTCAGGAATTAGCGACAGAAAATTTTATATCTAAATAACAAAATTCATCTCTAATCCAATTTAGCAACAAATTATGAAAAATTCTAATAATTATAAGCTATTTAGTGAAAAATCATCCACAAATTCATAGTTAATTTCACCTTTTTTCTAGTTGAAAATAAGCAAATTAAAGAATTATATAAACATCATTTAACTATATTAATGTAGTAACCACAATAATACAACAATTTCACAAGAATGAGTAACTCAACAATTCTAGATCTTGAAAAAAGGAATTCAAAAATCAAAATTCATGCTAACCCTATTTAACATAAAATTAGTATAAATTATCAAGAACTTTGATCATTACAAGGTATTTAGCAACAAATTAACTATTAATTTTTAGTGGAAAATTATACTAAGAAGATTATATAAACATCATTTAACCACTTGTTTTGAAATTAATTTACTTTTAATTAGCTCAAAAAAAAAATAATTACCTTAATAATTCTAGCTCTTGAACAAGGGAATTTCAAGAAATGGAAAAACACAATGGATTTTAGTGTATATTTTTCTGTGGGTGTTTTTTGTCATATTATTTGCTCCACGTGGCAGACATGCAGGTATGATGATTTGTCATCATATAAACTGATGGGACCCACTTATTGAGATGTGTGCCCAACCAGATTAGTTCATTACTCCCTGTCTCATTTATATAATTAATTTGATTTGACACAAAATTTAAGAAAGAAAGAGAGACTTTTGAAATTTATGATCTAAAATACATGATAAATATTTGTGTGGCTAGAAATTATTTCATCAAAAGCAAAGACATAAATACACAATTAAAATTGTCCCGTATTTGCATAAAGACACCTTAACTTTTAAAAGTGTTCTATCAATCCCACAGAACTATTTAATATCTTTGTAAATGGGCCAAAATGACCCATTTTCTCGTCTATTTACTCGTGCGTGTTGCTCACTCCTTATGATAGAATTCAACCCGACCCGACCAAAATGACTCATTTGCAAAGATATTAAATAATTTTGTGGGGTGATAGGACACTTTGAAAGTTAAGATGTCTTTACGCAAATTTCATCAAAAAGATAAAATGAATATTTAAAGGGAAAATGCATAAGTATCCCCCAATCTATGTCCGAAATATCAGAGATACACTCATACTATACTAAGATCTTATTACCCCATGAACTTATATTATATATAATTTTCTATCTCTTTTTGGCCTATGTGACACTATCTTGTGGGCCCAGCGCGTATTGAAAATATTTCCGTGGACGTCCTTAAGACGTTGGCAATGTATCCAGTTCTTCCCACAGGAAAAACGGACGCATTTTCAAGTTTAAACGAGCCCCAAAGCAGGTAAACGCTTATGTTAGCCATATTTGTGTGGATAGTCAATGAAATTTTTGTGATCCAGAATTCTCAAAATAAAATGGTCGAAATTTTTCATGGACATCCGTTAAGATGTTGATAATGTATTTAGTTCATCCTGCGGGAAAACAGACGCATTTTCCAGTTCAAACGAGCCCCAAAGAAGGTAAACTCGTATTTGGCTGATTTTTATGTGATATAGTCAATGAAATTTTTGTGATCTAAATACCAAAACAAAATGTCCAAAAATTTTCGTGGACATTTGATAAGACATTGACAATGTACCCAATTCGTCCCGCGAGGAAAAAAGCACATTTTAAAGTTCAAACAAGCCCCAAAGCAGGTAAACGCAAATTTAACTGATTTTCGCGTGATATAGTCCATGGAATTAGTGATCTGAATTTCCAAAAACAAAATAGCCAAAAATTTTCGTGGACATCCGTTAAATGTTTGCAATGCATCCAATTCTTCCGGGGGGGAAACAAACGCATTTTCAAGTTCAAACAAACCCCAAAGCTGGTAAATGCATATTTTACCGATTTTCGTAGGCTATATTCCATGAAATTTTTGTGATTAAGAATTTCCTAAATAAAATGGCTGAAGTTTTTCGTGGACGTCTGTTAAGACGATGGAAATGTATCCAGTTCATCCCAAGGGGAAAACGAACGCATTTTCGTGTTCAAACGAACCCCAAAGTAGGTAAACACATATTTTATCGATTTTTATGTGTTATAGTCCATGGAATTTTTGTGATTCAAAATTTTTGAAACGAAATGGATAAAAAATTTCATGGACGTCCATTAAGACTTTGACAATGTCTCCAGTTCATCCTGCGGAGAAAATGGGCGCATTTTCAAGTTCAAATGAGTTCCAAAGCATCTAAACGCAAATTTTGTCAATTTTCGTGTGTTATAATTCATGAAATTTTTGTGATTTGGAATTCCCAAAATAAAATGGCTAAAAATTTTTGTGGACGTCCGTTAAGACGTTGGCAATGTATCTAGTTCGTCTCACGGGGAAAATAGACACATTTTCAAGTTCAAATAAGCCCCAAAATCGGTAAACACAGATTTTGATATGCTATAATTCATGAAATTTTTATCATTCGAAGTTTCTGAAAAAACGGCTGACATTTTTCGTGAACGTCCGTTAAGACGTTGAAAGTGTATCCAGTTCATCCCACAGGGAAAACGGGCGCATTTTCAAGTTCAAACGAAAACCAAAGCAAGTAAATGCAATTTTTTTCAATTTCTTGCCAGAATTCCCGACATAAAATTGTTAGAAATTTTTCATGGACGTCCCTTAAGACATTGGTAATGTATTCAGTTCGCCCAGCGAGGAATACGGGCGCATTTTCCCGTTCAAACAAGCCTCAAAGCAGGTAAACGTATATTTTGTCAATTTTCGTATGCTATTGTCCATGAATTTTTTATGATCTGAAATTTCCAAAACAAAATGTTTGAAATTTTTCGTAGACATCCGTTAAGACGTTGGCAATGTATTTTGTTCGTCCTGCAGAAAAAACGGGCACATTTTCAAGTTCAAACAAGTTCCAAAGCAGGAACACACAGATTGTGTAGATATTCGTGTGCTATACTCCATGAAATTTTTGTGTTTCGAATTTTTGAAATAAAATGGCCGAAATTTTTCTTAGACGTCCTTTATGACGTTGACACTGTCTCCAGTTCATCCCGCAGGGTAAACTTGTGCATTTTCAAGTTCAAACGGGCTCCAAAGCAGGTAAACGCAGATTTTGCCGATTTACGTGTGATATAGTCCATGAAATTTTTGTGATTAAAAATTCCCAAAACGAAATGGCTGAAACTTTTCATGGACGTCCGTTAAGACGTTGACAATGTATCCAGTTCGTCCTGCGGGGAAAACAAGCGCATTTTCCAGTTCAAACGAGCCCCAAAACAGGTAAACACATATTTGCCGTTTCTCATTTCTTATAGTCCATGAAATTTTTGCTATCTAAATCCCAAAAGAAAATGGTTGAATTTTTGTTGACGTCCGTTAAGACGTTGAAAATGTATACAGTTCGTCCCACGGGGAAAACAAACACATTTTTAAGTTCAAATAGGTCTCAAAGAAGGTAAGCGTAGATTTTGCCGATTTTCGTGTGCAGTCCATTGAATTTTGGTGATATGAATTTTTCAAAACAAAATGATCAAAATTATTCGTGGACGTCAGTTAAGACATTGGCAATGTATTCAGTTCTTCCCTCAGGAAAAACAGACTCATTTTAATGTTCAAACGAGCCCCAAAGCTGATAAACGAAGATTTTGCTGATTTTCGTGTGTTATAGTCCATGTAATTTTTGAGAATCGGAATTCCCTAAATAAAATTGAAATTTTTCTTGGATATTCGTTAAGAAGCTGACAATGTATCCAGTTCGTCTCGCCGAGAAAACATGCACATTTTCAAGTTCAATGAAGCCTCAAAGCAAGTAAACATAGAATTTGTCAATTTTCATGCGTTGTCCATGAAATTTTCGTGATTCGGAATTTCCAAAACAAAATGGTTAATGTTTTTCGTGGACGTAAGTTAAGATATTAGTAATGTATCCAGTTCGTCCCGCGGTGAAAATGGACACATAGTCAAGTTCAAACGAGCTCCAAAGCAGAAAAATGCTGATTTTGCCGATTTAATTATCACACAATCTTCATAATTGTAACAAGTTTAAGCGTACAGGAATGATCTCCTATAATCAAGTGGAATAATAAAAATCGGCAACTAACACTTTTGGCCCTCTTTGTAACATAGACACGTCAAACGTTACATACAATGGGTTCTGGGTTACATTGCGTGACATTGCAACTCCACGACAATGTCATTTTTCATATTACAGGACCGAAAAGTAACTATTGCTGTAAACTTAATTTCAAATACGTGTCATATAAGGAAATTACTCTCCTATAACCAGTTAGGATATAAATTAGAGTTAACTAACACCTTTTGCTGTCTTCGCGAAAATAGACACGTCTAGAGTTTACATGACAATTGCCGTTTTACACCGGAAAATGTGAACTCACGACAATTCTATTTTTCAATTAGAAGGAGCGAAAGTAGCGATGTGTTGAATTTTATGTTAATTTGAGATTGAAAAGAGTCGAAAGTCCCTAGGAATTGAACTCACCCTATACTTTCTCTGCCAAAACCGAACAGGACAGTAGAGATGCACGGTTGCTTCCAAACAATTGTAGACCAATAAGAAAATAGAGAGGCTTTCTCAGAGCTTCTTGCGCCGTCTATCGCTCCAGGAGGCAATTGGAATTTGCGGCGAAGGAGTACATAGCACTGTTATAAACATTCAATTTTCTCACGCACATCGTAACTCGAATATGGTCGGATTTCACGTGTATAGATAGAAAACATGAGAAAGTACTTGCCTTCTGTGAAATTAAACAACATTTTGAGCTGTTGACCGCGGGTCATTATAGCAGCCTCCGTCTAGTGTACTCAAGGATGCCTTTGTGCAAAAAGCATCAACCTCTATTAGTCATTGAAATTCATACAAATGTTTCGTCTCATTAAACGAGTAGAAGATCTCGGTATTCACGAAGTAACTGACACAAAGTTAAACAGCAATCACATAAAACGGTACTCAAAATTCCTACGTTGTTTAACTTCCCAAATTGTTACCTCACCCAGTTCAAATCTCTAAAAGCCTACTTTTAAGGATTGAACGCAGCACAATTGGCAGTTTTCAAGAGTCGGACCTATATAAGTTCAAACCGATAAAAGAATGACTTTTCTCTCTAATTTTTCGAAACCAATTTCAGACAGATGGAACTTCAAGTATTTCATTGTAAGCAGAGGTCGCTGTAATTAGTACACTTCTGCTGAGAAATTGCTCGTACGAAATATTCCGGGCTTAGGTGGATTCAGCCGTAAACCCAACTTTGAACGAGAGAGAATACAAGCATTTCTGTCAGCACAGGCTTACGATAACAGAATAAACTGCAGCAACTTTTAGGTAACATAAAAATACGGTAAATCGAGATGTGGAAAAAGTTGATTGTCAACTCTTATAACACATATAAGATTTCCTTTCTGGAAGGATAAATTCGAGGAATGAACAAAAATTACTCACAAATATTTGTGCAGTACATTTGGATGAGCGATATCGCAAGCAACCTTGTATATCTTTCAACGACTTGCAACATCAAATTAGAGAAAGCCACGTCTCAGTAGTACATAGATTATGCTGGGATACACGGCCCTCGAACGTTTTTATTACATGGAGCATGGGAATAGGTAAAATTGTCCGGAAAAAATTCGTTTCAAAATTTAACTCAAGTTCCATCTTATATACTAGATATATAGTATATATGTTGCTCGAACTCCAAGAATGTTGCACCAACCCTGTCGGAATCTTCAAAATGCAACATTTTTTTGGACGAATCCGACATGAAAAAGTCGACATCCGCGCCGCCCCCCCGGAAAGGAAATGAAAAACAAAAAATAAGATGTGATCATACAATACTACGAGAATTGCCAGCATAAAAAGCATTCGGCATGAGGGATCAGCACTTTAGCAGAGAAGCAAGATTATTTCGAGTTGAACTTCAATACTGTCAATTCGAATTGGGGATGACGAAACAAACTTGCGGAGGAATTTAGTCATACTCAAAGTATCACCACGATTTGTCACATTCGCCCCAATACACCTTTGGGACCGTATGAATGAACCTAGTTGAAGGCTCCTGCTTAATGGGCGACCATATCAAATAAACCTACAATTCAGTGAAGATGGAATATTATGAGAATACGATATATATAATATTTAGCGGGTTGACAAATTCCTTCAAGTGTACTACCTTTGTGCAGCTTATGAGGGTGCTTGCATCTTGGTAAATATTTTGTTGATAAACTTCGGTTCTCAAGTATACCAAATTTTTTTGTAACAGATTTGTATATTGTCTTAGATTTTCACTAAGACACTGTCCTGTAGGATTTCCGGTTTATAATACCATGCTCGTACCTAGGAAATAATATAAGTATAAGTATGAGTGCATGTTACATCTTATATGCTAATTATTTACCACCGGTAGTTGTTAAAACTGACTAACTGTCGGTGTAAATAACTTGAATCCTCGTAATATAGTCGATATGAAGAGACTCAACCCTATAAAAAGCCTTCAATTGCTGTCCCGGAAATACTTGTCAGCTCAAAATTTCGGATGCGCTGTAAAGTCCCTGTTTCTACCGAATGTGACACTGGTACAACCTAAAACTATTGCCGGACTCTCCTAATATGTTGGATCCTCAAAAAGGTTACTTTAGGAGGATCCACACACACACGTGATATTTTTTGAAGAGTCCGAGACTCCGAGCACGTAGCCTAAAACTCGCTCAAAATTTGGAAATGTACAGAACCTAACCAATAGACGATGTGTCTGCGACGTATCTGGAAAACAAAATTTAGGCATATATACTTCAAGTTATCTTCTGGTCGGCTTGTTCAATAGATTGTTGAAGGTCATTGATATCAGACCCCAGTCGCGAAGTCTCTTGCAAAGATAGTAGGAAACAAGAGACCCATACAATGATATTGTGCAGAGTATAGCGGATAACTGGGAACAGGAAACCAACACCTAACAACAGTATGTAACTGTAAGGAATATTACGAAGCGCGTAAAAATCTAGAACCTCGAAAAAATCAAACATATTGGTTATCCTTTTTCCCTTTTTGCGTTATTAGTACCGTCATTGTGGCCCGAATGATAGTATGTAATATTCTGCATGATTCCTTTGCTGCTCCGTCCGTTAAGAAATAAGTTCCGGATCACTGTCAAAAGAAAAACCAGGAATAAGGCTTAGTTACTAATTGAAGTCACGAAAAGAAGATCCTAAAAAAAACGATATAACTCGGATATCCATCACGTTCTCAATGAAATCTGCAATCTCGCTCCTTACACCGGAATGCACGGGAGTCGTATAAGCACCTAATTAACCAGCAGTATAAATTACTCATTTCTTAAAACGAAAAGATCATAGGCAGTAGGAATCGAGGCAAAAAGACCTATAACAACAACTGACAGTGGTTGCTAATCGATAGAGCTCAAGAACAGGATATAAATGCAGGCTTCGACACGAGATAACAGATAGACTTTTAAGCACGTAAGAAGAACTATAGTTTTAATTCACAAAAGTAATAAAACGATTTGACAACTATAACGGCATGTTCAACTTTAGACATAAAAAAGGTAGTAACTCTCGAAGAAAATTATGTTTGTGCTTCTCTATCGGAAGAGAGAAATAAGAAATAAAGACAGAGTCAGAGAGCCATAGCAAGTAGAGACGTGCCACATATAATCCTATGTTGCTCCGACTCTTGAAAAATTACCGCGGGTATGTGTCGGATCTCCAAAAGTATGCATTGTCGATAGCCCAGCATCCATGAGCACAACAACATTTTCGGAGGGTCGAGCAAAATGGATGATGAAAATACCGTCTCATTCTACATAAATAGTTTAGTGGAAAAGGATACCTAGCACCCAGATTTCAACGAAAGATAATGTTAGCTTCGATTGCGTCCGCAGGGAATAGTTGTCCGACATTAGGATCATCGTAGTAAAAATGGAGCTTGGCAGAGAGCATGACCTGAAAATTAAAGAGTGTTAACGCTTTAAACGTATGCAAAACTAAGGTCTCATAGAATGACATTCAAAAATAAACAAACCTGGCGCGGAAACGTCAGCGGCTTCTGTCCAGGGCATGAGGATTACCTACATTTGTAATATAATCTGTATAGCAAGAAGAAATCATTAATTGTACACAAGTATAGTTAAAGTCACTGAAATAAGTATTTATAGAGTCAAAACACACACTCAAATATCCCGATTTTTCGAGTTCATAACCTTAAATATTAAATTGCTAGTTTCTTAATAGAACTATTAAACAAAGGTTTATCGAAACACAACCTCAACATATAATTTTCCTTTTTTCTGTATTGCTGAAATATCACTATCTTTAGGTAAAAAAGGGAAAATGTTGTTTAGGTATGTTAATTGAACTGAGAACGTAAAGACTAAACTATGTGTGTTTATGCCCAAAATACAAATCATCAAACGTCAAATTTCGATGCGGCAAAAGACATGTCATTGCCACATAATCATTTTCCCACTATGTACATGGCCACACATTTTTTTCAATTGACATTCACATTTCATAACAATATTTTTTAAACATAAACAATTTAAACAAAACATGCAAACAAAAAATAAAAGCCACAATTTTGACCGCATTCTTGCACCTACAATTTAATATGATTCGTTGATCAAAAACTTTATTTTAACCTTCTTTCCTTCCTTCTAGAATGCCTGAAGAGCTCGGAAATAGACTCAACAGGTAACAGCATTTGACACTTCTTCATACATTTTCATTCACAATTTTGCATATCCAAACGGCTAGACGACATTATAAACAACTAAAACTAGCACCTCCTTAACCTACAATGTGTAAAAAGAAACAATATAACAAAACTGGTAAGATACTACCACTACTATTAAAAGTCAAATATTAGCGACAAACAAAGATTTTATATCTAAACACGGAAGTATCATAATTCCTATTTTTTTTTAAAAACCCGCGGCCGCTACCTTTTGCGCACCAGGTAAAACCCCGTTCCATAGCAATAGCTCGCGAACTCTCACTCATCCTAATTTAACGACAATTATCAAAAAATTACTAATTACAGTTTTTAGCGACAAATCAGCCTCGATAAGGTGTTAAAAAGAAACAATATTAATTAATGGTAAGTAGTACTTACTACATTAAAAGGTCAGAATTAGCGACAAAAAATTTATATGCTAAATAATCAAAATCATCTCTATCCATTTAGCAACAAATTAGAAAATTCTAATAATTATAATCTATTTAGTGAAAAATATCACAAATCCATAGTTATTTCTACCTTTTTTCTAGTTGAAATAAGCAAATTAAAGAATTATATAAACATAATTTTAACTAATAATGTAGAACCACAAAATACAACAATTACAGAATGAGTACTCAACAATTTAGATCTTGAAAAAAGGAATTCAAAAATCAAAATTCATGGCTAACCTATTTAACATAAAATTAGTATAAATTTCAAGAACTTTTGATCGTATAAGGTTATTAAGCAAAAATTAACTATTAATTTTTAGGAAAATTATACTAAGAAGATTATATAAACATCATTTAACCACTGTTTTGAAATTAATTTACTTTTAATTAAGCTCAAAAAAAAAATTACCTTAAAATTCATGCTCTGAACAAGGGAATTGCTACCGAAATGGAAAAACACAATGGATTTTAGTGTATATTTTTCTGTGGGTGTTTTTTTGTCATATTATTGCTCCACGTGGCAGAACATCAGGTATGATGATTTGTCATCATATAAACTGATGGGACCCACTTATTGAGATGTGTGCCCAACCAGATTAGTTCATACTCCTGTCTCATTTATATAATTAATTTGATTTGACCAAAATTAAGAAAGAAAGAGAGACTTTTGAAATTTATGATCTAAAATACATGATAAATTTTTGTGTGCGCCTAGAAATTATTTCATCAAAAGCAAAGACATAAATAACATAAAATTCGTCCGTATTTGCCATTAAAGACACTATTTTAAAAGTTTTATCAATCCCAACAGAACTATCTAATATCTTTGTAAATGGGCCAAATGACCATTTCTCGTCTATTTACTCTGCGTGTTGCTCACGTCCTTATGATAGAATTCAACCTCGACCCGGACCAAATGGAACTCATTGCAAAGAATTAAATAATTTGTGGGTGATAGGACACTTTGAAAGTTAAGATGTCTTTACGCAAATTCATCAAAAAATAAAAGAAATATTACAAGGGAAAATGAATAGTATCCCCAATCTATTGTCCGAAATATCAGATGATACACTCAACTATATAAATCTTATTACCCATGAACTTATATTTATTATATAATTTTCATATCTCTTTTTGCCTATGTTGAACTATTCTGTGGGGCAGCTGCGTATTTGAAAATATTTCTCGTGACGTCCTTAGACGTTGGCAATGTATCCAGTTCTTCCCACAGGAAAAACGGACGCATTTTCCAGTTTAAACGAGCCCCAAATCAGGTAAAGCGCTTATGTTAGCCATATTTGGTGGATAGTCAATGAATTTTTGGTGATCCAGAATTCTCAAAATAAAATGTCGAATTTTTATGACATCCGTAAGAGTTGTAATGTATTTAGTTCATCCTGCGGGAAAACAGCGGCATTTTCCAGTTCAACGGCGCTATCTAGCTCCTCTTTCCTCTTCTCTCATAGCATCTCTCCCAATTTCAACGTATCTGATGTCAAAAATTATGTGTATAGCTTAAAATATGATAGAAAATTATTAATTAGTGTAACACAGTGATATTCTTTCAAATTATAGAGAGAATTAATAAATATAGCAAAAATATTTGTGTAAGATAGTTTTTTTTCCTAATGGGATTGATATGAAGTGATAAAAATAAGGGCAACTTTCACATATAGCAAATAAAAAATTCATATTTGTATGTTATAGCAAAGTTTGCATAATTGCGCTCCATAGCAAACATAGAAACTGTATAATTCGCTATACATATACAGTTGAAGCAAATTGTATAAAACAAAATGTATAAAACGAGAAAGAGAAAGACACTTGGGCAGAGAACTGTATAAAAACAAAGTGTATAAAACGAATTGTATTATTATAAGTGTATAGAACGATTATATACAATTTTAATTTGTATAAAATGAGAAAGAGAGAAAGACAAAAGAGACTTGACAAGGAATATACAATTGAATCGAATTGTATAAAACGAGAAAGAGAGAAATTAGATACAATTTGAAAATTGTATAAAACGAGAAAGAGAGAACGGCAAAAGAAACTGGGCAGGGGAGTATTTTTATTGTATAATTATAAGTGTATAGGACGAAAATATATGTACTTGCATGTGTATATACAATTTTCTCACGCTTTATACAAACAGAAACGCAATTTATACATTTCGCTTCTGTTTGTATAAGTGAGAAAGGCAAGGGTGGCGAGCGAGATTTGGGAGAGTGGCGAGCGAGATCTGGAAGAGGGGAGAGAGGGGAACAAAAATATATGTATTTATACAATTTCCTCTGCTTTATACAATTAGAAACAATTTTTATACACTTGTATTTGTATAAAAAGTGAGGAAGCGAGCGAGAGATTGGAGGAGAGTGGCGAGCGAGATATTTGGGAGAGAGGCGCCTGACAATTTTTTTGCAAACGTTTGCTATGGAGCACAATTAAATCAAACCCTAGCTACTCTATTTATTTTAGGTTATTACTTTGCTATTATATACAATTATCTCTAAAATTAAAGCTAATACATACATATATATATATATATATATATATATATATATATTTTTTTTTTTTAACAAAGAGCATATCCATTCTGTCTTTACATAAAGATATGAATAAGAGGTCGTGACACAAGAAGACTAGAAACTTTAAGGGCTCGTTTGGTAAAAGAAATATAACTGATTTTTGAAATTAATTTAAGATAAATTTATTTCGTGTTTGATTAAAAAAATATTATATCTTAAAATTATAATGTTATTTTTTTTATCTTATATTAAAAATGAAATAACTATACTTGAAATAATTAATCACTAAATAACTCATTAAATATACTAGGAAGGAGATAAAAAGAAAAAAAATATATCCTCCCTCTATTTTAACTTATTATGCGACATTTTTTTATTTTTCTTGAGTCAAACGATTTAACTTTGATAGAAAAAATGCGCATGAAATTTTCAAAATTTTGAAATGAAATTTTTATATTTATAAATTATGTGAAAAACATTATAAGTCACAATAATTAACAATTTAAAATAATTAAAAATAAATAAATTACAATATAAGATAAACTTATTTAAATCTCGTAATTCAAAACTGTAACATAAATTGATAGTAAGGGAGTACTCATTAAGGAAATTACAAGAACAGAATGAAGACAATAGAGGAAGCTTCCCTGTATAAAGCAAATTTAACCATATTATTGTGGGAAATATTATTTGATGTGGATATTTGTTAAAAAGAACAAAAATAAAAAAATTATTAACTTTCTTGGTTCAATTGTTGAGAGATTAAAAGAATATATTTATTTTTAAAACTGCTTTTTTTTTAAAAAAAAAATAAAGAAGATAAATTTGTCAAGCTTCCCAAAGAAAATAAATATTTTCTAAAAAAATTAGTAGAAGCTAAATTTTTTTCTCCAAAAAGAATACTTCTAAGAAAATATAGAAACACTTCTAAAAACTTATAATGTTGTTGCTCGTACTTCTAAAATTAATTAGTCAAACACAAATTATTTCTCGTCAAAATTTTTTTTTTCAAAAAGATAATTTCGACGAGAAAATAAATATTGCCAAAAAAAAAAAACTAAAAAAAAAAGAGAAAAAATTTCAATTTTAGAAAACATCTCCAAGAAGAAAAGACATTTAAACACTTGACAAAACACTAGTTATTGTTCAATTTTGAGAGAGAAATTCATCAACAAAATGGAAAACAAAGATTGAAATCATAATTTTTCTTCTACATAATCGAATAGCGCGCCACGTGCGCTATTCATATTGCTCGATGAATTCATCATCGCGCTATTCATATTGCGCCATGAATTCATCGTTGAACTTCTTAAAACTCGCCATTATCGAAGGCATTTCCTCTTCAGCTGGCAAAATAGTTGTCCTTAGGTGGAACACCCTACATAGAGAAACCATCAACCACCTTCAATAATTGTAACAACGTTTAGCGTAACAGGAAATGATCTCCTATAATCAGTTGGAATAATAAAAATCGCGTCAACTAACCACTTTTTCGCCGTGTCTTTGTAAAATAGACACCGTCATAACGTTACATGACAATGTCATGGTGTCACAACGCGTGGAATTTGCAACTCCACAACAATGTCTATTTTCCAATTACAAGGACGGAAAAGTAGCTATGTACGAATTTTATCGTTATATTTGAGATGAAAAGAGTCGAAATACCCTAGGATTGAACTCACTTACCCTTCTTTTTGGCCAAAACCCGAACCCGGGACAGTAGAGATGCCGGTTGCTTCCAACAATTTGAGACAATAGAAAACATCAGGAGCTTTCTCGAGCTTCTTTGCAGCGTCTATCGCTCCAGGAGGCAATTGAATTTGCGGGAAGGAATACATAGCACCTGTTATAAACAATCAGTTTCCTCGCGAAATGTCAATGATTGGTCGCGTTTCAACGTCTAATAGAATACGAAAACACGGGAAATGACTTGCCTTCTGTGAAATTACAAACAACATTTTTGCAGCTGTTGAACCCGTCGGTCATTATATGCGCCCTCCGTCTTAGTGACTCAAGGATGCCTTTGCTGCAAAAAGCATCAACTACTATTTATCATGAATCCATAAAAATGCTTCGATGAGATCAATAAACGAGTAAAAGATCTCTGTATTCACGAAGTTAACGACACAAAGATCAACATCAATATATACAACGGTACTCAAAAGTCCTATGTTGTTTAGACTATCGAAAATTGTTACCTCACCCGTATCAAATCCTCTAAAATGCCCCTACTTTTAAAGGATCCGACACACACATTGGCATTTTTAAGAATCGGAGCAATATAAGTTCAAACCGAGTGAAAAGAACGAGATTTTCTACTCTAATTCCGACAATTCCACAGATGAAGTTCAAGTATTTCACATAAGCAGAGATGTCAGCTGTAATTAGTACCTTTCTCTGGCAAATTGCTCGTACGAGATATCTCCGGGCTTAGGTGGATTCGCCAGTAACCCCAACTGTTGAAACGAGAAAGAGTACAAGCATTTCTTGTCAGCACAGGCTTACGATTAAACAGAATAAGCTGGCAACAACTTTTAGGTAACGTAAAAATAAGGTAAAATTCGAGATGTCGGAAAAAGTTGATTGTCAACTCTACAACACAATAAGATTTCCTTTCTGGAAGGATAAATCTTCGAGGAAATGAATAAAAGTCGTTACTCACAAATATTTGTGCAGGTACATTTGGACTGAGCGATATCGAAGCAACCTTGTATATCTCTTCAACCGACTGCAACATCAAATTAGAGAAAGACCACGTCTCAGTAATACATCGATTATGCTTGGGAAATAACAGGGCCCTCGAACGTTTTTATTACATAGAGCATATTGGAATAGGTCAAATTGATCGAAAAAAATTCGTTTCAAATTTAACTCAAGTTCATCTCTATATACTAGGATATACAGTATATATTTTGCTCGGACACTCCAAGAATGTTGCCACAACCCTGTCGGATCTTAAAAAATGCAACATTTTTTTGGACGATCCGTCATGAACACGTCGACTTTTTGAAGAGTCTAAGCAACATGGTGCATATAGCCAGGATAAACAAAGCGGCAACTTGGAAGAGCCCCCCCCCCCGGGGAAAGAAATGAAAAACAAAATAAATGATGTGATCGATACATCTACGAGAATTGCACATAAAAAGCAATTCGGCATGGAGGGATCAGCACTTTAGCAGAGAAGCAAGATTATTTCGAGTGAACTTCAAGTACTGTTCATTCGAATTGGGGACGACGAAACAAACCTTGGGAGGAATGTTAGTCATCTCAAAGTATCCACCACGTTGTCCACATTCGCCCCAATAACCTTTGGAGACCGTATGAAATGAAACTAGTTGAAGCTCCTTGCTTACGGGCGGACCCATATCAAATAAAACCTACAAATTTCAGTGAACATGGATATTATTAGAGATACGATATATATAATATTTAGGGGTTGACAAATTCTTCAAGTGTACATTACCTTTCGTGCACTTATGAAGGGATGCTCATCTTGGTAAATATTTTGTTGATAAACTTCGTCTCCAAGTAATACCAAATTTTCTTCGTAACAGAATTGTATTATTTGTCTTAGATTTTGTTCACTAAGACACTGTCCGGTAGGATTTCCGGGGTTTATAATCACCATTGCTCGTACCTAGGAAATAATATAAGTATAAGATGAATGCATGTTACCATTGATATGCTAATTATTTACACCGGTAGTGTAAAAAACTGACTACACTGTCGGTGTAAATAACTTGAATCCTCGTAAATATGAGTCTATATGAAGAGACTCAACCCTATAAAAAGCCTTCAAGTTGCCTGTCCCGGAAAATACTTGTCAGTGCCAAGTTTCGGATGCGCTGTAACAGTCCCATTTCTACGAAATGTGGACTATGGTACAACCTAAAACCTATTGCTCGGACTCTCCTAATATGTTGGATCCTCCAAAAATGCCTTACTTTAGGAGGATCCGACACACACACGTTGATATTTTTTGAAGAGTCCGAGACTCCGAGCAACGTAGCCTAAAACTCGCTCAAAATTTGGAAATGTACAGAACTAACCATATAGACGATGTGTCTGCACGTATCTGGAAAACAAAATTTAGGCATATATACTCACAGTTATTCCGTTCTGTCGGGCTTGTTCAATAGATTGTCGAAGGTCATTGATATCAAGACCCCAGTCGGCAGTCTCTTCAAGATAGTACGGAACAAGAGAACCCCCATACAATGATATTGTAGCAGAGTATAGCGGATACTGCGGAACAGGAACCAACACCTAACAACAAGTATGTAACTGTAAGGAATATTACGAAGCGCGTAAAATCTAGAACCTGAAAAAAATTCAGAACATATTGGTTATCCTTTTTTCCCTCTTTTTGGTTATATAGTTACCCCGTCATTTGGGCCCCGAATGATAGTATGTAATATCTGCATGATTCCTTTGCTGGCTCCGTCCGTAAGAAATATGAGTTCCGGATCACTGTCAAAAGAAAAACCAGATAAGCTTAGTTACTAAATTGAAGTCACCGAAAAGAGACCTAAAAAAACGATATAACCTCGGATATCCATCACGTCTCTCAATGAAATCTGCAATCTCTTCCCTTACACCGGGAATGCCACGGGAGTCGCTATAAGCACCTAATTAACCAGCAGTATAAAGTTACTCATTTCTTAAAAACGAAAGATCATAGGACAGTAGGAAAATCGAGGCAAAAAGACCTATAACAACAACGTGGACAAGTGGTTGCTAATCGATAGAGCTCAAGAAGCAGGGATGATAAATGCAGGGCTTTCGACACGAGATAACAGAATAGATCTTTAAGCACGTAAGAAGGAACTATAGTTTTAATTCACAAAAGTAATAAACGATGACAACTATAATCGGATGTTCACTTAGACATAAAAAAGGGGATAGTAACTCTCGAAGAAACATTATGTTTGTGCTTCTCTATGGAAGAGAGAAATTAAAGGAAATAAAGACAGAGTCAGAGAGGCATAGCAAGTAGAGCACCGTGCCACATATAATCTATGTTGCTCCGACTCTTGAAAAATACCGTCGGGTATGTGTCGGATCCTCCAAAAGTATGCATTGTCGGGATACCCGACATCCATGAGACAACAACATTTTCGGAGGGTCCGAGCAAAATGGATGATGAAAATTACCGTACTCAATTCCTACAATAATATAGTTTAAGTGGAAAAGGATACCTAGACCTCCAGAATTCAACGAAAGATAATGTTTAGCTTTTGCGATTGCGTCCGCAGGGAATAGTTGTCCGACATTAGGATCATCTAGTAAAAATGGAGCTTGGCAGAGAGCAATGACCTGAAAATAAAGAGTGTTAACGCTTTACGTATGCCAAAACCATAAGCGTCTCATAGAAGTGACATTCAAAAATTACAACAAACCTGGCGCGGAAACGTCAGCGGCTTCTGTCCGAGGGCATGAGGATTACCTACATTTGTGAATATAATCTGTATAGCAAGAAGAAATCATGAAATTGTTACACAAGTATAGTAAAGTCACTGAACTAAGTATTTATAAGTCAAAACCACACCTCAAATATCCCGATTTTTCGAATTTCATACCTTAACTATTAAATGTGCTAGTTTTCTAATAGAACTATTAACAAAGGTTTATCGAAACACACCTCAACTATCAATTTTCCCTTTTCGTACCTGAAATATCACTATCGTTTAGGTAGAAAAAGGGAAAATTGTTGGTTGAGGTATGTTATTGAACTCGGAACGTAAAGTCACTAAACTATGTGGTTATGCCCAAAATACAAATCATCAAAACGTCAAATTTCCGATGCCGGCAAAAGACATGTCATTGCCACATAATCATTTTCCCACTATGTACATGCCACACATTTTTTTCAATTGAACATTCACATTGTCATAACCAATATTTTAAACATAAACAATTTAACAAAACATCAAACAAAAAAATAAAAGCAACAATTTTGAACCGCATCTTGCCACGCTACAATTAAATCATTCCGTGATTCAAAAGCGTTTACTTTTACCTTCTTTCCTTCCTTCTGAAGCTGAGAAGCTCGAAGATAGAGCTCACCACGTACAGCATATTGACACTTCTTCACATTTTCATTCAAATTTTCATAGTCCAACGGCTTAGACGACATTATAAACAACTAAAACTAGCACCTCCTTAACCTACAATGTGTAAAAAGAAACAATATAACAAATGGTAAGAGTACTACCACTACTATTAAAAGTCAAATATTAGCGACAAACAAAATTTTATATCTAAACAACGAAGTCATCACTAATCCTATTTTTTTTTATAAAACCCGCGGCCGCTACCCTTTGGGCGCACCCAGGTAAAACCCGTTCCTATGCAATAGCTCGCGAACTCATCACTCATCCTATTTAACGACAAATTATCAAAAAATCTACTAATTACAAGTTATTTAGCGACAAATCAGCCTCGATAAAGTGTGTAAAAAGAAACAATATAATTAATGGTAAGAGTACTACTACTACTATTAAAAGTCAGGAATTAGCGACAGAAAATTTTATATCTAAATAACAAAATTCATCTCTAATCCAATTTAGCAACAAATTATGAAAAATTCTAATAATTATAAGCTATTTAGTGAAAAATCATCCACAAATTCATAGTTAATTTCACCTTTTTTCTAGTTGAAAATAAGCAAATTAAAGAATTATATAAACATCATTTAACTATATTAATGTAGTAACCACAATAATACAACAATTTCACAAGAATGAGTAACTCAACAATTCTAGATCTTGAAAAAAGGAATTCAAAAATCAAAATTCATGCTAACCCTATTTAACATAAAATTAGTATAAATTATCAAGAACTTTGATCATTACAAGGTATTTAGCAACAAATTAACTATTAATTTTTAGTGGAAAATTATACTAAGAAGATTATATAAACATCATTTAACCACTTGTTTTGAAATTAATTTACTTTTAATTAGCTCAAAAAAAAAATAATTACCTTAATAATTCTAGCTCTTGAACAAGGTAATTTCAAGAAATGGAAAAACACAATGGATTTTAGTGTATATTTTTCTGGGGGTGTATTTTGTCATATTATTTGCTCCACGTGGCAGACATGCAGGTATGATGATTTGTCATCATATAAAACTGATGGGACCCATTTATTGAGATGTGTGCCCAACCAGATTAGTTTATTACTCTCTGTCTCATTTATATGAATTAATTTGATTGGACACAAAATTTAAGAAAGAAAGAGAGATTTTTGAAATTTATGATCTAAAATACGTGATAAATATTTGTGTGGCTGGAAATTATTTTATCAAAAGCAAAGACATAAATACACAATTAAAATTGTCCCGTATTTACATAAAGACACCTTAACTTTTAAAGTGTTCTATCAATCCCACATAACTATTTAATATCTTTGTAAATGGGCCAAAATGACCCATTTTCTCGTCTATTTACTCGTGCGTGTTGCTCACTCCTTATGATAGAATTCAATCCAACCCGACCAAAATGGCTCATTTGCAAAGATATTAAATAGTTTTGTGGGGTGATAGAACACTTTGAAAGTTAAGGTGTCTTTACGCAAATACGGAACAACATTGATGGTGTCTTTATGTCTTTTCTCTTTCATCAAAAAGATAAAATGAATATTTAAAGGGAAAATGCATAAGTATCCCCCAACCTATGTCCGAAATATCAGAGATACACTCATACTATACTAAGATCTTATTACCCCATGAACTTATATTATATATAATTTTCTATCTCTTTTTGGCCTATGTGACACTATCTTGTGGGCCCAGCGCGTGTTGAAAATATTTTCGTGGACGTCCTTAAGACGTTGGCAATGTATCCAGTTTTTCCCGCAGGAAAAACGGACGCATTTTCAAGTTTAAACGAGCCCAAAGCAGGTAAACGCTTATGTTAGCGATATTTGTGTGGATAGTCCATGAAATTTTTGTGATCCAGAATTCTCAAAACAAAATGGTCAAAATTTTTCATGGACATCCGTTAAGATGTTGATAATGTATTTAGTTCATCCTACGGGAAAACAGACGCATTTTTCAGTTCAAACGAGCCCCAAAGAAGGTAAACTCGTATTTGGCTGATTTTTATGTGATATAGTCAATAAAATTTTTGTGATCTAAATACCAAAACAAAATGTCCAAAAATTTTCGTGGACGTTTGATAAGACATTGACAATGTACCCAATTCGTCCCGCGAGGAAAAAAGCACATTTTAAAGTTCAAACAAGCCCAAAAGCAGGTAAACGCAAATTTAGCTGATTTTCGCGTGATATAGTCCATGGAATTAGTGATCTGAATTTCCAGAAACAAAATAGCCAAAAATTTTCGTGGACATCCGTTAAATGTTTGCAATGCATCCAATTCTTCCGGGGGGGGAAACAAACGCATTTTCAAGTTCAAACAAACCCCAAAGCTGATAAATGCATATTTTACCGATTTTCGTATGCTATATTCCATAAAATTTTTGTGATTAAGAATTTCCTAAATAAAATGGCTGAAGTTTTTCGTGGACGTCTGTTAAGACGATGGAAATGTATCCAGTTCATCCCAAGGGGAAAGCGGACGCATTTTCGAGTTCAAACGAACCCCAAAGTAGGTAAACACATATTTTATCAATTTTTATGTGTTATAGTCCATGGAATTTTTGTGATTCGAAATTTTCGAAATGAAATGGATAAAAAATTTCATGGACGTCCATTAAGACTTTGACAATGTCTCCAGTTCATCCTGCGGAGAAAATGGGCGCATTTTCAAGTTCAAATGAGTTCCAAAGCATCTAAACGCAAATTTTGTCAATTTTCGTGTGCTATAATTCATGAAATTTTTGTGATTTGGAATTCCCAAAATAAAATGGCTAAAATTTTTCGTGGACATCCGTTAAGACGTTGGCAATGTATCTAGTTCGTCTCACGGAGAAAATAGACACATTTTCAAGTTCAAATAAGCCCAAAATCGGTAAACACATATTTTGATATGCTATAATTCATGGAATTTTTATAATTCAAAATTTCTGAAAAAACGGCTGAAATTTTTCGTGAACGTCCGTTAAGACGTTGAAAGTGTATCCAGTTCATCCCACAGGTAAAACGGGCGCATTTTCAAGTTCAAACGAAAACCAAAGCAAGTAAATGTAATTTTTTTCAATTTTTGTGTGCTATAGTCCATGAAATTTTTGTGAGCCAGAATTCCCGAAATAAAATTGTTAGAAATTTTTCATGGACGTCCTTTAAGACATTGGTAATATATTCAGTTCGCCCAGCGAGGAATACGGGCGCATTTTCCAGTTCAAACAAGCCTCAAAGCAGGTAAACGTATATTTTGTCAATTTTCGTATGCTATTGTCCATGAATTTTTTATGATCTGAAATTTCCAAAACAAAATGTTTGAAATTTTTCGTAGACGTCCGTTAAGACGTTGGCAATGTATTTTGTTCGTCCTGCAGGAAAAACGGGCACATTTTCAAGTTCAAACAAGTTCCAAAGCAGGAACACACAGATTGTACAGATATTCGTGTGCTATACTCCATGAAATTTTTGTGATTCGAATTTTTGAAATAAAATGGCCGAAATTTTTCTTAGACGTCCTTTATGACGTTGACACTGTCTCCAGTTCATCCCGCAGGGTAAACTTGTGCATTTTTAAGTTCAAACGGGCTCCAAAGCAGGTAAACGCAGATTTTGCCGATTTACGTGTGATATAGTCCATGAAATTTTTGTGATTAGAAATTCCCAAAACGAAATGGCTGAAATTTTTCATGGACGTCCGTTAAGACGTTGACAATGTATCCAGTTCGTCCTGCGGGGAAAACAAGCGCATTTTTCAGTTCAAACGAGTCCCAAAACAGGTAAACACATATTTGCCGTTTCTCATTTCTTATAGTCCATGAAATTTTTGCTATCTAAATCCCAAAAGAAAATAGTTGATTTTTTTTTTACGTCCGTTAAGACGTTGAAAATGTATACAGTTCGTCCCACGGGGAAAACAAACACATTTTTAAGTTCAAATAGGTCTCAAAGAAGGTAAGCGTAGATTTTGCCGATTTTTGTCTGCTATAGTCCATTGAATTTTGGTGATCTGAATTTTTCAAAACAAAATGACCAAAATTATTCGTGGACGTCAGTTAAGACATTGGCAATGTATTCAGTTCTTCCCTCAGGAAAAACGGACGCATTTTAATGTTCAAACGAGCCCCAAAGCTGATAAACGAAGATTTTGCTGATTTTCGTGTGTTATAGTCCATGTAATTTTTGAGAATCGAAATTCCCTAAATAAAATTGAAATTTTTCTTGGATATTCGTTAAGAAGCTGACAATGTATCCATTTCATCTCGCCGAGAAAACATGCACATTTTCAAGTTCAATGAAGCCTCAAAGCAAGTAAACATAGATTTTGTCAATTTTCATGCGTTGTCCATGAAATTTTCGTGATTTGGAATTTCCAAAACAAAATGGTTAATGTTATTCGTGGACGTAAGTTAAGACATTAGTAATGTATCCAGTTCGTCCCGCGGTGAAAATGGACACATAGTCAAGTTCAAACGAGCTCCAAAGCAGAAAAATGCTGATTCTGCCGATTTAATTGTGCTATATAGTCTATGGAATTTTTATGATCCGAAATTCCTGAAATGAAATGACCAAAATTTATCGTGGACATCCGTTAAAACATTTAAAATAGATCCAGTTCATCCCTCAGGGAAAACAGATGCATTTTCAAGTTCAAACGAGCCCCAAAACAAATAACCGCAGATTTTGCCATTTTTCGTATGCTATAGTTCATGAAATTTTTGTGATCTGGAATATCCAAAGCAAAATGGCCAAAAAAATTTGTGGACATCTGTTAAAACGTTGGCAATGTATCAGTTCGTCCCGCTGAAAAAACAAGCACATTTTCTAGTTCAAACGAGTCCTTATGCAGGTAAACGTATATTTTACCAATTTTTGTGTGCTATATAGTCCATGATTTTTTTGTGATTTGAAATTCCCAAAACAAAATGGTCAAAAATTTTTGTGGACGTCTGTTACGATGGTTGCAACGTATCTAATTCGTTTCGTGAGGAAAACGAACGCATTTTAAAGTTCAAATGATTCTCAACGAAGGTAAATGCAGATTTTGTCAATTTTTGTGTGCTATAATCCATGAAATTTTTGTAATCTTGGTTTTCCGAAAGAAAATAGCTACAATTTTTTTGTAGACGTTCGTTTAGATGTTGTCAATGTATCCACTTCTTCCCGAGTGGAAAACGAATGCATTTTCAAGTTCAAACAATCCCTAAAGCAGGTCAACACACATTTTGCTGATTTTTGTGTGCTAGTCTATGGAATTTTTGTAATCCAGAATTTCTTAAACAAAATGACCGAAAATTTTAGTGGACGTTTATTAAGACGTTGACAATGTATCCAATTCATCATGCGGGGAAAACGGGTGCATTTTCAAGTTCAAACGAGCTCCAAAGAAAGTAAACGCAGATTTTGCCAATTTTTGTGTGCTATAGTCCATGGAACTTTGTGATCCGAAATTTCCAAAACAAAATGAACAAATTTTTTTGAGGATGTCTGTTAAGATGTTGACAATATATCAAGTTCGTCCTGCGCGGAAAACAGTCGCATTTTCAAGTTCAAATGAGCCTCAAAGCAGGGAAACAAACATTTTGCCAATTTTAGTGTGCTATAGTCCATGAAATTTTTGTAATCTAGATTCCTTAACAAAATGACTGAAATTTTTGTAGACGTCCGTTAAGATGTTGGCAATGTATCTTGTTCGTCCCACAGGAAAGACATGCGCATTTTCAAGTTCAAATGAGCTCCAAATCAGGTAAACACAGATTTTGATGATTTTCGTATGCTATATAATCTATGAAATTTTTGTGATCAAGAATTTCTTAATCGAAATGATCCAAATTTTTCATGCACGTCCATTAAGACCTTAGAAATGGAACTAGTTCGTCCCGCGAGAAAAAATGATGCATTTTCAAGTTCAAATAGCTCATAGATTTTTTTGATCAGGAAATTCCAAAACAAAATGGTAGAAATATATCAAGGACGTTCGTTAAGACCTTAGAAATGGAACCAGTTCGTCTCGCGGGAAAAAATGATGCATTAAAGCTCAATTGAGCCCCAAAGCAGAAAAAGAAAATTTTACCTATTTTCTGTGTGTTGCCCATGATTTTTTTTTATATGGAAATCCTGAAGCAAAATGGTCGAAATTTTTCATAGACGTCCGTTAAAACCTTAGAAATGAAACCAGTTCGTCCTGCGAGAAAAAATGGTGCATTTTCAAGTACACACAAGCCCCAAAGCAGGCAAAGGCAGATTTTACCGATTTTCATGTGTTATAACCCATGCATTTTTTTTATCTGAAAATATCAAAATTAAAAGGCCAAAATTTTTCATGGACGTCCGTTAGAAATGGAACCAGTTCGTTCAGCGAGAAAAAGTGGTGCATTTTCAAGTTCAAACGAGCCCAAAGGACGAACAAGATACATTGACCACGTCTTAACGGACGTCAACGAAAAATTTCGGTCTTTTTATTTTGGAAATTCGGGATCACAAAAATTACATGGACTATAGCATACGAAAATTTAAACAATCTGTGTTTACCTGCTTTCGGGCTCGTTTGAACTTTAATATGCGCTCGTTTTTCTCCGCGGGACGAACTTTAATGAAATTCCAATAGATTGGGGAGAAATTTTACTTTAGAGTCGATTGACATATATCGTTGTGGCATTTGTTTTGAGAATTCTACAAGAAAGATTGAACAAGAACAAAGAGGACATGGGAAACAATTGCCTTAAGGTCTAAATCCAAAATTAGCACTCAGTGTAAGTTTTAGAATATTGAAGCTTTCATATATCACACATGTATTATAATTGAGCTCACAATAGCCTAATGTTAAGTTCTTGGCATAAATCATTATCTATTCTCAACGCCTATCAACGATACAGATCAATTACTTCTCGGAAAATATACCTTATCAGGGGCGGAGCTAATATTATGGTTACGGATTTGGCAGAACCTAGTAACTTAGGCTCAAATCTGGTGATTGCATTTGCGATGTACCAGGTCCATAATCTGCACTATATATATTGAAGTTTCAGTCGACTTCAACTTATATAAACCAACAATGTAAAGAAATTTTACACTATCAGATCGACATTATTTTCTTATTTGCCCTCGATTTGTCAAGACTAAACCATATCATATATACGCGAAAGTTACTCCTAGTCCCGTTGAGGTTATTATAGATCGACCCCTACTTAAACAACCACACAAGACTAAATTCCAACATACGAGGATGCAACAAGAAAAATAGAAATAAAACGAAAAAAATTCTCAAGTGAAAAAAAAAAGAATTCTTCATTTCTTGTTTGAGTAGGTCCTTGATGATGTTTTGAATGAGCAAATTACATCTTCTTTCACCGATGGCGAAAAAAAAATATATGAAAAAAATTAATCATCCAAATTGTGATACATATTTAGAGCATTGTCAAATTAGAATCAGTCAGTGTATACAAGTTAAACTCTTATTATAAGTTAACGGCTCGACATTGTTTCCTGATTTGCCCTTGGTTTCCGGTGAGCACCTCTACCGCCCCAAGCTTGTTCATGGCCACGCCGAATTTGTTAAACCACCCCACTTCATCATTACTAAATCTTTGGACAAGTCCCCTTGTTCTTATATCTTGTGTCAAACCTTGATCGGATTCGAGTAAACCTTTTTTCATCAGCAATTGCTTGTAAAATACTGAGTCCATTTTGTATTGTGTTGTTGCATCGAACGCTATTGTACTCGTTTGGCTAGTACATGTAAATTTCATAACACCGCCTAGTCGTGGATCAACCATTTGGGCCTTCTCGGGTGTGTCCATTCGATAAAGAAAGTTGAAACAATGAGCTACTCCAATTGAGTGTGCACCAATTAAGACAACTAAATCTTCTGCATTTAGGCCTTTTCTGTTGAAAAGTTGAATCATTTGGTCTACTGTGTCATCAGGCAATGGGAGGTTGCCAACGACGTTTTCTACTCGCGATTCCATGCCGTCACGTCGGCCACCAGACACCTCGTAATGGGGGAGTCCCGATGCAACAAAGGCGTCACGAGATAAATAGGCTAAAACATCAGAGCACGAGACAATGCCAGGGCAGTTTTCTTCGAGTTCTGCTTTGATCTCGTCAATGAGTTCAAATCCCTTGACTGTAACGCCATTTGACGGAGATAACTTCTCTATTTTCCCACCAGTTGGTGTTGTATCGAGCAATATTGACCCATCGCAACCCTGTATATACGATATGTTACATACACTGACAGTATAAAAAGAATTATGATCGATCATCTATGTAATTTAATATGTTTTAGTAGTAAGTTATCAATGAATTTTATCAAGTCTTAGTTTTTGGTTTTCCACTCGGTGTCCGGAGCCCCGTATTGGAGCTCCGACTAAATCCGGATTGCGCACTGCACGGCCCATTTGGGGGAGGCGCTCCCAACAGGATTTTCTCCCCACATTGGAGCTCCGACTAAATCCGGATCGCTCACTGCAGGGCTCATTTGTGGTGGAGCTCCCAACAGGATTTTCTCCATACCCGGGCTCCGACTAAATCCAGATCGCACATTGCAGGGCCCATTTGGGGGTGACGCTTCCAACATAATTTTCTCCCCACATTGGAGCTTCGACTAAATCCGGATCGCGCACTGCAGGGCTCATTTGGGATGGGGCTCCCAACAGGATTTTCTCCATACCCAGGCTCCGACTAAATCCGGATCGCGCACTGCAGGGTCCATTAGGGGGTGGCGCTCCCAACATGATTTTCTCCATACCCAGGGCTCGGACCTGAGACCTCTGGTTTAAGGGTGAAACACTCCCACCAGTGCACCACAACCCATGTTGGTAATTTTTATCAAGTCTTAAGTTGTCATTCAGATGACCTAAATACTTCTTACATATCGTCTGTGTACAAAACTTAAACTCCATTTTCATGGTTGCAAATAAGAAACATTTTTCGAAAGATAAAAGTCATTTTCTGGTGTTTGGTTGTCGTTAACTATTTTTCATTTACGTTTCTTCATCAATTCTCTCGAATGCTAATATACTTATCAATTTTTCGCTCTCTAACCAAACACGTAAAAAAAAAAAAATCGCGGTGCCAAATATTCTTTTAGAATTTATGAATAATTGCATATAGAGTAGTGAGAACTTACTTTGACAAAGCAATCATGTAAGAAAAGCCTAGGGATGGCAGCAGCAATAGTAGAGTCATTTTGAAAGGCTCTAATTAGGCCATTTTTTATAATTTGCTCTGCTTGAGGACATGTATTTTGATAAAATCCCTCTCTTAATCCTTCTAAAATCTCTGGTTCTTCGTGTTCTTTTGTAATCGGATCTACGTTATATTCAGGAAAAACTTGTGGATATCCATGGCGGACACCTTCTATTTGGGGATGCTCAAAATTGAAAGCCTCAAAATCGTGCTCGTGATGCTTCATTTCCTTTTTGTTCTTCTTGTTCTTGTTCTTGTTCTTGTTTGACTTTTTCTTTTCCTTTAAGGACCTTTCGTTCCTTGTCTCATAATTTGAGCAAGGAATCGCGATGTCATTGACATTGGCATGAACAACATTGTTATTATCACCATGGATCGTTACGTCTGTCTCACTAGAATCATGTTCTAGAAATTCAGGACGATGATTCGGAAATGATGAAGCTAGCAAAGGTGATAGAATCGCGCAAACTAGTAAAATAGCTGCAAAAATCCCAACCTTAGCTGCCATAATTTGTTTAAGGTGATATGAAGATAAATATTTGTTCAATTTAAGCTTTTTTTTGGATGATCTTATAAATAAATAAATTGTAGAGAACCAAAAAAAAAAAAGGCTTTTTAGGCTATTGGTGGTAAAGATTTTTCTTGGTAGTTATTTCAGTTAAGGAAATAAATGGTTATAATTTTGAGAACCAATGAATTGAATTTAACTAATTAAAGAAAAATTTCACCCTCAAAATATGGAGGTCCTTGTAAACTTTTTGAGAACTTTTTCTTTTAGAAGAAAAAAGAGTCAAAAATATTTCTGAACTATTCGAATTAGGTTAAATTTATCCTTCGTTATGTTTTTTTACTCAAAAATGTTCACGTTGTTGGTCAACTAGCTTTGAAATGCTCTCTAACTAGTCAAATAGTCGAAAAATGTATGATTATACTTTAAAAAGGTCTCCATCTCTCTCCCTTTATTCAGAGGAAAATTCAAGATTTTAACTTTATGAGTTCAGACTCTTTTATTAGTGGACTCGCTATACTTTTAAAATTATGAGTTTGGAATCTAATATTTGTTGAACTTTTGTTGTTTCACGCGCTCACAAATAATGGTGTTGATTGAACCCGTAGCATTATGGATACATCCACCACGCACCTCATGTGGATGCGGAGGGTAGACATAATGGTCAAAAACACACCTCAACTATCGTTTTTTCACGGATTTCACACATTAACTATCAGTTGTTCCCTTTTCTGACTTGAACGATCACCATGTACTCAGCTAGGTGTTTATGACACGTAGAGTGCTATATATAGTTCAAATAGAAAAGGAGAAGAATAGATAGTTGAGGTGTGAAACTCACGAGAAAGTGATATTCTACTATTATTAGTACTAGTAATATGCATCACATACTTGAATAGAAATTTTTCCTTGTGGAATTCTATATACATCTTTTTAAAACAAATCAAGTGTCACTTTGCATCTCTATTCAAGTCACATCCCCCACCCCAACAGAGTTACAAATTACATACAGACAAGAACAATGTGAGAGACATTGACCGTAAAATCCATTTCGATTGCGAAATAGATTTTCGACAGTGTGTAAAAGAATTACAAAGAATGAGATAATGCAGTATTTCATAAACAAATGAGAAAAAGTATCTTGCTGACTATTCAGGAGTTACTTGGTTTGGCAGTGTTGTTGTCTTTCTTAAGACATGTTTCCTGCAGCGCTCGAATATGCTGTCGTAGATCAAATCGAATTGAACTCCAGCTCTTTCGCGATTCACAACGAAAAGAATGTGGTCGCCTTCTATAATTTTATAGTACCTGCATATGAGAGGAACTATCAATACTGTTGCCTTAAACACCATCATATCAACATGAGTGATAACCTGATTGTAATTGGCATATGGACTGTCTACTTAATCTATGGACAGGTAATCTGAATGGTCACCTACCAGATGCCAGGTTGCGACGGCTGGCAATCAGAATCTTTAATAACAAGGCAACTAGGGTGTTCAACCGGCAAACGAGGGTGTGTCATAGATATGGTGTTGAGAGCACCATCATTGTCCCACCAATCCTCATCCCTGCATGTATTAGATGAAATAAAAACAAGGAGATGATGAAACAAGTTAATGCAAGTATTGAATCAGTTATTTGTCGTTCCATAATGCTTCCGCATATGATGATTACGTATATAATTTTGAGTGAGAGTACTTAATGGTGCATTTGAATAACTGGTTTTGAAAATTGTCAGATAATAAACTTATGACTCTAAGCTGATCGTAAACAGATTGTTCAAAAGATGGAAACCTGTATCTACGAACTAGTGTAACAACCCACAAGAACTTGTCATGAGAATATAACCCGATGGGGGTAGGATCTCAGTGCAAAGCAGCAAGGCATAACACACAGTCACTCGATTACGAGTCTCGATGCTTCAGAAAATTTTCATTAATGGAGTTTCAACATCTTGATGACTAATTAAAACTCAAGTGAATAGGGCTTGTACTATAATGTATCTTCATCTATCTAAGTAGATTGGAAACAGAGGAGTAATAGACACAAACCTATAGCCCT
Organism: Solanum lycopersicoides; assembly: GCA_022817965.1. NCBI lineage: Eukaryota > Viridiplantae > Streptophyta > Magnoliopsida > Solanales > Solanaceae > Solanum > Solanum lycopersicoides. Next base: position 3,133,857 of record CM040618.1, read on the forward strand.
TATACGGAGGAGAAACATCTTGAGGATGCCGCCATTGGCTCATTTGCAGGACTCTAATGAATAGCAGAGGATGTATCCCTCGAATGCTAGAAGGAACTGCAGAACCCGTAATTTTTGTGGTATGCTTGGTAGCATAGCTGAAGTAGTATGTTTGTGGAAATGTACGTAAGTGTCTGTTCAACTTGATTGACCCCTGGATGGTAAGATCAGGAAGTATCCAGTCCCCTGAAGCAAATGGACCAGCATTCCCTAAAAGGTAATCAAGAAGACCCCGGATACCAACTTTCCTCCAGCTCATACTGAAGTGATCAAACCCAAAGTTGTAATAGTCCTTCATCCAAGGAATGTCGATCCACTCATAAACTATTACTCCAATACGACAGAGTTGGAGCAAACTTACAGGCATTATCAACTTCTCGTCTTCAGGTCTGTAGAAGAATTCAGTCAAATTCAGCAAAATGCAGTTTTACAAGTCTAAGTAAACTTGTCTAAACATGAAATTTAAGAAAGCTAAAAGCAGATTGTTTTGGCAGTAGAATTCATGCAAATCACCATACTATAATGGAGTAATTACATGTTCTGTGCATAGGGTGCCTCCTCAAGAACTATGTACTCAAAAATCATATAGGAAATCAAAGCTAAGAACTTGATATATTAACTCAGAGCTCGATCAAATTTATAGCTGAGGTATCACTTCCCTGGAATTGTTCACATGGCAATAATTGATCAAGAAAAAGGTTAAACTGCAATAAGTAAGAACTATCAGAAACTTACTGCATTCCATCGAAGTATGTCCTGGTTGTCCCGTTAAGTGCTCCAGATAATGATGTTATGCTTAAGATCCAGTTCTCTGAAGTGTTCTCATAACCCTTGAATGCCTATCACAGTAAGCTTGAGGTTAACATCGAACATGTTATTTTAGGTGTCACAATTATTCAATTGAACATGCACTAATTTACCTTGTCAGCCAGCATCTGGTGCAGAACACGAACAACCTGTGCTCCAGCTGAATGTCCCACAAAATGAATAGGGTGATCTTCATCCCACTCGGGGTAGTGCCCTGCTTCATTTTTTGTTAAGTGAGGCATTGATCCAGAAAGATAGAAATGTGATAGTCCTTTAATGGCTTAGTTTGACTGGCACAAAGTTAAGGAAAGAACGATTTTTGAAACATGCGATCTTAAACATGTTATAACACTTGTGTGTCTATAAACACTTGTCTTCCATTAGTATAAAGTGAAAAGTTCAAGTCAAACTGTTTCAAAATATACAAATGTGTAGTCATTTTCATAACGGACTTATAAGGAAATAATATCATTGGGGGTGAGTTATATAGATGAAGTAAAAATTTAACCTTGTTCATAAACTCGTCCAAATTGGGAATGTCCACAAGCCTTACTGTGTTCCTCCCCATAATCAACTTGCCCACCTTTCAAATAATAGAACAATCCACGAGCCCTGAAATCTAAAATCCATCAATTGTTGCAAAAAGTATAGAACAAGAAGAACAATATAACTATTGACATATGTGACAACCTCATCTAAAAGTTTAAGCTATTACGGAAAGCACACTTTTATTTATTTATGTTTTCGAAATACCCCTCACATACGAGAGCTCGTAGTTCAAACAACTATTAAGAATTCCTAGAGCTCCTCTAAGGCTAGTAGGAAAATCCGTTTGGTTAGATGTATTATTATTCATATGAAGTGGATAGCTCATCCTCAAAAACTGACTCATGAAGTGAACAACTCATCCTCAATCATATGCAATGCTTAACAATAACACAACATAGCAAAGAAAAGATAATCAAGCATTAAACCAAAAAAAGAATAGAAAATATTCACCTGTCGTATATGCTAGTTAGCGAACCCAAATCTGGAACAAGAACCCTGTCATCCTTTTTCTCTGCACCAGCAAAATACGAAAGTCCTCCCAATCTCTACAAAAAGGAAAAAAAATTACATTTCCAAGCCCACATGACAATAAAAACAAACAAATGTAACATCTGTATAGGGAAGAAAAGAGGGTCAAAGTTCCCTCTATATTATTCGAAATCGAGCAACTTTATACTCTGGAGCTATACAAAGGTTTGATTTTTACCTTTAACCCCTAACGGAACTCCAACTCGAGTAATTTAAAACCATAATTAAAAGTTGAAGCATAAATTTTGTCCATTTTTCTCGAATTACTTGAACACGTACATTCCACTCATTTCAAGCTGAAGCTACGCTAATGACAATGGCAAATACGAGTCTGATTTGTTAATGACAAGACTATGAATGAACCAAACGTGCGAACGGCTGATAAAATTGATCAATTTCCTTTGTACATGGACAAATTAGGAAAAAGCCTGAAATTTTGATCCTTTTTATTAAAGAATTTGAACAAGTGGAGTCCACTCATTTCAAGTTGTAACTCCATTAATGACAATTGCAAATATGAGACTGATTTGTTAATGACAGGACTATGAATGAACCAAAACGCGCAAACGAATAACAAAGTTGATCAATTTCCTATTCTACAAGGACAAATTAGGGGAAAACCCAAACAAAACAACAACATACACAGTATAATATCACAAGTTGGAGTCCACTCATTTCAAACTGAAACTCCATTAAAGACAATGATAAATACGAGACAATTTGTTAATGACAAGACTATGAATGAACCAAACGTGCAAACGAATATGAAAATTGATCAATTTCCTATTCTACAAGGTCAAATTAGGGGAAAACCCAAACAAAACAACAACATACACAGTATAATCTCACAAGTTGGAGTCCACTCATTTCAAACTGAAACTCCATTAAAGACAATGATAAATACGAGACAATTTGTTAATGACAAGACTATGAATGAACCAAACGTGCAAACGAATAAGAAAATTGATCAATTTCCTATTCTACAAGGTCAAATTAGGGGAAAACCCAAACAAAACAACAACATACACAGTATAATCTCACAAGTGGAGTCCACTCATTCAAGCTGAAACTCCATTAATGACAATTGCAAATATGAGACTGATTTGTTAATGACAGGACTATGAATGAACCAAAACGTGCAAACGAATAACAAAATTGATCAATTTCCTATTCTACAAGAACAAATTAGGGGAAAACCCAAACAAAACAACAACATACACAGTATAATCTCACAAGTGGAGTCCACTCATTTCAAGCTGAAACTCCATTAATGACAATTGCAAATACGAGACTGATTTGTTAATGACAAGACTATGAATGAACGAAACGTGCAAACGAATAAAAAATTGATCAATTTCCTACTCTACAAGGACAAATTAGGGGAAATCTTAAACAAAACAACAACATACACATTATAATCTCACAAGTGGAGTCCACTCATTTCAAGCAGAAACTCCATTAATGACAATTGCAAATACGAGACTGATTTGTTAATGACAAGACTAGGAGTGAACCAAACGTGCAAACGAATAAAAAATTGATCAATTTCCCATCCTACAAGGACAAATTAGGGGAAAACTTAAACAAACAACAACATACACAGCATAATCTCACAAGTGAAGTCACGAGAAGGTGATGTATACGTAGCCTTACCCCTATTTTCGATAAAGAGGTTATTTCCGATAGACCCTCATTTCAAATGAAGCAAAAAAGAGAAAACAACACTAGCAGCCACAAATAATACAACAAACAAAGCAAAGAAAACAACAGGTAACACTAAAATCGAAAAATACTAGTAATAGAGGAAAACCCCAAATGTGAAAATGTGAAAAAAGGGGCATTTACCCCTTTGCCAAAACCAAAGATTCCATGAACCAAAACTATAGGAGGCAAATCATTTGAACTCTTTATCTCTTTGTTGCCCTCAAATTTAGGCTTGAAAATCCAATTGGTCACTGACTGAGAAACATCACCGGCGACGGCTGTGCTAAATAAGTAAAACCCATAACTCAAATGAACCAAAGAACTCACAAACAGCTCTGTCAATTGAAATGCTGTTACCCACCATTTCACTATCATTCTACAGAATCTTAAGTGAAAATTTCTCAAAAAAAATTGTAAAAATGCTCAAATTGAGAGAAAATAAGAACACCCCACAACTTTTAGAAGCCCCTAGAATGAATTGAAACAGGAAAAAATGGAGCTTTTGTTTCTTCAAAAATGGTGATTCTTGTAAAAGTGGAGAAAGAAATGAAGAAAAACACGTTTGGTTTTTTATTTTCTTTTGGGTTTTATAAAGTTTGTTGAGAATTGTTTCCACCACTTTCACGTTTTCAAAATTGACCAATCAAATACTTGCATTTTGTATATTAATAATAACTACATTGTATCGTATCATATTATTATTATTTTGAATATAAAGTGTATGTAGTAAATCTCTTGTTATTTTGATATGTTTTATTTGAGATGAACGTCATTCGAAAATAGTCGTTGTATATAGTATTTTCATCAAATCTACTTGTGTGATGATATTGAATATATTTTTGTTGTTATATTTAATTGTTAAATTTGATATAATGTAACGATGAAAAAATGATATGGAATGATCACGTTATTATCATGTCTTGTCTCATCTTGCCTTATTTTTTAGTGCTAATGGCAGAGTAAGATTTTTCGTTAAGAGAAGTCAAATTATAAAGAATAAATTTCATAGGGTGAAAATATTTTATGAAGCTATATAATATAATTTTTCGACGAAGAGATATCGATTGAGACACTTTTAAGTATTGGTGGCTCTGCCGCTGATTGGTACTCTCTTCATCTCAATTCGTCATAATTTAAATTTTGAAAGTTAAACTTGTTAATAAAATTTTAAAAAAAAACTCATTAAACACTCGAAATTTAAATATTATTATGTAAGTTGAGACGGATAAAATATTTTAAAATTTTTATTTTCCCTTTTATCATTAGAGAGGAAAGACAATAAAAAGAGAACCAAATTATTAGTTATAGATTTGTTTTAAAATCCAAACATTATGCCTAAAATCTAGTGGAATGATTGATTTTTGAGGTTTATAGTCTAAACTTAAATTTATACTATAAAATTAAAGAAATAGATATACAAATTTTATGTGATATAATACATATAGAATATAATATTTTATTTAATTTTATATAAATTTAAGTGATTATATGCTAATACCAAAAATTAAAGGATATAAATATTATATAAACCCAAATTAAATTTAAAAATATGTTTATATATTATATCTATAAAAAATTATGGTGGATGCTAATTCTTACATGTATTCAAAGTTTTGTCATTTTGGTTGACCAATAATGATAAAGTGGATCATCAAAATGTGAAGTTCATTGACTTTTACAAAAGCCTCACATTAATATAATATATACTACTTAATCTTTTAATATTATAAAATATTTAAAATTAAATATTCATTAAGTTTATGTTATATATCTCGAAACTACCATCCCAAATTAACCAAAATTGAAACTAGTAGCATAAAAAATAAATAAATTATATTCAGTATTTACATTATTGATTTTAGTTAAGATCAAAAAATATTTGGTCGTTGAAATACCATTATTATACTTGTACATTAATCTACTTCAATTTTAATTTTGAGTAATTCAATTAATCTACTTCAAGTTATCAACTTGACAAAATCAAAAATGAACGCGCATCAGATTAATGTATCAACGCATCAAATTAATGTATCTCGCGCATCAAATTAGTGTATATATATATAATAATTTTAGACTAGCTCCATTACCACCAAGGATTTGATGAAATTCCTTTACCCTTAATTACAAGTATTGGTCTCAAGTCCCGCGGATAAGAAAACCCGGTACAGAACGCTTCCCTTTCGAGAATGTCAGAATTTGAAGTTATTTATGAATTTTGAATTTGCCATCAAATTCATAGCATGATTAGTTATTGGATTCCCCTCACCTTCAATAAGAGGTCTCAAGTTTAAATTTTGAGAATGAACAAGACTCTGATAGAGACGTCCTTCCACTAAAGACGATATCATTATATAGAATTTATGAATTCTATGACTAACGTGTAAATTAAGTTGATAAAAGAGACTTCTATTATCAACAAAAACTTATTGACTTTCTACAACATGCATGTAATGACCTAATTAGATGCAATTCCTTGGACCATCAAATGGAATGATATTTACTTCATTTCATTTTAGGGATTTTAATTTGATTGAGCATAAAGTATAATAATGTAAAGAACTTTCTATGAAAATTAAAAAATAAACAAGAAAATTAAACTAAAACTAAAACTAAAACACGTAAATTGAAACAGAAAGTCCTCAAGTGGAAGACTATGAAAATATTATTTTCTAGTCACTCAAAAATGGTAGACTTTGAATAGTTATTAATAGGAAAATCCTTTGGCCAGAAAATTTGGCCAAAATTGTAGAATAACATATTTCATATTATGTTATTTTACCTTTTTGTATATTTTTACCCTTTTAACTTTAATATTTTTTAATTAAAAAATTAAAAAAGATTAATTTATTTTAAAATAAAAAGGATATTATAAACTTTCTAATTTTTTAGCCAAATTCTGAACAAATTTTCTGATCATTTAGTATCACCCTTATTGGTATTAGTTTTCTATAAAAAAAAAAATGTCATTTTATTCTACATGCACTTTATCATGATTAACTAACAAATAATTAAGGCTAAAACACAAACTAATTAATTATACTTAGATGATAACTACTCAAAGTTAAAATCTAAAATGAATGAGTAATAATTTACACATTTAATGTGATAATAATAAAACAGATATAAGTTTTGAGATTTCTAACAAAAAGAGATTTATTATATATGAAAAGGACTTGTTAGAGATATGATTAAATTAAAAAAATCCATTACTATTATATTGAAGTTTAGTTGAGATGGATGACAACTTAAGAAGAGATTATCTTTTTTTTCTCCTTATACATTGATACACGTCTTAACTTGATCTTTAAGTAATAACTAAATACTCCAACGTTGAAACCGCACATCACAATTAATCACCTCAACTCATTTCCACTTATGTTTATGGGATATTCGTAAGTTCTAACTTTTGCCTATTATGTCATTTAAACAGGTTCAATGTCTTAAAATATCGTGAATGTCTACTTAAGGTTGGGCAATGGACCGGGTTGTACGGTACCAGTTCAGTAGATTTCGGTTCGTCTCGGTTCAGTTGCCTACGGAACGGAACGGGACATCATGAACGATACACGAAACGGAACGGAATCGCGATTTGGTACCGGTAAACTCCGGTTCCGGTCCGGTTCCAATTAATTATTATTTATTAATTAATATATATTATATATTTATAAATTATAATTTATATTTTATAATTTGTGGAATTGTTTTATATTTATTTTTATTTAATTTTTTAATATTATAAATTTAAGTTATTTAAACTACAAGTTATGAATATAACTTATAAATTATAAAATATTAATAAGTAATAACTTATAAACTTCAAAAGATTTAAATCTTGAAAACTTAAGAATTAACTTGCAATCTTATTAGTAAAGTTTGTTTTTAATATATCTGTAAAATAAACTTAAGTAAAAAATTGCATTATAAATTTAAAAATTATTAATTTAAACTTAGAAAAATAAAACAATATTCATATTTTTGTAATTCAAAAAATCACTTTTTGAAACAACTAGCCATCCCGTTCCATTCCGGTCCGTTTCGGTTCCATCCCGATATATAGTGGGACGAGATAGAACCGAGTATCCTTCCGATAATTTCGATCCGGTTCATCACGATACCGGTCAACGAACCGATCACCTTGTCCCCTTTCGGTCTGGTGGTTCCGTTCCGGTCCATTGCCTAGTCTTATGTCTGTTTATGAATAAATATTAGAATTTTCTTAAGGAGAGGCTAATTTCTTAAAAAGTATTTCTAAAACGGAGCTAAAAAAAATACCTCTTGTAGAAATTATTTTTGTAAAACTTTGTTTTACGAGTATAAAAGAATATCAAGATCAATACATTTTAAAACAATTATTTATTAACTCAGTCTATTTAAACTTGTTCGTTTTAAAATTTAGATAAAATGCACAAGTACCCCTTCAACTTATGCCCGAAATTTTAGAGACACACTTATATTATACTAAGGTCCTATTACCCCTGACCTTATTTTATAAATAATTTTTTACCCCTTTTCGGCCTACGTGACACTATCTTGAGAGCCCAACGCGTGTTGACATTTTTTTCAAGCTAGTGCCACGAAGGCTGAAAAGAGGTAGAAAATTATTTATAAAATAAATTCAGGGATAGTAGAACCTTAATATAGTATAAGTGTGTCTTTAAAATTCAGGCATAGATTAGGGGCTACTTGTGCATTTTCCCTAAAATTTGTGTTAAAAGGAGTGGAAGTTTCTGTTAAATGAGGCGCGTCTTCTAAAAGTCTTCATAGCTGATTTTCAACTGTTTTTTTTAGTCTTTTCTTTAGAAAAAAAATGCACAAAAATAATCATTTTTTTTCACTTCTTTTTTCTAGTTGACTTCTCACACAAATTTATTAATATAATTGATCTTTTCACATCATTTTGATTCATTCATAAAATAAAAAAAATAAAAAAATTCCCTTCTTTTTTTATACCTTAATTTTCTCTCTGTTTCTACAACTTTGACAACAGCTGATCAGTTTATCTCGACGAATCTCTCTTCGTCGAGACTAAATTCGACAAATTCTGAGCGCTCAGTGCTCAGAGGATTGAACTTTGTGAGTGTTCCTTTATTTTTTCTTCCTTATATATGCAAATTATGTCTTAGTTTCTGAGTTGAGGGTCTGTCGAAAATAGTTTCTCTACTTTCGTTAATTAAGGTTGGATACATTCTACTGTCATTAGACTGTACTTGTGGGATTATAGTGAATATGTTGTTGTTGTTGTTTTGGTGCAGAACCGTTATTCAATATTAGTTACAAAAAAAATATACTTGAAAATTGAAATTTGGCTAAGGAGTAAATGAACATAAGAGAAAACCATGTTTCATGTCTTTAATTAGTGATCTCGGTTTTGGAACTTTAGGAAATGAAGTCGAGATAATGCACAAGTATCCTCTAGATTATGACCGAAATCTCACAGACACACATTAACTAAACTAAGGTCCTATTACCCCTAAACTTATTTCTTTTGTAATTTTGTACACCTTTTGTCTTATATGACACACTCTGCGACTCCACACAATTGAGGCGCGTGAAAAATATTTGAATTCCATGTAAGCTACAAATGTGCACAAAATTACCTAAAGAAAGGGTTCAAGGGATAATCCTCCTCCTTTTGAGCTAGCTTTTGGAGTGTGAGTTAAGGCCAATGCCTAAGTTGACAAATACGTAATTCATTTAATATGATATCAAGACGAGAAGCGGTTTGTGGTTTGTGGTAGTGGTGGGTAGTAGCTGACAGTAGTGGTTATCGATAGTGGTTGTCAGTTGATGGTGGCTAGGGATTATTGCGGTTGATAGTAATGATAGCCAATGATGGTAGTGACTGATACGGTGATTGACGATGTATAGTAGTGACTGATGATGGGGATTATATGTAGTGATTGGTGTCTATTTTTGTCTGTTTAATGTTACATCAATTAGTCCTCTTACATTGTTTTCTCTGTTTGTACAGTTCATTTGGCAAAATGAAGATACCTGCAGCCCCTTCAATTTTATGTATCCTCTTTGTTATCGTGTTGATCCTACTTCTACTAGATACATCATTGTGTGAACCAAGATCGCAGACCGTCAAGATCACATGTAATACTAAACTCGAGCATAATACGACAGTTTTTGTCCCAAATTTTGTAGCAGTTATGGAAACTATAAGCCAACAAATGAGAACAAGAGGATATGGAGTTGCAGTTTCTGGTACTGGACCAGACGCTAACTTTGGACTTGCCCAATGCTATGGTGATCTTTCTTTACTCGACTGCATCTTATGCTATGCTGAAGCGCGAACAGTTTTGCCCCAGTGCTTCCCTTATAACGGAGGGCGAATATATCTTGATGGATGCTTTATGCGAGCGGAGAATTACACGTTCTATGATCAGTATTTAGGTCCAGAGGATATGCATATATGTGGAAACAGGACGAGAAAGGGTACATTGTTCCAACAGAACGCTAGGCGAGCCATTCAGCAAGCCGTGGTAAATGCACCGACTAATAATGGTACTGCACGTGCTCAAGTGTCGGGACCTGGTCCTTCTAACGAGACAGCTTATGTTCTCGCTGATTGTTGGAAGACGCTGAGCGCGAATTCCTGTGCAGCGTGTTTGCAAAATGCATCTGCATCCATGTTGGGATGCTTGCCTTGGTCAGAAGGTAGAGCTCTGTACACTGGATGCTTCATGAGGTATTCCGATACTAATTTTCTCAATGCTATTTCCATCAGTGAAGGTTCGTCATCAGGAGGTATTAATCTTTGCTCTTTTCTCGTCCTGTTTTGGCAGTTATTTATTGACTGAACGCGTAATTTAGCTGATAAATGGTCTTTTTTCCTTTCAAACGACGATATTGTAGTAAACGTTGTTGTCATTGTAATCGTTGTTGTTAGCTCCGTGGTCGTTTTGGGAGTAGGTGCTGTCATTGGTATTTATGTCTGGAAGAACAAACAAATCCAGAAGAAGAGAAAAGGTAAATCCTTTTGTGTCACATATTAGTGATGAAGTCATTAGGATATAAATGATGAACATGTATTGTATCTTTATGATAATATTTACCCGAGAATATAGCGCGCGATCATTTGCACACAACTGTTCTGAAAGCGATTTTCAAGAATTAACTCGAGGCATTATGGTCTACTCGTGCTTTTCCGGGCAAATTTGAACTTTGTAGGTGCAAATGACGCGGAGAAACTAGTGAAGATCCTTCATGACAACAGCTTGAACTTCAAGTATTCTACGCTTGACAAAGCCACGGGGTCATTTGATGAGGCCAATAAGCTCGGGCAAGGTGGATTTGGCACGGTTTATAAGGTACGAAATGGTTGAAAAGTTGTAATGTTAAACAAAGTCTGAGGCACGGTTTATTGCAGGGTGTTTTGGCAGATGGCAGAGAGATTGCTGTCAAAAGGTTGTTCTTCAACAACAAACACAGAGTTGCAGATTTTTATAACGAGGTTAACATAATCAGTAGCGTCGAGCACAAGAATTTGGTAAGGTTATTGGGATGCAGCTGCTCAGGACCGGAAAGTCTTCTTGTATACGAGTTCCTCCCTAACCAGAGTCTTGATCGCTTCATATTTGGTAAGTAACCGGACTTTGCAACAACACAACTACTCCTCGGTCCCAAAAAAGTTGGGATCGGCTATATGAATCTGCACTATTCCGTTTAAGCAAAACTCATTTCATCATAACTTTAAATTGACAGATTCTATCAAAGGTAAAGCTCTAAACTGGGAGAAAAGATTTGAGATAGTCATAGGGACCGCGGAAGGTTTGGTGTACCTCCACGAAAACACAAAGACTCGAATAATTCACAGAGACATAAAAGCAAGCAACATCCTGTTAGACTCGAGGTTCCGTACAAAGATTGCTGATTTTGGGTTGGCCAGGTCATTCCAAGAAGACAAGAGTCACATAAGCACTGCCATTGCTGGCACATTGTTAGTATTTCTTCGTCTCGTCTTCTACTTTTTGTCGCGTAAAAGTACATAAAGACTAATTTGGTACAATATGTGCAGAGGATATATGGCTCCCGAGTACATAGCACACGGCCAACTAACAGAAAAAGCAGATGTTTACAGCTTTGGAATTCTTCTACTCGAAATCGTTACTGGAAGACAAAATAACAGGAGCAAACACGTCGAATACACAGACAGCTTAGTTTCCATTGTATTTTTTTATCACACCATTTTCAATCTTGAAGAACTTATTGCATATTAGTCTTAACTCTTATATTCGATGAAATTAATAGGCGTGGGAGCACTTTCAACGCGGGATAGTGGAGAAGCTGTTTGATCCGAATCTCATGTTGAATAACAACCATACAATCAATGTGAAAAATGAGGTTGCAAGAGTGTTACATGTGGGACTTTTGTGCACTCAAGAGATCCCAACGTTACGTCCATCCATGTCTAAGGCATTAAAAATGCTCGTGAAGAAAGACGAAGAGTTGCCTCCCCCTACTAATCCGCCATTCGTGGATGAGAAAACCATGGAACTTCATGACCCTTGGGAGAAGTACTTGCTTAAACAAGGCGATTCTGCTTCGATTGCCAACATATCTCACAGTTCTTTTTATCCCAGATGATGATATCTCAGTGTCCTGAAATTGAACCATAGATTATAGGCATAGACACTTTGAATTGGCCTCAACTAGCAACTAAACATTCCAACTTTGAGTATGCACATCTAGACACCTTAACTCTGAAATGACACGAGGGGGGAGGTTTGGGATTTTTTTGTATTTTTATACTGTTCGGTATTCAATATTGATCTAAGTCTAGTCCCCTTGGGTTGCAAGGGTGTCCTATGTAAGTTCTTGAAGTTTGTCTTGTACGAGATATGTGAAGTGTAATTCCTAACTTTATACTCAGAAACTTAAACTTGTATAAAGTTGAATCAGACACATGAGTTCTATGTGGCATAGTACACGTAGGACACAAATTTTCATGCAGTATGTCACGTAAGATGTGTGTGTATTTGTTCAAATATTTTCTTGTGCACACCAAAAGTAGGAGGACATAAATGTGAAATAACGCAAATTAAATGACATATTTATGTATTCAACTCATCCCCACTGTGTCAGTTGAGCCGCAACATTATTGGTTGACTTAAGCCTTGTAATTTATCATGTTTAAGTAATAATAAGGATAAAATTCACACTTGTATTTAATTTTTATTTTAAATCAATGTATTTTATCCTGAATAAGTAATAATATGTCGAAGATCTTCTTGAATCCTTATCAAATCAAACAGTGTCACGTAAATTAAAACAGGAGAGTATCTTATGTCTTTTTCTTTTTTCTTTTGGTTTAGTCAGTAATGGGAATTAATATATATAAATCCAATAATCAAAAGGCAGTTACTGTTACTCTTTGAAAAATTCAAACAAATGACCTTTTCCACAAATTATTTCCTATTAATGACTTCTCTCTCACAAAAAAAAAACAATAAAAATCGCGGTGGAGTGGTAACTACTTCAACAGTAATTAGAAGGTTCGGGTTCGATCCTTCTTGAGTATATAATCGTCTTTGTTAGAATACTTATTAACCCTAATTTGGAACTACTTCTCCATACGAATTCAAATGTAATCTGGTTCAATATGAATATCAGGCACTGGACTGAAAAACCAAAAAACAAAAGTATGACTGCTCTTACCATTTCCTGTTTGACTAATTAATTAAAAAAATCCCCTTTTGTCTCTTTTATTCAACCATTTTCTTCCCAATATCTATCAGCCTCATCTCTACTATTGACTTCTCTCACAAACAAATCAATAAAAAGTCGTGATGGAGTGGTAAGTACTCTTTCATCATTAACCAGAAGTTCGAGTTCGAGTGTAGTAGGTACAAAGTTGTCTTTATTAATCTTTACCTTCAATATGAAATTTCATTAATATCAAACACCAAGTTGAAAAACCAAAATACTTCATTTCACTTTGTTTCTTCATCTTTGATAGCAGCTGATCAGTTTGCACTGGTGATCTCTTTCTCCGACTCGAAATCTCAAAAATGTGAGTTTTCTGCTCTTTATGTTTTAATTTAGATGCTATATGATTATGTCTTAATATCAGCATAGAAAAATTATCCTAATTGTTTTCGCGATATTAGTTGTGGTTAGTCATGGTGATGGTTGATAAAATCGATTGATGGTAGTAGCGTTGGCTACTGATAATTGTGGTGGATGATAGTAATAGCTAATAAGTGTGGTGACTAATGGTGATTGATGATATATAACCGGTGGTAGGTAGATGGTGGTGATTGTTCGTAATGATTGATAGTTATTGTTATCTCCTGTATTCAAGTTAGTAAAAACAGAAATAAAATAAAAAACTCGTTCATTCTTATTTCCTATTCACACCTTGCTAAAATCCAACCGTTATTGTGGTAATGCTCGTTAGTGATGATCACTAATGGTTGTGGCCAAGCTAAGGGATTCAAGAGTTTTTCATCAGGTCGCTACTTCAGAGGTTTGCTCATATCATAAGTTTTTTAGGAACTAGTTATGTCTTTTACGACATAAGGGTTCTGAATTGAACTTATGCCTTGATCGACATATTATGATACGAAAATATAAACTTATGTCGAGTGAGAATTTATTGTTATTTCAGTGTCAATGATATATTTCTCATTCTATGTGATACAGCTCATCTGTAGAAATGGAGAGAGCAACCCCATCGATTTTGTGTAGTCTCTGTGTTATTGTGTTGATTCTACTTCTATCAGATACATCAGTGGCTGAATCGATATCTCAGATAGTCCAGATCATATGTGGAAATGAAACGGGGGCTAACGTCACAAAATATATGGATACAACGAAAAACATAAGTCAACAAATGAGAACTAGAGGATATGGAGTAGCAGTTACCGGTACTGGACTAGATGCTAATTATGCGTTTGCCCAATGCTATAGTAATATTTCTTTAGTCGACTGCGTCTTATGCTTCACTGAAGCGCAAACTCTCCTGCCCCAATGCTACCCTTATAACGGACGGAGAATTTATCTTGATGGATGCTTTTTTCGAGTGGATAATTACATGTTCTACAACCAGTATTTAGGTCCAGAGGACAGGCATGTATGCGGAAACAGGACGAAAAAGGATGCATTGTTCCAACAGAATGCTAGGCGAGCCGTGCAGCAAGCTGTCGCAAATGCACCGAGTAATGATGGTTATGCACGTGCCGAAGTGTCAGTACCTGGTCCTTCCAACGAGACAGCTTATGTTCTCGCTGATTGTTGGAAGACACTAAACGCGAACTCATGTGCAGCGTGTTTGGGAAATGCATCTGCTTCCATGTTGGGATGCTTACCTTGGTCAGAAGGTAGAGCCCTTTACACTGGATGCTTCATGAGGTATTCCGATACAAATTTTCTCAATGATACTTCTACCGGTGGAGGTTCGTCATCAAGGGGTACGTTTAGCTCTTTTTTCGTCCTGGTTTACCTGTTATATATCAACTAATTTTTACTTTCAAATCACTATAATGCAGGAAAAGTTGTAGTCATTGTCATAGCTGTTGTAATTAGTTCCGTTGTCGTTCTGGGAGCAGCTATTTTCGTTGGTTTTGGTGTCTGGAAGAACAAACAAATCCAGCAAAAGAGAAAAGGTAAATACTTTTGTTCCAAAAATATCTTGCGATTTGCACACAACTATACCGAGACAACTTTCAAGAATTAACTTGAGACGTTATGGCCTACTCATGCTTTTCCTCGGAAACTTGAACCTTGTTAGGTGCAAATGATGTTGAGAAATTAGTGAAAATCCTTCACCAAAACAGCTTGAACTTCAAGTATTCGACACTTGACAAAGCCACGGGATCATTTGATGAGGCCAACAAGCTCGGGCAAGGTGGATTTGGCACGGTTTATAAGGTGTGTAATGGCTGAATGTTAACAGCAAGACAATTAAACAGAGTTTGAGACACAATTTGTTGCAGGGTGTTTTGGCAGACGGAAGAGAGATCGCCGTCAAAAGGCTGTTCTTCAACAACAAACACAGAGCTGCAGATTTTTATAACGAGGTTAACATAATCAGTAGCGTCCAGCACAAAAATTTGACAAGGTTATTGGGATGCAGCTGCTCAGGACCGGAAAGCCTTCTTGTATACGAGTTACTCCCTAACCAGAGTCTTGATCGTTTCATATTTGGTAAGTAACCAGATATTGCAACAACAATTACTATGCCTCAGTCCCGAACAAAGTAGGGGTCGGCTATATGAATTCTCACTCATATCATCATTGCATCAACTAAAAAAACACTTGAGTAACCGACTTTGCATTAAGGCTAAGTGGTGTGTTTTCACATAGCAAAGCCCGAATGATTTTGTCGCGTATATTGATTCTAACTTTAAATTTGACAGACCCTATCAAAGGTAAAGCTCTAAATTGGGAGAAAAGGTTTGAGATAATTATAGGGACAGCAGAAGGAATGGTATACTTACACGAGAACACAAAGACACGAATAATTCACAGAGATATTAAGGCAAGCAACATCCTGTTGGACTCGAGGCTCCGTGCAAAGATTGCTGATTTTGGGCTTGCCAGGTCATTCCAAGAAGACAAGAGTCACATAAGCACTGCCATTGCTGGCACATTGTTAGTATTTCTTCATTTCATCTTCTAATTTTTCGCGTAAAAGTACACCAAAATATAGATGATTTACCCTTTTTATGCAGAGGATATATGGCTCCAGAATACTTAGCGCGCGGTCAACTAACAGAAAAAGTAGACATCTACAGCTTTGGAGTTCTTCTACTAGAGATTGTTACTGGAAAACAAAATAACAAGAGAAAAAACGATGAAGATACAGTCAGCTTAGTTTCCGATGTAATTTCTGATCAATCACTTCACTCTTGAACCAACATTTACGTTCATTGATCTTAACTTTATTGGATGAAATTAACAGGCGTGGGAGCACTTTCAACGCGGAATAGTGGAGGAGCTGTTCGATCCGAATCTCATGTTGCATAACTATCATACAATCAATGTGAAAAATGAGGTTGCAAGAGTGTTACATGTGGGACTTTTGTGCACTCAAGAGATCCCAACGTTACGTCCATCCATGTCTAAGGCATTACAGATGTTCGTCAAGAAAGACGAAGAGTTGCCTCCTCCAACTAAGCCGCCATTCGTGGATGAGAAAAAAATGGAACTTCATGACCCTTGGGAGATGTACTCGCTTAAACAAGGCGATTCTTCTACGACTGCCGACTTATCTCACAGTTCATTTTACCCCAGATGATGATATACCAATGCCCTGAAACTGAATGATTAATCACAGTAATGATATATTGATAGACACTTTAAATTGGCCTCAACTAGCTACTAAACACTCCACTTTTGTGTATATACATCTAGACACCTATTTTCGTATATTATCTATATAAAACTGTGAGTATGGGGTCCAATATGGATCTAAAGCCTCCTTTGTTTTCACTAAGATTTAGATGTTTGAATCTGAATGCACATTTGAATGATTAAGATGGTTTGTTTCAACATATGAATATACATAATTTACTTATATACACATAATAAATATACAATTCAAGCAAAATATAATTAAATATTAATAAAATAAAATCACTATTTGATGTTTTCTTTAAAAAAAAAACACTTTTACTTCTAAAGATGGTGGAGATACTTTGTAGTGGTGGTGGTGGTGGTGATGGTAATAGTTGTTGTTAGTTTCTAGTAATGATAGTGGAGGTGGTTGATGTTCTGGTAACTGTCATAATGATGGCTATTGGTAGTGGTGTTGGTAGTTGTAATGGTGAAGTTGGTTGATTTTAGTGGTTGGTGGTGATAATGATGGTGGCTGAAGAATGTGTGGTGGTTGATGATGAGTTTGTGGTAGTTGGCGGCGATGCTAGTTATAATGATGGAGGTGGTTCGTAGTAGAGATTGACCATACTGGTGGTAGTGATAATGGCTGATAGTAGTGGTGGAGGTGGCGATGACGGTGGTGGTGATTATAGAATGTATGGTGGTATTTGACGGTGGTGCTAGTTGTGATAACGAAGTTTATTGGTAGTAGGAATTGATTGCAGTGATGGTAGTGGTTGAAAGCGATGGTGCAAGTAGAGGTGGCAAAGCGATGATGACAATTGATATAATTATAATGATGGAGGAGGTAAGTGTAGTATCAGCTGTTAGTAATGATTAGCAACGATGGTGGTTGTGATTGCAGAAGTGGTTAGTGGTGGTGGTTGGTGATTGCGGATAGAGTGATGGTGAAAATATCTTAATGATATTATGTCATGTGGGACCTATGCGTTTACTTGTTAAATTTTATACAAGTTTAAGTGTCTACTTGTGCATACTCAAAATTAAGCATTGTAATAACTTTCTAAAAAGATTTGCAATCAAGCAAGCAACTTATAAATAAATTTAAAAGGTTTTAAAAACAACTTCCTGAAAAGCCTTACTCTTATTTCTCCTTTTGAAAAAAATAGAAAGTTATCGATCTCTAGTAAGGATGCATAAGAAACCTTTAGGGGTCGTTTGGTGTGATCGACAAGAGAATTTAATTCAAGGATAAATTTTAAGTGGTCTTTAATCTGTTGTTTGATTGCCAAGAGTGGTATAACTTATCTCGAAATTAACAATTAGTCTTGGGATACGTTATTCCTCCTTAGGGGTGGGATAAAAATCTCAAAATAACATATCATGGGATTAGGTAGGTAAAATAACAAAAATATCCTCCTTAAACCCCACTTTCATACACCAATTTACATTCATGTATATTAACATAATTTTTAACACAATTTATAATAACATTCATAAGCTTAATTATTCGTTGTTCTTATGATAATATATTTTTCTATTAAAAAATACATTTTATAAATATAATTTTTGTTTATGTTTAGAATATAAGTTGAATTTATTTGCCTAATTCTTATGTTTATTTATATTATGATTTCTCTCAAAATGTTCACTTCACTACTAAATTACATATTTTTAATTAAATAGTTTATTATTCACTTAAAAATTATGTTTTATATATCAATTAAAATGTAAATAAATTTAATAATAAAATTTCTTTTACTTTTAATAAACTTAAATGAAAGTCTTATTTTAAGCTGAATAAGATGAAAATTTAATTTTTAAGCTAAATAAGATGGAATTTATTTTTAACCTAAACAAGATGAAAGTTTTATTTTAAAGTTAAATAAGATATTTTAATTTAAAAAACACACCTCACAATTATGAAAATGCATTCCCAAAATTATTAAAGCTAAATAAGATAAAAAATTTATTTTTAAGAAAGAATAACTAAAAATTGGCATAGAAAATGTAAAAGAAAAACAAAAAATCTAAATAAGGTGAAGGATATTTTTGTAAACAAATAATTTATTTTTAGAAATTATGTAATGAATATAGTTTAAATATGACAAACCAAACAAGTAACAAAAATTAAAGAATTTCAACATAATTTATCGTAGTATAACTCGTTCCAGCATAACTAATTCTAACCTAACTTTTAGTCAAACAAAAACGGCTCCTTAGTACCACAAATATTATAGTATTTTCTTAAAGACAAAAAAAATGCATCCACACAAAGAATTATTATCACATGTCAAAGATCACAAAAACAATTGTTTTCTTGTTAATTTTTATTTCAAATCAAACTTTTGTTACAGTAGAAATAGACCTTGTTGACTTGTCTTTATTATGTGATATTATGAAACTGGGAAACGATTCAATTTTTATATGATTTAAAAATATTTTAAATTATTAGTTATTATGATTCATATTTTTTTTTTATATCTAATTTTAAAAATAATATTTATTATTCTGTTTGTTCCGGTTTATGTGGCACACGTAGGATCTCAAAAATTAGCCATTTTTTATGTCTCTTAAATATGTTAAGTTGTTGATTATTGTATTTTATAGTGCATTTTTAACTTAATTTTTAAATAATATATGTTACTTTTTATATCTCAATTTATGTGACATTAATTGATAGATTTTTTGGAGTCGAGTGAATATTTTTGTTAATTATTATATTTGTCAATTTAAAACAATATATGTTTATCATCTAATTCATTTTATGTGGTATCAATAGAATTTAAAGAGGCAATCAAACTTTTTATATAACTTTTAACTATTGAAATTACTAATCATCATAATTTATAGTATTACTTATATTATTTTGAAATATATTTAAATATTATATGTTTCTCTTTTTATTTTAATTTATATGATATTTATAGAATTAAAGTGTCAAATAATTATTAATTATTGTAATATATTTATATTTTTAAGTATACTAAATTGTTAATTATTTTAATATCCACCTTATTTTTATTTTTTTATGTAATCAACAAAAAAAGGTGAGATGTGATAATTAAAATAAAAAAAATCCACAGGTCAGCCGACATGACAAAGTTGGTGGGGGCTCACTTTATTTTAAATAAAGTTGGATATATGTGTCATTATGGAGATGTTTATTGGTATTTGGATTAATTACGAAAATTTCACTTTTTACTCTACTTATTACCATTATTTCTTATAAGTTTTATAAATTTTTAAAATTCTTTATTTTTGCGCATTACATTAGTGTATCTCGCGCATCATATTAGTGTATCTTACGCATCAAATTAATGTATCGTATTAAAATATACATTAGATTAGTATCTCATTTATAAAATATAGTGTATCATACTTAATAATTAATGTATCTCGCGCATTAGATTAATGTATCAGCCCTTATATTATTGTATCCGTTTTAAGAAATTTCTATAATTATAAACTTTTAAAGAATAGATTATAATTTTACTTTTAAAATATGTGATTTCTGTAATTTAATCTTAGTATTTTTATCTATTGAAAAAAAGTACAATTAAAAAAGATAGCAAATATCGTAATTCTAAATATTAATTGCAAGAGGCAATGACCAAATTGCCCATGAACTTTTCTAATATGGCAAAAAATAGTCTCCCTTCTATATAATAGAAATATCCAACAAATAATCCTTCCAACAATTTTCACACGCACAAAAAAAAATCGTAATATTAAAAATTTTGAATTCAAACTTTTTCGTAGAAAATATTATTTTCCCTAATATAATTTTTTTTTAGTGTAAATTTAAATTTAGTTCCCTCCAATATAAATATCGAATGCCAATTTGAAAATACGACAAAAGTTTAAAAAGTAGAAAAGACTTCCCTCACAAAACAACCAATTAATCAAATATGAAATTGCCCTTCATTTTTCATGTTTTCTCTCTGTTTCTACAACTTTGACAGCAGCTGATCAGTTTTCACCGGCGATATCTCTCTTTTCCGGCTCAAAATCCGGCGAGTTCAGAGCTCGGAAAAACTTTGTGAGTATTCTTTTCTTCTTTCTATTTTCATTGAGATTCGATGATTGAGGTATCAGGTTCGAGCCTTAGAAATGAAGTTGTTAGTGAGCTATTTAATCTGAGCTGAATTTTGGGCAGGTGAAAATTAATTAATAAAATGGAAAAGGATCAACTAAAGTTAAAATATTGTCAGCTCATAATTTGATCCAAAAATATCAATTATTCTTATTCTCTCTTTCATTTTAATCTGACAAGTTATACTTTTCAAAAATCAATTTGATTAATTTTTAACTTAAATTAGATTACATTAATTTGATATTTTTTATAAAAAAATAAATATTCAAAAAATATACCAAAAGTACTATAAATTACAATTTTTTCGCATATTAATATGATGAAAATATATGTAGTTAAATATTGGAGAAAATGCATAATTACCCCCGATATATGTTCGAAATCTCAGAGACACACTCATACTATACTAAGGTCTTATTGCACCCCTAAACTTATTCTATAAATAATTTTTTGCCTCTTTTCGACCTATTTGGCACTATTATCTGGGTCCGGCACGTACTGACAATTTTTTCGAACTACCTGATTGATAATGCCATGTAGGTCGAAAAGAGATAGAAAATTATTTATATAAAAAGTTAGGGGGTAATAGGTACTTAGTATAGTATAAGTGTGTCTCTGAGATGTCAGACATAGGTTGATGGGTTGTTTATGCATTTTTACATAAATATGCTCTTTAACTTGACTTTAAATCACAATTATACACTTCAACTTTGGGTGTACACAAGTAGATAACTTAAACTTGTATAAAGTTGAACAAATAGACACACATGTGCTACATGACATCCTACATGTCTTTTTTTTGTCCTACGTGAGCGGGATCCGGCTCCTCTCCATTTCCATTGTCTCCATTTTCCCCAAGTTTTAGTCTTGATTAATGACATGTGGCATAAGTTAGATTTAATGGCTATGATTTAATTAATTAAAACATATCCCTAACCATAATTTAGATAATAAATATATTATTATATCAATTAAAATAGTCCTATTATTTCTCTTTTTTTCTCCTCATTCCCTCCAAGACCCGATTGTTTCTCTCTTTAATTAATAGGTGGGAAGCATAAAGAGAGAAACAATCGGGTCTTGGAGTGAATGAGGAGAAAAAAAGAGAAATAATAGGGCTATTTTTAATTGATACAATAATATATTTATTATCTAAACCATGGTTAGGGATATGTTTTAATATTAAATCATAGTCATTAAATCTAACTTATGCCACATGTCATTAATCAAGACTAAAATTTGGGGAAAATGGAGAGGAGCCAGATCCACGTGAGTGCGAGTGGTGAACGAGATTCACGGGAGCAAGACGAATGACAAAGTGTTTGTTGCGAATTAGAATTAAATGAAATTGTGGTTATAACATTTATTTTGAATTAATAATTTGGTATTTCATACAATTTTCTCTTTAAAGAACTTTATTCTTATTTTTCTTCTTTTAAAATCACTTTAACTAATAAATAAGTAGGAAATAATACTTTTCTTTTCTTAATCTCATATATATAAGATCATAATAATTGGGTCATTTATTTTTATTAGCTAAAGATAAAAAATTCTAAGAAAATAAATAAATAAAATTATTTCTTAATTTTCACAAATTGAAGTAGAATATACATTTTCTTCTGAAAAACAATATTTTTTTAAGTTGTTTTAAGTCAAAAAATAAAAAGTCAAAATAAAATATCTTTTAAATAAAAAATAGAGGAAGACCTACTTTTGATTTTTAACCTTTTTAAAGTCAATTTAAACTTATTTTAAGTTATTTTTAACCTTGTAGTTGCTTCCAAAAGCTAAAAATTACTTCCTTTATTTCATATATTATGTATTTTAATTTTTATTGAGCATAAAATTTAATAATGCAAGATTATTTCTAACAAAACATAGTAATCATGAATTAATATTTTGTATCCAAAGACTGATAGTTCATTAATTTCAGAGGTCATTACCAACTTGGGTTGTGATGCACTGCTGTGGCGGATCCACCTTGTATTAAGTGGGTTCATCCAAACCCCGTTTAGCGGAAAATTATATTATTTATATATGGTTGAAATAATTTTTTATGTATATATATTAAGTAGATATCGAACCATCTTCGGCTACTATGTGTGTCTATTTCTATAGTTTTTGAACCCCTTATTGAAAATTCTGACAACGCCATTGGTGCACCGGTGGGAATGCTTCACCCTTAAACCAGAGATCTCGGGTTGGAGCCCTGAGTATGAAAAAAAGTTACGGATGTCGACCGAAAGTAGTGGTTAACAGTGTCAGTTTAGTCATTTGATCAATTAGTCCTCTAACATTGTTTTCTCTGTTGTACAGTTTCATTTGGCAAAATGGAGATATCAGCCCCTTCAGTTTTGTGTACTCTCTTTGTTATTGTGTTGATCCTACTTCTACTAGATACATCAGTGTGTGAACCAAGATCGCAGACCGTCAAGATCATATGTAATGCTCAACCCTGGCATAATACGACAATTTATTTGCGAAACTTTGTTGCAGCTATGGAAACTATAAGCCAACAAGTGAGAAATGGAGGATATGGAGTTGCAGTTTCTGTCACTGAACCAGATACTAGCTATGCACTTGCCCAATGCTATGGTGATCTTTCTTTACCCGACTGTGTCTTATGCTACGCTGAAGCGCGAACAATTCTGCCCAGTGCTTCCCTTATAACGGAGGGCGAATTTATCTTGATGGATGCTTTGTGCGAGCGGAGAGTTACACGTTCTATGACCAGTATTTAGGTCCAGATGATATGCATATATGTGGAAACAGGACGAGAAAGGGTACATTGTTCCAACAGAACGCTAGGCGAGCCGTTCAGCAAGCAGTTGTAAATGCACCGACTAATAATGGCTATGCACGTGCTCAAGTGTCAGTGCCAGGTCCTTCTAATGCGACAGCTTATGTTCTCGCTGATTGCTGGAAGACGCTGAGCGTAAATTCCTGTGCAGCGTGTTTGCAAAATGCATCTGAATCCATGTTGGGATGCTTACCTTGGTCAGAAGGTAGAGCTCTTTACACCGGATGCTTCATGAGATATTCTGACACAAATTTTCTCAATGTTACTTCTACAAGTAGAGGCTCGTCATCAAGGGGTACTTCTTTTCGTCCTTGTTTGCCTGTTAGTTATCGATTGAACATATAATTTTGCTGATAAATGGTCTTTTTTTAAATAAAAATAAAAAAAAACTTTCGGATCACCACATTGCAGGAAAAGTTGTAGTCATTGTTGTTGTTAGTTCCGTTGTCGTTTTGGGAGTAGCTGTTTTCATTGGTTTTGGTGTCTGGAAGAACAAACAAATCCAGAAGAAGAGAAAAGGTAAAATCTTGTATCTTGTGAGTTACCCACAACTATACCGTAGACAACTTTTAGCGTTATGGCCTACTCATGCTTTTCCGAGTAAATTTGAACTTGTTAGGTGCAGCTGATGTTGAGAAATTAGTGAAGACCCTTCATCAAAACAACTTGAACTTCAAGTATTCGACACTTGACAAAGCCACGAGGTCATTTGATGAGGCCAACAAGCTCGGGCAAGGTGGATTTGGCACGGTTTATAAGGTATGTAATAGCTGAATGTGTTTACATCAATGGCTCAATGCAATACCAGAAGTGTTGTCGATTAAAGACACATTCTGTTGCAGGGTGTTTTGGCAGATGGGAAAGAAATCGCCGTCAAAAGGCTGTTCTTCAACAACAAACACAGAGCTGCAGATTTTTATAACGAGGTTAACATAATCAGTAGCATCCAGCACAAAAATTTGACTAAGGTTTTTGGGCTACAGCTGCTCAGGACCGGAAAGCCAACTTGTATACGAGTTACTCCCTAACCAGAGTCTGGATCGTTTCATATTTGGTAAGAAACCGAACTTTACTACAACAACAACTACGTGCCAGTCCCAAAAATAAAAGTACAAATAAGTTAAGACATTGACTCTATCATGTATATTGATTGTAACCTTAAAATTTGATAGCCCTATCAAAGGTAAAGCTCTAAATTGGGAGAAAAGATTTGAGATAATTATAGGGACAGCAGAAGGAATGGTATACCTACACGAGAACACAAATACACGAATAATTCAGAGACATTAAGGCAAGCAATATTCTCTTGGACTCGAGGCTCCGTGCAAAGATTGCTGATTTTGGATTGGTTAGGTCATTTCAAGAAGACAAGAGTCACATAAGCACTGCCCTTGCTGGCACATTGTTAGTATTTCTTCGTCTCATCGCGTAAACAAAAATGCAAAAACTAATATGGTCTAATAATGGATGATTTACCTTTTTTATGCAGAGGATATATGGCTCCAGAATACTTAGCATGCGGTCAGCTAACAGAAAAAGCAGACGTTTACAGCTTTGGAGTTCTTCTACTAGAGATTGTTACGGGAAGACAAAACAACAAGAGAAATAACAATGAATATACAGTCAGCTTAGTTTCCGATGTAATTTCTGATCAATCACTTCTCTCTTGAAACATATTTGTTCATTGATCTCAACTTTATCGGATGAAATTAACAGGTGTGGGAGCATTATAAACGCGGGATAGTGGAGGAACTCTTCGATCCGAATCTCATGTTGCATAACTACCATACTATCAATGTAAGAAATGAGGTTGCGAGAGTGTTACATGTGGGGCTTTTGTGTATTCAAGAGATCACAACGTTACGTCCATCCATGTCTAAGGCATTACAAATGTTCGTCAAGAAAGACGAAAGTTGCCTCCTCCTACTAAGCCGCCATTCGTGGAAGAGAAACCATGGAAACTCACAACCCTTTGGAGAAGTACTCGGACAATCAAGGCGCTGCTGCTACGATTGGCAATTTATCTCACAGTTCATTTTACCCAGATGATGATATCCCATTGACCTGAAACTGAAGTATAAAATTAGCTCAACTGGCAACCAAACACTCCAACTTTGCCTATGCACATCTAGCAATCTCAATTCTAAAAGTATGAGGGGTGGGGTGGGGTGGGGGGGTTGATTATTTTTGTAATTTGTCTATACAAAACTGAGTTTGGGACCTTATGTAGATCATTTGTTATCATTAAGATTTCGATGTTTGAATCTAAATTCATTATTGAATGGTTAAGATCGTTAGGTAATGATGGTGAAAATACTTTGTAGTGTGGTGATAATAGTTGGTGTTAGTGTCAAATAATGATATTTTTGACGGTGGAGGTGGTTGGTGTTGTGTTGATGACGGTCATAATGATGGCTATTGATAGTAGTATTGGTGGTTGTAATTGTGAAGTTGGTTGATGTTAGTGGTTGCTGGTGATAGTGGTGGTGGTGGAAGAATATGCGGTGATTGATGATGTGTTAGTGGTAGTTAGCAGCAATGCTAGTTATGACAAGCTAAGTAACTACTCCCTCTGTCTACTTTTATTTGTCATGTTGCTCTTTTCGAAAGTCAATTAACTAATTTTCAAAGTTAAATTAGATTATATTAATTTGATATTTTTAAGGGAAAATGCTCAAGTACCCCCTAGACTATGACAAAAATCTCAGAGAAACACCTTAACTAAACTAAGGTCCTATTATCCCATTGAACTTATCTTTTTTGTAATTTTATACACCTTTTGTCTTACGCGCCACACTCCATGACTCCACGCAATTGAGGTGCGTGGCAGATATTTGGATGCCACGTAAATCAAAATGGTGCACAAAATTAAAAAAAATAAAAATCCATGGGGGTAATAAGACATTAGAATAGTCAAGGTGTATCTCTCGGATTTCGGTCATAGTCTAGGGGTACTTGTGCATTTTCTCATATTTTGAATAAAAAGTTTAGATATTCAAAAACTATACAAAGAGTACTATAAATTGCAATTTTTTGCATATCAACATGATTAAAAAAATATCATAAAATATTAATTAAAGCTTTTATCATTTGACTCTAAAACCGTGACAAATAAAAGCAGACGAGAGTAACAAATAACTCATGCAAGCAGTTTCCTGAAAAGTCTTACAACTTTGCAAAAAGCTTTATGACGATGACTTTCTAAAAAAAGTTGCAATCAAGCAACTTGTAAATAAATATCTTCTAAAAAATCGTACATTAATATCTTAGAAAGTCTTGGAGTTTTTTTCCCTTCTATATATAGAAAGTTAAATTAACTTCTACTCCCTCTGATCTTATTTACTTATTCATATTTTTTCTTTTAGATATCTCTATTTACTTGTTAGTTTTGACAAATTAAGAAAGGAAAAAAAAAATTCTTATTATATCATCATTTAAACTTTTTGAATATTTCTAAATTTTAATTCATTTATTTTAAAACCATAATTAATAAGGGTAAAATTGTAACTTCACTATACTAATTATTGTTATCTTAATATGTCTGTCATTTTTAAAGTAGACAACTAAATAGGGACAGAGAGTAATAAGAACACATGTGAAACCTTTATAGTACCATAAATATTACTCCCTCCGTGTCACAAAGAATGACCTAGTTTGACTTGGCACGGAATTTACGAAAACAAATAAGACTTTTGAATCTTGTGGTCCTAAATTAAAGTTATGTTAAATGTATAAAATTACCCTTTAATCTCGTGACCTTAAACATGTCATGTGGAAAGCTAAAATTCAAATATGAGGTCTTTTTTTTTTTAATCAGATGAGAGGAAGTATATCTTTTTTCAAGACAAACTTCAAAAATTTTACATCCACACATCGAATTATAAAACATGTCAAAGATGACAAAAATATTTATTTTCTTGTCATATAAAGAACAGAAGAAAATCTTTCTTTCTTCTCCTTTTTTCTTCTCCTTTGGCACAGTAGAAAAAGACCTTTGTAGACTTCCAAGCCTTTTATCTTGAAAAATTCAAACAAATAATCCTTCCAACAAATTCTTATACAAATTTTCCTTTGGTACACACACAATATATATTTATATATATTAAATAATAAAAGTATATTTTTTAACCGATTAAATGTTTAGATGAAATAATCACACTCTTTAATATGGTATCAACGCTTGCACGCGAGGGGCATGTTGAGAATCATTAAAATATTAACAGTGTATTCTCTCTAATAGCTTAAGTTTTTAGATGAGATGGTCTCACACTTTAACAATATTATAGTTAAGTAATAAATATTTTTTTATTTTTAATCATAAATAAATAGTATGTTTTTTGTTAAAAAAATACTCCTTATTTCACAAAGAATGAGTTAGTTTGACTTGACACGAAGTTTAAGAATATAAAGAAAACTTTTGAATCGTGTGGTCTTAAGTTAAAGTTATGTCAAATTACAAAATTATTCTTTAATCTTGTGGCATTAAATATGTCACATACAAAGTTAAAATCAAAATATTACCAAAATAAGAAATAGACCATTCTTTTTTAAACAAAATGAAAGAAAAGCAAATCATTCTTTTTTAAACGGAAAGAGTATTATCTTTCGTCCCAATATAATGTTTTTCAGCATGAGTTCAAATTTAATCCTCTCCAATATAAATATCAAATACGACTTAGCCTTCAAATTTAGTCCATTCTAATATAGATATTGAAATTAGTAAAAAATTGCCCTTCATTTTCCCTGTTTTCTCTGTTTCTACAACTTTGAAGCTAATCAGTTTGCACCGGCGACGGCGATATCTCTCTTTTCCGACTCAAAATCCGGTGAATGCAAGCCGTTTAGTGTTCAAAAGGACTTTGTGAGTATTTTTCTATTTTCACTGAGATTGAATAAGTCAAGAGGTATCGAGTTCGAGCTTTAGAAATGAAGTAAAGTTCTTTAATTTGAGCTGATTTTGGGCGGGTTGAACTTGAACCGGAAAATGCATAAGTAACCCAACTTATGCTCGAAATCACAAAAACACACTTATACTATATTAAGTTCCTATTAATTTATGAACTAATTTTATAAATAATTTTTTATCTCTTTTTAGCCTATGTGGTACTAGTTTGGAAAAAAAAGTTAATACGCGCTGAGCTCAAAAGATAGTGTCACGTAGGTCGAAAAGCATAGAAAATTATTTATAAAATAAATTCATATATAATAGTATCTTAATATGGTATAAGTGTGTTTCTAAAATTACGGGCATAGATAGAAGGGATACTTAAGCATTTCCCCAAACTTGAATCCATTGAAGGGATTATTGTCTGGGTGCTCAATTGGTCTTACTCGACCCATTACTTGTACAAATTTCAAATTCATATTATATAGTATTTCTATGGTGTTTTATATATATAATAATATAAGAATAGTATTTGATATCTGGTATTGTTTTGTTGTTATAGTGAATAAGATTTGATAATTGCTTATTAATCTTCCTGTTATGAATTGTGTTGTGTTTAATTTTTTTTTCTTTTGGGATAAGACACAAATATCCACTAGACTGTAACCGAAATTTCAGAGACACGGCTTAATCAAAATAAAGTTCTATTACGAATTTATTTTTTTGTAATTTTGTATATCTTTTGTCTTATGTGGCACACTTCTCTACTCTACACAATTAAGGCGCGTGAAAGATATTTGGATGCCACATAAGCCAAAAAGGTGCTCAAAATTACCAAAAAAACATAGATTCAGAGGGTAATAGGACATTAATTTAGCGGTCATAGTGTACATTTTTCCTTTTCTTTTTGTGCAACTTTCAAGATAGATGAGATTTAGTTACTCCCTTAGCTAAAATGGGCGGGTCAATAATCAGTCCAAAGTTCGGTAGGTTTGGTGGTTATGATTTCATTGGATAATTCTATTATCCTTAGTGGTGGTGGTGGCTGGTGGGGTGGTTAACAATGTCAATTGATGGTGGTGGCTACTCTGATAATTGTGATGGATGGTAATAATAGTTAATATGGGTGGTGACTAATAGCGGTGATTGGTGATCGTGGCGATTGGTGGTTATTACGGTAATGCTAGTTGGTGGTGATGGTTGTAAATGATTGTTGATGGTGGATGACGATTGATTGCGGTGATTGTGTAGTTGTGATGATTGGTATGGGTGGACAACAACGATGACAACAATTAGCCGTTGGACAAAATTGTGTTTCTAAAACAAGTCCACACTCCAAATGACTGATCATCAACAGGGATTTCGGTTAAGGAATTTGTTGACCGAGGAGTAGGTGATGGGCACCCTCAAGTATCCTGGTTCTGACATGATCGCTTTACTGACTCGTATTGGCTTAAAATAGAAACGCAACTAAACAAACTCATAGACACACAAGTGCGCGCTTGTGTTTTAAAACAATGTCTGAACTTTTACAGTCCAAAACAAACTATTTTCTTTTGATCTTCTCTAAATACTCGTAACAAAGCGAGTTTCTTCTCTAATAGTAGTTCAATTAGTCCTCTCACATTGTTTCTATGTTGTACAGCTCATTTGGCGAAAATGGAAAGAGGAACCCCTTCGATGTTGTGTAGTCGCTTTGTTATTGTGTTGATCCTACTTCTACCACATACATCAGTGGCTGAACCAAGATCCCAGATACTCCAGCTCATATGTGGAAACGGAACGATAGCTGCCGCTCCAAATTTTGCTGCTACGATGGAAATCGTAAGTGAACAAATTAGAAGTAGAGGATATGGAGTAGCAACTACTGGCACTGGACCAGATACTAGCTATGGACTTGCCCAATGCTATGGTGATCTTTCGTTACTCGACTGTGTCTTATGCTACTCTGAAGCGCGAACCGTTATTTCCCGGTGCTTCCCTAGTAACGAGGGCCGAATTTATCTTGATGGCTGCTTTATCCGAGCGTCCAATTACAATTACAATTTCTATGACCAGTATTTAGGTCCAGAAGACAGACATGTATGCGGAAACAGGACAGCAAACGGTTCATTGTTCCAACAGAATGCTAGGCGAGCCGTTCAGCAAGCAGTTGCAAATGCACCGAGTAATAATGGTTACGCGCGTGCTCAAGTGTCTTCAACCATGACAGCTTATGTTCTCGCTGATTGCTGGAAGACGCTAAGTGCAAACTCCTGCTCAGCGTGTTTGCGAAATGCATCAGCAGCCATGTTGGGATGTTTGCCTTGGTCAGAAGGTAGAGCCCTTTACACCGGATGTTTCATGAGGTATTCTGATACAAATTTTCTCAATGCTGTTTCTACTAGTGGAGGCTCGTCATCAAGGGGTACGTTTTGCTCTTTTTTCGTCCTGGTTTACCGGTTATTTATAAACGAATTTCTACTTTCAAATCACCATATTGCAGGAAAAGTTGTAGTCATTGTCGTCGTTGTTGTTAGTTCCGTTGTCGTTTTGGGAGTAGCTGCTTTCATTGGTTTTGGTGTCTGGAAGCACAAACAAATCCAGAAGAAGAGAAAAGGTAAATACTTTTGTGCCAAATATAAGTTATAAAAGTCATTAGCATATCAATTATGTACATATTGCTGAGTACATATCTTGCGATTTGCACACAACTGTACCGAAGACAACTTTCAAGAATTAACTTGAGGCGTTATGACCTACTCGTGCGTTTCCTGGAAAATTTGAACATGCTAGGTGCAAATGATGTTGAGGAATTAGTGAATATCCTTTCTCGAAACAGCTTGAACTTCAACTATTCAACACTTGAGAAAGCCACGGGGTCATTTGATGAGGCCAACAAGCTTGGGCAAGGTGGATTTGGCACGGTTTATAAGGTACGTACGTAATGGCTGAATGTAG
Organism: Solanum lycopersicoides; assembly: GCA_022817965.1. NCBI lineage: Eukaryota > Viridiplantae > Streptophyta > Magnoliopsida > Solanales > Solanaceae > Solanum > Solanum lycopersicoides. The sequence continues at coordinate 3,165,492 of CM040618.1, forward strand.
TGTAATTATGTTAAAAGCAATGCAATACTAGAAGTGTTGGCAATTAGACAGACTCTGAGGCGCGTTTTGTTACAGGGAGTTTTGGTAGACGGGAGAGAGATCGCCGTCAAAAGGCTGTTCGTTAACAACAAACACAGAGCTGCAGATTTTTATAACGAGGTGAACATAATCAGTAGTGTCCAGCACAAAAATTTGACAAGGTTATTGGGATACAGCTGCTCAGGACCGGAAAGTCTTCTTGTATACGAGTTCCTCCCTAACCAGAGTCTGGATCGCTTCATATTTGGTAAGTAACCGAACTTTACTACAACAACAACTATGTGCCAGTCCCAAACAAGTTGGGGGTCAGCTATACGAACTTTCACTGCTCTAGTTAAGATAGGTTACCGACTTTGCATTAAGACTAAGTAGTGTGTTTTCACATAAGCATGCCGGAATGATTTTGTCACGTATATTGATTCAAACTTTATAATTTGACAGACACTATCAAAGGTAAAGATCTAACTTGGAAGAACAGATTTGAGATAATTATAGGGACAGCAGAAGGATTGGTATACCTACACGAGAACACAGAGACACGAATAATTCACAGAGACATAAAAGCAAGCAACATCCTATTGGACTCGAGGCTCCGTGCAAAGATTGCTGATTTTGGGTTGGCCAGGTCATTCCAAGAAGACAAGAGTCACATAAGCACTGTACTTGCTGGCACATTGTTAGTATTTCTTCATCTCATCTTCTAATTTTTCGCGTAAAAGTACACAAAAGTCGTCCTAAATGGATGATTTAGCCAATTTATGCAGAGGATATATGGCTCCAGAATACTTAGCACGCGGTAAGCTAACAGAAAAGGCAGACGTTTACAGCTTCGGAGTTCTTCTACTGGAGATTGTTACTGGAAGACAAAATAACAAGAGAAAAGACGCCGAATATACAATCAGCTTAGTTTCCGATGTAGTTTCTGATCAATCATTTCTCTCTTGAACAAAAATTTCAATCTTGAAACATTTTTGTTCATTGATCTTGACTTTATTGGATGAAATTAACAGGTGTGGGAACACTTTCAGCGCGGGATAGTGGAGGAACTCTTCGATCCGAATCTCATGTTGCATAACTACCATACTATCAATGTAAGAAATGAAGTTGCGAGAGTGTTACATGTGGGGCTTTTGTGCACTCAAGAGATCCCAACGTTACGTCCATCCATGTCTAAGGCATTACAAATGTGCTTGACGAAGAGTTGCCTCCTCCTACTAAGCCGCCATTCGTGGAAGAGAAAACCATGGAAACTCACAACCCTCAGGAGAAGTACTCGATAAAAGAAGGCGCTTCTGCTACGATTGCCAACTTATCTCACAGTTCATTTTACCCCAGATGATGATATCCATGCCTGAAACTTATAAATTAACCTCAACTGGCAACTAAACACTCTAACATGATCCAAATGTTCTTATATTGTTTGGGATTCGATGTGGATCTTAGACACTTTTGCTTGCTAGTGATGGTGAAGATACTTTGTAGTGGTCGTGGTGTTGGTGTTGTTAGTGTCTAGCAATGATGATGGTACCTGATAGTTGTGATAATAGAGGTGGTTGTTGTGGTGGTGACTGTTATTGGTAGTGGTGTTGGTGGTTGTAATAGTGAAGTTGGTTGATATTTTTCGTTTGGCATAATACATAAATATGCGCTTTAACTTGGTCTCATTTCACATTTATGTCCTTCAACTTTGAGCGTGCACAAGCAGACATTTAAATTTGTATAAAATTGTACAAATAGACACACATCCTACGTGGCATCCTACATGACAATTTGCATCCTACGCAGTGTCCTACGTGTTTTATGTCACGTATGACACATGTGTCTACTTATTCAACTGTATATAAGTTTGAAAGTTTGAGTTTCTACTTGTGCAGAAACAAAGTTAAAGAGCATAAATATAAAATGAGGTGAAGTTAAAAGACATATTTATATAATATGTCTTTTCTATTTTTGCTAATTATAAAAATTTCATTAATCACCAAGGTGAATATTTACAAAACAGCTAGATTAGACACATCTAGCTATATTCACAACAAAAGAAGCCAAGAGCTTCCTAAAGAAATCTTTTAAATCTATAGTTATCAAGCAAAATTTTCCCTCTTGAATGAGTTCAAATACAAGAGTTCGGAGCCTAAAACTAAAAAATATTGACAAAAATTTCAAAAGAGTATATCAATAAATATTTTAATCAAAATGGTAAAATCACTACTGATGTAGCGATTTATTTGGCCGGCGTTAAGAAAATTCGCTGCTAGAGCAACGATTTGTACAATTCTTTTTTGAAATATCTGCCTCGCCAATGTTTTTTGCTATTTTTTTTATAAAAAAATAATAATCTTGGCAGCGATTTTTCTAATTATTTTTTTTAAAAAAATTGTAAAGCATTGCCTGTGCAGCGATTTTACTTAATTTTTTTTTTTGAAGTAACAACGATTTAACTTTATTTTTTTAAATGTGGTGTAAATCGCTTTCAAAGCAGCAAATTTACTTAATCTTTTTTTTAAAACTTTAATTTTTTTTAATTGTGTAGTAATATCGCTGCAAAACGTAAATCGCTGCCTACTTTAATATTTTTTTAAAGGTAGTAAATCACTGCCTTTGAAAGCGATTTACACGACACAAAAAAAATTGTTGCCTTGACAGCGATTTACTTCAAAAAAAAAATAAGTAAAATCGTTGCACTGGCAACGATTTACAATTAAAAAAATAGCTGCCTTGGCATCGATTTGTTAAAAAAAACTTTTTTTAAGAAAAAAAACAAAAAACACTGACTTGCGATTTCAAATTAAAAAAATAAACTGTACAAGTCGCTGCTAGAGCAGCAATCTTTCTTAATGCCGGCCAAATAAATCGTTACATCAGTAGTGATTTTACCGTCTTGGTAAAAAAGTATTTTGATATACTTTTTTGAAATTTTTGTCAATATTTTTATCCTTTAGGCTCCGAACTCTCGAATACAACATATATTTCCTATTTTTTTTGGCTATCACATACATTAACTATGTCATCATTAAAATCAAACTTTAATAAACTCGTCTTCATTGTGTTAGTTGAACACTTCAACTTACAAAATAACCATCTTGTACCTTCAAGATTTTATGTGTCGTGTTAGCGTGGGGTGTCACGAGACACAATGGAGATGAGTATTGTATTGTGTAGTGGTCAGTTGAGATTAAGTTGAGATGTCTAGATGTACATTTACAAATACTTAATTAGCGGCAATTAACACTCTTTATATATGTTTCTAAAGTCTTTCGCGACATTAGTTTTAATGGCACTTAGCTAATATCAATAAAAAATTTAGCACTCTTCATTAATATCAATATTTATTATACTAAAAATTATTTTTATATAGTGTTGTTAGCTATAACAACAATGCCTCAATCCAAATAAGTTTGAATGAACTATACGAATCCTCATTATTTCATTAAAACTGCTATAATAATTTGCTCCTAGCTAGAGCTGTTTGGATCAATATATGGTGTGATTTTTATACAGTCTATATTTCAATTTTTTAGTAGTTACATAAATATTACTTTATTTATTTCAATTTATGTGATGATATTCAAATTTTAACAATCAAACGAATTACTCTTTATCCAAAAAAAATCATTTCCTTTTTTATATATAGTAATATTAGATTATTACTTATTATAACTTTAAATATTTTTTACATCGTTTTCAATTATATATATTTTATCTAGTAAAAGTAAAAGATAAATTAAGAAATTTGAATTACGAGAAAACAAAATATCACATAAAATAGTACTTTCTCTGTCTCTAATTACATAATCATTTCTTTAATTGTTTCTAATTACTTGTTCATTTTAACAAAGCAAGGAAGAACAAACAAAATTTTAACTAGTATATCCTCAATTAATTACTTTTAAAAAGATATAACTTCTAGAAAATTCTATGTTTTTTAAATGACTCACTTCATAATTAATAGAGTATAAAATGATAAATTTATTATGTTGGATCATCATCTTTTTAATATTGTATCAATCTAAAAATAAACAAATAATTAAAGTCAGAAAAATAATAGACAAAATATTAAATACTCTAATGTCCTTGACTTCTCTAAGGTACCATATTGCATCAGACAACTTTTTGTCTGTTTGCAAGAATATTTATTACTTTCTTTCGTTTAAAAAAGAATAACTTTATTTTATTTTTAATTTATTTCAAAAAGAATGAACTCTTTCTTTTCTTAGTAATATTTTACTTTTTACTTTTCACGTGACATATTTAAGGTCACAAAATTAAGGGCAATTTTTGTAAATTTGACATAACTTTAATTTAGTACCACAAGATTCAAAGTCTTCTTTATTTTCTTAAACTTCGTGTCAAGATAAAATAGGTCATTCTTTATTAAACGGAAGGAGTACTTTAATGATTTTACATAACATAAATTTAATTAATTAAATTCCTAAATTTTGAATAGATAAAAATATACCAAATAGTGTGACCTCATAATTTTTTTGAGAGTTTTAGGCTCCATTATTTAAAAAGCTTTATTTTAAAAAAATTACAAATGATAATATAACTACTCTAATTTGCCCTTGTAATAACAAAAAGATTTATAATCAATCAAGCAACTCGTAAATAAATTTAAAAAGTCTCAACAACTTCTTAAAAAACCTTACTTTTTTTCCTTTCGTAAATAGAAAGTTAAATCAATTTCTAGCAAGGACATATGAGAAACCTTTTATAGTAGGGTGTGCAAAAATCAAACCGATCGATAAATTAAATCGATAAAAGTGTTATTGATTTGTTGTTATTGAGATATCAGGTTAACGACCTTTAATGGTTTTATAAAAAAATTATTGAGTTATTGTTCGGTATTGATTTTTAATATTGGTAAACCGATAATTCATTAAGACTAGTAATTTACTATTTTTACTTGTACATAAATATTATATATTAATTTTAATATCTTACTAGTTACTATATTTGTCCTTTAACCTTAAATTTACACTTCACAATAACTTTGAGTTCACAATTTCACGTTATACAAAACGTTAAAATCTAAAGTAAGAACCTTATTTTTCTTAATTTCTCTTTGTGTTACACTTGTATAGTTATTTTCATGTTTGTTACTCCCTCCGTTTTAAAAAGATTGCCCTAGTTTACTTGGGACGGAGTTTAAGAAGAAGAAAAAGACTTTAATCTTGTGGTTCTAAATTAAAGTTATGTCACATATATCAAATTGTCCTTTAATCATGTGGTCTTAAATATGTCACGTGGAAAGTTAAAGTTAAAGTATTGCAAAAAAAAAGAAAAGGGGTCATTCATTTTTAAATAAACTAAAAAAGAAATAGAGACATTCTTTTTTAAATGGAGGAAGTATTATTATTTCTATTTTATGAGCATTTATAAAGTTACATTAATGTATTTTCGCATCAAATTTATTAGAAAAATCATATATTTCTTGAATAGTATTTTTTTTATTGTTTCAATCGAAAACCGATAAACAGAATCAATAATACATAAAATTGAATCAAATCGATCGATGCACTATCTATTTTTTTTATTAAAAAAAAAAACTTCAAAAAATCTGCATTCATACAAAGAATTACAAAATATAATAGATCACAAAAAATTTATTTTTTATTTCATATCAAATCAAACGTTATCACGTAAATTATAACTAAAAGATTTTTTCTTCTTCCCCTTTGGCCAGTGCAAGTAAAGTAGAAAAAGACCCTTGTTGACTTCTAAAGTCTTTATTTTGAATAATTCAAACAAATAATCCTTCTAACAAATTCTTCCACAATTCTTTTCTCTTGTTCACACACACACACAAAAAGTTATTATAAAGTAATAAATATTTTTTATTTTTAACTTAAATTTTTTAATTAGAATTATTTATTTATTACGTACAATATCATTTTTGTTAAAAAATATTTTCTTTAAATATCAAACTCTTATTCAAATAATCATTCAAATTTAATCCAATTCAATATATATCTATAAATATCAAACACAAACAAAAAAAAATCAAAAAAAGTTGGAAGTAAGAAAAAAAAACTTTCCTCACAAAAGACCTATCATTCAATATAAAATTTCCCTTCCGTTTTCCCCCTTCTTTATTTTTCTCTCTGTTTCAACAACTTTGGCAGCAGCTGATTAGTTTGCACCGGCGATCTCTTTTTCCGACTCAAAATCCGGCGAACTCAGACCAGAGTTCAGAAGAACGCTGTGAGTATTATTTACTTCTTTCTATTTTCATTTAGATTCAATTGTTACAGCGGGCGGTAAGTAATCCTTCGTTCCTTAACTAGAGGTATCGAGTTCGAGCTTTAGAAATGAAGTTGTTTTGATAGTGAGCTCTTTAATTTGAGCTGAATTTGGGTTGAAAGTTGAATCAATAGATAGGTTATTTTGATGGGCCAAGTAAAATAAAGTTTTATTACCCCTTGAACACCTTTTTTTTTTTTTGTAATTTTGTGCAACTTTTTTGCTTATGTGATATCCAAATATCTCTCACGCGCCTCAATTGATTGAAATCACGGAGTGTGTTACGTAAGACAAAGGTGTACAAATTACAAAAAAAAAATAAGTTCAGGAGGTAATAACACCTTATTTTAGTTAGACATAATACATAAATGTGCTCTTTGACTTGACCTCATTTCATATTTATGCCCTTCAATTTTGGATATAAACAAGTAGACACTTAAACTTATATAAACTTGAACAAGTAGATACATGAGTCATACGTGACACGATACACGATACACATAGGACACCACGTAGGACAAAAAGTAACATGTATGACATGTGCGTCTATTTGTTCAACTTTGTACAAGTTCAAGTGTCTATTTATGCACACTCAAAGTTGAATGACATAAATGTGATTTTAATTCAAGTTAAACGGCATATTTATGTATTATGTCTTTTAGTTAAGGTTTGTCTCTGAGATTTCGATCATAGTCTAGAGGTATTTGTGCCTTATCCCGTGGTATGTATAAAAAAATAAGATAAGAATAGCATATGATTTGTGGTATTGTTTTGTTTTTGTAAATGTGAATAGGATTTGGTAATTGCTTAAATTTCCTCTTATGAGTTGTGCTATGTTTAAATGTGCAACTTTCAATATAGATAAAATTTAGTGACTTACTTGGGCAGGTCATTGATCAATCCAAACTCGGGGAGGTTGGGCGGGTTTATGATTTCATGGGATAATTTTGTCATTCTTAGTGGTGATGGTGGGTAGTAGCTAGTGATGGTGGTAGTTGGTGCCTGGTAGAGTGGTTAACAATGGTGGTGGTTACCGATAATTGTAATGGTTGGTAATTATAGATAATAGGGGTGGTGGCTTATAGCGGTGATTGGTAATATATATTGTGGTTATTGTGGTAATGCTAGTTGGTGGTGATGGTTGTAAATGATGGTGGATGACGACTTACTGTGGTGATTGAGGGGATGGTAGTTGTGGCTGAGGATGGTGATTATGGGGTTGTGATAATTGATATTGGTGGACAACAACGATGACAACGATTAGCAGCTGTCCCGCCCTTTTTTTAAAAAAGATTTTAATATTTTTCAAGTTCAAAATGGTTTTCAAGATTGAAACTGACAAAATTGTGTTTCTAAAACAAGTCCGACTCCAGTCTCGAAATGACTCATCATCAACCGGGATTCGGTGAAGGAGTTGGGCAGTCCTCAAGTATCATGGTTCTAGCACGGTCGTTTAACTTACTCGTATTGGCTTAAAATAGAAACTCAACTAACCTAAACAAACTCACAGACACACAAGCGTGCGCCCAAAAAAGGTGTTCTAAATCAATGTCCGAACTATCACAGTCCAAGACAAACTATTTTCTTTTGTTCTTCTCTAAATACTCATAACAAAGCTAGTTTCTTCTCTAATAGTACTTCAATTAATTCTCTCACATTGTTTCTATGTTGTACAGCTCATTTGGCAAAAATGGAAAGAGCAACGTCTTCAATGTTATGTAGTTACTTTGTTATTGTGTTGATCCTACTTCTACCAGATACATCAGTGGCTGAACCAAGATCCCAGATAGTCCAGCTCATATGTGAAAACGGAACGACAGTTTCCGTCTCAAATTTTGTTAATACAATGGAAACTATAAGTGAACAAATGAGAACTAGAGGAAATGGAGTAGCAGCTACAGGCACTGGACCAAGTGCTAGCTATGGACTTGGCCAATGCTATGGTGATCTTTCATTACCTGACTGTGTCTTATGTTTCTCTGAAGCGCGAACCGTTTTTCCCCAGTGCTTCCCTAGTAACAAGGCGCGAATTTATCTTGATGGCTGCTTTATGCGAGCGGACAATTACAATTTCTATGACCAGTATTTTGGTCCAGAGGACAGGCATGTGTGCGGAAACAGGACGACAAAGGGTTCATTGTTCCAGCAGAATGTTAGGCGAGCCATTCAGCAAGCAGTTGCAAATGCACCGAGTAACAATGGCTATGCACGTGCTCAAGTGTCAGTACCCGGGTCTTCCTCCATGACAGCTTATGTTCTCGCTGATTGTTGGAAGACTCTGAGTGCAAACTCCTGCGCAGCGTGTTTGCAAAATGCATCTGCATCCATGCTGGGATGCTTGCCTTGGTCAGAAGGTAGAGCTCTGTACACTGGATGCTTCATTAGGTATTCCGATACAAATTTTCTCAATGCTATTTCTACCGGTAGAGGCTCATCAAGAGGTAATCTTTTACTCTTTTTCGTGCTGATTTGCCTGTTATTTATCGACAAAACACTCAATTTTGCTGATAGCGGTCTTTTTTTTAACTTTCAAATCACCACATTGCAGGAAAAATTGCAGTTATTGTCATTGTTATTGTTAGTTCCTTTGTCGTTTTCGGAGTAGGTGCTTTCATTGGTTTTGGTGTCTGGAAGAAAAAACAAATCCAGAGGAAGAGAAAAGGTGAATCCTTTGTTGCCAAAAATTAGTTATAATAGTCATTAGGGATATTATCGATGAACATATATAGATCTTCTGCTAAAACTAGTTCGGAAAAATCAGAATAGCAAAAAGAATTGGCTGACCATTTATCTTGTGAAATGCACACACTGTACTGAAGACAATTTTCAAGAATTAACTTGAGGCGTTATGGCCTACTCGTGCTTTTTCCTGGGAAATTTTGAATTTGTTAGGTGCAAATGATGCTGAGAAATTAGTGAAGATCCTTCATGACATTAGCTTAAACTTCAAGTATTCGACTCTTGACAAAGCCACAGGGTCATTTGATGAGGCCAACAAACTTGGGCAAGGTGGATTTGGCACGGTTTATAAGGTATGTAATGGTTGAATTGTTTGAATTCGTTGATTTTCCGTAACAGTAATGCAATACTCAAAGTAAATAGAGTCTGAGGCCCGATTTGTTGCAGGGTGTTTTGGCAGATGGGAGAGAGATCGCCGTCAAAAGGCTATTCTTCAACAACAAACACAGAGCTGCAGATTTTTATAATGAGGTTAACATAATCAGTAGCGTCGAGCACAAAAATTTGATAAGGTTATTGGGATGCAGCTGCTCAGGACCGGAAAGCCTTCTTGTATACGAGTTCCTCCCTAACCAGAGTCTTGATCGCTTCATATTTGGTAAGTAACCAAACTTTGCAACAACAACTACTACGTGTCATCTCCAAACAAGTCAGGGGTCGGCTATATGAATCCTTACTTCTATTAAAGCTATACTCATGTCGTCATTGCACCAACTAAAAATCGAAGTGAAAATAAGTTAAATATAAGTAACAACCTCTGCTTACAGTTTTCACATAACCACATCAGAATTATTTTGTCGCATATCTTGATTCAATCTTTAAAATTGACAGACCCTATCAAAGGTAAAGATCTAAATTGGGAGAAAAGATTTAAGATAATTATAGGGACTGCAGAAGGTTTGGTATACCTACACGAGAACACAAAGACACGAATAATTCATAGAGACATAAAAGCAAGCAATATCCTGTTGGACTCGAAGCTCCGTGCAAAGATTGCTGATTTTGGGTTGGCCAGGTCATTCCAAGAAGACAAAAGTCACATAAGCACTGCCATTGCTGGCACATTGTTAGTATTTTCTTCATCTTGTCTTCTACTTTTTTCGCGTAAAAGTACACAAAAACTTGAAAACTAATATGGTCTAATATGCAGAGGATATATGGCTCCAGAATACTTGGCACATGGTCAATTGACAGAAAAAGCAGATGTTTACAGCTTTGGAGTTCTTCTAATGGAAATTGTTACTGGAAGGCAAAATAACAGGAGCATAAATAATGAAAATACAGAAAGCTTAGTTTCCATTGTAATCACCATTTACCAAAGTTTTCAATCTTGAAGAACCTTTTTGCATATTTTTGTTAACTCTTATATTGGATGAATTTAACAGGTGTGGGATTACTATCAACGCGGTATAGTGGAGGAACTATTCGATCCGAGTCTCATGTTGCACAACTACAACACCATCAATGTGAAAAATGAGATCGCGAGAGTTTTGCATGTGGGGCTTTTGTGCACTCAAGAGATCCAAACAGTACGTCCATCCATGTCTAAGGCATTACAGATGATCCTCGAGAAAGAAGAAGAGCTGCCGGCACCTACTAATCCACCATTTGTTGACGAGAACACCATGGAACTTCATGGTCCTTGGGATAAGTATTCGCTTAGTCAAGGTGATTCTAGTTCGATTGCCAACTTATCTCATAGTTCATTTTACCCCAGATGATGATGATATTCCAATGCCCTGAAACTGATGCTAATATTATAACCATCATTTCGCCTCGTGCTCTTGACGATCATCGCAATCGAGAGTTAGTTATAACAGCAATTGTTTATCAGTTCCAAACAAAAGTTCGGGTCGGCTATCTGAATTCTGATTCCATTTAAGCTTTGTTAGCACAGGAATATGATTGTATAGGATCTCCTTCGTGGAAAAGGATTGTAATGTAGTATGTATAAATAGGGCCAAGTGTAATAACATAGTTTATTTGTTTTAATAATATTCTTTGAGTGTTTATATTTCTATATGGTATCAAAGCTTTGGTGAGAAACATTTGAATGACATTTCTATAAGGGCATAATACATAAATATGCCATTTAACTTTTACCTCATTTTACAATTATGCCTTCTAACTTTGAATATGCACAAATAGACACTCAAACTCGTAAAATTAAATAAATAAACACACACGTCCTATGTGGCATCTTACACGGCAATTTGTGTCCTACATGGTGGCATGTGTGTATTATGTCATATAAGACTCATGTTTCTACTTGTTCAACTTTATACAAGTTTAAGTGTCTACTTGTGCGCACTCAAAGTTGGAGGGTATAAATATAAAATGAAATTAAGTTAAATGACATATTTATGTATTATGTCTTTCTATAAGTAGGCATTAGTTACTCACAGAGGCGGATCTAGGATTTGGAGGTCGGGGGTGCCACAACGTTCAAGTAAGATGAAAGGATCGGTTGCTTTAATTTTGGGTTACAACTCAGGTTATTAATTTTATTTATTTTTATAAATGAATCGATCAAATATGCATGTAGTAATATTCTCTTTTAGATATTATGTGATTAGATATAACTAAACAATTCAATTTTATTTCCTTTTGGGAATTTGATGTCTTCTTCGCTGAAACTTTTAAGAAAAAAAGGATTTTTCACATTAAATTTGAGCTTGTATAAACCATCTAATAGTATTAACATAATATATTCATCTTCCATTGACTTATATGTTATTGGAAATATATAGTTGAGAAAGAATAAAAATTATAGTTTCGGCCTAGTCAATCTTACATGGCAAAAACGTCGATGAAGATCGCAAGAACCTTTAAATTAAAAAAAAATCATTTCTGAAACGTATGTTTTTTTAAAACTACTATTTAAATATATTCTTCATAATATTTATTTGATGCTCATAATTCAGTACTCATTAATTGATTAAAAAAATAAACACGTTACACTCATATCAAGAGATTAATAATTAGTGCAAGAGAAAAAAAACTCAAAATTAATTATGAAAAGGGGTCAATTTGAATTAATAAAAAATAGTAATAAATAAATAAGAACAAATGTAGAAAAAGAAAAGAAAAAAAAGGAGCAAACAAAAAAGGAAGTATTGATGGCCAGGTTCGAACCTGTATAGCCTAGGTGGTAGAGCCACTCCTTTGCCAGCTGAGCTATTTTGCAACACAGTTATTGGGTGGCAAGACCGATATATATAAAATTAATATACACATATACATATATATACAACGTTTTTTTCGAGATCACTGGGTGCCGTGGCATCCCCACGAGGCCACGTAGATCCGCCCCTGGTTACTCAGCTTGACCTCGTGTCTTTGCATGCATATGTTTCGTTTATATATTAGTCCCTCGTGCTTTTAAATGTGTCTTTTTTCATTCAAAATATTTTCGTGAGCCGAACATCTTATCGAGAAAAAACAAACCATCCACTTCTCCCAAGATAGTGATAAGGTCTACCTACATCGACCTTCCCACACTACACTTATGAATCACACCACCAATATGTTGTTCAGTGGCAAAATTAGATAATTTGTCAAAAGGTTTTCATAATTTAATATGTATGTATAGAAATTAGAAATTTAACTTTTTTACATGTATGCAATATACGATGATACTTCCTCCGTTTAAAAAAGAATGATCTTATTTCCTTTTTATTCTGTTTCAAAAAGAATGACTCATTTCCTTTTTTGGCAATACTTTAACTTTTCACGTGACATGTCTAAGACCACAAGATTTAAGGATATTTTGGTACATTTGACATAACTTTAATTTAGAACCACAAGATTAATAAATATTCTTTCTTTTCTTAAACTCCGTTCCTGGTCAAACTAGGTCATTCTTTTTTAAACGGAGAGAGTATAATTTTTCGATGAAGAATGTTTGACGGACACTAACATCAAATCGTGGGGTATTTTCGTCTTTCCAATTGAACTAAATTGCAGTTTGGTATCCTTTACTTATTTATCGCCTCTGCTTTCCCCGAAATATTACCATATTTCGCGTTATTCTCAAGCTCTCTCTCTCTCTCTCTGACCTCTCGTGCTTTCTCTCACTAGATCCCTCTTTGCCCAAGCTGTTCTTCAGGTAAAATCTTCAATTTGTTCGATTTATCAATCTCAGATTTACGTTTTCTTAGCTTTTGATTCAATTTTTTCTGTGAATTTATGTTGTTATGATGTGATCTGAAGATTGATACATGAAACTTGCTTCGTGCTCTGAGAAATTGTACTAATTTGATGATTTGATTCGTGATTATTGATCTAGATCTTAAGTTTTGTTAGGCAGAGTTATCAATACTTGTAAGATTTTTGTTTTGTTTTGTTTATTTTATGTCCAAAAGGAGCATTGGAATTGGAATTAGGTAAAGCTGTATGACCGGTAGATCATAGGGTTTGAGTGCTAGAAGAGACTTAGTGATCAAGTTTAAATCCATGAAGAGAGAAAAACACTAGGTGATTTTTTCTTTTTTTCTAGCTTCGGTGGATAGAGTGGTAGGCATTTCGTATAATTAGTCAAGGTGCATGCAAGGTGGTTCGGACACCATGGTTATCAAAAAATGAGAGTAAAACTAGTGATGCATGCATCAGGGTAGACAGACTCTTTTCATACCCTTGGGGAATGCGGGATGTGTTTTGTATTCTATTTTGTTAATTTTATACCCTTGGGGAATGCGGGATGTGTTTTGTATTCTATTTTGTTAATTTTATTGTCCATTTTCTAAGAGATGTCGGGTTGTCTGCTCATTTTGATGCATCTTTGGTTCTGTTGTATCATTGGATCTTAGATGGTGAACTATGGTTTTTGAATTGTGTAATTAAGTGTTGTAATGTATGTAGGGATCATTAAGAAGAAAGAGAAATGGGGTTGACATTCACCAAGCTTTTCAGCCGGCTATTTGCCAAGAAGGAAATGCGCATCCTCATGGTTGGACTCGATGCAGCTGGTAAGACCACCATATTGTACAAGCTCAAGCTGGGAGAAATCGTCACCACCATTCCAACTATTGGTATGTACTTTACTGACATGAAGCAAAATGCCTGGCAATAACATTTCTACAGTTTTAAGTTGTATAAGTATGACTAGTTCTGTTGCAATTATGACTCAAAAGACGAACCTATTGCTTCTTAAAAAAGACTAAAAGAAAATGGGGATAGGGGAAATAGAAAAGAAGGGAGGGGATTACAAGGTGGGGAATTGGACCCTCACCAGTCACCAACAATCTGGAAGTGTAGGTACCTAACCAACTGAGCTACTAAGTTGCCTCAAAGAAACACTAACGTACCATTTTGATAAGTAGACAGAAAATGTGCATAGAACTAGTACTATAACTGTCCCTCTACTTTAACTGTTTGCTGCAATTGATTAGTTTGAAATGACTTAGTCATCCTTCATCTGTCTCAGTTCTTTCTGTTGATCCAGGGAAAGCAATGTCTAATCAGGGGCATGTGGTGTATAATCAAAATAATTATTTTGAACTTCTACATATGGGATCTTGATTCTCGATGACTGCTTGTGTGATGATCTCGTTATGATTGTAAAATATGCAAATGTACAGGCTCCTAAAAAGAAGCTTAGATTATCGGTATTGTAGAAATACCTGTGATTCAGACAGCTATTTCCTTTTGGATTACTTGTGAATATCATTTTTAAGAGTATTGACTAAGACTACATTTTGTGGTGAAATAACACAAATCCCCCCCTCCCCGGGCCTTGCACAGGTAAGAGTGAACCAATATCTAGTCGATGTGATTGTCCTTAGTTGTTTAGTAGTGTGTGTTGTTTATAATTCTCAGAACTTTCCTTTAAAATGCACTAAATAAAAAGGGAAGTATTAATTCTGATTAATGATTTATTTCTCTGCTCTGATTAGCAAAAGCCTAGTGTAACTGCAGATTTTATCATGTATTGTCTACCTGTTATCAGTTAAATAAGATGTTGATAATATAGCTGCTAAGATGAGCCATCAATAATAATTGATAATTTTCAGGTTTCAATGTGGAAACTGTTGAATACAAGAACATCAGCTTCACTGTTTGGGATGTCGGGGGTCAGGACAAGGTATACTCTTTGTTTTAAATTTTTAATCCAGAGACTTATCCTCTGCATAAAGTTATGGTCTCTGTGAGAAAAAATTAGTCTTGCCTCAACTTCCCTCCGACTTATGTTGCATGGAATAGTATTTAAAGTACCCAGCTTATTTATCTTTGCTTTGGCAGATCCGTCCATTGTGGAGGCACTATTTCCAGAACACTCAGGGTCTCATTTTTGTGGTTGATAGCAATGACAGAGACCGTGTAGGGGAGGCAAGAGATGAATTGCACAGGATGTTGAATGAGGTAATAACCCTCGCCCTCTTTGTAATTTGTTTTATTCTTGCTGGCGTCAAATCTGACTTCTACAACTCAAGAGCTAAATGACATGGTTATGTGAATGATTCTGCATACTTTTAAAATGCTTCTCTTACAAGTGAACTATTTGTACTAAATGGTATATGATAATAGCCTCTCTAGTCTATAAATTTAACTAGATCAGTTCTATGTATGCAACACATCATTTAGGTGGCTGTTATTCTGCGTTCATTATGTACTACTTAGTTACTTAAAGGCTGATACTTTCAATGACCCTGAAACCACTCTGCAACTGTTTCTCAAGCATTTGTGTGTCATCTTCTTTGAGCAGGGAAGTGGTTACTGCTTATGATCTACTGTCACACATCCTCTTGAAACTAAAACTCCTGAGTTGTTGATGAGAACGTATTAGCATTAAGATCACTAAGAAAAATAATCTTCAAAAGGTTCCTGGTAATATATTGAATAAGAATTTTCAAGTTTTATGTGAGCTTCATTTGTAGGTACAGATAGTTGCGTCTGCTTCGTACTTTTGGTTAGATTTTGTGTCATATTAGACTGCATCATAAACTTTTCGTTGTTAAGGTCGAAAGATGCACAAGCTAAAAGGTACCATTGGTGGAATGTATCACGTAACTGAGACAGTTCAACAACCTTCATCCTTTATAGGAGACATGTGAGAACTCCAGATTGGCAATTAAGTAGTTAGTGATGTATATAGAGAATTTGGGAATAAATGGGTGTGGAAAAGAGAACTTGTTCCTTCTACCTCGTCTTTTAAACAAACAGGCAAAACAAAAGGTTTATAATACTTGGCTCAACTTTTCACTCCACAATGTGTGTGTATGAGTCCATTGTTGCTTGAAAAGAACACTAGAAAAATAGGTATGGGAAGGTAGGATATAGGAGAAATGCACGTGGAAATCACAGTCCAAGTTCTCTTTGCTGCTTACACCCCCCTTTAATCTTATTTTCAGATATCTACAGGCCGTTATTCATCTAACCAGAAAGTGCATAAAGAACTAAATGGTACTTTGAATTGAGTTTAACCTTTGTTCTTCCTATATGTCTCAGGATGAGCTTCGGGATGCTGTGTTGCTTGTTTTTGCTAACAAACAAGATCTTCCTAATGCAATGAATGCTGCTGAAATAACCGACAAGCTTGGACTCCACTCCCTCAGGCAGCGTCACTGGTAAATGCTCTGCCAGAACATGCGACAACATCCCTTTCTGTTAAAAGACATGCTAAAATGTTTCCCTTTTGCTATATTCAGGTACATCCAGAGCACTTGTGCAACTTCTGGAGAGGGACTCTACGAGGGTCTTGATTGGCTTTCTAACAACATTGCCAATAAGGTACTGATTAAAGTTCCTGTCACATACTTTCCACCTACACGATTAAATTTTTCCTCTTTGTTCCTAACATCCTCCATTTACAGGCCTAAGTCGAAATAGAGTTGTTGCGGATTCATCCTGGATGCAGGCGGGTTTTTATCTAGTTCCATTTACTTTTATTTCGTCTTTTTTTCTTTCAGACATTCTCTCAATCTGTGTGGTTATGGCATTTGCTTCTTAGGAGGTCACTTTTGAAATGATTTTGTAATACAATGGTTGAATGTATGTAATTTGCTGGTTGTTTTAGGTTCACTTTATTAACTTGTAACAAAAACTAGCTCTTTTCTGGTTATTTGCATTAAAATGCATATCAAATATCATATGGTATCAAAAATTTTAATTCAATATGATAATTCGTTACAATCAATTCATTGCCTACTCTTCTTTGTGAACTGAGTTAGAACAGGGTATATGTTGTCAAATGCAGCATATATGTCATCTCTAACCTTGGCTCCAGTGATAACAATTTTCCCAGAAGCAAAAACCAGCAGCACGATTTTCGGTTTCTTCATACGATACACCAAACCAGGAAATATTTCTGGTTCATAACTCGAGAAACTACTGTGAGCAATGGCAAGTCCTTCAAGTCGAATAGGAAATCTAACATCACAAGAAGCAACAATATTCTGGATTTTGAAATCCTTAAACTTAACTTCAGGATAACCTAGCTTTTGTACAATTCTAGCGTATTTTCGCGCTGCTAACTTCAAATCGTTTTCACTTTTGGCTCCTGTACAAACAATTTTCCCAGTAGCAAAGATCAATGCTGTAGTTTTCGGTTCTCTAATTCTCATGATCACTGCAGGTAAACGTCTCGGATTGTACTCTGCGTTTCGAGCTTTAAGTGCAATGGCTTTGAGGTCCAATTTACCGCAGTTTAGAGACAACGTTCCCACGACGTTCTGGAGAGTAGGGATTATTGCAGAAGAATGATCCGCCATTGTTGTTCTTCTTCAATTGCAGAAGAAAGAAAAAAAGGAAATAAAGCGGTAAAAAAGTTCAAACTTCGAACAAGAGGGGTCCCTTTATAGAGGGTGGATCTCGGTTATTATTATTAACTTTCCGATGTGGGACAATTCTTCTTTTATATCCCTAATACTTTGTTTGGATTATTGTTTCATAATGTATTGTATTGTATTGTACTGTATTGTATGGTAGATATAATATTTGGTTAGATTGTATTGTTTGTTGTTGTTTAGTAACATTTTAATTGTTTGGTTTGATTGTATCGTACTGTATTGTAATTTATAAATTTACTTAAATATCATTAATTATTCTAGGGTAGGAGGTTTGACTAGATTTAAATAATTAAGGTAAAGGGTAAAATAGGATTTTGACATATTATGTAAAGATATAATTGGAAAAAGAAATTTAAGTAACAATGGGAACACACCAAATTGGTTGTTCCATAAAATAGGGGTTCCCGTTGTTACGTAACAACGAAATTTAACAATACAGTACAATACATTTTAAGTACTACAATTAAAACAAACATTGTAGGTATAGTAACGATACAATACAATACAATGGATAACAATGATGCAAACATAGTGTAAGTAGAACCCAGGAAAAAAGATAAATATACCCCTGAACTATAGTAAATTGTATGTAGATACCCTTCGTCATACTTTTGAGACATAGGTATCCCATCTTCCAAAAACTAGAGCATATAGTATACTCTTTATATGAACTCACACACACGTGTCATAATCTTATCCACCAACCCGACATCAGATCGATGGATAAGATTGTGCCATGTGTCCCATCCCTATTTAATTGGCATATACGCTTCAGTTTTTGGACGACGGTGGCACTAATATTTCAAAAGTATGACGGAGGATATCTGCATACTATTTACGATAGTTTGGAGGTATATTTGTCCTTTTTCTCTCGATATCTATGTTAAAGTCCGATTAAATTTATATGTATGTCTTTCAGGTTTTATATTTTTGGAGGTGGTATTTCTCTACTCGCATGAACTCAATCTGGAGTGATCTCAATTCCCAACTAGAGGTAGTAAACGGGCTGATTTTGGGTGGTCCAGAATGATAATTTTTCTATGTTATTTCACCTATTAAAATATTTTCACTCTTTTAGCTTTAATACGTTCTAACTAAAAAATGGAAAAAAATCAGTTTATTTTAAAATTTAAAAAATATTATAATTTTTTAAATTTTTTGGCCAATTTTTTTGATCATTTGGCACTTATCTTTATAAATTTACAAATTCTTTATATATATATATAACATATTACATTTTAAACTCAATTACTATCCCTTAACATCCATTATCATTAAATTCAACAAAGTAGAAATTCTAGTTCCGCCTCAATAGACCACTCAAAAAGTGAAAATCCTAGTTACGCCTCGATGAGGCCACTCAAAAAGTTGAAATCCTAGTTCCGCCTTAACGGGGCCACTCAAAAAGTCAAAATCCTAGTTTCGCCTCAACATGGTCACTCAAAAAGTCGGGATCGCGAGAACCCGCGATGAAGAAATAAAGAGATCCTTCTATATCGAAATCTCAATTGAGAAAAAACTGGATCACCCGTGGAAATCCTAGTTCTACCTCACCGGGCCACTCAAAAAGTCGAAATCTTAGTTACGCCTCAATGGGCCCACAAAAAGAGAAAAAAGGAATGGTGGAATTACCATCTATCCATATTCAACGCGTGGCTCACGTGCTTCAAGAACACTATTATTAAACGTAAAATGAACTTCTCATATAACAAACTCAAAAAACGGAACGCCACTCAAATTAACAATCGAAATGCACAAATTCTGAGCAATTTCTCAACTTGTTAAGCTTTGGATTTGAAGTATTTTTTTAGGTAAATCTGTTCTTCCTATCCCTTTTGTTGGTATTTTGAGCTCCTAATTACCTATTTTGTTGCTTGTAATTTGTACTCAAAATTAGCGATCTGAATTCATAAACCAGGTGATTTGTTGCTGGATGTTTGATTTAATATCTAAATTATTTAGTTTCAGCTCAAGCTATTTGTGGATCCAATTTTTTTTTCATTTTTATTGTGAAATTTTGTGGTTACTGTAGTTCATTTTTATGAAATTTGATGAAATTTCATGTATTGATCTGAATTCAAATAGGTTTACCGGTGTTTTTGTGCTGTTGAAATAGCGTGTTTGGCCAAACTTTTAGAAAGCTGAAAAGTGTAGTTATTTTGGAGAATTTTGATGTGTTTAATCAAACTTTTTGAAGAAGAAAGAGTGTTTTTGAGGATTAGCGGAAACTGATTTTTTAGGATTTTTTCTTAAGAAAGTTGAGGTGTTTGGCCAAACATATAGGAAGCCAATGTATTTTTATAAATATTAGGTAAAAATTGCTTATTTTAGAGAATTTGAGTAAGTAGCAGAAACTGCTTAGAGAAAAAAGAAGTGTTTGGCTAATGTATTTGGCCAAATGTTAGAGGAAAAAAAAAAGGGGGAAATGCTCAAGTACCCCATAGACTATGACTGAAATCTCAGAGACATACCTTAACTAAACTAAGGTCCTATTATCCATTGAACTCATTTTTTTTATAATTCTGTGCACATTTTTAGCTTACGTGGAATCCAAATATTTCCCAAGCGCCTCAATTGCGTGGAGTCACGGAGTGTGCCATGTAAGACAAAAGGTGTACAAAATTACAAAAAAACAAACAAACAGGGGTAATAGGATCGTAGTTTAGTTAAGGTGTGTCTATGAGATTTCGGTCATAATTTAGGGGGTACTTGTGCATTTTTTCCCCCAAAAAAGTGTTTTTGAGTAGTAGCGGAAACTATTTTTTAGGAATTTTTCTTCAGAAAGTTGAGGTGTTTGGCCAAAACTTCTAGGAAGCCAATGTGTTTAATATTAGGTAAAAATGCTTATTTTAGAGAATTGAGTAAGTAGCAGAAACTGCTCTTTAGAGAAAAAAAAAGTGTTTTTGAGTAAGTAGCAGAACTGCTTTTTAAGAGTTTTGTTTTTTGAGGTAAGTTGAGGTGTTTGGCCAAACTTCTGGTAAGCCAAACAGTGTTTTTGAGTAGCAACAGAAGCTGTTTTTCAAGAGTTTGCTTTAGAAAGTTGAGTTGTTTGGCCAAACTTTTGGTTGGCTCTCTTTACTTTAAGAGCTTGTTGATTCCAAAAGATTTTGTTTTTCCAACTTCAAAATCGAAATAAGGAATCTGTGAAAGAATGCATCTCGTGTTGATATGGTAAATCTGTCTTGAGATTGAGTACGTTATAACCTGCTTTCTTCTTTTAGGAATTGTATGCTTTGATATTGATTTCAATATGGAATACAACTTTGATGGAGAAACAGGATTCATATAGCCGACCCCAACTTGTTTGGGATTGAGGGTGTTATAGTGTGGAATACAATTTTTATCCGTTTCTGTGTTTTAGAAAGTGTTGATTCCAAAAGCTTTGGTTTTTCTAACTCCAAACTCGAAATAAGGAATCTGTGAAAGAATGCATCTCGTGTTGATATGGTAAATCTGTCTCGAGATTGAGTACGTTATAACCTGCTTTCTTCTTGTAGGAATTGTATGTTTTGATACTGATTTCAATATGCAATACAACTTTGATGGAGAAATAGGATTCATATAGCCGACCCCAACTTGTTTGGGACTGAGGGTGTTATTCTATGGAATACAATTTTTATCCGTTTGCTCTGTTTTAGAAAGTGTTGATCCCAAAGTTTGAGTTTTTCCAACTCCAAAATGGAACTCTGAAGTTTGTGAAAGAATGTTTCTTGTGTCAATGTGGTGAATCTGTCGAGATTGAGTACAATATAAACATGTTTTCTTCTTTTGGAATTTCGTGGTTTGATATTCATTTCACTCCCACAAGCATTCTGTTGTATATGATGATATAAAAATGTTGGATTATTCTAATACTTGCAATTATGCAGGTTCACGTTAGCTCAATGAAGTCGGAGGGTCAGGGAATAGAAATACTGGAGAATACGAGCAATGTACATAATAGACTGCCTCGTCCAATGATCCAGTCTATTTTCTCAGGATTCCAGGAAAAGGTCCACGAGTGTGTTAAGGTTTTGTTTCTCCCTCTTCAATATGCTTTCCGTGTACATATGATCTATATGTATTCACAAATTTTCTTCGTTGCTGCAGTCAAATTTCAAAAGATTGAAAATCGCTCATGATAAATCAATCACGAGAGGTAATAACAAAGGAGCAACTGTAGTCATAGATGTGGATAAAGAGAAGCAATTACAATCTTGGAAAGAGAACCCGAGTTGGGTTGATCCCCCGCCATATGTAAAGGTAATACTGTTGTGAAATTATTTGTAGGATGTAAATTTCCTATTGCCAAACTTTACAGTCAATGGACTGCTGAAGCTATTCCCTCATAGCACTTACTCTCGGGATAAAACCTCCTAGTTTCTTATGCTATATCTCGAATGGATGATTTCAACGTTATGTTGCTCTTGTGCACGAGCTTTGTTAATCTTCTCTTGATAACTCCAACTTTTTCAGATATTCCGGAGGGTACTTATTCAGTTTTAGTAGTGAAATTATTTGTAAGATGTAAATTTCCTATTGCCAAACTTTACACTCGATGGACTGCTGAAGCTATTCCCTCATAGCACTTAATCGGGATATAACCCCCTAGTTTCTTGTGCTATATCTCGAATGGATGATTTCAACGTTATGTTGATTAGTGCATGTTGCTCTTGTGCACGAGCCTTGTTGATCTTCTCTTGATAAACTTTTTCAGATATTCCAGAGGGTACTTATTCAGTTTTACCAAACAAGTAAGTAAGGAGGATCATAACAGATTTATTTTTTCAAAGTTCATATTTATTTATTTTTGAGAAGTCAGATGTGACCATTGCATGTGTTGTACTTACCAGAGTTTAGTTATGTTGTTTGATTTTGTTATGAGGCGTTATGATTTGTGAACTTTAAATCCTTGCAGGTAAGTGTACCCAAAGGTTCTCTTTGTAACCTGAATGTGAAAGTTAATATTGGACTGCCCCCAGATACTGTGTTTGACATTGTAACCGACCCTGAAAATAGACGAGTCTTCAAGAATATCAAGGTAAGATATCTCATTACTATGTCCAAAGTCCTCGTCTCATCACAATCTTTTCAACGGAAGTAGTATCGAAGACTTAAAATGTCTTTCTGTTTTATCTCTTATGTTACTCTCTTCTTCTCTTAAGCTTTACTATCAAGTGCTTTCTCCCTTCTAAATATGATCTGAAGTTTCTACATATAATTTCAGGAAGTATTATCGCGGAAGGTGTTGGTTGATGAAGGTTCAAGGCAAGTAGTGGAACTAGACCAAGCCGCTATATGGAAATTTCTTTGGTGGTCAGGAACAATATCTGTTCATGTATTAGTCGACCAAAACAGAGAAGACTACACGGTAATGACTAACCTGATCACTGATTAATTGCTGGTTTTTTACATGTTAGACCACACCACACTGCCTGTTTCTTATGTTGCATCGTGAATTCGAAGAATAGTATTTGAACTTTGAATAGTACAGTAAATTTCTGCATTAAGTTTTGATGCTGAAAATAATATTAGGTCTGTGTGCATCATATTTACCTATCTGTTGGACCAACCTGGCAGCTTGCATAAGTGACTGCGAATTGGAACCATTTGTCTCATCTCGATATATAGCGAACTAGTGTTATCAAAGGTGCGTTTAAGCCTCAAAACGTGTTGAGCGCTTCACCACACTTTATATGCGCTTCAGTATTGTCATCATGGTTCTAAGGCAAACTTTTCCTTGCCAGTGAGCCTCTTATGAAGAAATAACACTAAACTATTGATATTTCACTTAATTAAAATTTTTAATCAATTTCTTTGGTCATATATTTTTCATTCATGTTTATAATTATTAGTCTTGGACTAAACATATACATTTGTATTTTTTTTCTCCCTTTGCGCCTTTCTTCATAAAAGTCCATGTTTTATTTGCGCTTAAAGCCCCCACGGACCTTAGAGCTTTTTTGCGCTTTTCGCCTTTGATAACACTGTAGCGAACCTATATCCTTGTGCAGCACGAAATTGCAAAACTCTTGTATACCTAGGCTCCCTATTACAGGACCTAAAAAAAGGCTTTCAGTAGCGCCCTTAGAATCTAAGCCTTTTGAAACGCTAGTAGTTGTAGCTGTGGCCACACCAATCCCGAGTCTCCAAGTGATTTGTAAGTAGATTTGAGCCTTTGAATGTAAATGCAAGCATAGTTACAGTCTTACAGACTGAAAGAAGTGTTATGGACCGATGCTTTTAGACAAAAGAACTTTGTGCCTAAAGATTTGAGCTTCGCGTCAAGTGCTTCTTTCAAGCAACAACAGTACCTAGCATCATTGTTCACCATACTTCAGAGTGATCCCAGTTTTTTACGCGTATAGCTTCTGTAACATCAAATTTAACTCTCCTACATACTCTTGACTTGTTTTTTACGTTTTGTTTAGATGAAGTTCCAGCAAGTGAAAACTGGATTCATGGAAAGATTTGAAGGTCGTTGGAAAGTGGAACCCTTGCTTGTTGATGAACATCTCTGTCATCCCTTCAAACCTAAGACGTTAGCGGATTACATTTCATATACTAAAGGAAAAGGAAGGATTGGATCAATGGTTAGCTTGGAACAACTCATTCAACCAGCTATTGTACCTCCTCCTCCCATTTCATGGTATCTTAGAGGAATAACTGCAAAAACAACCGAGATGATTATAACAGACTTGGTTGCTGAAGCAGCTAGAATACGAGGATCTTCCAGTAACGATGGTTCACAGGGTTTGAATGTAAACGAAGAATCCTCCATTGAATCTCAAGTAGGCGATATTCGTGATATAAAAGAAAGGTGGGCCTTAAGAAGGAGAACATCAAGGCATCATCAAAGATCGTCTTTGATTGCCAAGTAATTGTTGAGAGTACATTCCTTGTTGTATCATATGTACTCTATTAAAGTGTGATATTGGTACTATCTCTCCCATTATATGTTATATACTTTTCTTTTCAATCTGTTCCAAAAAGAATATCGTATCAACACTTTACACGTCTCATTTTACACTCAACGAGATGGTCCATGGCTTGTTTTATGGCTTGTTTTAGGCTACAAGTTTCAAGGGTTTCTTCGATCAAACATAACCACAAACTCAGATGAAAAGAAGTAACAATCTATACCTTAGTATCTATACTGGTTTTCTGGCTCATCTGCCTATTCGAAAATGAATCTGAACCTGTGTGATCATAAAGCAGTATCATCAGAAATTTGTAAAATTTACAACAATATACATTAACCATACGAGTCAACGGTTTATAAGTTACAACTTGTCAGGGAATAAACATTTGAAATGGCATTAATAAAGAAGTTTTCACAGTTTTCGAGTAGCAATTGGTAATAAGGGGAACTGAAGCTGCCGAGAAACTATATAATCCAGAACCATGATACAACGGAACCAATTGCCAGACCCATCACCAAGAACAAAACGAGTAAGGTCCCAGCTATCTCTGCGTGTTGCAGTTGGACAGTTTTTGGACCCAAGATCATTAACAAACTAGTCAGGTAGCCGTTAGTCAATCCCAGTAAACAGGTTAGTATTGTGACAGGAAGTTCCGTCCTAAAGAATTCTGGCCCATGTAAGCAAACGTAGAATAGAGGCAAAAACAACAGCCTTGCGAAGCAGGCACCAATAGCAACCTTGGCATTATCAAGAAATAATACAGGAGTCAGGGACTTCCCGACCAGATCAAACACATTGTAGCCAGAAATCAACAAGATCGGATACCAATCCGTCAGAAGTTGAGAATGCACGTCTTCTGTGATATATCCTGGAAATATAGACAAGGTGACCACATAAAGACTGACAATGCCAAAACCATACCATTTCACAGTCCCAAAAATGTCCAGAGTTGATCTCCATAATTCTGGAGTTAAGCCGCCCTTATCCTCTTTCTCCTCGTTCACTGCCTGAGTTTTAAGATCATTGTAGTACTTAATTATTGGAAGCCTATGTGCAACATTGTAAAAGATTATGCACAAAATCATCACAGCAATGCTGAAAATAAAATAAAGGTTTGCACTCTTTCTCAGCCCACTAGCATCTTGTGGATATACAGCTTTGGTTAAAATTCTTAGCAACGAAACAAGGACACCTGCAACATAGAAGAAGAGTCTTGAGATGGTTATCCCAACTTTCTGATCTTAATGTGCTGATTGGACAAAAAAGAAAGGGAGAATAAATGTTAAAAGCCAATAGATTTGGAGCAGTTATAATTAGAATGTTCTTTTCTAGATTCATTCTAATGAGTTAAGGTTAATAGCACAGAAAATGACAATATGTCACAACTAGAAGTTTCTTGGGGTGTCGAGCGCAAGACCAAAGCCCAATTACATGTCTAGGGAAAGGCCAATGCACAGCCACACTAGGCTGCATGGAATGCCATACTCATCTTTCTACTGTTATAATTAGGAATCTCGGTATTTAGATATCTCTCCATTTTACTTATTTTCATTAATTCCTACAGTTTCCACTTACCTTCTTCTCTATTAGCGTAAACTTCTATATCCTATAGTTTCCACTTACCTTTTCTCTCTAATAGCCTAAACTTCTATATAAGGAGCTTCCTGTATATTGCCTATAACCAAATTGCAATAGAATGTTTTTGCTTATTTTCTCTCTTTTCACATGGTATCGGCATCTCTTGTTAAAAACCTAGTAGTTTAGTGGTGGGAAGCCTTATGCCGCATGCACTTCAAAGTATTTCTTTTTTTGCCCTCATAACTTTACCAGGCTGGCCTCTTCCGTTTGATCGTTCAAGTGTGAACACTCTTCTTTCCTGATGACCGTTTGACACCGTCGTCCACCATTCCAGCTACTATTTTAACCTTTGTTTTTGACATCACAGCTCATCTTTCTCTAGAGATTTATCTGATAGTCTGTGTCAATTGACCTATCAAATTGGTACTCCAAACAAACCTGTCAATTCAGCAGTATATACATGTTAGCCAATCAAGCTAACGGTTTGTATTTGTCAAGTCACTGTTATGTCGTCATCTAGCAACACTATCCATTCAGTACTATATCAATGTCCAATGATCTATCACTATCCAGTTTGCTCTACGTCATCATCCAACAACACATCACTATCAAATCACTGCCATCTCACTATCTTGACAGTTTGTCACACACCACTCCAATCAGCTGTTGTATCATTGTCCCATCATCACATTAACTGCCATGTCATCAACAGTAACTTCTTTTGGCTTTCTTGATTTGATTACCAGTTTTTTTATTTGTAAAATCATATTGCTTCAGTAGCTTCATTGTGAGAAGGAGCACATTGAAAGTCAAGAGAATTAGTGCAGTTATGCGTTAGAATGCTCTAGATTCATCATATGTGCTTATATTAATACTATAGATTATTCCTATTTTGTCATAATGTAAGTAACTTCTATTTAATGACTTTTCAGTAATCCAAACCTATCTTATTTCTAGTAATCCAAACCTCCTTAATCTAGAGTACTTAAGCACCTACATAAGGAAAATCTTGCATGTTCTTCATAGCCAATAGTAAAATGTTCTCTCTTTTTATGACATACTAAAAATTTGATAGTGGAACTCAAACGACATTGCATGCAATATCATCCAGTGTGACATCGCTACAGGAAGGAGCACAGAGGTGCCCAACAAGAAATAATATTTTCTGAACAATAGTTAGCATCATGTTTTTGTTCCATTACATAACCATCTTCCATCATGAAGAGCAGCAACATATATTCAAAAACTAAATAGTTAAAGCAATTTTTCCTTTACAAACTCGTGAAAAGAATTCAATCTATATCAACCACCTTGACAAACAAATGGACTCAGATCATTGAGACAGACTACATAATGCCTTGATTGAACACTTCATAAGCTAAAGAGTCTGAAATATTAACAGGATTGACTTTTATTCAACTAGCTACACTACAGATTTAACTAAATCTCAATCTAGGGTGAAGATAATATGGGACAACGAGATTTCATTCAATTGAATATTCTATTCCAGTGGCAAATGAGTGAATAGAGATTATCCACAAGACAAGAAACAGGTTGGACAATTAGAAATACAAGTTGCGACAGTTTAAGCAGATAGAAATATTCCAGGAGAAGAAGATGTTGAAGTTCCCCAAATTCTAAACAGATGAGGAAACAAAGTTAATTAGCAAAACCAGTGAAGCCATCGCGTTGACTCATGGGCAGATACTTCCCCTGAACAGCTGTTTGAATATCTAGTGCAGCTCTAATATTTTTTTTTTAAAAATGGTAACATCTACAGCAGCTCTAATATGAACAAACAACATACCCAGTGTAATCCGATAAGTTTGGTCTGAGGAGTGTAGGGTATACATAAACCTTACTCCAAAGATTGCTATCAATAGACCCTCGTCTCAAAAGATAAATATACAGAACATGTTGCAAGAAAAATATCACAGCACAATAGCAAGATACAAAGCAAATGAAGCAAACTATAGTAGTAAACGTTCTAGATGAAATTGAGTTGCAACAACTATAAGTTTAATATCAACTACGCCTCCATACCAAAATATGAAATTGAGTTGCATCAACTATAACTTTAATATCAACCAAACCTCAATTCCAAAATATAAACACTTAGATCACTATACGAATCATCAGTCAATTCAGGTCAATTTCATTCCAATACATAGTAAACTTAGATCACTATATGAATCATCAGTCATTTCAGGTCAATTTCATTCCAATACATAGATCAGATACTATTATCATCAACATCAGACTCAAATTAACCACAGAAAAGAGCCAATCCAGGTCAAATACTGAAAATCAAAGCGCAAAATAAGGAACTTTCAATACCAGAAGCAGCAGTTCCGGCGAAAGTAGCCTGCATATACCGTTCCGGCAACTCACCGGCAGCTCCAACAACTCCACCCTGAACCAACGCATCAGCAATTCCACAAATTCCAACCAAACCAACAGTAACACCAAAACCAGCATACACTCCAACTCTCCCATCCACATAAAACACATCCATCAACGGCACCGTAACAAGCGCAACCACAAATAAAAACATTCCAACATTAATCCTCACAAAAGCACTAGTCTTATTAGAAAAAGCAACAATCAAGAGCAAACCGATCAATCCGACGATCATATAAACAATGGCGAAGATACGATCTACCATAACGTCCGGGTAAAGGTAAGTGAAGTAATCGACGGCGGTGATGAATGCGTTCCATGGGAGGAGATAACCGGCACCGAGAGTAAAGTAGATTATGTACGCTATGTGGAAACTGTCCTTCGGAATTTTAGGATTTGAAGGAGTTAACAGTGAAGTCGATTCTGTATCGCCGCCGTTCATGGTGGTTGCACCCATCGCCGGTGGTTTTTTCCGATATAATTTATTATTTTTTTCTGTGGAGAATAATGAGCTGTACTTCCGTAGTGGTTAGTGAGATATTTTAATTTCATAGTTCTCAACTACCTTTATTTAGCTTGACATGTTTGATGATAGTTATCGATAATTTAATCTAAATATAATATTTAATTTAGTATTATTTAAATTAGATAAAATATAATGTAATTTTATAATTATTTTTTTCACTTTTATTTTGTTTTTCAAAAGCCAGTTAATTAATTATCAAAGTTAAATTAGATTATATTAATTTAATATTTTAAATAAAAAATTTAGATATTCAGAAACTATATAAAAAATACTATAAATCGTAATTTTTTGCATATCAATATGATAAAAAGATATATCTTAAAATATTAGTCAAAGTTCTTAAAGTTTGATTCTAAAAATAGAAATTATGACAATTAAAAGTGAACGGAGTGAGTATTATTGAGACTTGAGTTTAGATAGGTGTGGAGGCTAGTACGAGTATAATGTTGTCTTGCTTTGCAAAGATTTAGACTTGTTATGTAGTATTAGTGTTACTTGTATAGTGCTTGTTATATGTCGTTTGATGTATTTCAATTATCATATTATTTTGTTATTGTTATTTTTATTTCTTGTAAACTTAACACTGTTTTTCTTATTAATTTATTTGTTTTCATTGTTTCTTTTTTCTTTTACTCGAGTTTGATATATTTGAGTTGAGGTTCTTTCAGAAACAATATGTCTGCCTCCATGTGGTAAAGGTGAGGTATGCATACATTTTACCCTCTCCAATAAGGACCCATTTAGTAGGAGATATTAATAAAAATAATCCATGGATTAAAATTTAGTCTAACAAAAACATTAATAAATTATAAATACAAGGTCTTATTTTATTCCTAGAAAAAGAAGGAATAACTATAGTGTCATATCACACCTCAATATTAATAATAATAATAATAATAATATATATATATATATATATATATATATATATATATATATATATATATATATATATATTAGTATATATATATATATTAGTATTTAACTGAGCAAATGACATAAATGGTCTCTAAACTATTCTAGTAGGTCTAAAATAATTCCTTAACTATACAGTTGACGGATATGGTCCTTTAACTATCCACCTTTTTGTCAAGTTTGGTTTTCATTCACTTTTTATAAAAATTGTTAGTTAACACCGTTAAGTCAATCTGTTAAGTTAATTTATGCTCAAAATGTGTCTCTGCTATATTATGATCATCTTTATCATGTGCTCTTACAAAACTACGAGTACTTTTTCTTTTATCTATATCGTATTTCACTTACTTTATTATATTAAATTTGTGTAAACGCTTCCACTAATTCATTATACTTCACATGTTAGAAGAGTTGCCGAGTGTCAAGCTAATTTAACTCAACAAAGTGACGTGTTCTCGTGATTGATATAGTTTGGCGATATTTGACTTATGCTGCAAATTTATATTTGAGTGATAATTTTATGTGATTAGTTGTTTTTTTGTTGTTTTATGTTATTTTCTTTACTTGATCATTGTAGTGTTTTTTGGTTTTGATTTTGTGCAGTAAATAGGGTAGCTTGGTGATGTTTTTTGATGCAGTTTGGCGTTGTTCCTATGCTAGTTTTTGTGCAGTTTGGTGCTAATTTTTTGTGGTTGGTGCTGCTGTCCAGTTTGATGGCGTTTTTGGAGCTGTTTTTGTGCAGTTTGGTGCTGATTTTTTGGTGGTTTGATGTTGCTGTCTAGTGATGTGCTATGTATAGTTTGGTGCTGATTATGCAATTTTTTTCTACTAGTTTTTTTCGGTATTCTGGTGCTACAATTTGATCAAAGTTTGATGGCTACTATTTTTTGTTGTAGTTTGAGCTATTTTCTGTATAACAATTGTTGAAAACAGAGCACTATAGTTCAATTTAGTTGTTGATAAAAGAAATCAGAAAAAAGAAAGTCAATAGAGAAGAATTGGAAAAAAGAAAGTGAGAAAACAATGAGATAATGAAGAAAAAGAGGTGGGAAAAAAAAGGAGACAGATTGAGTTAACGGTGTTAACTAACAGTTTTTATAAAAAGTGGATGAAAATCAAACTTGACAAAAGGATGGATAGTTAAAGACCATATCCATCAATTGTATAGTTAAGGGACTATTTTAGACCTACTAGGATAGTTTAAGGACCATTTATGTCATTTGCTCGTATTTAACTTGACTATTTAAATAAAATATAAAATATCATAATAACTCAAGGATACAATAGAAAATAAACTTTTTTCTAGAGTTAAACCAAACATAAGATTAGGTGGGATACAATAAACCAAATACTTTATAAAAACTAATTCTACATTACTAAACTTTGCATTACTAATTTATACGTTAGCAATCCCTACACTATTGTTATTGTTGAATCGTGTCATTTGAATTTATTGTACACAATAACGAAAGTCATATTTTGTATAACAATCAAATATTTCCTTAATAATTTTCCCCATTTTATTTTTCTCTAATTATTTAGTAATTTTATCAATTACCTTACTTTTTATAGTAATTTTATCTTTTTATAATAATTCTATCGCATATCATATTTCTGACATAATGTTATGTTTCAAAGTGCGATATGTTACTTTATATAGTGAACAATCATGTTAACTATTCAAATGAACTATTTATTTAAATAATATAATATGATATGATACAACACAATATAAGCCATCATTGCAAAATATTGGTTATGCCCTAGAGTGTTGAAAGTAAAAAATATTACTAGAACTTTGTATACTTCTTAATATTTTTATATATAGTTAATCAATATTTTTTAACAAATTAAAAACTTCAAAAAATAGGGGAAATATTTTTTTTGGTATAAGGAAATTAAGTTTTATAAGTGAAACTCTAACGTTAATTTTCTTCTATAATATTTACCTAGATTATGTAGAAATTTTTTGAGAATATATAGATTGCTTATTTTTTTAAAAATTCTAGAAAATAAACTTCTTTCTCCAAAAACTTTTTTTATAGTGAATATGTTTTGATCACACACCTAATTAGTACTTATATTAAATTACTATAAGAAATATATTAATTTATATATTTATTATTTAATTATGATTAAATGACATAAATTTTTAATAGTCAAAAACTCAAAATTAATTATTTTATATAAAGTTTGGTAGGTGTAAGTGATTATGATTCAAGTTCCTATCTTCTTTCGTAAAATAAAGTTTATAAGTATTTATTTGATGTCCCATGTGAAGAATAAGTGAGGAAAACGATATTCCAATAAAAAGGAGTTAAATATTTAATTATTTAGCATAGTGGAGGGGATGATGACAATAATTAATTGTAAATATAGAAGTAAAACTAACGGTACGCTGTCGTTTTATTAATGAGTTTGAATATTTCTTTACATTACAATTAAAAGAATATTAATTAAGAATTTTATTTGTTGTTGGATCTCAGTGGCGGATTCAGGATTTTCGTTCAGGAGCTTCGAAAAATAAAAATGTTGTTGATGGGATTCAAACCTGGGACATGCAACTTAATATTCAAGGGTCTTACCATTGAGCCATCTACTATTTTTAATTGTTATTGAAGGGATTTAAAATATATACATTTATAAAAATATAGAAAATCTACCTTATATATATCGTATATTTTTTTATCGAAGATGTTCGGATGAACACTCTGAACCCAATGTGGATCCGCCCCTAGGAAAGTGAGACTTCAAAGCAATGTTTGGTGATGTTGACTTATCAACACCTTTTATTAAATAGTTTTTATTCATATTTTGAATGAAATAAAGTTAGGTATATATTCATACATATCAGTATATAAATTAGTCATAATGTATAAACATTAGCATCAATTAAAATATGTATATAAGATTTTACAGATTATTAAGGTTAAGACAGGTAAGGGAAAAAGGCATAAATTCAATCCAAAAGTTTGTACTGAAAAGTCTGTTATACGCTTAAATTATTGAAATGATTTATTATACATTTATTCTACTTAAAAGTGAATTTAATATCACCATCGAAGCTGACATGAAATAAAATTAAAAAAAACGTATTTGAGTAAAAAAAAAAAGATAAATTTTTTCCCACCTCAACCCTTCTCCATCACGTTTCCTACCTTTCTTCTTCCTCCATTTTTTTCTTATCACAAACACTATTTTCATACAAAATTCGTAAAGTCAAGAATAGATTATTCAATTTATTTTTGTGTCTTTTTGTTGATTGTGAGCATTTGAAATTTAAAAAAAAATAGTTCCTGCTTTTTTTTGTGTGTAAAAAGTTTTTGGGTTTCTACATGAAATTTATTTTTTTAATGTATGT
This sequence comes from Solanum lycopersicoides, assembly GCA_022817965.1. NCBI lineage: Eukaryota > Viridiplantae > Streptophyta > Magnoliopsida > Solanales > Solanaceae > Solanum > Solanum lycopersicoides. The sequence continues at coordinate 3,198,978 of CM040618.1, forward strand.
TCATAGATGCTTCGTCTCTCTTAGAAAAATCCTCTCTATATTTATTTAAAAGTCAATAGGAAATCGCGCATTAATTTTTCAATTGTCCGACTAAAATTTTTACAATTAAAAAATTATAACTTTTCACAATTCTCCTCTTTGAGCTTGAATGAAATTTGTACATTGTGATAATTTTGTGTGGTAGGTTTGGTGATTGGGTGAAAATTTTGTGGTGGTATGACTTTTAATTTCGATAATGACAATGAAACTCGTGATTTTGATGTGGATGGTGAATTTATTATTATGATTGTGATGAATTTCAATGATAGTGATATGGTTCCGATGGTTAATTAGTTAAATTTATGATGTTTGTTATAGATTTTTATGATGACAATGGTTGTGGAAGATTTCGATGGTGAATTTGATTATGGGTTGTGAAATCTATGGTGGTGGAGAAGTGAATTTGATGATAAAAGCAATAATGGTAGTAATTTAATGGTGAGTTTGATGGTGTATAGAGAAGAAGAAGAAATTGGGTAACATGAGTTTTTTTTTCTCAAAAATCTTATGTAATTATTGATGTCACGGTGACATGCTGCTGACGTGGCGCAAGTGAAATAAGTTCGCTTTTAAATTGCGTCATCAAGTGTGTAATATGGTAAATATAAAAATGTGAAAATTTGTGTAAATTAAATTTATCAAATTGAATTGAAAGTTTATTTACATAACGGGGAAATAAATTAGAAAATTTAAATTCTAATTTAATCTCTCATCATCGCAACATTTCCTATGAGATTCATCAAGTGATGACATAAAAATGACCATATTTGATATCTCTCTTTGATTTGATAAATTATCATAAAACTTAAATTAAAATATCATAGCGAACATCAAAATACAAAAACATCAAATATTAAATACCATATCGAATATGTAACACGATAAGTATTCAACTATCGTTATTATGGAATTTGAAGTGAATATATCGAATTTGGAGTCATTTAGGTTGATTAACATATATTTTTTGAAGGAAAATGTATTTTTGTATTTCTACACAGTACACAATTATCATGATAATCTGTCATAATTAGATCACAAATTTTGTAAAGATCATAATCAGTTAAAAGTTTGATTAAAATTTAAATATTGATCATGATATTTTTTCTTTGCGCATATCCATGTTCAGTGTTTTTGGTCAACTATTCATATTTGAATTGGAACACAATTAATAATTGGCGTAATCTAAAAAATTATAATAGAACGATAAGTATTTTTTAATTAAATATATTAATTTTAAATTTTATTTATGAAATTCTTCGTTGAGAAACTCTTTTTATTATTTCTAATATATATCTAAACTCAATCAAATTTTTACACAAAAATAAAAAATCACATGGGAACAACAAATAAAATAAAATAAAATAAAATAAAAATGAAGACCCACTATGCATTGACTAATATGTCTTCAATTCATACGCAAACAATGATATATAATCAAATAAACAAAAAAAAAAATTGTGGATGGTGATCGGGATCTCGACATCAAAACTGCCAAAATTATTTGTGGACGTTCGTGAAGACCTTGGCTATGCATATGGTTGGCCCTCACGGCCATTCCGATCCATTTTCAAGGTCAAAATAGCCCCGAAGCGCGCAGACAAGATCTTCACGGACGTACACAAATAATTTTGGCAGTTTTGACGTTGGGATCCCGATCACCCAAAAAATGGTTTACTATAGCACACGAAAATCATCGAAATAGGGGTATGCGCGCTTCGGGGCTATTTTGACCTTGAAAATGGATCGGAATTGCCGTGAGGGCAAACCAGATGCATAGACAAGGTCTTCACGGACGTCCACAAATAATTTTGACAGTTCCTCTTGTCTTTTTGTTTTTAATTTTAAAACGACAATTATAAGGATTAATAATTGAGTTTTAAATTTACTACATAGTAATATTAATAATAAAATAAAAATTAGTTTTAAATTGAAAAAGATAGAATGTATTCATATTTTATTTTTATTTTATATAGATAAAAGAAAGTTAATTTCTAAAAAAATTGTACTTAAATATTAATTATAAACTTAAGAAATTTTTAATATATATAAAATTTCCTAAGTTTGTATGAATTTTTTGCTGAGGTTTTGTGATAAGAATAGTTTTGTGTATTTATTAAATAATTAATCTAAATTTTATTAGACGTGAAAAAGTTATTAATCTATTAGATAATTTTTCACTCCCTCTTAACTTTTATATTCTGATAAAACATATAGATAAATGTTTCTAAATTTTAACCATCGATAAATATAAAAACAAAAAATATTTAACTCCTCATAAATGTGAACGGATTCTTCATCAAAATTGTTTCATAAAAAAGAGAGATATTTTCTCAAAAACTTCAAGAAAAAGAAAAAATATTTCCATATAAAATATTATTTATGTAAAAATAATATAATTTTATGATTTTAAACTATTTAAAAATAATATAATTTTATGATTTTAAACTATTGAAAAGATTTAATGTTAGATTACTTATATTTTATGAGAGTAAAATACACATTCACCATAGTATAGAATGATGTGCTTCACATGGTTTTGCATGTGGCAATATAAAAATATAATTAATAGTTATATAATATTTGATCTAAACTTTCCTGTTTTTCCATTACCTTTAAATATATTATATTCCCCATGTTTAAATTTGTTTATTCCACAAAATATTTTTTTTTTAAATAATCTTTTTAAATTTCATAATGTTAAATTAAATTTATGTCAATATTAAAATATTTTTAAATTTTATTTTTTTAATAAACATGTCATGTGGATGATTAAAATATTTAAAAAAAATACTAAAAAATAAACAAATTGAAATAAAATAATACAAATACATAATTTGGCTACATTAAACTATTGACTTTGGTTGAATTCGTAATCGAAGCACTAGTTTTATCTACAATATAGAGGTAAATCTAGCATTTGATTGAATTCGTAATCGAAGCACTAGTTCTATCCACAATATAAATGTAGATCTAGCATGTAAATGTATATACAAGTTCATATAAATTTAATAATTTTCATTCAAATTTCATATGTATTTTTAAAAATTTCACTCGGTATTGTAATTATAATTTAAATCATAAACCCAATTATTATCATACATGCAAAAAGTCATAATTTTAAAATCTAAAATTCACTTCTAATTTAAATTAGTGGAACGTGTGATCGAGGTGTTAATTTATTATACAAGTATTCAGTCGTGTAGTTAAAATATTCATTAAATAAATTCAAAATATAAAAATACTCCATACACATAAAAAGCAAAAGAGTGCTCGATATTTATTATATACACATAAAAAAAATTAACCATAAAAATAAATATTATAATTTCCTCCAATTTTTTAAAGATAAACTCTCTATTTTACCTAATTCTGATTGTTTTTTTTTTCTGGTTTCCTGAATCACACACTACGGGGCTCGTTTGAGGTTGATGCTCCCAATAAATTTTTTTACATACCTAAAATTTAAACCTGATACCTCTTATTACGAATAAAGCAATTTCATTATGCTATTAAAAATTTTAATTACGAATAAAGCAGTCTCGTTCTGCTATTAATATATATTATCATACCAAGGAATCTTTTCCTACTTTGTAATATAAATAATATTACTCCATTAGAACACTAGACTCTCTTCCACTTACTTTCTCCTTAGTTTTATTTAATTTTTCTCTCTGAAGATGGCTGATTTTGGGAACAATCTCATCAAAAATATAATAAGAACTCGTAAGTTTTGATCTATTAATATTTTTTTATGTATATATTATTAATATATGTTGATATATGTATTTTTTTTAATATTTAAAGATTTATTTTTTTATATTTTGAATTTTTATGTAAAAATTGTATTTTTTTCGATCGCGTGTTATGACAGTTGTTATGGCTCCGGTGTATACTACAGCCGGATATGTTGCATACAGAACTGGACGCTGGTACATTTCCTTTTTTTTATCTTATTTTTCTTCGTAGATCGGAAATTTTACTCATTATATTTGTAGTTTATCGAGGATATAATTTAGATTTTTAAAAAAATTACTAATTTTCTTTTATTAATTTCCTCATCATATTTTTTGATTTTATTGTCTTATATTAGACTATTGATTATCTATTTTTTACTACTATATTTTAATATATACTTTTATACTTTGAGCGGAGATTTATCGGAAATATCTATGAGTCCGGAGCCTAATGGGTATAAAATGTTAATAAAAATTTCAGAACGGTATATAAATTTTAAATTTAACCAAAAAGGCAAAATCGCTGGTAGAGCAGCGATTTTACTCGTCGGAAAAAGCAAAATCGCTGCAACACCAGCGATTTGCTAAATTTAATATTATTTTTTTTAAAAAAAAAAATGAAATGAAATCGCAGCGATTTACAATATAAAATGTTTTTAATGATTTTTTAATAAATCGTTGCCTAGGCAGCGATTTATCTTAATTTTTTAAAAATTATTTCTTAGAAATTAAAAAAAAAAAAACAAATTTTTTTAGATAAATCGCTTCTGTTGGCAGCGATTTACCTTTTTTTTTTTAAAAATAAATTAATTAAACGCTGTCTTCGCTGCGAAGGCAGCGTTTAATTAAATCTTTTTAAAAAAATAAAAAGAATGACTTAAATCGCTGCAAAGACAGGAAGCGACTTAAGTTTAAAAAATAATTTTAAAAAAAATTGGTATACAAATCGCTGCCTAGGCAGCTATTTAAGTAAAAAATCATTAAAATAAGATATAATAATTATTATTAATATTATTATTATTAAATTATGTTAATTTGATCTTTATGTAATGATTATTTGTTCTATTGCTAAAATAAGAGTAAAATTGACCTTATGTTATAGGGAGTATAGATTCAAAATTGCTCTATAAAAGAGATTTTAGTCCTCTTAAGTTTATTAGTATTAATAAACATTTTTAACACAAACTCTATTAGATTTTTATAAAAACCTGTGATTTTATTTATTTATTATTAATATAAAATATAAAAACACCAAAAATGTCCATTTAATCTTATTTTATTGGTGAATTTGTGTTAATGACAGGTTCTATAATCATGAGATGAGGAGACTTGCTATAGTGAGGTACAATTCATCTAAAACTTATAAGTTATAATAATCATATAAACTCGTAAATTATTTATTTATTTTAAAAATATATATATTTTTGCTCAACATAAAGAGAATGTTCGTATTATGTGAAAAAACTATTTGTTACTATTGTTGTTGAATTATATATTAGAGTAATAGAGTTTTATAAAATTACATTCAATTTTCTGACCTTGCATCCATGTCCTTTTTCCTTTACTTCGATGGCGTAACGTAACTATTAAGTAATTCTATTTAGGATGAGATAATATTTGAAAGTTTGTAATGATATTTAACTGCAATTATTTTTATAATTAGAGTAATATAAAGGTATGTGATTTGTTAATCTGATGGAATATTTTAATACTTTGTTTATGAATAATTTATTCATTTGGTTATTAAGATCGTAAGAATTTAGGAAGTTTTAATTGTTTTCACTTTTCCCAAATTGTAAGGTTTTCATGATAATGAGGGGGAAAAATAGCTTTTGATATTTATATTATATGACCAAATAAAATATCAACTTTAAATTACCTTGATTATAAAAATCATGATTTGAAATCATAGCTAAATTAAAACAAATCCAATGAAAACATTCAAGTAGGAAAGTCGTTACAGTTCTTTAGTGGATCCTATGCAACAAAAAATCAAAATAAATATCAAATATCAGATGAATAAAAAATTCATTGTGTAAAAGTTTAGATTTTAAAAGGACTAAATTGTGGTAGCGTTATAATTCCTTTAAAATGTTTAATTTGAGCATATTTAGGATGACTTTGTTCTTGCATTTTCTTTATAACATTTATATCTATTTATATCTTTTTTTTCTTACTTCGTTGTTGTTATTGATATTTTTATAGTTCTAAAGAGGCGCGACGATGGGGAGGACAAAAGGTCAATGATCAACCACCTAAATGGCGCCCTTTCTGGCCTTGGTGATTGCTTGTTTTTAATAATATAATGTAAATCCATAGTGATCCAAATTCAAAATTTTGAATTATATGAATTCAAGTTTGAAATTTTATCACAATCTATTTGATTTTCTGAGTTCAAAATCTTTAATATGTATAATTATTTAGAGAATTTTTGTCATATATCTATAACATTTCATTATTCAATTTCAATTATATACCTTTACGTAGTTTTTTCCTCATATATGTCAATTATTGTTTATGGCTGAAGCCTTAAATATAGTCATCAACAATATGTATCTTCACCTTATGCAAACACTCAGTGCAGATAAACTTTTATCAAAAAAAACTTTTTAATCACATAAGAAAGAAAAAACCTAAATACCGATCAGAAAGAGCGAAAATCAGTTAAATAGGTAAGTAAATTATATTTCACTATTAAATTTCACTATACAATTACAACAAGATTAATCCTAGATTTTTTTTTTTAACATAATAAGAAAATTGTATCATAGGATTATACAATTACCATCTTGTTTAGTATCCTTTTTGCTAGTTGAATTCACTAGCTTTGTATTTGATTCAATTTCAATATTTTCAATTGTAGCCACATTTGGTCCAATTGGAGTAGTTGATTCAACTATTATTGGTTCAACCCAAACTAAACTCTCCATATACTTTGTCACATATGGAACTCCAATTCCATTGGCCCAAATCCCAAAATCTTCAAATTCTTCATTTTCATGATCATATAAAAATACATTTTTATTTATATACACAATTGCCTCAGCATCATAATCCAACACTCTCAATGGTATTATTGGTCCTGACAACTCTTCATCCATCCTTGTCACATATAACTTCGTCCACGATTCTTCGACTCCATACTCTTTCATTAACCATACCTCGATATTCAGTACACTGTTATCAACCGTTGAAGTCGATTTTGCACAAACCGATAACGATCCATTCAGCGAGCTTATACAATTCGCTTCCCGCTCTGTAGGGTTCGGGAGCCAATATTCCTGAAATACCTCGTTCGCAACGTTGAACGAAACGATCGGCAATCTCCTCGGTCTGATTTTTCCGTATTCGCGCTGCGTAAGCCAGTGGATGCACCCGTTGAAGAAAACCGTGTCTCCTCGAACGTAATAATACTGGGAAGGAAAACAATCCCCGATTTTTTTCCACGAATCCTGATTTAAACTATACACCTCAACTTCCGACCATTGTTTCTTCTCGTTTTTTAATCTATCGTCAATGTAAGTAATTTTTATCATTTTGTGATCGCCACGACCATCGAAACCGAACCCGTAATTTGGGGCGTGCCTCTGACGTTCCGGGGAGAATTTCGAATGGAGCAAAACCCTATTTTTCCTCATTGACGGATTCCATAAATTGATTTCTTCTTTACCGTGTAAGAACTTAGTGATATAACAAATTAATCCGTTACACGAACCCAATAATTCAAAGGTACATTGTTTCGTGTATGTTACGGGGAAGCCCGGGTGAATTAGCTCGTCACACGGTCCGCCCGCGTAACACCACGATCGAAGCCCCTCGTTAGGATATAATTGGTACACAATTTGGAAAAGACGCAAATGGGTGCTAACGAATTCCATTTTCTTCAAATGTGCATCGACGAAAATTGGATCGTTGATTAAAGAGCGCCATGTTTTACAAACGGATCGAAATCGAAGGAGAGAACTTACGGGTAAATTCAATAAAATCTTGTTTATGATTTGATCCGTGTGTAATGATTTCTTCATCTAAATCTGTCACCTTCATAAAAGATTATTTGGTTCCTCCAGATTTAACGTCTCGATAAATTAATCATTATAGAAACTTTTTGGGGGAAAAAGAAGATTACTTGGAGTACTATAAAATTCACAAAACTAAATAAAGATTTGTGGAAAGAATACTGGCTTTGCTTAATTTTAGCTTTCTTTTGTTGAGTTTTAAGACAAGTTTTAAGCAAATTTTCTTATTGATATTACATTATTACTAACAATTATGAGAGGCTATTCAATAAATTTCTTGTTGTATGACAAATGTAAGGTAGACAATAATTTCAACGTTTTAAATTGGATAATTCATAATTATACCAAAAAAAAAAAAAAACTTTTGGGGGAATGTAATCATTATTATTTTTTAAAAAAGTGTAAAGTAATAATATATGATTTAAAGTGTTTTATCTTTTAATCGGATTAGAGTTGTGGTAAGAGAGCGAGTAAAGAATATGATGTCATGAGAATTTAAATTAATTAGGTCAGTAAGTTTCAGATATTCAAATATTTATTTTTTTAAGATCATTTTTAATATTTCTATTCATGCTAAAAAAAAAATTGACTGCCCAATCTCTCTGACCATATTCCTTTATAGCCTTCACGAATACATAACAACAACAACATATCCAATGTAATTTCAAAACATGGGTTTGAGAAATGTAAATTGTACATAATAACGTAAATCTTGTCATATCTCTTGTAGAGGCAAATAAACTGTTTTAAAAAGATTATTAACTTAAATTAAACATATAAAAGCTTGACTATATTATACAAATAAACAATAGAGGAAAACAATACAAAACATGCATAAAACAAAACAAAGGAATAGTGACAAAAGTTTGATTATTATACAAATCATACTGACTAAACTTTACATAAAAAATTAATATTAATATTAAAAAAATTAAATATTAGCCCACCTCAAATGAAAATGAAGTGTGTAATGAAACAAAAGATTGGTTGGCCAACCAAATAAAATGGGATCCTATGCATTACTTTGACTTAATCCTCCCACAAAATTCTCCCTTTTACAACTACTACCACCATCACCACCTTGACAAAATAATAATAAAAAATACTAACAAAAAAAAAATGGAGAAAACTACTAAAACCAAAAAAAAATCCTTTGTTATGTAAAAAGTTATTTGAGGAAAAAGGAAAAAAAAAAGGTTTGGAATGAGAAATGGATACAATAAATCCATTGAAAGACCAACCTCATTCAATTCCCTTGAGGAAGTTATTGCTTTGGGCTTTGTATGCTCTTCTTCCTATAATAACTTTTTATCACTTACTTGCCTTTCCTTTTCCTCAATCTAAACAATCACTAGTCATCACCACCTCATCTTCAACTCCATCAAAAGGTAAGGGTATTTTTGTACTTATATATATTTTTTGGATTTATACATGTGATATTTATTAGTAGAAAACAGGGGCGGAGCCACCTTGGTACAAGGGGTTTCATTCGAACCCCTTTCGACGGAAAATTATACTATTTTTATATGGTTAAAATAATATTTTATGTATATATAATAGATGTCGAACCTCCTTTGGCTACTCCGTGTGTCTATTTTACGAACTTTGAACTCTCTTATTGAAATCTGGCTCCCCACAGAAAATATGTTATAATAATCGTGTTAGCATTTTTACGATAGATCATATGCTTTGCATGAGTCATTTAGACTTTCAGAGATTTATACGTGTGAAAAATATAGAGAATGAATTTGAGATCCTAAGTTTTCTAGGAGTCGTTTACCCTTTCAAAGATTTATACGTGTAGAAAATATAGAGAACTGTTAAACTTTATTTGTATATTATAATATAATATCAGTTTGAGATAATTCAAATAGAGTACATGATCAATGAAGATTCATATAGTCGATCTCAACTTATTTCTGATTGAGGCATAGCTATTGTTGTATATGTCATGTTAGAGCTAAAAGAGTAAGAAAATGTTCAATTATCATCGGAAAATTATGCGCATAAATATTGTAAAAATATTTTTTGTTTATATATGAACTTTATTTAATCCTCTTGACATAAAGGGAGTTCAAAATTGCTCTAGTTCAGGTTTGACATTCCTATTTATTTTTTTCGAATCTCTTCTGGTATGATTTCTAGTTTCGTCACTATATGTATATATGCACTTTTATTGACAATGTTTTACATCAAAACCTTATCCTTTTTGTGCAGAAATAGGAAATGCTAGTGTAGAAATTTCATGTGATTATAGCAATGGCAATTGGATTCAAGACAAATAGGCCCTTTATACACAAAATGTAACACTATCAAAGAGGGTCAAAATTGTATAACACATGGTAGACTTGATAATGACTATCTTTATTGGAGATGGAAGCCAAATAATTGTCAACTTCCAAGATTTGATCCAAAAAAATTTCTTCAACTCTTCAAAAACAAGAATTAGCATTTGTTGGTGATTCACTAGCTAGAAATCAATTGGAATCATTACTTTGTATGTTATCAACTTTTAGTCCTCATGACTTAATTTTTAGTCATGGTGAGGAAAATAAGTTTAGGAAATGGCATTTTCCTTCACATAATGTGAATATATCAATATATTGGTCACCTTTTCTAGTTAAAGGGGTTGAAAAATCAGACAAGACATATTATAATACTTTGCACTTGGACTCTGTTGATGACAAATGGTCTGATGATTTAGGACAAATGGATTTGGTTGTGTTTTCAATTGGACATTGGTATTTGCATTCAGCAGTTTATATTTATGGTGACAAAGTACTAGGTTGTCATTCTTGTCCTGGTTTGAATTACACTGAGGTTGGATTTTATGATGTTTATGGTAAGGCATTTGAGACAACTTTTAAGACAATTATTGATAAGAGGGGTAGTGGCAAAGACAAACTTGATGTGATTGTGACAACATTTTCACCAGCACATTTTGAAGGTGAATGGGACAAGTATGGGGCATGTTCTAAGACAAAGCCTTATGATGCTAAGGAGAAGGAGAAACTTGAATGGATGGACGCGGAGATGAGGGAGACGTCTATTAAACAAGTAAGTATCGCTAAAAAGGAAGGTCGTGAGAAGAATGTGAGGTTTGAGGCTGTGGATGTGACTAAGTTGGCGTATTTGAGACCTGATGGTCATCCTGGACCTTATATGCATCCTTTTCCATTTGCTAATGGGATTCAAGAACGCGTTCAGAATGATTGTGTTCATTGGTGTTTGCCAGGGCCTATCGATACGTGGAACGAGATTTTGATGGAAGTCATGATCAAGAAAATGGACGTGATAGTTTAGTGAAGAAAGTTTACTTTTACTAGTCATTATATGTATATTGTTTCCCTTGGAGAGCCAAAGAAAGAAATTCAGATTTGTGTCACGTAAGGTCCATAAAGAAAGAAACGCACGCTATCAGAGTTCAAACTCAAGACTTCTAGTTCAGAGTTGAGAGAGATCTCCTCTCATTCATTCCATTACGATTTTTTTTTTTTAATTACTTGGATAGAATAATGTAAACGAATAGAAGATTTAGATTTTGAAGAAATGTAGAAATTAGAGATTTTTGTAATGTATTATGATTTTCTTGAAATGGGGTCTCAAATTTGTAACTAATTCATGTCATTGTAACACTATTAGTTGGTCACATTTTAATACCATCATTGTTAAAGTTTTGCTTAATAGATTCTGCATATCATATTGTTAAACAAGTAAGTTACAATAAATTGCAACTCAAGGAAGGAAATAGAAATTCATCGAAAAATTATATTGTATATTTCAGAGTCATACTATGACTTCTTATTTTTATTTATTTAAATCTTTTTAGTGATTTTTTTTTTACTATGTTAGTACTCAACCTCTAATTTCGTCAGAAGTGGATGAATCATTAGTTTCTACTCTTTTACCATAAAACTCAATCAAGTGCTTCGATGTGAATTGGAGAGTAAGAAAGGTTAGCTAAATAGTACTATTAACCGATTATCAAGGGACGTAAAATAATAATCGAAATTGTAGTACATCACACCACTTAAGACTAAATTATTTTTCAATATCTGCGAAGCATTGACTAGTCTATTCTTGAAAAAAAAAAGACTAGTACATTCAAACAATCACAAACTTATTTAAGGAAAACTTCACATTCACATATATTTTCAAGTTTAGACAAAATTGAATAATTAAAACAAATACTTAATAAATTACTCTAAAAAATTCAATATAAAACAAAAGGTTCAATATGAACTTCTTATGGCTAGAAACTATATATACACACATACATTTATACACCCATCCCCATCCCTTTTTTAGTCATTAAAAATTTAAAATATTTGAAGTTATCTGATCAAATCTAGTATTAGTCGAATTTTAGATAAAAGTGTTGAAAATTAACATTATCGCACTAAACTTCACATAAAAAATATGAGCTTTGCTTACTTTCAACTTACGTATAGTTAAATTTTTACGATTCAAACTTTAAATAGGTCGTATACGTGTGAAAGTTCATTTAAATCAACTAAAATTGTAACTATGGCTATGCCTTAAATACATCCTAAAATTGGCTATTTCTGCACTTCACCCCTTATAAAAAAAAAATCCTCTTTTTGTCTACAAACTCTCTTCGCAATTTGTTCTTCATTTTTCGGTCGAGGATTTGGCGCAATTTCATCAACTAATTCAATGTATGTCATTTTCATTTCTGTATATATATATATGTATATGTATTAGTTAAACACAACAATTTTGAATTGAATTACCCATTTTTTGTTGATTTTTTTCAAAATTAGGGTTCTAAGTTTTGGTGTAGCATTTTGATTTTTCTGCTTTTTGATGTTATTGAAGCTTCTATTCTTTGATTTTATGCAGCGGAGATTCTTGATTTGTCTGGGAATACAGTTGGAGGAATTGATTTAGCTATTTTTACTCAAAGTTTGGATTTTTGAAGCAAGAATCAAGTGTAACATTGTTGAGTATGTTAGTCTTGAGTTGGAATTAAGGTATTTTACTTTATTTTTCCATAAGAAGTTTCTCCAAAGTAAATAATTTAGTAACTGTGACTGGCCTTCTTCGGAGTTTAGTGTAAGGGGCTGCCCTTTTTTGCATTCTTGCTTTGGTAATGTTTCATTTGAATCGAGGGTAAACAACATCTCTGCCTCCCAAATACTAAGATAGGGGTTAAGTTTGTGTACATCCTACCCTCCCTAGACGTACTTGTGAGATTACGTAACGTTTGTTGTTGTTGTTGTTATGCTGATGAACAATGGGGAGAGAAAGAATACTCCTTCCGTTTCAATTTGTTTGTCTGCTATTGACTTGACTCGGAGTTTAAGAAATTAATTTAGCTTTCTTACTCAAAGTTTGGATTTTTGAGGCAAAAAAGAAGAAGTATCTAGTGTAACGCTCTTGAGTACCCAAGTTTTCGAGCTGGAATTATGGTGTTTTGCTTTTTGTTCCATAATAAGTTGCTCCAAATTAAATAATTTACTATGGGTTCATAATAGACTCTTGTGATCAGCCCTTCTTTCGAGCCTCTTTGCATTCTTGCTTTGATAACATTTCTTTTGAATCTAACGTCTATGGGAAACTACATCTCTTCCCCACAAAGGTAGGGGTAAAGTTTGCCTATATCCTACCCTCTCCATACTCACTTGTGGGAGTACAGTGAGTTTGTTGTTGTTGTTGATATGCTCAACAATGGGAAGAAAAGGAATACTCTTTACTTTTTAATTTGTTTTATCTGATTTTCACTTTGACATGGAGTTTAAAAATATAGAAGACTTTTGAATCTTACGGTCATAAGCTGAAGATATGTAGATGTACCAAAAATGCCTTTAATCTTGTGATTTTGAACACGTCTTGCTAAAAAAGGAAAGAGGCATTCTTTTTGAAGTGAACAAAAAGGGAAATTAAGATAAACAAATTGAAATGGAGGAAGTATATTGTTTGGAAATAGAGCAGAATATGGACTTTTTATTGGCTGTGTTTGGTATCAGTATGATGGAAGTCATTTTCCATAATAATTGATTTTTCTAGTTTCTGGTTACCAAAAGAATGTTTTTCTTCAAAAGAGGAAATAACTTCCCTGGTAAGAAGTATGTTCCGTTCAACTAACTTAACTTTTAGCGTCATGTTTCTTGATCCAACTAACACTTGTTAACACATGTTTCGTGTTACAATATTTGGGGAAGTTATGTATATACATGCATGCATGGTTCATTTGAGTTAAAAAATTAAAGAAAGCTTTTTTGTGTTTTCTTACTTTTTAGTTTTACAGGAAGGCGTCAAGTCTGAGGGAAGTCCCATGTAATGAATTGCTCGTTTCATGCATGTTCTGTTGCAATATTGACAAGCACTACATATCTGCCTTGAAGAGTTCAATTTGTCGAATTCTGGTGATATCTTGGAGGATGAGCTTTTGACATGCTTGAATTAAAAAGTTGATTTTGACTTGTTTCTGGATAGAATTAGCATCTAACAAGTGTAGTGGTGATAGTTCTCTTTCACGGAAGTTTGATCCCGTTCCAATAATGAAGGAAGACAGAGATGGTTTCTTTGTTGTTAAGAAAGGAGATATTGTTGGAGTCTACAGAAACTTGGGTGACTGCCAGACTCAAGTCGGATCCTCGGTAACTATTGGAGGAATTTATATTTGCATTTATATTATATAATGTGTGTATGTACACATATATATGTCTACATGTATACAAAGCTAGATATATGTGTGTACGTTTGTGTATTGATATGGTGTCAGCTGTGACTTTTCTCACTTTTTCCCCTTGGTGGCTTGAACTCCCAATCTATTGGTTGGCACTGTAGTGCTCTTGCCACTGGATAAACTTCACTTGTCAACTTGTGGTCAATATATATATAGGCGAATGCTACACCACATTTATCTTATCTGTTCTTTTCCTCGTGAGTTGATGCAGATGTAGCTGCACTGCAAGAACTTCATAAAAAAAGTTAGACTATATTTATTTGCTACAGCTTCATTTACATAGGTCGACAGGAAGCTCGTGGATAATTTATCTGCAGATTTCAGCATTTCCTTGATGCTTTCCTTGTATGAATAAAATTATTTTTCAAAAGGAATAATATTTATTACAGCTTCAACTTGGTTTTTCTTAATCAATGATAAAGTTATAGAAGTGTAGGAATTTCTCTTACAGAATAGGGGTGGTAAAGGCAGTTCTGTTATCTGTGTCCATCAATGGTCATATACCAATGTGCATGAAATGGGAAATATATCAAACTTGCAGTGCGTTAATCGTTTCCCCCTGCCCCTTGCTTTGACAGATTTGTGATCCTCCGGTTAGTGTGTATAAAGGCTACTCCATGCCAAAGGACACGGAGGAATATCTTCTATCTTGTGGACTTAAAAATGCACTATATTCTATCAGAGCTGCAGATCTGACTGAAAGTCTCTTTGGGGCTCTAGTACCATGCCCTTTTCAGGTAAGACTTGTACTAAATTGTGTGCAAAAATTGTCTGTTTGTCTTTTATAATTGAAGTATGTCATCTCAGAACTTTTGGAAGAAGGCAATCCTTGTTACATCAGCTTTCTTTTTCAGGAGACTCATAGGACTTCCAAAAATAAGAAAAGTAACAAAGGATAGAGTTAAAATTTGTCTTTCTGATCTTTTGACTTATAGATCATGTTGTGAGTTTAATGCAAGACTAATTTGAACATGTGGGTTCCTTTCTAGAACTACTTAATTACTAATAACTCTCCCTTCCACTTATTATACAGTTCACACTACCCAAGATGGAATCCTAAACTAGAGGTAAAACCAAAAGTGAATTGATTGAATTCGGATGTATTTATTACAATTCATCTTTGGAAGTAAAGCCATGATATCCCGATCTGATTTTGTTGCATAAAGAAAAAAGTTAAAGTTGTCTTGATGTCATTAGCAGAATTGGCGGAGTCCTGCCATGGTGTTTGCGTTGGGAGAATATTTTTAACTTTAATACTCGACTTTTGCCTTTATGATATAGAAGGGATGAAGACTTATTACCTCAGTCCTCACAGATCCCTAATTAAGGAAAAGATTACAAATTTTGTGCTTATCCCTTACCATATGAACAAATGATAAAAAGGAGAAAGTGTGCTTAGTTAAATTACATTATACATGGGACAGATACCACGTAGCTGTTCTTCTACATATCAATATTATCAGAGATGATCTCTAAATGCAGCTGATTCTGTTATTTATTTTGTACTAGATTAAGTTAAATTTCCTAGTTATTGATGTGAATACTCCTGTTATCAGTAGTACTTGAAAAAATTGGTGAAAGATGCTTACGTCTCATCTTTTGAACCAGTCATTGTCATACAATTTTATCAGCGCTAAGTTTTTGCAGCATCAATCTTCTTCCAAAGGTGGAGCGTCTGAGCATACACCGAAGAAGAGGTCTCAGGAAGCAATGTGGTCGGAATATGCGGTAAGTTGGGGCTATATTAGCTTATTGTGTAAGTCGGTCAGCGTTTACAGCAGTTTCTTTTGAAGTATATCTCGTTTCTTGTTCTACAGAGAGAGCTAACTTAATGTGCCTACAGTTTTTGGTTATCTTACAAAGTATATTCTCCTATTTGCACCTCTCTGGATATAGAAGCATGATTATAACAGTAGGGGCTTGTTTGCTGAATTTTCCTTTAAGATGCCATAGTAAATGGTCTTACAACTTACATGAGAAAGCTACTTATTCAGCTGGAAGGCAATTTCCTTTCCTAAAGTAGATCTACTTGGAATTTGAAGACTGGATACTAATCCATTGTGAGCGAAATATCAGTATTTTTCTATTATGTCTGGGTAGCCCTTTTTGAAGAAATGATTATGTAAGGAGGTTGAAAGTCTCCAATACGGTACATGTTAATGAGCTAAATCTGTTTAAACGGAATACTAGTAGCTTGTTAATAGGTTTCTACAGCTGTTTTTAGAAATATCTCGATATAGAAGTAGCAGTAGTTGTTGTTGACAAGTCTCCGCAGTTGTGTATAAATAAAACTAAAACTAAAAATAGGTCAGAGTGGGCCATTAATAAGAACAGTAGTGAGTAGATTGTTGACATGTTTCCGTTGTTTTGTGCTTTTCTTTGGCTCTAAATGATACCTTTTGGATCTTTGGGGCTTAGGCTATCATGCTGGCTACTTACAAAATATTGAAAATAGTAGTTTCAATAAAATAAAAATAGGTCATGCTGGGTGGCTTATAAGAAAAGTAGCTTGCTAGCAAGTTCTTGCAGCTGTTGTTATCTTTGCTTCTTCTTATTTCTTAGTAAAAACTCATTTAAGGTATTGGACTTTATTAGATTGAATTCATAACAAAGGATAAATAGTTCTGTGAATCATTTCAAGGAGCCACATCCTAGTAAATGTAGCTAGAGATCTGAAAATACTATTTCTAGTAAAAGGCGTCTTTCCCTGTTACAGATTGCAATAATTCTCCTGATAAAGAATATTCCAGTAAATTATTGTGATGAGAAACATTTATAATGTGGAAGGAACAGCGAAAAATACATATCAGTATCCTTCCTGTTTAGAATTTTTTTCCTCTCATTTATCATCTAGTTTATTACATGTGACCTGTGTATCAAGTATTTTCATTAGATATGGGATGATCCCAGCTTACCATGTCTATGTGTTGATAAAGCAGAAAGAATGGTGGAAATGGAAAAAGAATAAATGTTTCTGACTGAAATTTCCCCTAATTGACTAACAGTTTCAAGGGCACTCTCAAATATGGATAAAAAGTTCCCTATTACTATTCTGATGTTGGTAATAAATATTATTAAGAGCTATAATCTTCAACTTCTGCGACTGCGGGCTAGGCTTAATAACAAGATGGGAAACCTTTTTCCCAAACCATTGCATAAAATGACTTTTCGGGAGTGCTGAGTAGTTTAAATGAACCAGATGGATAACCCTTATCTTCTCTTTGATGGAGCTGAGGTCTGGAAATTTAGCTGAGTAATTACTGTGCTTGCCTTAGCTCTGACGAAAGACTTCCTGTTTTCTGCAAAGTTTGCATTGAGCATTAAAGGGGAACTAATATCACCTATTGGTTGATCAAAGACATTTAGGTTACTTAAGTGTCGCAGTTTGATGAGTTCTGACATCTCTTTGTGCGCGAAGTATGTAAAGTTGTGATTGTCTAACCATATTCTTTGCAATATTTTGTTGCTGTACTGTATTCTTCTACCTGGCTCTTGGAGAGGTATACAATACGAAAGAAATACTAGTTACAAAATGATATACTAGTTTCTTGTGTCCACACCTATACGATCTATTTGGCTTGCCACACTTTGGAATCTATCTTGTTCATTAGCATGTTTATTTGCAGGATGCTGTTGGATCAGCTGTTGCTTCAAATGATTCCCTAAGAAAGCATATCAAGTTAGAACCTCCTAAGGGTGACCAGCAAGTTCTATCATCCGGTGTAAGTGGCTTTTCAAACGATGGCTTATTATGAAAAAACATAAATGATTTCAGAACATATGACTTTAAAAAAATTGTCTTTATACTTAATGGGAAGTCGGCGAAGCTAATCAATCTTAATTTAGCGAATCTATGATGAACATACGGCAACTATCAAGTTGAGTTCTTTTAAATTCTCTTGAAGGTTTATGCTGTTGGAATGAAGGAAGCTGATCGTAATTATCCTCAGCAGCGGTCTTGTACTCTTGAATTTGATGGTACTTCAAAAGGAAACCCAGGACAAGCTGGTGCAGGAGCTGTAGTACGAGCTGACGATGGAAGTTTGGTAATAATTACTATGTTGCGTTTGTATTTCCTTTTCCTTGTTCTTTGCTGCACTTATATTACAACTTTGCAATTAATAGATCTGTAGGCTGCGTGAAGGTCTAGGAATAGCAACAACCAGTGTTGCTGAATATCGAGGCTTTATCTTGGGTTTGAAATATGCACATAGCAAAGGGTTTACAAGTATTCGTGCTCAGGGTGACTCCAAACTTGTTTGTATGCAGGTCCGTTTCCCATATATTTGTTTGTTCTTCTATTTTTTAAAAATTTCTTGATATCACACTTCTCTTTATGTCTCTGCACAATCAAACTTGTACCTGGAGTTGTGTACTTCTATCAAAGTTTTACTTGTTCTTTTCAACTTCAGCTAGATGAATAGGTTCGTTATTTGCATATTTTTTAAGGTCAAGGAGGTCTGACAATCTTTTCAAGTCGTGAACCCATTTCACAACTCACAAGTCCCTTCGACGTAGTTTCTTTGTTCTGTAGGATAGAACTTTTTTGCAATGTACATGACCTTTCTAGCTAAGGTAGTAAGTAACAAACTAAAAATTAAATTTGTTTTAAAAAGGTAACAATCTTATTATCTTTAAGCCACAACGGCTGTGCCCATAGATATATTTACATATCACAAGAGCAAAGTATATCCTCATTCTTTCAAGGAATCTATTGTGTCTAACAGTAGATCCAAATCATCGGGAATTCTTCTTTACACCAAAAACGAAGTGAACAATTTTTCTTGATTTTCTGAATAGGGCTGTTTTGTAGGAGTAACCATTAATTTGCAATCCAACTAAAGTTTCTCGGCTGAAAGAGAGTGTAAGTTCGGTAAAGTTTAATAATGGGTAAATCATATAACTAAGCTCGTCAAAGAGTCTTATCTTTTCCTTCTCTTGGGTAAAGATATAGAAGGATCAGTTAGAGGGCAGCAAATAGTATTTGTCCGTGCAAGAAAATTTTCTTGGTTCGAAATATAATCAGCATACATTTGGTCACTGAATGAACTCAGTAATGTTTTTGACGAGCTTAGTTATAACTCCGAGATGCTTTATCATAGCTTCTAAAGTCGGTCTCACGACATTACTTACCTTTCCCAAAGAAATTGGTCTCATGTCAAGTTGTTTGAGCTTATTCTATGTTGTTTTCTTATTTTCTTTATCTGATTGATTTTGATTCATTAAGTGTATCCTTCCAAACAGATCCAGGGTCTATGGAAAGTTAAAAATCAAAACATCTCTACGCTATTTCAGCAGGCAAAACAACTAAAGGATAGATTTTTTTCTTTCCGCATCATTCATGTTCTTCGGGTAATTTAATAAATCTCCTCTACACCTACACTCTTGATTCATATGCTCGTCTTACTTTATTAATCAGACTTAGTAGGTGTTTGGATGTGCTATTTGGAATCATGATTTCAAATCAGCATTTAGACATACAGTTCAGAATCATGATTTCAAATCATGTCCAAACGGGGCCTCTGGATTGTAATAGCACCAAAACTGAATTAGAGTTGGAGCCCTCATCATGGTTTTCTCAGTTACCTTGTTCTTAGTTCTTACCTTGCTGATTTTCGGAGATTAAACATTTTCCAACTCTCCTTTTCGTAGGAATCAAACTGTGACGCGGATCAGCAGGCGAACTTGGCTATTGAACTACCTGGTTAGAGTTTAGTTTTTGTTCCAGGCTTGGGGTTTGGTTATATTTCAGTTTTCATCAATGTTTTATCCAACTTCATCTCTTACTGCAGATGGTCATGTCCAGGAGGAGATAGAGAAATGACAAACGGGGCTGTAGACGACGACTCTAAACGTGGTGCTAACGAAGATTTCATCGTGCTAACCTCCGAGCATCGCGTTTTGCCTGTAAGTCAGTGGATGGCACAATATGTTTTACCTGAAACTCGAGGACCGATGAGGAAACTGATTGATGCGAATCGTATCGAGCTATGATACAATAATTTATTTAACTTGTATTATTAGTATCGCAATATGCGTGTAATAACAAATTTCATGCATCTTTTGACAGATTGTAATAATTTTAAGTACTATGAGTATTATTACTTTACTACTATATACAGAAGCAGATATCTATTTGTAGACATGTCTGCTCGCAGTCTAAGGGGTCGTTTGGTCGTTTGGTGTGAAGGATAATATCAAATAGTTTTGAGATTAAATTATAGTACTTAATTTGTTGTTTGGTTGGCAAGTCCGGGATAACTTATCCGGAATTAATAATTAGTATCGGGATAAGTTATCTCCCTCCCTTTAGGTGGTATAGTAATCTTGCGATAAAATAATTAAATGACAAAAATGTTTTTTTCAACTCTTTTGGTACATCATTTTATACATTTATGAAGGGCATGTTTGTGAACAAATAAATTGTTCTTAAAAAGTTATTATTTTGAATACAACAAACAAAGCACTCAATAAAAAATAAATTCTCATCATAACTTGAATTCAAATCAAACGACCCCTAATAGTATTCCTCGAAATTCAGTACTCTTTCTTTCAATTTATTTTACTTTTAGTTTTAGTCTATTATATATTTAAAAACTACGTAAAGTCAAAATAACGAAAAAAGTAGATTGTAACACAGATGAAACTTTTCATTTAGTGATGAAGTTAGTTTTGACAAACTCAAATCAATGTCTGAAGTTTTGTATGATTGAAATTCAGATACATTAAGTTTAATCATTTTTTCTGGACTTAGGTCGTATTATGTTTTGCACGAATAGTTGCTTAACTACTATTTCAAAAATTATATGACTAAAAATCACGTAAAATTGACTCAAGTCTCAATTACTTTTATCTGAACTTCAAGCAAAAATGCGCGGAGACGAGTCGTATTATGTTTTATTCAAATATCTACTTAACTACTATTTCAAAACTCACATGACTAAAAATCACGTAAAAATGACTCAAAGTCTCAACTATTTTTGTCTAAACTTCAAGCAAAAATGCGTGGAGACGAGTCATATTATGTTTTGTTCGAATATCTACTGAACTACTATTTTGAAATTCACATAACTGAAAATCACGTAAAATTGACTCAAAGTCTCAACTATTTTTATCTTAACTTCAAGCAAAAATGCGCGAAGACGAGAGATGTGTTCCGACACGATTCATACCCGACCCGGCAATACATCGGGTAACAGTTACAGGTTGTTACAATACTTATCACATACATATATCACGGTAGCGTACGTATTCATCATTTCTTCTAACTTTCGAAGCTGCAATGAACTGCGTCACTGCTCCCAAGGCGAATTGGCGATGTTCGCCGGCGATTCCCTTCTACTCTGATTCCACTAAATTCTACAATCGGAGCGGCGTCCGCTTCTATGCCGGAAACCGGAAGTCCAGTAGAATCAGATGCAACTTGAAAGTGACCGGCAGCAGCAATCAGCCGGAAACAAGTACCGGAATCCAGCTATATAGAGATATTGAGAGGTCCGTTTCCCTAATCGCTCGATTACTTACTAGTCAATATTTGTAGTAATTTTTGCGGAACTTTAGATTATCCTGATTTTGTGAAATTAAGTGGTTTGATTGAATGTGCTGCCTTTTCTTTTTCTGTGACTTCTTGGTGTAACTTATCTTCTATCGAGAAAAATTGACATGCTCAATTCCCGGCTAGACAAAAGCAATAGGTGATATCTTTTCATTTTTTCTAGTCTTAAGTGCACAGAGTTACCTATATTATTGGTGGGAGGTAGTAAGTATTGCGTGGAATTAGTCAAGTGCGTTATAAGAAAAAGGATTTAACATGCAAAGAACTCCCTCCGTTCCACTTTATGTGGCATGATTCGGAGATCTGAAATATTCTAATTTTTGATGTGTAATTGACTTGAAATATTCTATTGTTTTGAAATAAGATCTAAATATTATTTTAATATATTGTTAATCGTTATTTTCATTAAATACGTGTCACCTCCCACCAACTGTATCAGGTAACTCTATCCACCAAAGCTAGTGTATCAGGTAACTCTATCCACCAAAGCTAGTGTATCAGGTAACTCTATCCACCAAAGCTAGGACATGTAGGAGGAAGTCACCTAGTGTTCTTTTTGTCTTCGTTGGGATTTGAACCTAAGACATTATGGTTTTCATTCGCTTCATTGATCACTATTAAGAAACAACTGAAAGAGTAGTGGACTAAAAGTTAACAATTAAAAGTATTTAACAAAAAAATTGTGGTGAAAGAAGGTGGAACAGAGGCAGTATTTGTATGGAATGAGTCGCTACACCAAAAGACTGCTGCTCTTGTTCCTTTTTTGTTTTAAAAAAAAAATCATATAACGATGACAAACTTCAAGTTGGATAAAAAAGAAATGTTGATAAATATAGTTTGCGACATATTCTTCCCCTTCCATCTCTCTGTCACTAATAAGCAACACAAAAACATTATAATTGAGCTGTGTAAAGTGAGCTCAACGGCTTAAAGATTAGCCATAGTTTCCTCCTTGTGCCTAAGGATAGGACAAAGTATTGGCACAAAACCCAGGACAACCCCCATAAATTGCCTTTTTGAAGCAAGAATAACTGTTAGAGGTAAGAATCAGAACAAGAAAGAAGACAAAAAAAAAAATCATCGTACATGCCGAAGTTGGCATTTCAAGGAAAGGTGACATTATGAATATAATCTCACTCTTAATGAATCTTATGTCTTGTACACGTTGACTTACTATCAAGGCTCTTAACCCTTTTTATGGATCAGTTGTGAGTGCTATTATCCGTTTGTTCCATAAAATAAATCAAAAAATACCTCTAACATTTCCAGTAATGGCCCTACAGCAAGAAAAATGAATTGAAAGCAATGGTACAATTATGTTAGCTGTTTTTAGCAACTATATATTTTGTATGTGAATGCACAAACTGATGGACGCATGCACTTGGATATGTATATAATTGGAATCTTGGTGATGAATTTGAACTTACTTTTTTAGTTCATTGGTATGATTAGTTGTGTTTGTCTAACCTAATCTATCCATGATGTCAATTATACATGACCATATATGATTGTGAATTTGGAGTTCTAATCAGATGATTGGTTGATTCTTGACTTACCGTTGTCAGTTAAACAGTGTCTTTTTTCGCTCATCAAACCTAAAAGGAAACTACTGATCATGTTTATTCACAGATTACTTACAGAGACAGTGAAGCAATCTCAAGATTGGGGAAGTTCTCAGGACTGGGATGAAATCGAGGTTACTAAAGGAATTCCCTAAAAATATGCTTTAGTTTCAGAAGAATTGAATCATGAAAATTCTTTCCTTTTGTGTAAATTTACAAGTGTGTATTGATACGCAACTTGCTTCCTTTATCTCTTACCCCAATTTTGCGTTACTGAAACCATTTCTCGGTTGTAACCTTTAAACAACTTTTTGTCTTCCAAATAAGCTTAAAGACAAAAAAGAACTATCTAATTTGAGAGGGCACAAAATTACTGTTAGATTTGAAGGAATCGGTCATGATGCAACTTGCGTCGAAAGCATATTGCTGGATCAATATATGTCATGTCATTATAATGTGTGTCTGGAATGGACGTTTATATGATACAATCTAACTGTGACATGACAGTAAATAAGACAGTAGGTTGCTTATGAAGGAGAACAAGGACGGTGGCCCACACATCCTTGTTCTATATACGTGTTGGAATACTTTGATGAATTATAAATAAAATAAACTCACTGTGCTATTACAGGGAGCATGGGTATTGCAACCAAAAACATCAAAGCCGAAGTTAGTCGTACATTTTATTGGAGGTGTTTTTGTTGGGGCTGCTCCGCAGCTTTCTTACCGCCTGTTCCTTGAACGGCTCAGACAGAAGTGAGTTGTTTG
The DNA here is from genome assembly GCA_022817965.1 of Solanum lycopersicoides. Classification (NCBI taxonomy): domain Eukaryota; kingdom Viridiplantae; phylum Streptophyta; class Magnoliopsida; order Solanales; family Solanaceae; genus Solanum; species Solanum lycopersicoides. The sequence continues at coordinate 3,223,364 of CM040618.1, forward strand.
ATCTTGATGCTAGAGTCCATCTTATTCTATCTATGTTAATTATGTGCTTATTATTTGAAAGCAGCATCACTTCTTTATTATATTTGTGATGTATATGCACCTTCATATCATTCTGATTTATAGTTAGTTTTTCTCTCTTTTTCGCATTACTAATAAGCAGGATAGGAAAAGTAGAAGACTTTAACTAATTACTGCACCAATGGGGTGCCGGTACTATAAATTTCTTCCATTCTCTCTTTCGCTGTATTTAGAACTGGAAGGTTGACCTCTCAGATTTTCAGTAAGCTAGAGAAGTGCTCCTATTTTTAAATAGTATCTTGCTAGATGATTCAGTAACGATAATTCACTTTCTTATAGAAGTGTTCTGAACTTTATCCGGTGCTTTACCAACTGAAGGCATGTTTTACTTCAGTAGTTGGTTTAAGAGATTTCCAACTGTTTAATCAGACTTGTGCAGAAAATAGCTGTTTAATCATACTTACGACGCAAAGATATTTTTGCTATTGGTTGTATTAGCCTACCAGATGTCCATTCCAGCAGTGTCATTTTATAGCCCATGTCAGCCCCTGTTGTAAGTTAAGTGGTCATGTTTTACTTAAGTAGTTTGGTAAAGGGATTTCCAACTGTTTAATCAAACTTTAAGAAGCTAAGATTCTTATGCTATTAGTTATATTAGACTACCTGATACCCCATTCCAGCAGTATTATTTTATAAACTAGTATGCTAATACCTGATGATGGTTAGCTATAATCCTTGTCCTGTTCTTGTCTCGTCTGTTAAGTGGGGTAAATATAGTGCTTAGTTTTATTAACATTGTGAGACAGGGATATGTTGGTGTTGCAACAACTTACTTTTATTACATTCTGAGACAGGGATGTCTTGGTGATTGCTACCCCTTATGCTAGTGGATTTGACCATTTCTACATTGCAGATGAAGTGCAGTTTAAGTTTGATAGGTGCCTTAGATTTCTCCAAGAAAGCGTGAGTTTCAGCTTTTACCTAAGATGAGACTGTTTTATCATGCTTTGTTTATTATGAATGTCCATTGGTGACATAGGTACAAGACCTTCCTGTATTTGGCATTGGGCACTCTTTAGGATCTGTAATTCACCTTTTGATTGGTAAGTTACTCTATCTCAGTAATATTTTTTACATAGAGGTAAATTTGGTCAACTTAGTCCACAACGTTTGATGCTTGATGATCAGGAGCTAGATATGCTGTGAAAAGAAACGGAAATGTATTGATAGCTTTCAACAACAAGGTACCTGATGGATTTATTTTCAGCTTTATCTTGAACTCGTATAACTTTAAAATCAGTTCTAGGGATGCAAAGACAGATACAAATGGAACTGACGCACACAGGCTTTATTTCCCATATTTATCTTTTTTTCTTTTCTTTTTTCTTCTTTTTTCATCACTTATTTTGGTTGGTGGGACAGGGTGGGGGCTGCAAGCAACTGTAACAAATTAGATTCAGCTTCATAAGCTCAGGGTGGTCAAGTTGCTGCATGTTCATGGGTGATATGGGATCATTGATGTCTTTCCAGAATTGCAGGAACAATCTGTACCAGTCTGAATTAATTTCTTCCGTGACACCTTTTATATTAATTTCTAGTTTTAAAACTAAACCTAGGTATAGCATCTTAAAATGTGTGACTTATCCTCAACCCTGTTACAATTCTAGTTTCATCTGGCCTGAGCGAAATGAGGCTTCTTTAGAGTTCGTTATGCTTCAGTTACATTGAGTGGCAGAGTTAGAAGTTTATTTGTAATTTGCTTTTAGGCAGCTTATCATATAAAGGGGAAATATTCTGCACTCTCTTGTGTTTGAACGATGGAGACTTGTCCTTAGTTTGAACTTCTAAATTCCAAGTCTTATATAACAACATCTATGCCTTAGTCCCAAATAAGTTGGGGTCATCTATATGAATCCTCACTGAGTCAGCGTGTTCCCGATTTAAATTGTAAAACTTGTAGGAAAAGGAAAATAGAAAACTTTGATGGACCTAGCAATCAAAATATTGTGAATTGGTTGAATCAAAGCTTCTGCTTTTATTGGGTTTCATTTGTGGAGAACCATATTTTGGTGTAAGTTCTGTTTTTTTTGGTATACGGCTTGTTTTAAGAGGATCTCCCCATCATTAATAAAATTGTTCACCTTATAAAAAGAATCCAAATTACTGCTTTTATAGTCATCCTGTGGATTTTCATGCAAGTAAAAAACAGTAATACGTGTACATGTTTTAGGTCTACTCCTGTTAGACCACCAGGAGTTTCAGTTTCTGGACATTTTAATGTGCACAATAATATATGTGTGCTGAAGCCCTGCGGCCCGGGTAATCTATCACCATCTTAGCATATAATAATTGGAACTCTTAACAAGTTTCCTATTACTTTGTTTTCCCAGGATGCCAGCCTTGCAGTGCCGTTGTTCTCATCCGTTCTTGTTCCGATGATGCAAAACATTGGACCAGTTTTATCACAGATCGCATCATCACCAACCATTCGTCTTGGGGTAAGTAACTTAATTCACCAACTACCCAGCTTCTGTTCAATGTTCTTGTTAGATGACTTTCACATGTGACATTATAGATTTTTTTTTCCTGGATAAACGGGTTGGATCGAGACCATTTTTGAGTCATCAGATATATGGATGCCAAGAGTAGTAAAATTGCCTCTACATAATTGTGTCATGTGCAATTGCTCAAACACAAACGATAAGAATTTCTAATGTATCCATGTCTACTCAACTGTCACTTGAAAAAATGCTAATTGATGAAGAGCATCCTCCTCTTTGAACTCTTAATGGTGTCCTATTCATCTTTTATTTGAAGTATTTTCTTTTGCAGAACCTATTTCACTTACTTGAAGGTTCTGTTCATTCTTTTGTGCCTTTGGTTGACCTTCACTTATTTTTGTTGGATGCTGTAGTTCAAACCCTAGGTCACCCTTGTAGTCGTGTTAGTCACTTTTTCATAAACTTTCACATGGAACTGAATAAGAGGATACCTTCTTCTACTCCGCTCATATGTTCTATATCTACAGGCGGAGATGACTATGAAGCAAATAGAGAACCTTAGCCCCTCAATTATGAAGCAAGTTTTTCCACTGGTTGAGCAACTGACGCCTCTATACACGGACTTGATTAATGGAAAAGAAAATTTCACTCCAAGGCCAGAAGAAACTCAAAGACTGGTATGGAAAATTTTGAGATCTTTTAATGTTCATTAACTATAGCTACATATTTAACTAGGTACATATCATGAACATCTTTAGTTTACTTTGTCGCTATTTTCTGGTGTAAACTTGTGTAGTGTTTATTTGTATGACCAATTCAATGACTATGCAAATGTAGAGCAGATACATGTAGGGATGCAATGGGGCGGGGTGGCTTGTCCTTTTGTGGGGCGGGTTGAAACAAAATTTTGAACATCTTGTGCTGGGTGGATTGCATGTTTCACATCAGTTTCTTAACAAAATCCCTACCCACCCACCCACCCCGCCCCCAACCCAATTCGTAAAAGAATGGCATCAAAATCATAGAGGAAAAAATTATTTTTGCTTTCCCAAGTAGCGATAATGTCATAGGAAATGGGATATAGTAGCTTACACAATATATATTTCTTCATTGTCCAAAATTATGTTAGTTTTCTTATCTTATATGTATATTACAGATAAGGTCCTACTACGGGATTTCGAGGAATCTCTTAGTAAAGTTCAAAGATGATACAATTGATGAAACTTCAACACTAGCTCAGGTGCTAAGCTCAGGTTCTGCCATCAGCTCAATGCTGGATATGTCTATCCGCACTCTTCCTGGAGACCATGCGCTTCCTCTACAGCAGGTTCACTGTAAACTACGAAACTCAGTGAAACGAAAGTCCATCTCATCTAGTTTCAATAATTTCTGTGATGCACTTTCCTTTTTAGTTTATCCAAAAAGAATGATATAACTTCTCATTTACCTTTAATGAGACGATTTATAGCTATAATTGGGACGGGATGAGGGAGACTCTGCTGGCACGTAGTGCATTTTTTCAGAGGTTGAAACAATGTGACACCATATCTTACCTTTCTTTCAACTTTCAGGCTCTTCCAAATGCTCCTCCAGGAATGACGGACGCTGTTAACAGAAGCAGCGAGCTATTGGCGAATTTGACAGCAGGAACACCATGGGAAAACGTCACGAAGGAAGTCGGAAATACGCTCGGTAATGTAGACTCTATAATTCTTAATTCTGGGAATTCAAAGGACTTGGATATGCTTGTGGAGACAATAAAATCATGGATGTATTCTAACACAGGCCCAAAACTTTTACAGTGATATGCTAAAAATAATGTATGTATATGAACCCTACTCAATGGATCTGTAATTTGTAATGATTGTATATACTTAATTTGCTCATGTATAATGTAACTGTATACTATTTGAATATTTGGTATAAAAAGGTTAATTATTTGCAACTAGTAATGTTAATTGTCAAGTTGTAAAATCTTTTTCAGTTTTCACTTTGTGTCTGGTTATCCAAATTAAAGCCCGACTAAATCTGAATTCAGCAGGTAGAACAAACGTCATATCTATTTAGTAATTCAAAAGAAATTGATGGGGAATATTGTAGGTAGAACAACATAGAGCTGATATATAGTCAAAATCCAAGTAAATTGAAACCAATTTAATTGAAAAACACAACATAACCAGACATGGTAACCTAAAAATCCTTTGTTTTTAAAAGATCAAAAAAAGAAAAAGCCAGGATACACCAAAACAGACTTTGTTACCCATATAAACTTTTTCAACTTCCCACTCTAAAAGCAAATTGCCTGTTCTTCTCTAATCTCCCTTTCTCCTGAAAGAACAACCCTCAGTGAGTCTAGCACGCCCACCAGTTGGCTGGCACAACACCGTCTGGCAGTTACCACACACCACCACAGTTTGCGAGTGACTGAACACCGTTGTTCTGCACATATAGAGAGAGAATAAGACAGTTAGGGGTGAACAGAATTATATTTGTATGACAAGAGAGATGTTATTGCAGGTGAGGTTGAAACTGAACCAAGATGAGGATTGGATATCCGACCATCCTTCCGAAAACATTCATTTAGTGTGCAGACTTGTACTTTTACTTTGCGAAAAGAATTGTTTATATTATCTTCAAACAACTAACTAGTTCATCATACATTACCAACCCTGTTTGGACATGAAGTTTGTTTCCATTTATTCAAGTACATAAAAACTTGTTTGGTTATATACATTAGAATGACTTTTCTGATAATTTTTTAGGATGAGTTCTCCAAACTTGATAAAACTAGTTTGCCTATTTGTCAAGCCAAAAACAAAAGGGAGCTATATAACAAAGTGATATGTATCCCAAATACAAGTTTTATTTTCAAATACCATTTTACATTAGAATACTACTGTTTTTTTTCATATCACTAAAGTTAACAACTTTAATTTTTCAAATAACATTTTTCAACTTCAATTACTATTTACTTGAATATCACTAAATTCATCAACTTCACATCTCCATTACCATTTCTCAACTTCAATTACTACTTCCTTTTCCCAAATATCACTAAAATTCATGTCAAAAGCATCAACTAAGATGAATGAAAAAAAGGGGAAAAAACTTACATGTTAAAGCAACCCTGGCACTTCACATCCTAGAAGACCAAAAGAAACAAATAAATCACAGATTAATTCCAACAATAAAAAATTCAAACCACAAATACATGATTTCAACAGAATATACAAATATATCGACAAACAGATTCCTTTACCATGAAGAAAGAGTTAGGAGATTGAACCAAACGCTTGAGCTTGTGCTTTCTCTTCTCATGCTCAGCTGGTGGGTTCAACAAGTCGACATCATTTGGAAGAACCTTACAAAATCAGATTTTCACGTTAATACAAAAAACATTAGAACAAAATCCAAATCTCCATATAGCTAAAACCTCACCATTCCACTCCAATTCGTACCAAATTAGATCAATAGAGTACATCAGAACAAGTTCCAATTAACCATAGCTAAAAACTCAGTATTTTTGCGCTAACTTATTACAAATAACATTAAGAACATATAAGAACGAAATTTGAATAGCCATAACAAAAATCTCACCAGTTCGCTTAAATTTTGAACAGATTGTGTTAATACAAAAAAAAACATCAGAACAAAGTCCAGAACTCCATAGCTAAAAGCTCACTATTTTCACTCCAATTTGTAGCAAATTATATCAATACAGCGTACATTAGAACAAGTTTCAATTCACCATAGCTAAAAACACAGTAATTTTGCTCCAATTTATGACAAATAACATTAAGAACATAAGAACGAAATTTGAATAGCCATAACTAAAAATCTCACCAGTTAGCTTAAATTTTGAACAGATTATGTTGATACAAAATACATTAGAACATAATCCAAATCTCCGTATAGCTAAAACCTCACCATTCCACTCCAATTCGTAGCAAATTAGATGAATACAGAGTACATTAGAACAAGTTTCAATTCGCCATAGCTAAAAACTCAGTATTTTTGCTCCAACTTATAACAAATAGCATTAATTAAGAACATAAAAACAAAATTTGAATAGCCATAACTAAATTCTCACCAGTTTGCTTAAATTTTGAACAGATTATGTTAATACAAAAAACATCAGAAAAAAATCCAGAACTCCATAGCTAAAATCTCACCATTTTCACTCCAATTTGTAGCAAATTAAGTCAATACAGAGTAGATTAGAACAAGTTCCAATTCAACATAGCAAAAAACTCAGTATTTTTGCTCCAACTTATAACAAATAACATTAAGAACATAAAAACAAAATTTGAATAGCCATAACTAAAATCTCACCATTTTGCTTAAATTTTGAACGATTATGTTAATACAAAAAACATCAAAACAAAATCCAGAACTCCAAAGCTAAAAGCTCACCATTTTCACTCCAATTTATGGCAAATAACGTTAACACAGGGAACATTAGAACAAGTTTCAAATCGCCATAGCTAAAAACTCGCTATGAATAGCTATGCCTAAAACCTAACCAGTTGCGCTAAAATTTTTAACAGATTAAGTTAATACAAAGAACATTAGAACCAAAGTCCAAATATATACAGCTAAATATCCAACTTATAGCAGGTAACCTTACGAACACTAGAACGAAATAATCGCCATAACTACTAACTCGACATTTTCACTCCAATTTTCAACAGATTACGCCGAAACAGAACACATCAGAACAAAATTCAAATCGCCATGGCTAAAATCTAACCAATTGAGCTCCAATTTTTAACAGACTATTACATCAATACGAAGAGCATTAGAACGTAATTCGAATCGTCATAGCTACAAACTCACCATTTTCGCGAGGTTAACGGGAAATTCCGGCCGGCCGCGGGGAGGAAAAGCGTCGGAGGCAGATGAAATGAAGACGCTGGAAGAATTATTCTAGGGTTTTTTCGCGAAGATTATAAAGTGATTTAGGATTGTTGTGGGCCGTTGGATTTAGTACAAGAGTTTTGATCTTGGCCGTCTATTTAAGGTCTTTCAGATTCAGTAGGGATACAAGGGTAGGATTGTCCATTCACAATTTGTTTCCTTTTTTAGTGCATAATTCTTAAATTATATTAGAAATGTAATTAAACTAGAAAAATCATATCGATAATGGATTATCGGTTTCATCATCTCGATAACGGTTTTTATTGTTTTTATTATCAGGGTAGCGATTCTTAATAATTTGAATTTTTTTCTTAACAGGTTAATCGATAAATCTATAGTGAATTAAATAATTATATATACCATTTATTTCTCACTGTCTCAAACTTTCAGTTATTATACAATGTGAGTGTGTTGCTTTTAAGCAAGTGCAAGATGCAAACTGTCAATTCATCTGCATGGTTTATTTGGTTCACCTGGTTTCTAAGTGATTTTCAATAAATAAAAAATCGCATTAAATCTTATCGATTTAATCGATAACGATTAATAACCGATAAATCAATAATCGATAAGTCAATACCTTAATAGTTTTATAAAAATTTAGCATGTCTACAAATCAAACCGATAAACTTTAAAATCGACTCAAAACCACCCGATACACAACCTTAATGCTAATTATAGTATTACTAAATATTTACTTCAAATAAAACTGTATCATTTTTTTAACTGATTATTAAGAAATTTGCGAAATATAAATTGAGACAAAGAAATATTTATCAAAACAATGATACATTGTGAAATAATACACATTGTTCATCAATTCAATTGAGTTGTATTTATTATCAATTTTCGATTTGTGAGCACGCTAATCTTTATAATCAAATCAATAAGATATTTATAATTAATTTTCGATTAATCGGTGTTTGATTTAACAGGTAAGAAAATACTTATACAATCATATTACATGGCGTTCACAAAATTAAAATAATAGCAAAAAATAGAAATACAACACAAAATTTACATTTATAACGTTATTTAAGACAAAAAATTTCGAATGCCTTTGAAAGACCGGAGATTTCGATTGTAAAAGAGTGGGGATTATGCCTTACTCCAATATGTATAATACTATTTAATGGCGCAGTCACAATTTAAAACTTTGTATTACTTATTATCGAAAGTAATACTAATACTTTAAAAAATATGATTCATAAAATATTAAAGTCACTATTATTACGTAATTACAAAAAGAATAGTAATTTAAATTTAATCTCATTAAATTATCAATTTATCCACTAACCAAAATTCAAACGACTAACTCAACAAAAACAAATTCGAGTAAATGGTTCATTCAAGAAGCAAATGCTTATTTCAGAGGGTTTGAAATGTATAATCACATTTTTAGAAGGAACAAAATTCCAAGTGATAAGTCCTTTAACAAGGTTATATTTGACATCTAATTCTTCAATTTTAACTATATATAAATATTCTTAAAATTATATAAAATTAAATAAATAAATATATGCATAGTACGTTACATTTTATATAGCGATTCATGCCCTATATAACGTCCTATGTGTATTATCTAAGTAGAGTGTGTACGTATACTTCTTCAACTTTATACGCGTTGTGTAAAAGAAACTAAAATGGAGCACTTTGGGAATTTTGGAAAAGCACGAATTATTGCTTTATTATTGACAAAATTGAACTATTTAAACACAATATTATTCTCCAAAGAACACTTATAAAAAATACATCTTTCTAAAATGAGTTGATTTTAGGAATTTGATGTAGATTTCTCTTTCATACTGTTTGGTTTAAGACAAATAACGAATTTAATGCCACACATTTTGGAGATTAGAGTGCCATATCACTTGAGCCAACCAACCAATCACAGCTCAAGCAATTCAAGTTAGCAACCACAACAATAACAATTGCTCGAATGATAAACATCCCTCACTCCTAAAACATAATATCTACAAGTTCAAAATAACTTATTTCCTAACAAGTAAATAACAAACAAGGAGGTCGAAAATCGATGGGGAAATACAGTTAGGCAGCACAAAGAGCTAATACATAGCATAAATATCAAAATCCAAGGGTGAGTTGAAACCCAATTTAATTGAAAAACATAAACATAAGCAGTCATTGTAAACCCAAAATCCTTTGTTCTAAAACAAAAACAGGATTACACCAAAACTTAATTTGTTACCCATAATAACTTTATCACTTCCCCAGCTCTAAAAGCAAATAGTTTCCTTTTCTTCTTTAGTCTCCCTTTCTCCTGAAAGAACAACCCTCGGTGAGTCTAGCACGCCCACCAGTTGGCTGGCACAAGACCGTCTGGCAGTTACCGCACACCACAACAGTCTGCGAGTGGCTGAACACCGTTGTTCTGCACACACATAAAGAGAGAGAGACTGAGAAATGATCCTAGTTACATTTGTATGACAGAAACTAATATGAAAGATGTTATTGAAGGTCAAATCGAAACTAAACCAAACTCAGGTCCTTCCCTCAAAGATTCAGTTCGTGTTATATACTTCCTACTTTCCGTAGGTGACTATCTTGGCTTAACAGAAGAATTCATATATAATCTCTTCAGACGCCAACTAACTGGTTCATCAAACACTACCTAACTCAGGTCTTTCCTCAAAGATTCAGGTCGTGTTCATATACTTTCTACTTTCCGTAAGCACTATCTTGGTTAATTATATAATCTCTACAGACGTCAACTAACTGGTTCATCAAACACTACCAAGCCTGTTTGGAGAAGTTCATTTTCTTTTATTCAAAAAGCATTTTAAACATTCTTTGGTTGTATAAAATTAGAATGATTTTTAAGTTAAATTTCAAGGATGAGTTCTCCTAACTTGTTTTCCGGCTTCAAATACTACTTATTATGGGATATTAATGAATTCATCAACTTTTACTTTTCAATAACCATTCTTCAACTATACTTTTTTCCAAGCTTTAATCACCAAATACTATATTTCAACTTCAAATATACTACTTTTTCTAGATTCTAAAATATCACTAAGTTGATCAACTTTAATTTTCAAATATCATTTTTCAATCTCAAATACTATTACTTTCCAAATATCACTAAATTCATCAACTTTACTTTTCCATTAACCATATCTCAACTTCAACTATACTACTTTTTCTAAGTTCTAAAATATAAACAAGTTGATCAACTTCAATTATCAAATACTATTACGTTCCAAATATCACTAAATTCATCAACTTTACTTTTCCATTAACCATATCTCAACTTCAAATATTAGTACTTCGTTCTAAATATCACTAAATTCAAGTCAAAAGCACCAAACTTAGATAAATGAACAAAAAAAAACTTACATGTTGAAGCAACCCTGGCACTTCACATCCTAAACAACACAGCAAAACAAAACACAGATTAATTACAAAAACTATATACATAAATTCAAACCACAAATACATTGACAAACTGTTTCCTTTACCATGAAGAAAGAGTTAGGAGATTGAACCAAACGCTTGAGCTTGTGCTTTCTCTTCTCATGCTCAGCTGGTGGGTTCAACAAGTCGACATCATTTGGAAGAACCTTACAAATCCAATTTGTAAACACATTAATACAAATAACATTAGAACAAAATTCAAATCTCCATAAGCTAAAAATTTCTCCAGTTTTTCACAGATAACGTTATTACAAAGGACATTAGAACGAAATCCAAATCTCTACAGCTAAAAATCCACAATTTCCGCTCCAACTTTTAACAGATAACATTAATACAGAACAATACAATAACTTCCACATCGCCATAGGTAAAAACTCAACGATATGCTCTAACTTTTAGCAGATTACGTTAATAGCATAAGAACGAAACTCGAATCGCCACAACTAAAAAAACTCGCGATTTTCGCTCCAATTTTTAACAGTTATTACATTAATACAAAGAACATTTGAACAGAATTCGAATCACCATAGCTAAAAACTCACCATTTTCGCGAGGTTTACAGGTAATTCCGGCCGGCAGCGGGGGAGGAAGAGAGTTGGAGGCAGCTGAGATGAAGACGCTGGAAGCGGTATGGTTTTTCTAGGGTTTTTCGCGAAGTTTATAAAGGAAATTAGGAATGTTATGGACCGTTGGATATAGTAGAAGTGGTTTAATCTTGACCGTCTATCGGATTCAGTAGGGATCCGAGGGTAGGATTGTCCATTCGCAAGAATAATTTATTTTTAAAAAAAAAGATAACCGAGTATGTTTTGAATATATATTTGGTATTTTTTTTTAATTGTTTTTAAATTTTTATATTAGAGATGTAGATTAGATGAGAAAAATCAAGGGCAACAAATCCATCAATTAAAAATAAGGAAATCATTTTTGACTTCTCTTATAATTATTATAAGATATCATATATCGTATTAATTTAACTATTGTTATGGGTGAGAATAATTAAACTTGAAAATGTATATCGATTGGTTTGGTTCAGTTCGATTTTGAAACTTAACGATTTAACTTATTAGTTATCGATTTGTAGATGTTAAACTGTTATCGAACCATTAAGATATTAGCTTATCGGTTATTGATTTATCGATCTTTGAGCGTCATCGATTCAATCATTAAGAATTGACATACCAAAAAAACATTGAAAATCACTTAGAAACAAGGTGACAAACCAAATGAACCATGGACATGAGTTCACAAGTTACATCTTGCTCAAAAGCAAAGTTTGTACATTGTAAAATAACCAAGTGTTTGAAAAAATCAGAAAATAAAAGTATGAAACTAAACTCTAAGTCAAGGACTTTATATACAAAATAGTATGAACATAATTATTTAATTCACTATCGGGTTATCGATTAACTTGTTTAGAAAAAAACTCAAACCGTTAATAACCTAACCAATAACCTAATACTAGAATCAATAACTTTTTTTTCGATTCGATTTTGAACAACCCTAAGAAGAGGTAACACTTGATGAGAGTTCTCCTTTGTTTCATATCAACACTAGATAATATAACCGCAATTCGCGCGGTAATTCATACCACATTAAAACGATGAAAGATCATTTTTTAATATCCGAATATTAAAAATTTGATATTGTCAAATATATCAAGAACATGAAAGATTGTAAAATTCTTACTCTGTAACGAATTTTAATTTATATATTTTCAATTATAATATTTGTTCTTAAATATAATTGACTTCTCAATATTGAATGATTTTGTATAGATTAATTTGATTTCTCAATATTGAATGATTTTTTATAGATTAGTAATTTTTTATAGATTAGTAAATTATCACTTTATCTTTTGTTTGGTTATATTATCTGTGAACTTTTTTGATCAACTAAATAAGACTTTAATATGAATAAAATATTAAAAATGTAATCAAATATATGTTAAATAAAAAATGTATTTTTTAACTTACTAAAAGATTGTGTAATATAAATTTAGATAAAATAAAATATTTATAAAAATAATACAACATGATATATTGTTAAATAATATTAACTATCGATCATTTTGATTCAAATTTTATGTATTGTAAACTTTCTATTTATGAGCACGCTAATTTCATAATTAAATCAATAAGAGTATTTATAATTGACTTTGGATTAATCAATATTTGGTCTAACCTATACTCATATAATAATATTTATATGACATTCACAAAATTAAGGGGAAAAATAGCAAAAATAGAACATGATATATGGTTTTACATTGATCACTTTTGTTTAAGATGAAATTGTTTAAATTCCTTCTAATTACTTCTACAATAAACTACAAAAACAACATTAATATAGTCTTTCTTTGTCATAAACAAATATAAAATTGAATGAAAAGAAAAGAAAATAATTATCATTTATGAGAAAAGAGAAAAATTGCAATAAAGAGACAATGAATGTAGTTTGTATGACTTATTACCGATAGTAATACTAATACATAGAAAATATAATCTATAAATTATTCAAGTCACTATTACACATTTACAAATAAATTAGTAATTTAAATTTAATTTTATTGAATAATCAATTTAAGTATTAACCAATACCTTAAAATAAACAAACAAACTAGTAAAAGTTACTTTAATATTTCATGGATTATGTTTTTAAAGTATTAGTGTTACTTAATTTCGTTAATAGGCAATACCGAAAAAGGTAAAAAATATTCCTGAATTATACGAAATAGATCACTTATATTTTTCATTACATTTTGGGATCAAAAATACTTCTCTTGTTATTCCAAAAGATTACAAATACTCTCAAGAGTTAACTATCCAATTTTTTGGTGACGTGGCAAGCCACGTGGAACCAATCCCTCCACCTAAGTGTTTTTTTATAAACTTGGACGAGTTATTGGCTAAAATCACCTTTTAACTATGACTCAATCTAATGTAAGTCCTTATATTATCTAAGTGAAGAAAAAACATTCTTATATTATACAATAAATAACAAGAATCATCTTTCAATCTATTTTTGTTAAGAAATTGATTGAACCAATAAAAAATAATAATTTGGACATGTCTTGCCACGACGAGAAGATCAAAGTTATATAAAAAGAATAAGGACATGAATAGAAAATGAATCCTTTACTCTCGGAATTTAATTTTGCGTGTTGTTGATTTATATATTTTTTGCATCATCAAGTAAATTGACTTGCAACAATACATAAGTTTGAAATATTTATAAAGTAGATTCCGATGATTAGAAAGATTATGTAAAAAAATATTTTAAAAGTATCACGTCCAACTATTATAGATTTTCTTTAATAAAATATTTAGGGCGGATGTACTATATATACAATGCAATTCACATTTTATACAATGTATCAAAATGTTGGATATTTAGTGAAATTACGTAGGCGTTTAGTTATGAAGAAAAAAGTTATTGTATTCGAAAAATTTGAAGTTGGAGTAATATTTGGTTTTTACAAAAATATTTAGAATTTGAATATATATTTTGTCTGTATATTATTTAAATTCTCAATTCCTAAAAAAAAATTTGACTAGTTTAACCATGTGTATATATATTCATTCAACTTGACACACATTTAACTTTTTGTTGGTGACGTTTTTTTTTTTTAAATAGACAGAAGGATGAATCTTGCAACTTTTTGGATAGTTCAAGGATATTTTTTATTCACTCATATAACACAATGATGTAATTTAAATTTATGTCATATTTCAAGGATGATTTTAGGCAAAAACTCAAACTTGGATCCGATTTTATTAAGATTGATGGGCTCAAAATGAGTCCATGTAGTCATCCAAACAGAAAAGTCCATGTAGTCATCCACCTAACTGTTGCCGAGTTGAATTCACTAAAAAAAACTAAATCTTTAGCGACGATAAAAATAGCTTTAAAATCTCAAAATATTGTCAATAAAGGTTATGAGTGATATTTAGTGGCAATTAAGGCTATAATAATCATTCCGTGGTATAATATTTTTTTCAGCAAAAAAATATGGTAATTAGTTTTCGATTGCAACCTAATTTTTTAAAATAAATAACATGCACTATCAATATTGAAAACAAATAATATTATTACGAAAATCATCAAAATTACTTTTAGATTCAAATCTCCTACTACACAATACATCATTGCACATTTTATGCATTTACATATGACATAAAAATAAAGCATATAAAGTGTGTTTGGTATGAAGAAAAATATTTTCTGGAAAATGTTTTCCAATTTTCCCATGTTTGGTTGGGACAAAAGTTTTGGAAAATGTTTTCCAAATCAACTCATTTTCCTCAAAATTAAGGAAAATGACTTCCCTTCAAAAATTAAGGAAAACATTTTCCAAAACTCTCCCCAATTTCAAATTATATATTTTTTTTTGAAAAACATCAATTTTAAAAAAATATTTTCAATTTCAAAAATTTATTTTTTCACCCGATCCCTGACCCCACCATCCCACCGGCCAGTCCCCACCCCCACCAAACCCCTCTCCAAAAAAATAATTTTGCTTTTTAAAAATATTTTCAATTTCAAATTTTTATTTTTATACTCCTACCCCCCCCCTCGGGCATCCTCCACCCCCCAAAAATTAATTTTGTTTTCTAAAAATACTATCAACTTCAAATTTTTATTTTTTCACTCCTCCCCCCTCCCCCTCCCCCTCCCCCCTCCCCCACCCACTACCTCCACCCCACCACCACTCCAAAAAAGTAATAATTTTATTTTTAAAAAATATTTTTAATTTCATAAATTATTTTTTATTCTAGTAAAAATAAAAGATGTCTCTCAAAAACATTTTTCATTCATAAATCAAACACTAAAAATCATTTCCGAAAAATATTTTCTAGTCACCAACCAAACACACCCATAGTGTCTTCAAATTCCTCCTTGATCGATATCATTTATAATTTTTTTTAAAAAATAAAGGAAAAAACATAAAATTTGTAGTGAATCGTAGTTAACGCCGCTTAGGTGGAGGAATAAGCCCATGTGACTTGCCAGATCACTAAAAATTTGAAAAGGGTATTTTTAATCTCGAAATACAATGAAGCATATAAATAATCAATTTCACGTAATTCTAAAATAATTTTGATCATTTTCCGTTTATTATATTCAAAATAATATAATTAATTTTTTCCCATACTGACAACCATCCAAAGAGTGTGTCACTACCTACTCTCACTCACAAACTACACAACATTTTTTCCCCTTTCTTTGAGCCTTTATCTTCTTCTCAGAGAACAAATTCACAACCGCCATTGCAAAATTTCGAGGCAATTTCCTGTCGATTATGAAGAAGAGTACGGTGTCGCCGACGACTGTACTATTCGTTGTTGCCGCAATACTAATTTCTTACTATTCCGATGTCTCGTCGGCGGAATCAGATTCAGACCCAACGCCGGCCCCGTGGCCTCATCAATTTCAGTCGATACTGTTCGTCAATTTCAGTGGATCTCTAAGCCTAATCGATCTCTGGTATGATTGGACCAATGGCCGCAATTTCAACATCATCCAAGACCAGCTAGGTGAGCTTCTCTATGATCTCGAATGGAACAATGGCACTGTGTTCCGCTACACTCTAGACGACGATAAGAAGAAATGTAGTTCAGCGCTGATTGATGTTGGTATTCTTCGACCAAATTGGCTTGACGAAGCTACTTATCTTGGTCAACAGTTCATCGATGGATTTCACTGTAATGTATGGCAGAAGGTGGATTTCATTTGGTATTATGAAGACATCGTCACAAAGAGACCCGTCCATTGGGTTTTTTATACCGGTACTCTTCATCCCCTCGATCCCTCTTTGTTTAATCTTCCATTTTATGACATTTGGACATGAATCTTTGATATTTGAAAAGAATGTAGTATGAATTTAAGTTGAAAAAGGGCATTTGAGGTTGTATTAGAAGAACACAATCGATGTTTCATGAGTGAAAACTTGAAGAACTCCTAAAAACTATTTTTCGACTTTGTATTCCATATTTCATATTTGAAGTTGGAATAATGAACAAATTTGATAAAACACTAGAGAGAAATAATCGCCAAATAAAGGAGGCGTAGTTGCTTGTTTGCTACTCTCTTCGTTTTGGGAAGAGGCTTTGGTGGTGTAGGTACTTGTTTGCTGCTCTCTCCGTTTCATTTTGATTTGACACAAAGTTTAATGTAGTGTTGAACTAAAGATGTGAAAATTGGAACACCCTTTGTATTTATGGTCTTAAACATGACATGGGAGATTGAAATTAAATAGTTACTGCCTATAGAAAGTGGCATTCGTTGTGAAGCAAACTAAAAAGGAAGGTAAGAGACATAACTTGAAATAGAGGAATGTTATTTCTGATGAAGTCTTTGGATGGAGAGGTGTTTGAAACTTTTCTATCGAGTTATCATGAAGTTCAGCATGTTCAGGGGCTCGGGTAAACGTTAAGACTCATCAAGTTGTTTCTGGTCATCGACAAGTTCAATCACATTATTTGAAAATTCGAGCTTTCATGATTCTTAGTTCTTCTATTTCCTCCTACTATGCAGTCATTGTTCTATTAAGCTATATGTATGCAGGTTCTGTTACTGCTTTCACTGAAGTAGACGCTTCCCTAAAAGTGGTATGTCAACAGAAACTTGTCTTGTTGTGATATTGTTACATTCTTTTCGTCCTATCAAGTAGAGACGATAACTGTCCAATTCTTCCCCATCCCCACCAACAAAATAAGGAACGACGAAAGCTGGGGGATAACTTGTTAAATTGCTTGGAATCAAACATTAACATACTCCTTTCTTATTCACATACATATTAAAGTCGAACCTCTCTATAACGACGCCATTTGTTTGGATACTTTTTGGCTGCTACAGTGAAATGATGTTATAGAGAACATATAATATAACATAAGATGAAAATTTGATTTCAAAACAAACTGTCGTTATAATGAAATGTTGTTGCAGAGGACGACTGTTATAGAGAGATCAGATTGTATAACCCTCACTCTAGTCTTTTAGAACATTAACATAAAGGTATTAGAATATCCCTTAAATTTGCTTGTGGAGCGTATGAGTTCGTTAGTCTTCTCTATCTCTGCTTTAGTTGTTCCCAAGACTATCAAAAGTGGCTAAAGTTTAGCTGGTGAATTTGCTACAACTTGTAGTTGGGATTTAGCTGAAAAGCTACTGGGGCCATTGCTCGCAGCTACCGTACAAACGATATCATCCTTTGTTTCTCGAAATGATAACATATTTTAGCACATATATATAGACATCAGCCTTGTTACATCAACCCTGTTCTTGTTACGAGAAGTTAGAACACGAGTTCATGAAATGTTTCTTGTATCTTAACTCAATCAGCTCTAGTATTCATAACCAAATCCCATAAAGTCATAGCTTCATTCAGCTATAAATGAACTAACAGACCAGCGACATGGATTAGTCACTAGGCGTAACCAGACACAATAATATCTATCTGCATTTGATGGAACTACTACTTAAAGGCCAACTTGAGTTGAAGAAATCTGATCTTTTTACGCTAAACGTAAGATCTAGTCTATGTACATCCTGACATATAAAGCTCAACTAGCTTTCTGAAGTCCTTCGTGTATGTACAGCTACCTAACGTGTTCTGGATAGTCGAGTCCTTTTCTTCACAAACCCGTGCAAAGGGATTTTGTTGCAAGAGTGATCTCATTGTTTCTGTACTCTTTATAGATAATGCTCGTGTTATAGGAGTAACAAGTTTAATGTTGCAGGAAGGTCTATTCACGTAATGACTTTCGAAGTGGGAGCAGTTCTTGAGGACGTAAAATGGCAAGCCCCTGTATATTGTTTCGACAAAAAACAGGTTCAAGATCACCCTGCATCAGACAACGATATTCTGGAAATTGGCTCGAAAGGTACTTTAAGAGAGTTCATATAGCCGCGCAAGCCCCTGTATATTGTTTCGATAAAAGCCTTATTTTGCTGCCTCTGCACCAGTTTCATCTCCTTGTGTATTGAAAAACAGTTAATGCCATTAGTGTTGTGTATTGCAATAATATGTTGCTCGAGCTGTTCACAAATGGTGATGAGTATGTCGGATCCTCCAAAAGTACTACAGTTTTAGAGGATCTTGCACATATGTGATAACATTTTTGAAAAGTTCGAGCAACATAGATAATAACCAGTCGTACATTCGATGGGAAATAAAGTAAAGGGATAGTTTAAAGAGTTAAAAGAAGTTGCAAGTACAAACATTTTTGATATTGTACCACTCATTTGGTTTGCGTATTCATTTCGACAAGATAGGTGCACGATTACGAAAAAGATGCATCTTATATATAAATTTGATAAGTTTGATTTTTAGGTTGTTAATATGAACCATTAAATTATAAAAATTATAGGTTCAAAATGTATAATACTACTAGTTTTAAGTTTTAATATACACATTAGATTTAATTATATAAAATTTGTACAATCCTAAATTTTTAAAGAATTTTCAATATAACACACTTGAACATTTTGAAAGATTAAAGATAAAATAACAAAAGAAAAATTAGTTGAAACGTCAAAAGTGTGACGATAACCATTTGGAGAGGTATTACTCAAAAAGACAAGATAGATATAAGATTTAGATTTTTAACCTCACTTCGAGAGGTGCACCAATCATTATCGAATTATTATATGATACACTGAACTTGAGTTCATACATTTATATTTAAATATTTTTTTAAAAAACATAACAATACTATATATATGATCTAGAGAGGTGAGCATGGGTTTACGTGAACCCACGACACTCCCTCTAAATATGCCTCTCGGTTTTAATGTCTAACAAATTATGCATTCGAATCACCATTCTATTTATGTTAAAAAGTCTTTTTACTTTATTAGCGCGCATTCAAATGTAAATTTGAAATTGTTCAAACAGATTAAGTCTTTGTGTGACTATGGAGTAAGTCTCAATTGATCTTCAATAGAATTTCGTAAGTAGAGTTCGAAGAAGATTGAGTGTACGTAAACGTTTTTTGTATCGAATAAAGAAAGAAAATAAATCACATTTGGAACTTTGTAATTCTTGAAGGTAAAGAAATCTTCTTATCCATGGCATTATATTTTTTTATTCGATATTTGATATTTATATTAAAGTTTAACTATTTTAAATTTCCATCGCAGAACACATGTCATTATATTCCATTATTATTTTTTCTTTTTTCTTGTTTAATTTGGTGTCTATTAATTTTGATCTGACATTTCAAATCTTTAATGATTTATGATACCTTTCTCAGTCAGAACCAAAATATTTCCTTACGCCTACCATTTAAGATGGTTGTTATAATATATTATATTTTATCGTACTATATTATTTTAATAAAATATAATATTTAAATTGTATTATTATTTTTGTATCATTACCCAATTTCTTATATATATTAATTATTGCAATGATGAATCTATGGAAAAAAAAATAGAATTATTATGAAAAGGTAGAATAAAAGATAAACATAATTATTAAATAATAAGTACAAGATAAAATGAAAAGATCTAACAAATCACAAAAATTTGATAAAAAGAAAAAGTAAAAGATAATTTTTCTTAAAGTAACGATCCGATCGCACCAAATAAATCGTTACGTAAAATGAGATTTTTCTTCCTTATTTAACAAAGAATTTAAATGACACGATCTAATATAATTTAAAAGATACGATCTGACAAATGTTAGACTTAAACTAACAATACAATACGAGTAACACCATCCAAATAAAGAATTAGTTAGGATTTGACCATAAATTTTAAATTATATTTTTAAAAATAATCTCCAAGTATTTATTTAGTTATTAAATTTAATTAAATTTTGAAGTTTTGATTTTTTAAGTTCCCAAAAAGCGTACACAAACCCCATTTTGGGTGTTAAGGACTTTCACTCAAAAATATATTTTTCCAAGGTAACATGCATAGTTCAAACACAATTTTTATATTTAAAATATTATTTTATCAATCTTTATATATATAAATTATTTTCCTTTCTAGTTATTTCAAAAAAAAAAAAAAATTATATTTAGTAACAATTCAATTTTAAAATATTTATTTCACTCTTAATAAGATTATTTACAATCACACAAATATTTTAAACTTATTTTAGATTAAAAGTTACAATTTTTTTTTGTTTCCTTTTTTAAATGTCTGTCAAGCCTAACCAATTCATATAAATTAAAACTGAAAAAATACTTCTTAAGAAACGTGGAAATCTAAAAGTGAAGATAAGGAGAACTTACATAAATCATACTAGTTTAAGAGTTAATTACTTAATACTCTAATCTACTATATTACGTATCATCTCATATTCTGATACCTCCAGATATATGATGTCAAATTTAAATGTAATTTTTCTAGATATATTATATCCAAATAAATTCACATGTTTACGAGATACATAACAAATCTCGTTTGTCTCGAATGGAGGAAGTAGTGAACCCCGGGATAACACCGTAGCCGCTACAAACTCTACCACAGCCTCTGCCCTTCAGGGGAGCCAGTGTGTAATAATGTAAACCGCACTAGGCAAGCCTATGCGACACACTCGACTCAGAAGGTATTGAGGGGGAATCAATCTCGAATCATTCGTGTAGATAATCACCCTCCAAACCAGTTAAATCATCCCGAATGACAAATAAAATATATTATAAAGTCATAGTTGTAGGGTTTTCCCTAGAAATTATCGACCACATAGAGTTTGTCATTTACCAAAAGTCCAAATATTTTGTTATGGCGTTCTAAAAGGAATTGGCCCATGGTTTTCTGATTTTTTTCTCACGTGATCATCATTTCTTAACTCTAGTTTACTACTAGTATACCACTTTGATTCTATTAAAAAAAAAAAAAATATTACGTGGTAGGTAACGATAGAAAGATTCATTATAATAAAGAAAGTTATTTTCAAATCCAATCTACATTTATGAGAATCGAAGAATGATTCATGTGTGGTTTTTTAATAATGGAATTCAAAATTTTTATTCAGAGATTTGAAAAATAAATTAAAAATATTAAATAGACATACATTGATCAAAGTGTATTTTTCTGATAATTTGTTTAGTACCTAATAATAAGTAATTTCATGTATTGTTATGACCATAAAAATGTCTTTCTAATTTTTCTAAAAGTTTCTCACGAGTCAATTCTGATTTTAAATGAGCTGTATAAGCGGGTTTAAAATGAACACACTTAATAAAATAAGTGCTTATCAACCTGCTATGAAACTAAATAGATTGGACGATTTATGATTTTATGGGTTGATTTTGATATTTCTATCGTAATTTATTAAATCAACTTCTAATCTAATATTCAAAAAATTATAAATTTATATGTAAAAAAAATTACCTTATATATTGTGTAATATTAACCGAAGCGATTGAGCTGAATATATCTTGTCAACTTCCTAGATCCATCCGAATATTTTTACCTTTGAAAATAAGAGTAAAATTTATATACGCGTCATTTTTTTCAAATATAATCTGTAAAATTACACAAAATCATATTCGCTTCATCATTGTCAAACTTCATTTATAAAATTACACGAGATTATTAATTTTTTTTTGCAAAAAAAACACACAAAAAAACTATGTATTTGGAAGGGCATGATTTCAAGTGACCAACATGATCAGATGATCAAACTACTTACAATTTTTACAGTTCAAAAAACATTAATTTAGCTCTCATTATAAATGTGACTTTTTATTTATTTATAAGTGTATTTGAGAAAAAGAAAACATTTTTTATTTAAAAATAATTTCGTATTTAAAAATAAATAGATTTCATGTAATTATTCCTAGCTTGTTTTAGGTTATAAAAAAAATTCCTTACAAAAATAATTAATTTACAAGAAATAAATTGCGTAGCAATTTTTTTATATTTGGGAAAATGTCCTGATATATCCCTTAATTTTACCATTTAAAGTTGATATATCCCTTGTACTCTTATCTTTATACAAATGACTCACAAATGTCCTTACCGTTATAAAAAAAGTTCACATATATGTTTTCATCTAACGAAGTGAAAAAAAATTAGTTTTGGATTTTTTTTACGTGAATTATTTTCCTATAAAATTCATGTAAAGGTATAGTATGATCCTTCTAACAATGTTCAAAGTATATTTTAATATTTTTTATGCAAGATTTTTTTTTTTACTTCTTTGATTATCATTATTCGAGTTTCTCATTTTTTTTCTTCCATTCTTTAGTGTAAAGAAAAAATTTTAAACTATTTTTTAACGCTATATTATAAATTAGTTTTTGTATTTGTAAAAATAAAATTAAAAATCAGGGTATCTATAATAAATTTTACAAGAAAATTAGTGAAACATAAATAAAGTTGACCATCAAAATCATAAATTTAAATTACTCGAAACAAAAAAAGTCAAAAGAAAAAAAAACTTGTGAGGGGAATCAAATATACCCTATATGGATTATATATATTTTTTTAAAAATAATTAAAATTATTTTTTTCACTTTCGTTAGAGGAAAAATGTATATGTAAGTCATTTGTATAACAATAGAGGTATATATGAGTCATTTTTATGACAAATGGTATACCAACTCTGAATGACAAAGTTGAACGTATATCAAACCATATTCCCATTATTTATTTATTTTAACAAACTGACGTACAAGATTTGGAGTTTGGTATACCAAACTTATATTTTGTACTTAATTTGCACTAATACAAGAGGGGGTCATCGGATTCACGTGAAACCATACTTCTTTTTAAAATTATATATAGTAGTGTTGTATTTTTAAAAAAATATTTAAATATAGATGTCAGAGCCCGCACTCACAATATCAAATAATAATAAATAATGATTGAGTACACCTCTCTAAGTGAGGTTAAAAGTTTGAATCTTATATCTATCTTGTTTTATTTTTCTTTTTAAAATTGGATAATACATCTCTTAGTGATTGTTGATAGCAGTTTATATATATATATATATATATATATATATATATATATATCCTTCAAAATTTTCAAGTTTGTCACATTGGAATTCTTAATTTCTTTGCACCGTAATTATTTTAAAATAATTAAATCAAATGTGTATATTAAAACTATTGCTACTAGATGATATAACATACAATTAATTGGTTCAGTCGATCTCAATATCTTTGGCGCATACACACACAGTATTTCAACAGATAAGATTAATTTTAAGCTTATAATTTTAATGACTTTTAGTAATAAAAACTTAAATATCAAATGAATCAAATTTATATCTTAGATCCATCTTTTTGTAATAGTACAATTATCTAGAAATCCTGGATACACCTCTGCTATCGAAGCTAAGAAAAATAAGGATAGTATTTTTGATTTATTTTTTTTAATCTAAAGGAGGCCATATCCATTCTATCAAGATTTACAAGGTACACTTTGTTTGGTTGGTTGTTATGTATTGTTTCATAATGTATCCTATTGTATAGTATCGTACTTTATTATTTTACTGAATACAATGTTTGTCTAGATTGTATCGTTACCGTCGTTAAATAATGTCACACATTCATAATTTGAGTGATAAACCTATACGAAAAGTAGGGCACGAGGAGAATTATTATGAAAAAGGAAGGATAAAAGATGAAATATGATTGTAAAATAATAATAAAGATAAACAAGAAGAAAATATTAAAGTAATATTAAAGTAACTACGTGATTACACCAGATTGATCATTATAAAATGAATATTTTCGTCATTATCTTACTATGAATTTAAACAATACAATACAATAAAATTTAAATAATAATTAAAATGAACATTATATTTAAACTAAAATATAACGCAATACAATACGTAACAACTATCTGAACAAGGTGTAACTTGTCTAGAGAGGTTAGAGTAGTAAGTAGCGAATAATTATTTTTTATAATTAGGGAGAAAATAGCATTTTGTCTATTACCTACAATTTTATAGCTATTTGAAAACAAATATTATTTTCTTAAATAAGATAGCTCAAATACTATTCTAAAAGTGTGATCTAATAGTTAGAAAAGTTAATTGAAATTTATGATATTTGAAGTTCAAATTTCAATAGTAGAAAAATAAAATTTTAAAATATCATCTAATAAGATTCGAACTCTCAAATATGTCGCTCGCTTTAAAGGTTAAATGATGAAAATAATACATAACAATCGATCAAGCAACGATAATAAAAAAAGGTTAAGATATAGGTTGTGGTACATAGGTGAGAGTGCTTCAAATTGGGAACTTTTCCCCTAAACGAATAAGTTCTGCCGGACACGATTGATATGGAGAAAATCATATCGAGAATGTCACCCCAGATGAGTCCTGCCGGTAGGGGTGTGCATCAGCCAGTTCGATTTTATGTATTATTAATTTGATTTATCAGTTTTTTATTTTTAGATATACTAAACGAATAACCAAACCAATAAGATATTTTTTATCGATTTTCAATTTATAATTTTGGTCCTTAACGATTTGATTTTCAGTCTAACCATTAACAAAATGTTCATAAAATAGTTATACTACTTCTCTAATAATTTAATCCGACAAAACAATAATGTAACTTCACAGAATGCTCATAAAATAGAAACATTAGTAACTAACAAAAAAGAATTATAAACAAGTGCAACACAAATAAAAAAAAATCCGGACAATAATGTGAATTGAAAGCTAAATGACAAAAAATAGTAACCAATAAGTTATTGATAGTAAATTACTATTCCCTCTGTTTTTGAAGTACTTTGACTCAAAACGAAATTTAAGAAAAAAAGGAAGACTTTTAAAGCTTGTGGTCCAAAATGAATGATAGAAATTTGTGTGGTTGTAAATTATTTCATTAAGAGTAAAATAGACATTTTATAGTTAAATTATTACTTAATATAAAAATGTGTCATTCTTTTTAAAACTGACTAAAAAGGAAAATAAGTCACGTAAATAAAAATATAAGGAGTATTATTTTAATGAATTATCGAGTTACCCTAAAAATCTAATATTAAAAATCAATAACCTAATAATTTAGTTTTATAAAACCATTAAAATTTCATTAACCCAATAACAATAACCCCATCACCATTTTCATCGTTCGATTTATTGATCGGTTCGACTATTGCACACCCCTACCTGCCGGACACGAAATTTAAGAAAATTAAAAAAAATAAATATTTTTTTACCAAAGAATCCTATACTCAACACAAACTCTTGTGCATGTCAGACCAAAAATAAATAAATAAATAAATAAATAATAATAATAAAGAAACAGCTATGCAATATAGTTACCACTAGACTGGTGGACTGAATCTCTATATAGTTAGAGCCAAAAAAAAAAGAGAGTGAAAGAAAAAGAAAATCCTCAAAAGCAGATGGGGTGCGCCTCCACTATGACTATCATTATTCTCTCTTGAAAAAAGAAATTTCCATTAATTTTTCTTTATTCAGGTACCTCTTTTTCTCTTTTTGTTTCTTGATTTGTTTTGAATCTCAGATCTTTATGTTAAAGTTTCAATCTTTTGAGAAATTGGAGTTTGGGTGTGTGTGGGGGTGGGGGTTGAAAATGGTGGGAATTCGAACCCTCACTGATAAGGTGAAAGTTCGTATTGTTAATCAACTGAGTTATTAAGATTTTCATATTAAAAGTTTCAATCTTTTCTTGAATTGCATGTTTTTTTTTAGTTATGGAGTTATAGTGATAATAAGATTCACCATTACTCTCTCTCTCTTTTTGGTTCTTAATTTGTTTGGAATCTCAGATCTTTATGTTAAAGTTTCAATCTTTTGAGAAATTGGTGTATGGGGGGCTGGGGGAATGGAAAGGGGGGGGGGAGGGGGAGGGGGGGATTAGAAGGTGGGAATTCGAACCCTCACTAATAAGGTGAAAGTTTGTATTGTTAATCAACTGAGTTATTAAGATTTCCATTTTAAAAGTTTCAATCTTTTCTTGTATTGCATGTTTTTTTAGCTATGGAGTTAAGTGCTTAATTTGTTTGGAATCTCAGATCTTTATGTTAAAGTTTCAATCTTTTGAGAAATTGGTGTATGGGGGACTGGGGGAATGGAAATTGGGGGGGGGGATTAGAAGGTGGGAATTCGAACCCTCACTAATAAGGTGAAAGTTCGTATTGTTAATCAACTGAGTTATTAAGATTTTTATTTTAAAAGTTTCAATCTTTTCTTGAATTGCATGTTTCTTTAGCTATGGAGTTAAGTGCTTGATTTGTTTGGAATCTCAGATCTTTATGTTAAAGTTTCAATCTTTTTTAATATTGGTGTATGGGGGTGGGGGAATGGAAATGGGGAGGGGAATAGAAGGTGGGAATTCGAACCCTCACTAATAAGGTGAAAGTTCGTATTGTTAATCAACTGAGTTATTAAGATTTTTATTTTAAAAGTTTTAATCTTTTCTTAATTGCATGTTTTTTTTTAGCTATGGAGTTGAGTGATAACAAGATTCACCATTACTCTCTCTCTTATTGTTTGGAATCTCAGATCTTTATGTTAAAGTTTCAATCTCTTTGATAAAAAGAATATAGGGGGAGGGGGAGGGGGAGGGAATGAGATTACGAGGTGAAAGTTCATATAGTCAACAACTGAAATGTCAAGATTCCCATGTTAAGGTTTCAATCTTTTCTTAAATTGCAGGGATATTTTTCAGCTATGGAGTTAGGTGACAACAAGATTTTGAATGTGGGGTTGCTTTTAGTTGCAACCCTTTTGGTAGCAAAGCTCATATCTGCACTAATTATGCCCAGATCTAAGAAGCGTTTGCCTCCAGTGATTAAGGCATGGCCTATTGTTGGTGGGTTGATCCGTTTTCTTAAAGGGCCAGTAGTGATGCTTAGACAGGAGTATCCAAAGCTTGGGAGTGTGTTTACTCTGAATTTGTTGAACAAGAACATCACATTCTTCATTGGTCCAGAAGTTTCTGCACATTTTTTCAAAGCCCCCGAAACAGATCTTAGCCAACAAGAGGTTTATCAGTTCAATGTGCCTACCTTTGGACCTGGTGTGGTTTTTGATGTTGATTATACAATTAGGCAGGAACAGTTCAGGTTCTTTACTGAAGCTCTCAGAGTTACTAAGTTGAAGGGCTATGTAGATCAGATGGTTACAGAAGCTGAGGTATACTAAAAAGAATCTGTTATCTTTTCTTGAATTTGATCGATGACATTTAGAGTTTGTTTATTTATTAATGTTTGCTTCAGTTCTAAATCTTTTATTAAGTGGACTCATGTCTGTGTGCTCTGATTGCGTTTCAAGATAATTTGACCTGTGTTATTGTTATTAAAAAAGAGCATGTTTATATTGGTTGCCTTAGTTGTTAAGATCATTGTCCTCGGATCTTAGAAATCATACGTTGCTTGGACTCTCCAAAAATGTTGTCCTACTTGTGTCTGGATCCTCTAAAAATCTACTAACTTTGGAGGATCCGTCGAGCACCGGTTGAGTATTTGAGAAGAGGTGGAGATATTTGTTTAGAGGAACTAGCATTTGCAACACCTTTTGTGTGAATTAACCATTTTTTTGAAAGGGGGGCTTCAGTTAAGTTGAAACTTGAAAAATTGAGTTATTAAAGTACTGATTTTTCGAACTTGAATTTGTGTTTGGACATGCGTTTTACTTGGAATTTTTCAAAACTTTTGTGAGTGAAGACGAAATCTCTTCCGAAAACCGGCCTGGACAACTTTTTGGAACTCGATAATGACCAAATATCAGTTTAAGATAAATTTTCAACATCTGTGGCCAAACTAGCATATGCTAGTTAAGGTGGAGAGAAGTATGACAGATTGCTTTTATACTGATTGTATAAATACTTATAGGCCTCGAATAATTGTAATTTGATCGACTGGCTTTGTTTTCTTCCTTTGACAAATGCAGGAGTACTTCTCAAAATGGGGTGAGAGCGGTGAAGTAGACCTAAAGTATGAACTGGAGCATCTTATCATATTGACAGCTAGTAGATGTCTGTTGGGAGAAGAGGTCCGCAATAAACTCTTTGACGATGTGTCTGCTCTCTTCCATGACCTGGACAATGGGATGCTCCCTATCAGTGTTATCTTTCCCTACCTTCCAATTCCAGCCCATCGCCGACGTGACAATGCCAGGAAGAAGCTAGCAGAGATCTTTGCAAACATCATAAATTCTCGTAAACGTACAGGCAAGGCAGAGAATGATATGTTACAATGCTTCATTGACTCAAAGTACAAAGATGGACGGCCAACAACAGAGGGTGAGATCACAGGTCTTCTGATTGCTGCTCTTTTCGCTGGGCAGCACACCAGTTCCATCACTTCCACTTGGACAGGGTCATACCTCCTCACCAACAACAAGTACATGTCTGCTGTCGTAGATGAACAGAAGAATCTGATGAAGAAACACGGGAATAAAGTTGATCACGACATCCTTTCCGAGATGGAAGTCCTCTACAGATGCATAAAAGAAGCCCTGAGACTCCATCCTCCACTGATAATGCTTCTGCGTAGTTCACATAGCGATTTCAGTGTTACAACCAGAGAAGGAAAAGAGTATGACATTCCCAAGGGACATATCGTTGCAACATCACCTGCTTTTGCAAACAGGTTGCCACATATCTTCAAGAATCCAGATAATTACGACCCTGATAGGTTCGGCCCTGGTAGAGAAGAAGATAAGGCTGCAGGAGCATTCTCATATATTTCTTTCGGTGGAGGCAGGCATGGTTGTCTTGGAGAACCATTTGCTTATCTGCAGATTAAAGCAATATGGAGTCACTTGCTGAGAAATTTCGAGTTTGAACTGATCTCGCCTTTCCCTGAAATTGACTGGAACGCTATGGTTGTCGGTGTCAAAGGTGAAGTAATGGTGAAGTACAAGCGCCGAAAGCTCTCTGTTGAATAAGCAGCAGATAACATCTGCATGAATGTGGTAGTTTAAGATCATTTATGTTGGTTTTGGTAAACCTTATTTCTGTTTAATGTTGACTTCTATGTTTAATGTTAGTCCTGTTTCTCTTGAAGATTGCAAAGACTAAAATTATATTATTAGAGTATGATGTTTTACACTATGTTATTTTTGTTAGTTTGTGTTTTCTTCCATTGGATTTTATCATATTCTCACTAACAATAAGTTAATTCAAACTGTGCAGGAAGTTATCTTCTGAAAAGGTTTGCATTATATTCATTATGCAATCCACCATATGTTTTCCAATATATATAGGGTGTGTTAAAGTAAGGAAAATATTTTTCGGAAAATGTTTTCTTATTTCTCGTGTTCGGGAAAAACAAGTTGCATTGTCTCGTATCCACTCTCACAACCACTCACTCCACCACTATCCTCGTAGTTTTGTCTTAGATATATACATGTATTTTTAAGATAATATCTTTTACTTGCGTATAACGAACACACCCTTGGAGTTTGCATTTTTTAGTCAAATTGACATGTTTCCCCATATGTAGTGTTTGCCCTTTTAGTCAAAATTGGCAAAAGGCACCACATGTTAGGTGCAAACACCTGCCATTGTAATTTATGACACGCAATAGTTGATAGTAAGGACACAACTTCATTTCTTATTAAAACTTATCAAGTAAGCGTAATATTTGACCATGGCTCTAACCAAGCAATCTCCGGCCCTTTGCCATAGACAGGATATTAGTATTATCCAACTATCTCTCCCCCAACAATTGCCAAACACATCATGTTGTTCCTGAGAATCGAACTCATGACCTTAGCTTCGATGCCTACAATTATGAGACGCCTTCGTGTACGTTAGACTAGATTATCGGTATCATACCAAATATCAAGATCACAATATGGCAAAAGAAAATTGAATAAAACCTTGTTTATTATTTGGTGTATCCTATGAATGTTTTTAGTATGAAGTACTTTTGGAGAGTACCAACTTACATTTAACTTATTAATTTGCAAAAACATATTTGCTAATAGTAGAGCATAGGTTTCCATGAAATAAAGAAGTTTTTTTTCTTTTTGATGACAAGGATAAAATCCCACTATTATGCAATAACTCGCCAACCACATAGGAGAGGTAACCCGCACTAGACAAGCCTGGTGCGAAGAGCTCAACCCAGAAGGCAAACCCCTTACTTTCGATGGCAAGGGATTCCGAACTTGAGACCTCCAACATGAAAGTCCCAAACTCAAACCACTGGACCATCCCGAAGGGTTCTGGAGGAAGTAGTATATGCTCATTGAATAAATCAATCTAAGATACATGGGACTAAAGCACCAAGTATCACATCAAATGCTGCTAAATTCGCTAGTTATAGCTAAACTAACTATGAAATGAGAAATTATCTCTATATATTATATCGATTTCAGCTTTAAGCTCGACTCATATCATCGTCACATCGGGTAAAAAACTGTCAAGAACAAGTTTTAGTAAAGACTAGTAACTTGCTACTTGTAAAGTACTTAGCATTTTAAAATAAGACAACTAACTATTCACAAGAAAAGGAAATCCCAATGTTTAATGCATGATAAAATTAATCAGGAAAACAGGCACATTTGCCTTCAACAATTCCACAGAATAAAATTTAAGGAAAATCACTTTTGAGCTACGGGCGGGGAATGCTCGGCATCCTATACACTCTCAGAGATGCATTGTTGATGAGAGCAACTCGGATAATATAGGTCCACGGGTAGGTAATGGTTAACCAGCAATGAACAAGCTTGTATGTTCGTTAGCAGTTTCCTGTACGCTACGAGATCTTTTCTTCCAATAATAGTAATACCTCCAAGTACAGCGGTAACACCTTGTGTATGTCCATTACAACTTGTACAATATGGTCACCCAGCACTGTTGGCAACCTCTGCAGCACGCTGTCTCATCATCTCCATAACAGCAGCCCGCCGCCGAGAATCAGCTTGCTGTTGCAGCCTCCGAAGATGTTCTTTCAAATCTCTGTGAATGGTAATAGAGTTACAATTTTATGTTGTGAACAAGATTTAGCTGATATCAACACTGAGACTAAAGAAACCAAGGGGAGACGGAGGGGGTAAAGGGGATTGCAGCAACATTAAAAATTATTTGTTCATTTAGCTGATATCAACACTAAGACAAACGGGGGAGAATGGAGGGGGGACGGGGGTCAAGGGGTTTGCAGCAATATTAAAAATTATTTGTTTACTTCTATAATGACATCTATTCCTATTACTACTGCTACTACCATCATCAGCCTCAACTTAGTGTGGTTTGGCTATATGAATTCTTAGTATGCATTTGACTCCATATGGGAACATTACATTCCAGTATTAAATAACTTGTTTATTACTATTATCAATTGCTGTTTTTAATAAGTGATTACAAGCGCCCACTTGTATAGGGGAGCTTCTCCCAATATTAACAAAATTATTTACCTTACAAAAGAAGTGACTGCGAACACCTATACCGGGAAGTAATAGCCAACTGACCTACCACAAGGCTCATAGCATGGTGGTATTGGTGGGAGTCTCCCATACAATAGGTGAGTGTGATTTCCACTTCATTCTCACTTCCCCTTCCCCAATACCTAATAAAAAAAATAAAAGCCAACTGACCTGCATCGCGGCACATGACACTCGGATACTTTGCAAGCACGGGCATGGAGTTGAAGAAGGTACCACATTTTCTTACAGAGAACACAACCTCCTGAAGCACGTACTTTGCACTGTATACCATGGCGGAAAAGCCCCTTAACTTTCCGACAGTTTGGATATTGACAATGGGAAGAGCGGCACTGAGATGCGTGCACCAAGAGGTCAAGCATCTTCCTAAGCTGCAGAGTCAAATCGCAAGATCATGTCAGACTTCGTATGTAAGCAAAACAGAGAGATTAGCATAGTAAAAAGGAATGTTTTTATCATATACAACCACAACCAGGATTACACGAGGTTAATGCCTAACCCTGTGATGCACTGCTTATCCTGATGATATGGAGTCAACATAGAAAATGTTTACACTTGAAATTGACACCTTTGAACTGAGCCAAATACAAGAGTCTCCAGGGAGAGTTCATAAAAGTTTCTGAACAAAGTTCAGATGCTAAGAGCTTGTAGTCATGGCACAAAAAGAATAGACTCACATATGCAGATGACATGTTCATGTAAGTTAATGACCAGTATAGTTTCTGTAACTTTCAGTAGAAACAGTAAGGTGGCCGTTTTTGGATTTGTTTCTGTGACATTTTATCTTGCAACTTTTAGGCGTGTTAGTTAATATCTTACTAAAAAGGGGAAAGAATAACATCACATGTTCCAGAGAAGTATCAACAGCCTCCACGTAATGATTTTGGGAGAAATTAAACATCTCAAAAGATATCATTTCGATGGAGGATCTCCTTTGCTTCTCCGCAGCAAGTTATGTCGACTCACAAGTCTTTTGGACTAAGGTGACTTAACAGACAACTTTAGCCCAAAGGTCATGAATAGACTAGAATATCATCAATGAACACTACCAAGACCTTGTCAAGATAACAGTTCAAAAACCACGTCCATTAGATCCATGAAAGCTACCAGAGCATTCGTTAACCGGAAGTACATAACAAAAGCTCATAAAGCCCCTGAGCACAGGGAGAGCTGTTCTGACAATATTCTCCTCTTATTTTTAACTTATGGCTTGGGGGTGGGGGGTTGAGTGACAGAGAACAGCAAAAAACCACAACCAATATTAATGGCCAAGGAAAATGCACCTGCAGAACTCGTTGTTGTCTAGCTTCTTTATTCTGAGCATCACGCTCAGCAATGGATGGGTGATGAGTTAACTTGTGAGGATGATCAACTCCACCATCCTTCTGAAAGCAAGCATTACATACATCATAATCAGGGCAAGTTTCACACCGCCAACCTTGACCTGTTTCTATGTCAAGATGACAAATATTGCAAGTTGTCACAAAAGCTGGTGCAGTGGGATTATGAAGGTGGTAAAGGACCATCATTGAGGAATGTTTAGCACGCCGCAGGGTATCATATTGGTAGTGGTTTCCTTGACAAAGGCTCAAAAATGCCTGCCTTGTATCAAAAAACTCACTCTCAAGAATTTCATCTGGATCCTTGGTATCAGCAGGTACATCATCAATTTCAGTCTGCAAAAGTTAATTCCTCAATCATCAAATTCTACAATATAGCAACACTTGCAAAACAAAACTTAAAAGAACTACTTACTGGATAAAGCATATGAATGTCCTTGTGATAGAGAGGATGCCTTTCTCTGGCTTCGAGTTTTTGCTCAACTTCATAGCACCTAAAGAATAGAAGTACAGATAAATGTTACAAAGAAAAGAATAATATGCTAGAAAAATAAGAGCTGTCATCCTCAAGCGGGTTCTCTTTCATACTTACAAAGAATCTAGCAAAAAGAACTGCAATTGCAGATTATTTCTTGTTCTTTTTTTCCCTTTCATGCAGAGTAATTAGAGAAGTTAACTTATTAATCAAATGTGTCTCTCTTTCTTAGGAAGACCATACAATCCACATAACTTATTAAGCACTACAGCCTAAGAAGGGATAGGAACACCAAGGAAAGTGGCCTTCTTCACAAGATACCCCTTGGATAGAAAAGTTAAGGTTGTGGATCTTTGTATATGCTTTGTTTGAGCAGACCAGCATTCTGGAATCTCAACCTTCTATTCAGCCAGAAAGGAGGCTTGCTAAGAAAGATTCATCTAATTTCATAGACACACTAAAAAATACCTTAACAGCATCCCATTATAAGTCCAAAATGAGCTATTTTACAAAATTCATATCTTCTAAATACTTGGAGCATTACCACCACCTAAGTTGGTTAAGATTAAAAAGTGTGTGCCTTTAGATCCCGTCTTTTTTTACTATGAATCAAGACAAAAGGTCGGATGTACTTGTTCAGGACAAGTCTACTTCTGGTCATTCTTGAAAAAACAGAATATGCATCCTCTATATCCATATCTATTCCATGCTATTTAGGACAAATTAAATAATGTATGCAATAATTTATCTTTCAAGACAATTAGATAAATCTCTAAAATTCTAGATTCTCTAAATGTCACACTTATCTCTAAGCTATTTTTTTTCATTTAAACTTTACTAAAAAATTGTGGAAACCACGTGTATGCAAGTTGTATGCCAAAAAGAACATAACCTACACCAAAATATGATCCTCAACAGAAGAAACCAAATCATCAACACAAATAGGTACCTTATGGGTACACCAAAAGAAACTAGAGACAAAAGACTATTTTACAGATTTACAAAGTTATGGACAACCCCTTCAAGAGTTCTATCTCTCTATTTCCATACAACACATAATGACTAAATGAGTAACATTCCAAGACCTTGAACTTCTCTTCCCCTTCCTGAAGTTCAGGCCCAACTATGGAACGCCTTCTTCATTGTGCCCGACATCATCCATAGCAATCCAAACCAATGAAGGACCACCCGTCCACAATCGCTTAGCTGCTTGACAATGCAAAAGGCGATGATCAACCTCTTCGCCCAAGCCTCTGCACATGAAGCACCAACTAATATGGGCGATCCTTCTCTTCCTCAGATTTTCTGCAGTCCAAATCCCCCCCCCCCCCCCAATTCCCTCTGTCCACAATCATACAGCAAATTGACAATACAAAAGGAGATGATCCACCTCTTTGCTCGAACCTCTGCGCATAAAGCACCAAAACAAAGGTGATCTTCCTCTTCCTTAGATTTTATGTTGTCAAAATCACTTCCCTTGTTACCAACCACACAAAGAAGTAAAGCTTCCTATGCACCCTGGGAAGTCGATTAGGAAATGTTTGATCCCTCTCTCTCCGTAGTAACCTCTCATAATAAGATTTGACAATGAACAAATCATCTCTATTCTCTTGCCATCTTCATACCTCGAATGCAACATGTGGTGTGTTCTCCCTGTACAAAAGTTCAACCTAGATATTCCTTAATCTCCCAGTCCAGTGGGTTCTTCCTAAATCTCAAATTCCAGTGAACTTCCCTCAGGAATCATACGAACTTGTTGGATAGTCGTCTCTCTTTTCCAAGAAACTACATATATATATGTTGGGAAGCACTTCCCTCAATCAATTCTCTCCATGCTACATGTGCTCCCAAGATCAAACCCTGCTTCCATTTCCCACCCTAAATGAAAATATTCCACTGGATTCTTCTCATTCCTTCATAATATACCCATCCATAAGTTGCACCCAAACGGGACTGAGATGTTTCTAGTCCTCTATCCCCCTTCCATCATACCATATTTTTCAGCAACCACCCCTCCATCCCATATCTCCAAATCCACTTCCCTGGCAGAACTCTGTTGAAAACATTCCTATTTTTTACTCCGACTTTACCCCCATTCCTTTGGAGATGTAACAACTCTCCAGTTCACAAAATGGAACTTCTTTATATCCTCTGTTGTATTCCATAGGAAGTTCCGTAGAAATCTTCCTGTTCTATGTATCATGCTACCAGGAGCATGCGGAAGTGAAGACATAAAACAGCCCCCCATTCACTTCTAACCAACTAACATTACTCTTGAGAGATACCGAACCAGATGTAAGTGTACAAACGACTAAACATTAACATCACTTGGTAAATATCGTCTATATAAATCTTTACTTCCATCCCATTTTCCATGTGAACCTAAGATCAACCTCATCTCCTTTTTAACACCTTCAATCATCATAATACCTATGTATGAGATGGAAAAACCATCTTAGATGACCTTCCCTCAGTTTATCCTGCATGTGTAACTCACAAATTTTACCAGATGAGACTATATCTAATTGTCAAACTAAATCCTTTATATGTACGTACATGGGAACAGCTGTTTGGAGTTTAGATGTCGCTATTGTTTCCAATAAATGTGTGGAAAATCACCTATTGGGCATCAGCTGATTGTGCAATGCGCAGCATGCACAAATGGGAAACTATATTGCAAAGATTAGCAAGTTCATGATCAAGAATGAGTGGTCTAGTAAGGTTTGTCCTGCTTTGAGAAGACTATCATTTGTATTGTGTGTTCTACCCTTGTTAAACTTACTTCAGCACTCAAATGGTGCCTTTTAACATTACAAAGAAAAATATGAACCCCAAGGTTTTGGCGATTTTGTTTCATGGATATATAGCTTAGTGGTCACTTATAAATTAAGTCCCTTTGGATAATCAATCAGAAGACAGAAAACGACACTTTGTTTTTGACAAGAAAAAAGACAATCCTGAGTACTTTTTTTGTCTAGCTTGTTTTTTCTCTGTTCTCATTTCAGATGAGAAGAAGATTACTTGTAGTCACTTTCAAGTGTGTAATAAGCATGACTCTTATTAGAAAAGTTTTTACAACTATTATAAATGAAAAGAGAGAGGCAAGAGTCATACTTGTCGCAAAGCTGAAAGTTCTTGCATTGTTTGCATACCCAACGATTACCGGATACCATCAGAATACAGCAATGAGTACATGCATGCTGCAAATGGACCATAATAAAATCTTCCTTCATTGGAGAAATAGTTTCACCAAGCTGCGACAAGTAGAAATTTGTGAGGACACAAAAGAATGTATACATAAAAGGAGGAGGTTGATAGTCCATCAGCTTTAAACAAAATAATTTTACAAATAGTCAGTGCTTGATAAGAGAGTGGCAATATATTCCAGAGTAGTATTTACAGAGGAAAAATACTAAATAGTTTAAATAGTTCAAAAGGCTGCAAGCCACAAACCGCGATGTATCTTTTGATGAATGCACAACACATATTAACAGCAAATCAGTCAACAAACATTCATAGAGGAAGTAGAAAGAAGGTTAGGAGTAAATAAAGTGTTGAGAGGTTAAAATTACTTTGTGCATTAGAAGTAGATAATTAGATGCATTTCCAGAATGATCGGATTAATAAAGATGTCTAGAGGATAAAATTACTTTGTGCATTAGAAGTATATCCTTAGTTGCATTTCCAGAAAGATCGGATTGACCAGATGCTTTAAGAGCTCTTTTTGATATGGTCTTCTTCATAGCCCCCTTCTTATGATGTTTCCTCCCATCTTCTTCTTGTTGAAGTTGAAAAATCATATCCTCTGCTGCACCAGGCCAATAGTCTCCATCAAAATAGGGCAGGCGAGCTGCAGTGATTTTAGCTTTACATTCGCCTGTGGTGGTGAAGAAATGGTCAAATAAATTTGTGAGATCCACAACAATCTTTTCCTTCACAGCTTTTCTTAACATTGATAAATACCTGCATATAAGAAAGTGAACTAGTCAAGAACATATACCCAAAAAGAACACATTAACTCACCATATTAGAAGTTCATCAAAACAGATACCCAAGGATTTGATACTGAAGGACACATTCTAAGAAAAAAACACGTCAAAAATTATTAAGCTCACCACTCTCTGAGTTTGTCAGATTTTGGGGTTTTCTGGATTTCTGGGTGGCAATATAATATATAATCTTCACCCTTCAGTGGAGGACAAGCCCATATATAGCAACTTGAGAAACCACGCTTTTTGCAATATTCTAAATATCCAATCTGGAATGATCAAAATATAATAAGAGAACTCTAAAAATCAGTAATACAGATAAAGAAATCAACAAAAAAAATAATGGCAGAAGAAGATCACCAAAATTTCATGGTACACATATGTGCGAAGAGCCTCGCCAGATGCAGCTTTGATCTCAGGCCTGAAATATTTGACAGAATCTAGATACGAGAGATAAACACGGCGATGATTTGGTTGTGCGCATTCAGATCCAAATTCCTGAACATACATGCCAAAGAGGCACACTTCTACACCCTCAATTTTCTGAAATAACAATAACACCTGAAGGATGCAACTTAATAGTCAGCACTCAAATCCTGATCACCTAATTGCAAGAGAAATGAGCTAAGAAATGACAGACAGAGATCTTATGACCAAATACTTGACCTAGATCCTAAGACAATATAATAGAGTGTAACAGTTGCACAGAATTTATCTAGCCGATCTCAACTAGCTGACCAATTAATTTGTTACATGTACCAAAGAATAATGAAAAGAATTAGTCCACCAATTTATTCCCAATACAACCATACCAAAATTAAGCTCCCAATCCAATTATTTACTTATTTCACTGATGTATAGGCTTCCCCCAAATAATCTCTTCACGACAGAGGTGGAGCTATTACAAAGTTCAAGGGTGTTGAGGCAAAATTCAGGTCAAGGAAAAATGAACAAATATGGAGGGAACCAAATAATTTTTTTTACCTGTATAAGGCTCTTATCAAATGCACATCAGGAACACATAATGAGGCGCACGTTAGTGACGTTACAGAGATGTCTCTCGTACCAATGATTTATCAAAAACAATGTCTCACAAACCAATAATCTGATCTACTTTAAACGTAAGAATATACGGTATTAACACATTTCAGTTTCACTCAATCATTGCACCCAAAATATCAACAACAATTATGTGACGACTGGATAGCATTTCAGAGAAACTAATTACAAAAGTTTCTTAAAAATATTTAGTGCAAAAAAGATATGTTTTGATGACTGTTATTGGAAGACAATTGTGTTAGGTAAGATGTTTCCTGAACTCCTTAAACTAGAAGTATACCCAACTACTATATAACTTCAACCAAACCCCTTATTGTATCTGAATGTTATACTAATATCCTTGAAAACATGCATTCATTTAATACAAAAGCATTTACTATTTCTATATAAATATAAGAAAATGTACATTATAGAACATAGTGAATAATAATTAAATTTTGAAGAAAATAAAATAAGACTAAATTAATTCTAAAATATCATAACATAGTCATATGATTGAGAAATATGAAGGTGGAAAAACAAAACTCACGAAAAAGGATCTCAAAGTATAATCTAAAAGAATGTGGCTATCGTAGAGACAAGTTTGGCTTGCTTTGGTTTGTTTCAAACAACAAAGATATCCAAAACTTCAATCTTTGTTTAATTCTGTTTTCACAACCAAACAACTCTCTTTTGTAGTAATCAAAAGAAGGGTCAAAGTGTACCTTTGATTTATATGGGAACTCCAGCGGATAGTTCTCTTCTTGAAAGACCTCAAGAAACCTTGATTTCACTTCTAACTTTTTGTCTACTGATGACACAACTCTTACAACAAGCCCTTCAGCACCGGGAACCTGGAAATAAAAAACATATGCAGAAGGTTAACTAAACATACATAAGTGAACCATTGCTGACTAACATATCAATAAACAGAACTTGGAAGAAACACCCGAACAAGATATCTTTTCCAAGAGGAAACAAATTTCTATATTTATTAGGAAAATTTTTAAGCAATTGAGACCGTGCAATCCACAAGCTAATTTATATCCCTACCCAGGATATGAATGAAAGCTAATATTCTCTAAAATGAATGTCACATGAGGTTATCCAACTCTCTAAAGGAAAACATAAAACTGCAAAATGTGAGGACAAGATATTTTACTTTTTTTTCTGAAAAAGGAAGACCAGATATATTACTTATGTCACTTTTCTTTAGAAGGCTGAAGCTGTTCCATGGTCTGGACTTGAGCATAAGCAACTATTCTGGTCAAAGTAGTGAATGCAGCATCCACCATAAAGACCAGTTAGTTTTATGATGTTTAGAATGCCAATATTTATCATAGCATGACTTAGAGCTGTTTTGGACTCTATTATATTGGGGAGGGTACTGCCTTGATGATGATTATCAATATAAACTAAATCCCATTTACGTATCACAACAATGGATTTGGTGGCCACTAGTACCAATGTATCATTCTCTTATGTTAAACAACGAAACTTTAACATGCTGGCTGTAGTGATCAAAACGCAAGACAATTCACTTACCTCATCATAACTTTTTCCTTCACGTTCTGCTCTTTTTTGTCTATCATCCTTCAAAACCCTATCTAATCGAACCTCAATATGATCACTGAGACATGTGCGAGGCAGATCTTTGGCTCCAAGAACAGCACTCTGTGGTAAGGGCTTACGCTCACCTCTTTCAACCTCTATAATATAGCAATTGGGACAGGTATACTCGGCTTGCCCACCATCATTCCTCCTACCATTGAACAATGCACAAATCTGATGTTGCCAAGCTTCACACTTATCACATTGAACCCACTGCACAAAACAGTAACTTTTAATTTGACAAAACAAAAACTATTTAAAATTCAGAACAATGAAGAGAACATTGTGAGCAGCTGAAAAAAAGGTGTAGAGCAGGATTTTTCAATTTGTTTCTTCAAAACTGAGATCTTCTGAAGTAAATTCCAAAAGGTAAGACAAATACCCATTCTTCAGTTTCCTCGTCATTTTTCTTTTTCTCCATCCTCGCCTTCGGAATAGTGGTCCCATCAACATTAATGGTGTCTCCACGAGCCTCATTATAGCATGGAATGCAAAAGTAGTGTCTAGTATCACCAGTTCCAATGGTATAATACATTGCATTTCGTTTAATACGAGCACCACAAGGAGTACAATATATAGGTGGAGGTTCAAAATTTAGCTTCTCAACTGCACATAATTGACATGAATTTTCACTCATGGAATGTTCCATTGCTTGATTTTTTTCTGCTTTTGCTTTGGTCTGTCAAGTAAAAATGAAATCAAAATCTCACTCCTTGAAATGATAATGTATACAGATCAGAAAATCAAAT
Source organism: Solanum lycopersicoides (assembly GCA_022817965.1). Lineage (NCBI taxonomy): Eukaryota > Viridiplantae > Streptophyta > Magnoliopsida > Solanales > Solanaceae > Solanum > Solanum lycopersicoides. The sequence continues at coordinate 3,264,777 of CM040618.1, forward strand.
AAAAAAATGTCGGTAGAATATATGCCACAGATACTCATATAATGCTGCTATGTTCTCTACCACATACTGATGAAAGGTAAAACTAAAATTGAGGCTTTAAATGTCTTTTAAAACATCAATCACCAACTCATTTTAAAACAAAGATAAAAGTGGCAGTAAGTGTGTATGCTAGACCACTAACAATAGCATTCAAGACAGACCTGGCCAACCCATCGCCTCAGACCAATAATGTGTTCTCGGACTTGCTCTGGGGTGAATAATTCAGTCATTGATACACCCTTTATTGTAGGCTTCCCAGACTTAGATCCACTGGTGCTTTCAGAGGGTGCTGACATATTTTCCTGTTTAGGCTGATCAATGTCCTTTTCAGTCTTAACATTTTCCTGTTTCACAAGACAAGCTGCATTACTTGATACAACAGAATCACCATCAGGCTTCCGAATGCAGGTACCATCCAAATTGTCATTTCGTATGTCAATACTCCTGGGACTGACTAGCACAGCCTTAGCAGGAATTTCCATCATTACGTCAGTGACTTCAGATTTCATTGCCACAGCATTGCCATGCTGTTCAATGGGCTGGGAATTTTGGGTACCGTGAGACTCACTGGCGGTAACTGACATAAAACAATTTTCAGTTTCCACGATAAGAGATTGAGAAGGTTGCTCAATCTTCGGGCGCTTAACAGAATACTGTAAATCTTCTGTTTGAACTGGCACTGCACCCTGCTTGGCAGTCAACCTGGAAGCAATCTCACCGGCACCATAGGATCTACAAGTACCATTAGCAGAATTTGGCATATCAGAATTGCAGCCAGGACGAGCAACTTTCTGTTGTGCCCGTACAAATTTCCTGACAGGAATGCAAACAGGACAGTTTAGATCTCTGCAACGTCTATAGTGATTGATTAAGTCTCTTGTTGCAGGGCAACGAGGATATTGACACTCAAAGGTGCTGCATCGTTCCATATGCTTCACAAGTTTTTGAGCTTTTATGCAATTCTTCTCTGCACATTTCCCTTCAGGAGCAGAACATCCACGTGCATGAGTCAAAAACAATAGCCACTTCTGCTGATTGAAATACTGCCGTTCACGGGGAAGGTGATTAAATCTGCAGATGGAGCTGCTTGCATTATTGGTGGGAACTGCTCCATTACCAACGGGTTGACCGATCGGTGATCTCTCAGTGCATAAATTATTTGGATAAGCTTCCTCTTTCCTGAAAGTTCTCTGATACAACTCTTCTTGCACATTTTGCTTATCTGAGAAGCTACCCGGTATTTGACTCCCATCTTGCGACTTGGAATACCATTGACCCTGAAATACTGCATCTGAATGAACCCCATTAGAGAAAAAGCTGAAACGACTCTTAGAATCAGTAACGAACTGTTGTAAATTCAACAATTGAAACATTTGTTCTGAAGGCTGAGACACTGAAAAACAGATATCCTGATAGCTAGACGAAGGAGGGAGCAACTGAGTACCTTTCGAATGGTCTTCAATAGAATTTGGCTGAAACTGATCCATGTCAGAGAACTGAAATTGCTCAGCATTGACCCGGGAATGTTGAGCTTCATCATGATTTCCATGCTCAGACTTTACCTGAATACCAAGATCAGAAGGTAGCTGAGCTTGAGCAAAAGCATTGCTCCTTGACAAAGTTTGGTGCTGCTGATTTTGCAGCTTCTGTTGGGGTTGAGGTTGAACAAGTTGATGTTGCTCCTGGAACTGCTGAGGTGGCTGTTGAGAATGTTGATTCTGATAGGAAGATAAATGGTTATCTCCCAGTGAATGCTGGGACTGATAGTTCATTTTCGTTGACTGATCAGCTGGTTGAACCTTTACATTTGGCATTTGCCCAGAGGCAGTCAAGTTTGACTGATTGGTGATCAACGGAGAGTTTGTTCTGGAGATGGACTGTAAGGCTACAGCACCCGGTTTTTGATTATTCATGACCATTCCCACAGAAGAAACAGGAAGACACAAGTTTCCAGACCCCGAAGTATCTGCATGACTGATACCATATCTATCACCTGTCCAAAAAAAATTTAAAAAATTCTCATATATTATTTGAAGCTTGAAACAATCCGACTGCAGGAGTTATTTTATCGGCACTTGTTGAAAGTGGGAGCACCTTGCATTAATGGTTGATGCTGTTGATCAAAGTGCTGCGGCAATGACTTTGGGGAGTTCCCATACGCGGTTGCTGATATATAGCCCTCAGATGTTGAACCATTCACCAAGTGCAAATTGTTTCCAATCATTCCAAGTCCCCCTCCATTAAGAGGCCCAGTTGACTGTCCATAGGATCTATTCTGAAATCCTGACCTGATTCCACCACCCACATGGCTGCCAACTGTATGCAGTATACGGCTGTTTTGAGCAGCAACGTGCTGCTTTTGTTGCAGAGGCTGTGAAACATTCATGGAATCAACACTAGGAAGTGCAGGAATACTATTGGTTGAGTCCAAACTCAGGGAAGACTGTGCGTTAGTGTTGCTATTCAAATTAGCACCACAACTGGCATTAAACCCCGGAGTGGGGATCATTTGGCTTGTCATTCTTTGCCCACTCATTGATGGTACCAAATTATTCCCACCCGAACTGACCAAGAAATTGGAAGTTGGCTGTTGATATCCATTTGTCAAACACCCTGCAAGGATAAGTACAGAGTGAAATAAATCCTTAAATAACCTAGAAAATAATAATACCATCAGCAGAACTAAAAGAAAAGCAAATGTACCACTGGAAGACACATTAGCCATTGGCAAGAAGCTTCCCGCAGAGGATGCAATGGTACTGCCAGCAGCCATGGAACTGTCAACAGATGATGTTCCAATCAGGGCTGAATTCGCATTTTGTGTCATGCCTGGGGTTGGTATCATTGTACCAATGGAGCCAGAAGAATTAACACGAGGGAATCGCTGGTTCTGGTTGTTCATCCGGAGGCTTTTAATCAGGACATGTAACCGGTTCTCCAAAGTTGCTTGATTCAAATACTCCTCCTAATAACATTACAAGGAGCTAAGTCAACAAGCAAAAATAAATAGAATGTATTTTCATCATAATACTTTTGAGGAGTCTTTTAGCTTTATTAGAGATTCTTATGCTAGTAGGAAATATAGAGAACTTCTAGTACTTCCATTTTTATTGTTGTTTTGTATAATGTTGGCCTGAGATGATTTAAAATGGGGAACATCGTCAGTAGGATTCATATAGCCAACCCAACGTGTTTGGGACTGAGGTGTTGTTATCGTTGTCATCGTCTTCTCATCATAGCAGAAAGCCGTAAACAACTACATAAAGAACAGAACTGAAATAGCAAACCTTTGATGAAGCACTTTTAAACAAGCCCTCCTCCAAGCGTTTAACTATATCCATAACCTTCTTTGGAGGTTTCTCATGGGCTTGCTGCCGCTGCATTAGATAATCGTAGCTGAAAAGCAGCAATGTTTCAATACTCTCATCAGTTCTCACCATCATAGAACATATCAGAATTGCAGTACAATCAATTTCATAAATAATGGTTAAAAGATTCCAAGTGGATTTAAAAGAAAAATAAACAACACAGACACGCATCTGTTGGGACTTGGGATAAGCTTAGCAGAGGAAACATGAAATTAATGAACATTTAGGCAGAAAATAAAACCATTTACTTGGCTCACAGAATATCCAGCCACTAAATGAATCATGGAGTCATTAAAAGCACACAAATAATGTAAGAAAATAAAAGCTCTGTACTTTGGCACACAGAAAATAGTCAAATACCTGCCTACCAAAATATATACTTCTTCATGTTATCAGCCAATAATTGGGAAAAATAAAAAAAACAAATTGATGAATGGTAGCCCACGAATTGAATAAAATAAATACACACCAAAATGGACTGACCATACCATCAGCACAGTAAACATAATACATGCATAGGGCTAGAACCTCCCAAATTCCAGGAATCAACATAGTATATCCCATGCAATCAGAAAAGCAGATAGCACAGTCTCTACAAACTTAAGCAGTTCATGAACAGTGCCTCAATGTTCTCTCCTTCATCCTTCTTTCATTGTTGTATTTAAATAGGAAAACCAATATTCTACCTATCTGAAGTTAAATACTCCATCTGTCCCTAATTACTTGTCCACTTTTGAATTGGCACACCAATTAAAAAAACAATGATTGACGTTGTGAATTACCATTTTACCCCTATTTATTATGAAGTGGATGAATTAATAACTTAATATTTTCAAGAAGTTCAAGCTTTTGCAAAGTAATTAATTGAGGGTATAATAGATTTAAAAAATTGTCCTTCCTTGATTTGTCAAAATGGACAAGTAATTAGGCAGGGGCAGACCCACATAGGAAGTATCGGGTTCTCAAGCACCCATTAACTCCAATGGAAATTTTGTATATGCTTATGGAAACTACTTAAAAGTTGATATAACCAATTCGTGAGCACCCACTAAAACAAAAAGGGCTGACGGGTGCTTTGGTTCGCAAAGCAAAGTTAAAGCTTATGTTGATACCCTCAACTTTGAGGGTTCGAATCCCGGCGAACTGAATTTCTTTTTTCTTTTTTTACTCTTCTTTTTATACCTATTCATTGTTATTTGCTTGTTTTTTTTATTCCTTTCCGATATATTGTTTTTTCACCTTTCTATTTTTAATATTTCATTTACTAACTAAACTACAAAAATATAAGTTTTTATAAGGAAACCCTTCTTGGCAAGCAACTTTACGTTAAAGGAAGTGAGCACCCATAACCTTCAAATCCCGGATCCGCCACTGTAATTAGGGACAACTAAAAAAGAAAAAGTGGACAAGTAGGGACAGAAGGAGTATTCACCCTAGAAAGATCTCACAACCAACAACTAAAATTTTACACTAACCTGAGAGAACAGCTTGCATTGAGGCACCTCTCAAAACGTAAGTCAGAAGAGAGTCATATAGGAGGAGCCAAGCAAAAGAATAAGTTACATATCAATCAAACAAATAATGGTTCCTCTTGTCTTCCACTCTACTGGGTCAGATTTTTCAAATAATAAATAAATTGGCTTAAAAGGATGTTCTAAATCTAGAAAGCTAAGTTGCTCGGACACAGGTGCGAGTGTTCGACACAGGTGTGGATCCGCATGTCGGATCCTTCATGATCTTAAGATTCGGGGATATGAATCTAGATACGGATACGGGTGCGGGGATCGGCAAAAAAAAAAACTAAAAAACTAAAAATCTACATAAATATGAGACATTATTAAAAACTTATAATGTACCATCGAATGGACCTGGTCTAATTTATGGATCTAGATACGGATACGGGTGCGGGGATCGGCAAAATAAAAACTAAAAAACTAAAAATATACATAAATATGAGACATTATGGAAAACTTATAATGTACCATCGAATGGACTGGTCTAATTTGGATTAAATAAAACTCTAATTTGAATCGGAACTATTTCTTTTAAATGGTAATTGTTTCTATATACATAGGTTGTACTGAAACTCGTATTTACATAAGGAACTCTATAATACCGACATATCACTATAATGAGTCTAAGACATCAACAATAGAGATGGTATCATTAGAGTAAATTTGATTACACCAAAAACACAGAGTCAAAATGCAATTCAATTTGACTCGAGACTATTTTTCATTTAAATAATACTCTAATTTTGATTTTATTTTTCATAGAGGACTCCAAGGGACATGGTCTCACTCATGTTATGGATCATTATCCATGTCCAAATATTCAGCGAAATTTCGCCCAACATTCAAAACCAAATCTAGCCCAAAACCATGACCGACCCAACCCACACCCTATTTTTTCAAACCACCATGTTCCCCTCTTCTCCAATCACGCATAGAAAGAAGCAAACAGAGAAACAAAACGACGAAGAACCCTAGTGTAGTTCCAAAACAGCGCCACATCTTCTCTCACACAAATTCATACAACAATGTGTGCTTAGCATGAGAGCTTCGATACCACGCGAAGATTCTAAAAGCTCCTCCACTGTACATTACTCTAATTTATCAAGAAAAAACCTTTGAAGGACACAAAGGACTCGTATAAATCAATATGTAGCAGAAAAATTGAAGGTATTTGTTTTCAATCTATTCAAATCTTTACTTTGAGATATCAAATTTTCAATTTTCTTCTCTGAATTGTGGTCAACAAACCCGATCTCGTTTGACCGGATCCGACACAGATCCCAAACCCTTACCCGTGTCACTGTCGTGTCAAAACAGGTGCGGCACTGAATTAGCCGATTCTGAGTAACTTAGCTAAAAGTTCTCTAAGTATCACCTATCAAAAAAAGAATACTCTACGTATCATAGTCTGACTAAATGTCAAATGTCGAGGAATCAACATGATTTGTCACTATTGAGATGCAATACATAGAAAAGCCTAGGCAGACAAATGAACAAGATGTTACACAGCTAAGTTGCTCGGACTCTTCACTTTTAGTGTCACACCCGTGTCGACACGACATGGGTACGGGTGTGGGATCCGTGTCCGATTTGGTCAATCAATTTGGGTACTTTGACCAAAATCGACGGGGAAAGGCTGGATAATTTAAGGATTTCTATAATCAATACAAAAGCTAAGATGAAATTGAAGAAAATGGAATAGCTTTTACATAGAAATTTCTATGTCACTCCATTTTTCTTTAATCTCTTTTGCAGGGTTCTCCTCAAGTACTCCACAAAATATCTCATAAGTTAAGTTTTATAACTCTATTTTTAGAAATTTTAAATTTTTAGGTAAATCCCCGCACCTGTACCGATACATGGAACCATATCCCCTAATCTTAAAAACTAGATCATGAAGGCTCATATCGGACACCCGCACTCGAGTCCGAGCAACTTACCTACACAATATATAGAACATACGTTATTTTCATATGACCTCTTGACATATTCTACAATAAAACAATATTTTCTACTGAAAGTGAAGGAAAGCTAGTGATAAGATATGGCTCATCAACTTTGACAAACTAGTCTTCACAATATTAAAAAGTTAGTCACTGACGGCTTGCTACTTAAGTTTATCTGCACCATCCAACGCTCACACCCCTCCCTGCCAAAGGCAACAGCATAATGGAAGGAAGAAAACACCTTGGAAACATTTTAATGGATGCAAAGAACATACTTTCTTACATCTTATTTGATATAAAAATCCGAGCTTTCGAGAAATCAGGCTCCATATTTGGCACATTACTATGGACAACCGGATTTTGCATCTGCATAGAGTAAGGATTTCCACTCTGCTGGGGTAGCCCAGGCAGAGAAGTGCCACTTTGATTTGGAACCTGCCCTGAGATCTGCCCGGACATATGCTGCAAATTCATTTTTACCTTGTATCCTTCCAAAGAACATGAACTTCATAGCACAGACTATAAGCATTCCATCAAATAGATGAGAATCCCACACTTGCTAAGATGGGTAGGCATTATATTCATCCAACCATTTTGCCGTGAAATAAGTTTACAGTATCTGTAATACTGCAGTCAAGACAATACCAAGAAATAAGTTAAAGACTGGTTTGCCTGATTGATCATTGCATATATAAGTACATGTGGTAAAAGACCATCAAAAAACCCTAACACTAGTACACATTGAATCTATATCAGTGGTGATCACTATCCAAAAGGAGCTAGCTAATTAGACAAAATCAATGTGAAAAAAACTTAAGAAGAAAAGACTGTCGAAATAAAATGATACAGGAAAAGAATGGCACTACCGACGATATTGAACTCCTCAACTCTACATTAAAAAACTGAGTGGTTTTTCCTCCTCGATTCAGTTCGGAAAAGAAATATATAGGTATAGGAACAAAGTACATTCTAATCTATTTCCACTTGCATTTTCACACCCGTGGATCAACAAATACACTCATCTATTAATGAAGCTAATATTACACTCCCTAGAATCCACTTGACTGAGTTCCTAAATTTCCAGCTTGACCTCAACCAGACACCAAAATGAAAAGAAGAAGGGAGCAAGCTCCACCAACTAAAGACATGTTAAACCATTTTATTTTCTATATCAACCAATTTTTAAGGTTTAGAAATTAACAAATTACATTCTTTTCTGATTACACTGCATTTTCAGACTCATTGATCAACAAACTACACTCATCTATTCCGTGAAGCTAATATTACAATCCCTTACTTGATTAGGTTCCTAACATTTCCAGCTTGACCTCAGCCATACCCCCAAAAAGAAAAGAACACTGGAACAAGCTCCACCAACTAACAACAAAAACAACATACACTGTGAAATCACACAAGTGTGATCTCGGGAGGATATAGCGTACGTCAACCTTACCCCTACTCAAAGAAGTAAAGAGTCATGTTCCCAAAGTACCCTAGGCTCGAGTACAGCTATCTCCACCAACTAAAGATATGCTAAATCAATTCTATTTTTATACATTAAAACCATTTTTTAAGTGAAACCAATACCTGAACAAACAAAAACCGTGAGTTTCTCGGTAAGGATACCAAAAGCCCCAATTTTTCCCAGCTAAAATCAGCAACAATAAAAACAACCAAACTACAATTTGAGCATAAATCCAAACGCAACCACAAATTATTAGCATTTTCAATTACATTACGACAATTCATATACCGAATCTTCAAAATTCATAAAACATTACCAAATATTCGCTGCAATTCACCAACGTCCGTTTCCAGCCGCCTCTAGCACAGAAGAGAATAAAATTAGTCAAAATTAACGAGCCGTAGAGATCAACAGCAATAGTAGATGCTCCGATGAAGGTGGAAATGACGGCGGCGGTGGTGGAGGTGGCGATGACCGTAGTTCCGATGAGGTAGATGGCGATAACCAAAAGAGAGTTAAGAATCGGGAGATGATAGAGTCAAAGGGTCGAATTAGGAAATCTTCGGGTACGGAGGACTCATATATATCAGGGGTAGAAGAGTAACTTGACACATGACAATTTTTTCCTCTTTTATCAATTTTTTTTGTATTTGTTTTCGATGAACCATTATTTCATCCTTAACCTTTAAGTTAGTTCGATTTCGAAGTCAAATTCTTTTAAATACAGTATATGTGTCAATAAATGTATAATTTACATCGAAAAAAATAAAACCCTACCCTAATGCGTATTATATTCTCCGCCTCATCTTTATTCATCATATCTACAACTACTCGCCCTTTCACTCTAATTACATTTTTAGAAATCTTAGATTCAATCTTTTAGGTTATTTTCGACAAGTGTTCACACTATTTATTTAATATTTCTTAATATAAATTTCAGATCCAAATTCAATCCCTAAAATTTTAAGTGAGGTTCTTTGAATTTTACAAAAATTTATCATCCATTTTCGATAATTTTTTCCTACCATTAACGAAAATATTTTTTGTTGATTGTGCGCGTGAGATCCACCTTCTCACGTGGAAATTGCAACCAAACAAACTTCCATCCATTTATACGTCAGCACCACGTAATTATTTTTCAAACCTAAAAACCTAAAGCCCCTTCATTTTCCCCAGAACACTTTTGGCTTGAAGAACAAGAAAAAATCAATGAACGAGATAACTTCGACATTGGAACTTCATGATTAAGAAGAAATCAATGAAGAAGATATAATTTGATGAGCAACTCCAACTTATTGATGAAGAGAAAGAAAAAAGGAGAAATAAGAGAAAAATGGGAGAAATTTGGGTTAAAACGGGAAGAAAAACGTTGGTGGGTGGTTCAAGGATTCACATCAGCGCCTTCAAAACGTCTTCATGCGTTCAAGCGACGTGAGATCACATTTTGTGACACATCATCCCACAGTATTTAAAAGAAATAAATTGTGGGTTATTCGAGGATTTAATACGAAAATGGCATAGTTAAGGTACCTAATGAGAAAAATCCAGAGATCTATTTATGAAATGGTACATAAATGTATCAAAAGTTTATTTTTGATAGATATAAACAAAAACACAAGCAGATATTTATATTTATATCTGTTGTATGTATGATTTTTTGGAGTTGATGATTGTAAAGAATATTAAAGTGTGTTGTATGTGTTAATTACACTATATATCTAACAAAATTGTATGTGTTGATATAGTTAGATTGAGTGAAAATATAATGCTCCCACCAAAAGCGAAGTTAGAATTTAAAGTTAATTAATTTGAGATTTTAATTTTATTAAGTTACTAGGTTTTATATTAATAAACATGTACATATTTAATGAATTTTAAAGATAAACACAATGTTTGAACTAAAGTTATTAGGTTCGGTCGAACTCTTATCTCACATTTTAGCTTTACCACTGACTTTAAACGAACATATACAATTTCAAAACACCTGTCACATATAAATCATAATCAGACAAAACTATAATTACTAATGCGATTGTGCGTCAAACTATAAATACTATATTTTTTTATTTACAGAAAATGCTTTTGAATCCAACATCAAGGGTCGAACCAATATTAACTCGTGAAATTAGAAATAAATAATTAAAATATGTTTATAATTATGTATGTCGTTAATTTGTTAATTTTTTTATGATTATATTGATTGTAATAGTAATAATATATATATATATATATATATATATATATATATATATATACTTTTCATATGGATTACTTAATTGAAAAATACTTAAACCCTTTTTAGAATATTATAAAAATCTTGAATTACACGTATATAAGATAATTATTATATAGGTTCAATTTGTATATCATGTCGAATCTTCCTATCATATCTTCCATTTTATTTTAATTAATAAGAATTCATCTAAAAATAGGTTTGTAGAGCACACTAGCAACATATGAGATGATTTTAGGCATCAAGTTTGTTATCTTTAGCTATATAATCGTGCATTTTTTGAACTTGTTAAAACTGATTTTCTCCATAAGTTCTCCAACCTACGTGATAAAAATATTTTGAAGTTATTTTTTAAAAGAATATTTATTATATATGCATTCATCGACAACTAAATCCACATAAAACATCATTACATACACATCAATTGAAAAACTCACCACTTATTACAATCAATTCAAGAAGATATCAATATAATTACGGAAAAGAGCTTAAAATTCTCTTCAAATATCGGATTTGATAAAAAAAAAAAGAATCTTTGTCGGCTTTTCGACTCTAAAGTACCCTTAACGTCAACATACTGGCCCTAAAATGCTCCGGTAACTTATTTTAAACTCGGCGATTTAGATTATTGTCTTACCATCATTGTGAAGTTGTATTTTAATTTTGAAGGGCGTTGAAGATGAGTTTTTTTTGTAAAAATGATAATAATTTGAAGACCAAATCAAATTTAGAATAATTAACTAAACGAAATCAAGGTTTTTATCCTCTTTAATTTAATGGGTATTTAGGGCGGGTGGCTATAGATTCTTTAGGTGGATCTAGGTTTGGATTGAGATTTAATTAGTTTAGGTTAATTCTAAAACACAAGCAGATGTTTATATTTATATAAGTTGTATGTATGTTTTTTTGGAGTTGATGATTGTAAAGAATATTAAAGTGTGTTGTATGTGTTAATTACACTATATATCTAACAAAATTGTATGTGTTGATATAGTTAGATTGAGTGAAAATATAATGCTCCCACCAAAAGCGAAGTTAGAATTTAAAGTTAATTAATTTGAGATTTTAATTTTATTAAGTTACTAGGTTTTATATTAATAAACATGTACATATTTAATGAATTTTAAAGATAAACACAATGTTTGAACTAAAGTTATTAGGTTCGGTCGAACTCTTATCTCACATTTTAGCTTTATCACTGACTTTAAACGAACATATACAATTTCAAAACACCTGTCACATATAAATCATAATCAGACAAACTATAATTACTAATGCGATTGTGCTTCAAATAATTACTATATTTTTTTATTTACAGAAAATGCTTTTGAATCCAACATCAAGGGTCGAACCAATATTAACTCGTGAAATTAGAAATAAATAATTAAAATATGTTTACAATTATGTATGTCGTTAATTTATTAATTTTTTTATGATTATATTGATTGTAATAGTAATAATTATTGTATTTTGAATCTTCTCATATATATATATATATATATATATATATATATATATATATATATATATACACTTTTCATGTGGATTACTTAATTGAAAAATACTTAAACCGTTTTTAAAATATTATAAAATTCTTGAATTACACGTATATAAGATCATTAATTATTATATAGGTTCAATTCGTATATCATGTCGAATCTTCCTATCATATCTTTCATTTTATTTTAGTTAATATGAACTCATCTAAAAATAGGTTTGTAGAGCACACTAGCAACATATGAGATGATTTTAGGCATCAAGTTTGTTTCTTTAGCTATATAATCGTGCATTTTTTGAACTTGTTAAACCTGATTTTCTCCATAAGTTCTCCAACCTACGTGATAAAAATATTTTGAAGTTATTTTTTAAAAGAATATTTATTATATATGCATTCATCGACAACTAAATCCACATAAAACATCATTACATACACATCAATTGAAGAACTCACCACTTATTACAATCAATTCAAGAAGATATCAATATGATTACGGAAAAGAGCTTAAAATTCTCTTCAAATATCGGATTTGATAATTAAAAAAAAAAAAACTTTGTCGACTCTAAAATACCCTTAACGTCAACATACTAGCCCTAAAATGCTCTTCGATAACTTATTTTAAACTCGGCGATTCAGATTATTGTCTTACCATCATTGTGAAGTTGTATTTTGATTTTGAAGGGCGTTGAAGATGAATTTTTTTGTAAAAATGATAATAATTTGAAGACCAAATCAAATTTAGAATAATTAACTAAACGAAATTAAGGTTTTTATCCTCTTTAATTTAATGGGTATTTAGGGCGGGTGGCTATGGATTCTTTAGGTGAATCTAGGTTTGGATTGAGATTTAATTAGTTTAGGTTAATTCTAAAACACGCTAGTTGTTCCGCGTAATAAATGATCCATTTAATAACATTTTAAAATATGACTATAAAAAATAAGGGCATTTCAGGGATAATACGTTGACGTCAAGGATATTTTAGAGCCAAAAGATCGAAGAAGGGTATTTATGTATCAAATCTGATAGCTTGTATTTTAGGGCTTTTTTCATATAATTTATCTTTTCTATATTTCCTTAGGTTTATTAGTCCACTAACAACTTTATCGATTGAAGATATTTATTTATATTTAAAAAAATACACTCTAATAAAAGTAATACCTAAAATTCAAATTTAATCTGAATGTAAAAGATATTCTTTACTTCGTCATAATCCTAATGATTATAAGAACTTAAAATATTAAATATTGTGAAAAGTGAATATTAGTCTATATTATTTTTCTTTATGACACATGTTTAGAACGTTAGTGGGTATTGTTTTTCTTTCTATTTGAAAAGAAAAAAGTGTAAAATTTTATAAGAGGTAGAAATTTGTGATGCAATTTTATATATATAATTTTTTTTCTTTTTAACTTTTTTTTAAGTTACTCGTTATTATGATTAATTAGATTATTTTTTCTATATCATTTCAATTTTATCGCATATCATAAAAAGGACTTGATGAATTAACTTCATAATCACGATTATTGCACTATTCTCTTAATTTGAAATTAGTAAGGCCTTTGTGTGTCATAATGGTAAAAATTAGGCTTGATGATTAGGTTTTGAACCACTTATTAATATTTGACTATCGTTTAAATATAATTGAGAAATAATCATTGTAAAAATAACATTTGAATGCAATATACCTAAGTACCTAACTAATATAAATACAACTCCAATATAGGATGTTGAAGTACAAAACAAATTTCTGAAATTATAACGTACTTCAAACTTTAATTTTTTATGAAATTGAAATAATTATTACGATGGTACCTCATGATAAATACTTTTTTAAAATTATTTTACTTGTTATGTTTAATTTTTTCACATTTTTTAAAGAAAATACTAACTCGAACGAGGATAATTAAACTTAATTTAATGTTTTCCCTTTTACAGCACATTAATATTTCTCCATATTAATTAGCTGTTAAAAAAGAATGAGAAAGAAATAACACAACAAAAGAGATATTTGGAAAAATTCTAGTCCCCAACTTTTCTTCATGCAAAATCCATTAATTATTGTATGGTTAGTAGTTTATATAAATGTTTAGTTTATTTATTATTTGTTGTATCGCGTTATTAAATACTTAAATTTATCGTTAAATAATAACATAAATTTTCATTTTATGTAACATCAACTTTATAAGATCACAATTTACATCGGTACCTTTAATATATATTTTTAATTCAATCTCTTTTTTTATTATTTTATTTTATTCTTTACCTTACATTATTATTAAAGTGATGTATTACTCTTTTTTTTTATAAAAAAAATATTATATTCTTTAAATTACTAATGTATGATATTACATAACAACGTAAAATGATACAATTTTGCTTGGACGGCCTTAGTTTTTTTTTTTTTTTTTTTTTTTTTTTGGGTGACTTTGTCTTTAATCTGCCGGTATTTCTATCTAAGAATAAGTAATATAGACATAGTCCAAGAAAGCAACTATTATTAAATTCACAATATATATATTATTATTTTTTAAATGGAGATAAACTTAGGATATATATAATAATAAACAATATATGTTTGAGTTCATGAGTTTTGTGATATTAACTTTGATTAATGGGGTTCAAAATTTATTATTTCGATCTATTTAATAAATTTTAATGTATATATTAGGTCAAAGTCCAAATTATTGAGTTCAAATGAATTTGTAACTGTAAATCTTTAATTGTATTTCATTTGTGTTTTTAAATGAGTTTGGATTATTTATACTAACCATGTAATGCATTTTATTAATTATTATTAATATAATTTAATTTGGTTGTAGAAAATTATTTTGTTTTAATTCCAAATTTAGGATTTGTATAAACAATAGAGTTCATGAGTTTTGTCATATTCACTTGATAAATTATGGATTCAAAATTTATTATTTGGATTTATTTAATAATATTTAATGTGTATATAAGGTCAAAATTAAAATTATTAAGTTTAAATGAACTTGTAACTCATCGATTATATTCATTTATGTTTTTTTTAGATGAATTTAAATCATATTATACTGATTATATAATGAATTTTTTTTTATTAATGTAATGTAGCTATAAAAAATGTTTAGTATTTATTACAGATTATCAATGAACAATATTATATATAATTTATTTTAAGTGATCTAATTGGTAACTATTATTTTGTAAGCAATTTCAAAATCTTGGTATTCTAAGCAAGTTATTGTCAATCTAATTGATTTATTCAAACAAGAAAAAATTGCAAATATAAATAAATAATTAAAATTGACTCCCCATCTTAAAAAAACATAACATGTCTAATACTAACAAACAAGAAATAAATTTATTGGATAAGAAATAATTAACAATAATAATCCACTTATTGACTTTGTCCTTAGTGGTTTATCCTTAGTGCCTTGGTAACTTGAATATCTTTGATTTTTGGTCACATATATATACTAATAGTTTATAGTGATGATATATCAGAAAATTTGACTTCATTTTCAGAGGTGTACTTTATCTTCAAAATGAAATTTGAAGAGGTAAACATATTAAGTTCGGTAAAAATAAAATAATATTGTGATCGGATAATTTATCAATTTTCATTAGAGGTCTATATATCTAAATTTCGAGTATGTTTGTCTGTTGTATGAATCTTACACGATAGATTAGTTGAAGTCTCAATATGAATATAAGAAACCAGGTGAGAAACAATTAAGTTAATTAATGGGGATAGATTTTTCTAGCTCACTGAACATATTTAGATGGAGTTTTCTCGATCAACTATTTGATCTATAGTAACAATGATATTTTTAAGTCATACCCTAAATTATTTGCAAGTTTTTATTCTAGTCTTCATAATCATGAGAGGGCTCATAAGTGAATATTTTAAAAATTAGATATGATTAATCAGATATAGTTATAAAAGGATTAAATTTTAAATGTGACAAATGTTCCTTTGTCTCATTTTAGTTGTCATGATTTACTTTTTTAGAGTCAAGCGATAAAACATAAATGAACATTGATAATGTATTTTTTTTATCATATTGATATGCAAAAGATTGCAATTTATAATACTTTTCGTATAGTTTTTGAATATCTACAATATTGAATTAATGTAATCTAATTTAACTTTATAAATTAATTAAATTGACTTTCGAGAAATGCATATAACAACCGAAAGGGACCAAGGAAATAATAAGGAACCAAAAATACCATTACCTCAAATTTAAATGTCTAAAAATGGAAATTTTAAACACTAATGTAAATGATGATGACCTAAATAGTTAATAATAATGATAATGTTAATGTTAGGCAACCAACTTATGTATAAGATAATAAATATGATTATAATATAGTATTAAAATAACTAGTACACTTACCACATACCTTGCTAGACCTAGTAAAACACATAACTCATTTTTTTTATATATAAGATATATCTATAATATTCGTTGTTAGTCGATATTTATATATCTCGAAATTATAAATTATAATACAACACTAAATAGGAATAATGATAGAATTTTTGTTGTTTAGAAATAAAAATAGTCTACAACTTTTTTTTTAGTAGTATGAAATTTAATTACAAAAGTTAAATTTTTGTGGGAAAAATTATTTTAAGGTGTAAATGACATATTTAATTACTTTGGACATGTACGTGTGTTGAAGAGAGAAAAAAGAAGAAGTTTTTTTTTTTTTATCATCATTCGTTTTGAAATGGAATGCCGATAAAATATCTTAAAATTTATGTGTGAGGCTTAGTTTCGTAAGATTTATACTTTTAATACTTGATTATGCATCCTAAATATGTATAACATTCAAACTCAAAACTCTTTTAATAATATCAATTAAACAAAATTTCTTTCACTTTTTAAAATACTGATTTATGATGTTGTCAAAATTGAGTTGGTGATTTTGCCATTCCAATTTTAATCCCTTAAGAATTAAAATGCTAGACTAATTCAAATTAGCAACTCTCCTAATTGATTTTTTTCAGCTCTTTGCTATTAAAGTTTTTTCCTTTTTATATAATATATTTATGTTAGAAGACAAATTTCCACTTTGCATACTTTTTTCCTTTCCCCCTTTTTTAATCTATGCTATTTTTTAAAATATACTTTCTTTCTTATTATCTTTGACCTAATTTATTTTTACTCGATATCCGAATTTAATATTAGAGTTTCGATTAAATTTAGGTCACGGACGATAAAATCATAAAGTGAATTTTTTCATAATTAGAACTTAAATTCGAGAGTTACGATAAGAGTCAACCATTCCACACCGCATCACATTTCATATTGACCCTTAACATCATTTCACTTACCTACTATAATATTAAATATGAAAACGTTAAACAGAAGTTCATATTAGAGTTTTAATTAAATCTGGACCACCCACGATAGAATCATGAAGTGAATTTTTTTTCATAACTAGAACTCAAATTCAAAACTTATGATAAGAGTCAACAGTTCCACCATTGTATCACATTTCATATTGGTCCTTAACATCATTTCACTTACCTACTGTTATATTAAATGCGAAACATTAAAAGCTCGAGTAACTTTTGATTTGATAAAATGTATCAAAATATTTTTTGATTTGATAAAATTAAATATATCGCGCCATGTAAAAATTGACAAAACAAAAAAAATAATACTATATTAAAACTAAAACTAAAAATTATTTAATTAAAAGATTTTTACTAAAATGAGCTATGAATTTAATATCTATATCCATAATCTTCCATTTTTGTTGACTTCTTCATAGTAATAAAAACCCAATATTAATAAGTCTTTACATTTTTTTCCCTTCAAATTTCATTTTTTTTGTCTATAAATAGCATCTCCCTCTCTCTCAATCTCTTCACGTTTTTTCGCCTTGTTGGAATTCACCATTTCTAAATTTTCTTCTCTTTCTCTCTCTTCCTTCAATGGAGAAAATGGAATCTATCAATTTATGCAGAACAGAGGAAGCAGAAGCAGAAGTAGAAGCAGCAGCAGCAGCAGCAGCAGCAGCAGCAGAAGGTATGCTTTCCGACGAAAACGGTAAGGAAAAAGGAAATTTGAATTCCGTTGATTCTGTTAATAATTTGAATTCCGATATTCACGCAGAGAATGAAGGAGGAGGAGCGGAAGATATTAATTCAGCTGTTTCTGGAATTATCGATGATTCAGTTAAGGAAAACGGCAACTTATTAGGTGTGATTAAGCCGCATAGCTTGTTGCCGCAACCGGAGGTACCTGCCGGAGTAGCGATTATTGTATCTCCAGGTGAAATGAACCGGTCTCAGTCGATGCCGGAGAGTTTTGATATGCCGGCGATAGGAAAATTCTTTCGTGAGAAGAGTAATAGTTTATCGTCGGCGATAACGAAGCGGTTGTCGTCGATGAGGGATCAGTTTGATGATGAGAAAGTGGTGATTAAATCGGAATCGCAGCAGGTGACGGAGTTTGATCTCTCTGGAATGAAAGTGATTGTGAACTTAAAACCTCCGGTGAAGAAGCTTCCCGGAAGAGTGAGTTTTTTCTCGAGATCTAATTGCAGGGATTGCACCGCTGTGAGGTCGTTTCTGCACAAGGAAAACCTAAACTACGTTGAAATTAACGTCGATGTGTATCCTAAAAGAGAGAAGGAACTAATTCAGAGGACCGGAAGTGCTAATGTGCCGCAGATATTTCTGAATGAGAAGTTGTTAGGTGGATTGGTGGCGTTGAACTCGCTACGGAACAGCGGGATGTTGGAGAAGAAATTTGCAGAAGTGTTGGCCGGAAAATGCCCGGAGGATGCTCCGGCACCACCGGTTTACGGTTTCGACGACGATTACGAGGAGCAAAACGACGAAATGGTAGATATCGTGAGAGTATTGAGGCAAAAGCTTCCGATACAGGACAGAATCATGAGGATGAAAATAGTAAAAAATTGCTTCTCCGGCGGTGAGCTTGTGGAGGTTCTGATCCACCACTTGGACTGCGGCAGAAAAAAGGTATGCTTCTCACTTCTTTCACATCATTACTAAATTATATTATAGAGTATTAATTCAATATTACAATAATCAAATTTAGATATTTGATTTTATCTAATATTATAATATATAACAAAAATACATCTTAAAATATAAATGTTCTTTATTTAAAATGAAATTATAGGCACCTAACGTTCACAATAAATTGCATTATTCTCTACTAATCCTAATAGGAGACGCAAGCACGAAAATGAACGTTAATTTTTTACTATAGAGTTGACGTTTGATCAGATTCTACAGTGTTTTAGGATTTTGAGGTATTTAGGGAACGTGTGAAGGTATTAATGGAAATTTATATCCATTTTATTATATACTATTGTATAATTATAGTATATTATAAGTACTATATTTTAAAAGTATTGTTCACTTAGCCCAAAAAGAATAATAAGATGGTACGGTGTGCAAGGGTCAACTAAGCTAATTTCTATGTTTTAAGTACAAATAATTTGGTTTTCGATATAAATTTTTGAATGTTTGGTAACACGTATGCACAAATTATAATAATTTTGTAACAACAAATTATTTTAGGCAAAGAAAAATAGTTTGACCTTTTAAATGCATGTAGTTGTGCAGTGGTGCTAAACAATGTTCGACATAGATATATTTGCGACAAGATATTCCTTATTTACAAAATATAAGATCCATATTATACATATTGTCCAATAAATGTGAGACCGATGAATAATTTACTGCATAAATAGAAGTATACTCCTAATAACTTATTAATAGGAGAATATATACGTGAAAGCTTATAGCATAGGGTTAGTAGATAGTTTTACGGTATGATTTTCCTTATTAGTGGTATTGGCATTGTCTCACTCTCACTTTATTATTATTATTATTTGTTATTTTTTTCTTCGATAATCATATTATTTGTTGGTGCTACTTGAAATTCTATCCTCTTTATTTTGTTATGCTTTATTTTAAGTCGAGCGTCTATCGAAAAGGGAAGTCTATTAAGAGGGACAATTTAGTTATTCAATTAGGTAGGAGTGACAAATAGTATAAGTTAGGTTAAAATATATTTTTTGTCAATATTCCAAATTTTTAACTTTTACACTTTAGTTCAACAACCTTCGTAGTTGTCCGAGAACTTCAGTAGTTGTCCAGACAATTTGGACAACTACGGAAAGATATTCTTACTCCTTCTACTAATATTAAAATAAAATAAAGGAGAACCACTTGTTCTATTTTTTTTAATTGGAAATTTCTTAGACATTTTAAATTCATTTTTCCTATCCACATCTCTATCAAGTAAAAGTAAGGTTGCGAATACACAACCATCTTTTAACTCTCCACTTATGGAGTTTTGCAACTAGTTCAAATTCATGTTATGAAATCCTACTTTAAAACAGTCTTTATTAAAACGATTTCATTTTCGAGACCCAAATCAAAGATTTCTTCTACCCACCACAATTGTTGGTGATTTTTAAAATTAAGTCATACTATGTACTAGTAGCATGAAATGGGTTTAAACTTTAAAGTAGATAGGCCATAGTACAGGCTTTGGTCACAGTCAAATGAATAAAGTCAAGTAGTTTCTACCCGAACCACACGTCTAGCTTGGGCTCACTTAGAACTCGGAAAAGCTCCTCTATCCAACGGTCCCGTCAATCTCGTGCGCTGATAATGAGTATATTACCCACAGTCCCACACGCTTTTGAAATTAGTGCAATCAATTAACTTGGAAATTATTAATGAAGTCATTATGTTTCTTGGGTCAATTTGATAAGTTATTTGGAAATTGTACACTTTAAATATTAGCCTTAGCCTCGTCATTATGATAGATGCGTGAATTGGTCTTTTCTCCCACGTGCTGAAAGTTAGTCACTGTTTCATTCCTTCATAAAAATAAAATACCCCCTTAAAATTGGAAAGGAGAGGAAAAGATGAGAAGGGTTAAAAGAATATCAGCGTGAAACAAATAGAAGAGTTTTTTCTATTAGGTCGTTTGGTAGAGTGTATAAAAATAATGTTAAATAAAGTCTATTAGTAGTGTTGTCTTAGTTACACTAGCATTAGGTATACATAAAATATTTTTTATGCATTGTTTGATTTGGTGTATTATAAAAATATGCATTGTATAAAAATAATTTACAAAAGTATCCTCCATAATTATGGTTGAAAAAACGTAAAAGTACTTTTGAGGGTTATCGGGTCTTTAACCATGCTAATGCATATATTAAATTCTTTTACATTACTAATACCTAGAAATCGATGGTATTAATATTTAGTAATACACTCCTTAATACACATGAAAAAAGTACCAAACAAGATGATATTAATAAACAAAGTTAATGCAAACATTATTTTTGTTAATATATTCTACGAAATGACCCCATAACATACTTTCTTTTGCTACTATTATGCTCTATTATTCAAATTCAATCCATTCACTGGGGTCCGAGGGATAACGTTTTTCGTCCTTTCCTTTTCTTTCCTTTTTCCCATGAAAAAGTGACGAGCTTTTACGTACCAAAAAATAAAATGGTGACAAAGTTCCCTTTTTTTTTCTTCTCTTGTTTCCAAACACATGGCCAGTTTTCATAAAACAAAAGAGTTTGAAAACATGTGTTACTTTCAAGAATGGACATTTCTCGGAGGATCAATTAGTCTGTCCTAACGGTTATAACAATGAAGATGGAATAGATCATATGAAACTGGAGTTCAAATTCTAGCAGATAAAAAAATGCTAGGTTGTTCTTCCCATTATTTTTAGCGAGGAGGTAGCATGTACATTCTTTTGATTACCCAAGAGTATAGCCTAAAGCCCAAAGGTCAATTAACATGGAAGGAAATATGGTTTAGTGGAGGTGCGCGCAATGGTCATTGTTTTGCAATGACTTCATTAATTAGCAGAAAGCCATTGATTTTTAAGAATCATTAACATATTTATCTATGATACTGCATGGACTTATATTTCAAAGTGATAACTATTTGATATCTAACACAGGCTGTGGAAATTGGGAAGAACCTGGCGAGAAGGCATTTTATTCACCAAGTCTTTGGGTAAGAACCGAAAAGCATTTTATGACTGCTGCCCATCAGTTTCGATTTTATTCTATTGACAATTTACTCTACTGTTTATGCCAGAGAAAATGAATTTGAAGATGGAAAACACTTCTATAGATTCCTTGAACATGAGCCTTTTGTTCCCAAATGCTATAATTTTCGAGGATCCACAAATGACAATGAACCCAAGGACGTAGCTGTGTTAGGTCAAAGGCTTGGCAAAATAATGTCTGCATTACTTGAGTCTTACGCCTCTGATGATCGGCATCATCTTGATTATATAGGCATCAGCAATAGCGAAGAATTTCGGAGGTACCTACATTTTTCTTTTTTTTTATGTCAGAAACTGTTTAGTAACTTGTATTAATTGACTTGTGCTTTCAGTGGTAATCTCCATCTTAGATATCCTTGATAAAAAATTCTGTAGTAACTTCAGCTACAGCTCATTTTTCAATTTTGGTTTCTCTTATCTGTCAGCAAACATGTTGCAGATGATATCTTTTCACTTGCTAGTCTTTTCTTTCCTTGCTTCATAATCCTAGAAAGAACTTTCAGGTAGCTTGCCAAATATTTTCTTTATCCTTCATGCAATCCTTTGGTTGAATAGGACGTCTGTTACTCCTGTTGACTACAGGATTATGACCTTTTGTTTAATCCTTTGCTTTGCCCCTCTGTATAGTTATTGTTATACAGTTCCCAGAGAAAGATTTTAAGAGGCTATTTTGAAGGAGGAAATGGTTTCAGTTATGAGTAATTAGTGTAAATGACATTAGCTGCAGCATATAACTAAAGATATCTGAGTACTGCAGCAATATAATTCAAGCAAATAGGATGCAATGGATCATACCAGAAAGAGGTTAAGAACAACTTTTGATCCTGCCCACACTCAACTAGAGATATACTTAGGTGCCTTAGCTTCAAATGTCTCCTCCCACACCATAGGCAATTAGATGGAATCTCAACCTCCCGGAAATCTTTTCTCCTGGTAGTATAGTGAGGATTCATCTCATCCACAGTATGTATGTATCTCTTCATATCATTGGCTGAAAGATGTCTTGAATTGCAGCATACCATATCTTCAGCTCTGACGCTATCCTTCCATAAGCTAATAGCTTCCCAACCGAAACCTTATAATCACTGTGCTTCATCTCTAGCTCACCATACAAAGCATTTAAGTATTCTCTCAATCTGGTGCACCGCCTTTATAAAAGGACTGGAAAGCTTGCCTCTAGGAGTTTGTACGAAAAGCATTTAAGTATTCCCATGTCCGTTAGCTGTTAATCGTACCTGTCAGCACACGTGAGCTGATTATTTTTCACTGTGATTCATCTCTAGCTCACCATACAAAGCATTAAGTATTCTCTCAACCTGGTCACCGCCTTGCACCTTTATAGAAGGACCGGAGAACTTGCAATAGGAGTTTTTACGAAAAGCATTTATGTATTCCCATGTCTGTTAGTTGTTAATCGTACCTGTCAGCACACGTGAGCTGCTTATTTTCCTGCATGGTTTCTACTATAGAAACTTCCTGTATTAAGACCGGTCAGCTTAATAGAGAGCTTGGCAGTCTAAAGAGGTTTAATCTACTTAAACAAATAAAGATGAAATCTATAAGCAACCTATGGCCCAATGCAGGAAATTAGGAACTTTGGACTTAAAAGTATATGAAGGCCCTTCTTATTACTTAATTCCAGTGCATATTCACAACCATCCTAAAGATAGTTCATTACTGAACTTGTATTAGAAGAACGTTACCAGCAACACCCCTATCTTTAAAATAGCATACTGGTTCAAAGTAAGAGGAGATGAAATCATCTGCTAGAATATCTTAATCTTTACTTCTCAAATGTTGTTATAAGTTAGTTTGTACCTCCGATTTAACCTAATTAGTCAGGTTTGCATCATGCTGTTATCAAACTCTTAATTCATTCATAATAAACTTCCTGTGTGTAGTAGCAGAATATCTTTTGACAGACAGACACCTAATACATCTCTATGAATTTGACCGGAAAGAAAAAGCTAATCGATCTCTTTTCTTTACTAGGTTTCAAAGTCCATTTCCTTAATTAAACACTAACCAGGACCTTTGTCTAAGACAGTGGGTTTGTATGATATCTAATCTTTCCGTGTCTCATAAATGCAGATATACAAATCTGATTCAGGATCTCCACAGGGTGAACCTCCTAAATCTTTCAGCAGACGAGAAGCTAGCCTTCTTTCTGAATTTGTACAATGCTATGGCCATTCATGCCGTGATCAGGATTGGTCATCCTGGGGGCATGATCGATAGGAGAGCGTTTTTCTCCGAGTTCCAGTACATAGTTGGTGGTTATTCCTATTCCCTATCAGGGATTAAAGATGGCATACTTAGAAGCAACCGAAGAGCTCCTTTTACGCTGATGAGACCCTTCTCTAGCGGAGACAGGCGTCTGGAGGTAAATACTCCTTCCCCTGTATCTTATTTTTATATAACTACTGTTGCGACTGTTTAATGGAATACTTTTGATACCAAACATGTATGCTGTTTCAGTCGCTCGAGGTTTTTATGGACACCATGGAGTCAATTTGAGCATTTGGCTCAATACTTCTTTTTATTCGTAATTCCCCATTCACTCCACTAACATTTTCAATTAGATAACTTAGTCACAAAACTTTAAATTTAGCAGCTCAAGTTACACCCTTATGTCAGTTTAAGTAGTAGGCATTTGAATGATACTTTAGTTAAAATAAAAGAAGAGTTGTTGACGATGAAGTTAAAAGAAAGCTGTCAGAGTTTGTTATGTGGGGATATGAACTTCACTAGGAAGAAAAAATATATGTGAAAGTTGAAGATTTGTGAGTGAAAACCAGTACTGCAATGTTTCACTTGAAACTAATATACTGATGTTTAGGAACAACATACTGTTTCACTCTTCCTCGGGATCCCACTGCAAAATCTAAAAATGTATACTTCCCATGTGCAGATGGCATTTCAGAAAGTTAATCCGTTAATCCATTTTGGACTGTGCAATGCAACAAGATCAAGTCCAGTAGTAAGATTTTTCACACCTCAAAATGTCGAGTCTGAACTAAGATATGCTGCAAGAGAGTATTTCCAGAGGGATGATGCAATGCAAGTTGATTTGTCCAAGAGAACTGTCTACCTCAATCGACTGATCAAGTGGTAAATTTCTTTTAAATGTATTATTTTTCATCCCTAAGATTTAAGAAAAAATATATGCTCCTTTAACCACGAATCCTCGTGCTTGGTGGCATAAACTCCTTAATCTTTTACTACCCTGAGAATGAAATCACCTTATAAATTTGGTTTTATGCTTGACGAAACAACTTCTCTATGCCATAAAGGTAGGAGCTAGGGTCTGCATACATCCTACTCTCCCCAAACTAGTTCAAGAGTCGGTATACTCGCCCTCCCCAGCCCCGCTACCATTCCTAATGTATCCAACCTATTCTTTTTGCAGGTACAATACTGATTTTGGACAAGAAAAGGAAATACTGAAGTGGATTACAAATTACTTAGATGCAACTAAAGCAGGTCTTTTGACACATCTTATGGGTGATGGTGGACCTGTTAATGTTGTTTATTCTAGTTTTGATTGGTCTCCAAATGCTTGACCAAAATTGTGTGCAGCTACTATATATAGGGGAACACACTTCATTTTTATTTTTCTTATACCCCTCTTATTGTTTTAGTATCAATCTCTCACAAAAAAATAGGGCATTGTTGATTGATTGTCTAAACTGTAGGCTAGTTAAAAATTTGTGTATAGCAAGAGCTTGTTAATGAATTGCAGGTTTGAAATGTGCTCTTTTTTTTTCTATAGATAGGTGCATTACTAGTAACGATTAGAGGTTTTGAGATAGAGACCCTAGAGTCCAAATGCTTCAAGTTGAGCATGACTAAAATAGAGTACATGATTTCACTACTAAAAATGTATCAAAAATTATTCTCAAAAAGAGACCGAAATTAAATAGACCTTTGAAGGTGGATCTTTTCAGCGCCAAAAATCGATAAAATGTAAATCGACCTTGCGATGGAATGAAAGTTCGTATCCGTTGTCATATATGATATAGAATGGTTAGATTGATTTTGTTGTAGGGGGTTAAATGTTGGCTAGTCAAGAACTATTACCTTCAAAAGACGATTGTAGCAGAAATGAGGTAGCTTAGGCGGGACGTGTGGACATACTAGGAGAGATAAGATTATGAATGAAGATATAAGGGGTAGGGTAAAGGGTGACTTTGTGGTGGATAAAATGTAGAAGATAAGACTGAAATGGTTTGAGCATACGAAAGAGATCGAGGAGCACAAATACCCTAGTGAAAGGGTGTGAGAGATTGACAATGATAAGTGTAAGAAAAAGTAGAGGTGGATCGGCAAAGAATTTCTATGTTTAAATGTCTTTTACTCGAATCTGAACGTTCTAATTAAGGATAAAAAATTATTTACCACTATTATAATCTTTTTTGATATACAACCTTATTAATTAAAGGTGGATAAACCGTAATCTATTAAAATGGGCTGACTTTTTGGTCCTTCCTATTATTTATCATAATTTTAAAAAATAATTTATTAAATAGTTAAATATGTCTCTTATTTTTTTCTAAATAAAAAATACGATAAATATTTTAAAAAGGAACGAAGAGGTAGATCATAAACTGTCGTCTACCAATAACTAATGTCAAAAGTTATCTTTTCTATTTTTAGAAAACAAACATTTGGTTTTTGGAAAATAAAGGAAATGTAGTCAAACTTTTTTTTTTTTTTAAAAAAAAAGGAAAAACTTCAGTATAATATTCAACTCGAAATGGAGAATTAAATAAAAAATCTTTAAAAAAATAATTGAATAATGATCCAAAAGCCATAAATGCGTCTCTGCTCTAAAGCACAAATCTTGACTAAGAATTTTTGCATTTATTTGGGTAATAAAAACTTACCTTGACTTACACCAAATTACTTTTTTGGAAAAATCGTTTTGACCAGAAAATATGGTTAATGTTTTATTTATATATTTTATTTTTGAATATTTTTATCATTTTAATTTTAATATTTTTTAACTGAAAAATAGAAAAAAGATTAGTTAATTTTAAAATTAAAAAAATATTATAATTTTTTTTAATTTTATCAATTCATTTATTTCGAGAGGGAATAAAACTACTTTTAAATTTTAGGTAAATTATTAGTTTCATTATTGAATTATTAATAATTTAAAACTTTTTTTATTTGTTTAACGAAACTTAAATATATCCTTAATCTTGCAATATGAGTGAAATATACCCCTAAATTATCATTAAATTTAGAGATGTTCTCAATATTTTTCTAGGGTTTTTAACTATTTATTAAGAGTCTTATACTCCTACAAGAGTTTGAGATCACTTGTTATATTATGTGACAAATCAAGGGCTATCTAAGAGTTCAGTTAATCAATAGAAAATTTTTTTAAGACTATCAATAGTTTAGAGATGTAACTAATAATTTTCGTCAAGTTTAAAAATGTTTTCAATACTTCTCTTATCCCTTTTCATTATTACTTGTTTACTCTATTATAATTCAGATATCCATTTTTATTTATTCAATTTAAAAATAATTTATTATTGAGAAAAAGGACAAATATATCCCAAAATTATTGTAAATGATTTGCAGATACCCTCTGTCATACTTTTTGGACATT
Organism: Solanum lycopersicoides; assembly: GCA_022817965.1. NCBI lineage: Eukaryota > Viridiplantae > Streptophyta > Magnoliopsida > Solanales > Solanaceae > Solanum > Solanum lycopersicoides. The sequence goes on from CM040618.1 coordinate 3,292,546, forward strand.
GGTGTCCCTGCCGTCTAAAAACTAGAGCATGTGTCATAATCTTATCCTTAGACCCGACATTTATTAAATATCGAATTGACGGATAAGATTGCGCTACATGTCCCTTTTTCGTCTTCCATTAGAGTGAATGACATATATGCTCTAATTTTTGAACGACAGGAGCACTAATGTTCCAAAAATATAACGAAAGATATTTGCATATCATTTATAATAATTTCGTATATATTTATCATTTTTCCCTTTAGTTATTTAATTTCTAATTTAGATGTTAAATGTGACGCATTATCCCCTTTGAAAAGGTACAAGAAGATTTTGAACCACCAACACAATTCTAGTTTCTTATTTAGTATTTATATTTATTTAAGGTGAGTCTATGGTTTATTATTAATTAGGTTCATTCCAACATTTTCCTTAGTCTAGAAGAAAATTATTTAAAGGAAATTTGTTGTAAGAAGATTCATTTTCTAAATAATTAGTTAAAGGGGTTTTAGTTCACTCTATGTTTGTTGGAAAATGAATGTATTCTCATATGTGGATTTCGAAATCTTTGTTTACCGAATGATATACTTGTTTTTTCCTTAAAAGTTTGACCTAACACCTTAATTTTTTAAAATAAATATTTTCAACATTTTTGACTTTCATAAACTTGACCAAACAGACCAACCAATATATTATCGTAAAAAAATATTGAGATTTTCAATAGGAAATACTTTGGTGTAAATCAAGGAGATTTTTAGCTATGTAGACTTTCATAAATCAAACATTTAATACTTAAAACCTGGAAAAATCTATTTAATATTTAGTACTATCAATTATTATTTTATTTTATTTTTATATCAGAGTTGTTGATTTGTTCAACCACTAGTTTGAATTGTTGGTAGAAAAATGAGAAAAAATTATTAGACTTTTTGACAAAATTGTAGGACCCAACCAACAAGTTTTTTCTTCCTTCTTCTCATTATTCTGTTTCCCATTAGAAATATTTTGACTTTAAATAGGAATAAAATAAATAAATATTTGGTCATTTGACCCCTTAAAAAGAGGGGATAGAAGACAATATGTGTTTCAAATAGATTTTATCTTCAAGAAGTATTAATCAAATTGAGAAAAATGATTTTTTTTTTTTTTTGGTTTTCCATCCAGAGCCCACATTGAAGCTCCGACTAAATTCAGATCGCGCACTATAAAATCCATTCACAGAGAAAAATAAAGTTATAAAACAATAAGTCGACATATTTATCGTAATCTCATAAGTAAAATTTGAAAAGATTAAAATATACGTAAATCTTATCATTATCTTTATAAGACTTAGAAAGAAAGGAGGAGAAAGCTAGAATAGCTTGGATATGCCCTTATTCACTAGTGGGGGCATTACTAACAAAGTATTTTCCAAATGATTTAATCAAATACAATATATGCTATTCTCATAAAACACTTAATGATAAGAATTATCTTCTTCAAAATAAACAAGTTTATTTTGAAAGCTTGATCAAACAGACTTTTTGAAAAATTCGGACCAATTTAGTAACGGCAAAAAATACGACTTCTAACAGAAGGCCAAGTCACGTCATTTCGCATAGTTTAGTGACAATTTTATCCTTTTACCTTACAAAATTGATGTAGCCTTCAAGATCCTACAACTGCACAACTTAAACTAGTCTTTGGTTGTGGAAATAACAACAAAAAACCTAATGTAATCCCACAAGTCACGTTTTGAAGAAGGTAGAGTATACGCACAGACCTTACCCCAACCTTTGAAAAGGTAGAAAGACGATTTCAGAAAGATCCTCGGCTGAACAAACAATGAAGCATAGGCAACATAACAAAAACTAAAGAGAAGAAACCACCATAGAATTGAAAAGTGCAAGAAGGAATAAAATGATGTTGTCCATCTATTATTAAGGTAAGATTAAAGTCACATCCAAAATTCACAATGTTATTTGTACATGTTTGAGAAGAAACATAGTATATATTCTTCAATTCCAGGAAGATACAAATAGGGATAAGATACAACCATTTACACCAGAATACACTGCTATATGTGCAGGACATCCGCTGAAAATATAAGTTATCGACAACAAGTTCTCCATCTAAAACACATGAACATCAGGTGGTGTGTTTATGTTGTCGAGCCAAGTAACTAACTGCTGCGAAGAAGGCCTTATTTTAGGAGATTCATGCAAACAAAGGCAAGCAATTTCAAGAACCAATAACATTTCCTTCGCGTGTTGCTTGTCATATATCAGAGGATCAAAGACTTCAGTTTCCCTCTTCTGTTTCTTCATTTGGATCACCCAAGAGATTAAATCTCTGCTTGCTCTAGGCTTGCACGGATCCATCGGTCTTTTGCATGTTAGAAGCTCCAAAAGAACCACACCAAAGCTATACACGTCCCCTTTATAGGTAGCTACGGAAGCTTGGCCATATTCAGGAGGTATATAGCCTAATGTTCCGACAACATCAGTGGTCACATGAGTGTCGTAGGGCCGAATAATCCTTGCAAGACCGAAATCAGCTAAGTGAGCTTCGAAATTTTCGTCAAGAAGAATGTTACTAGACTTTATATCTCGGTGCAAGATATGAGGCTCGCACGCTAGGTGCAAGTACGCGAGTCCTCTTGCAGCCCCTTGAGCAATCTGAAGCCTCAGATCCCAGTCCAATAAAGCAGGTCCGTCAACTTTCTCGTGCAGCCAATAATCCAAGCTTCCATTCTCCATGTAGGAATAAATTAGAAGCCGGTCAGTTCTGTACTTGCAATATCCTTGAAGATGAACCAGATTCGGATGCTGAGCTCTTGAAAGCGATTCAACTTCGGCTTGGAATTCTCGCTCCATTTGCCCATAGTCACCTGAAAGCCGCTTGATGGCAACTTTCCTACCATCACGAAGGATGGCCTTGTAGACCAAGCCGAAGCCCCCACATCCAACAATATTTGATTGATCGAAGTTGTCAGTACATTTCAAAAGGTCATCAAGACACATCTCTTTAGTGTTCTCCTTGTTATGGAAAAATATGACCAGACTTGAGCCCAAGTCCTCCAGTTCCCTGTTTGAAGCATCCAGCTCCTTTTCCTGATCAACTACTTTTCGACTGCTTGCTCGTACAACAATCAAGTACATGAGGGCAAGAAGAAAAATCGTTCCAAGACCAATGCCAATACCCATGCCAATGACAGTTCCTTTGCGCCTCTTTCCTTTGGCAACCGAGTCACGAGGAACTTGGCTGGCATTTCGACAGGGACTACCATGTTCACCGCAGAGTCCTTGGTTGCCCTCGAAGCTTGATGTTGGAAATGTTGGGAACTGACCTCCAGTAGGAATTTCCCCTGAGAGCTTGTTATAAGCAACACTGAACTTTGACATAAAACTGCATTGGACTAAAGAGGAGGGTATGTTGCCAATCAGATTGTTGTGGGATAGATCCAAATTCTCTACGCTCGCCATACCAGACAGGCTACTTGGTATTGTCCCAGATAAGTTGTTGCTTTTTAGATCCAAAACATGTAACCTTTTCAGATTCCCGAATTCCGGTAGAATTGCTCCAGTGAGAAAGTTGTTACCTAGTTCCAGTGTTGGAGGGAAGCTAAAAATCTGATTATACTGCAACCCTCTAACACTTACATTTCTTTTCAAGAAAAAGGGAAAGTCTGGTGATGGCTCATTCATTGAGACAGGGCCAGAGATTAGGCTCTTCAATCTGGTAATTTCTTTCGGAATCTCCCCGGTAAACGAGTTGTTGGAAAAATCCAGATAGAATAGAAACTGGAAATCTCCAATCCAAGGTGGAAGTGTTCCCGTCAAACGGTTCCACGACAAGTCCAACAGTTGCAGTTTTGAGCTATTTCTCAACCACTGAGGAACAACTCCAGTGAGCCTGCAATTGGCAATAATGAGAGCTTTCAGCTCACTAAACTGCAGGCTAGAATCAGTAGGCAACTCCTCGTCCCGAAAATTCAGAGTAAGGACCAACGTCGACAAGTTCTTGCAATGCTGTAAAATTCTAAGAGCAGCATCAATATTATGCATACTGTTGTTCGAGACTGAAAGGGATGAAAGGCTATGAAAATTCTTGAAACTTTCCGGCAGTTGTCCAGTGAAAGAGTTTCTAGCCAGATTGATAGTTTGCAACCTTTGACAATTAGGTAGATAATCAGGAACTAATCCACGGAACCCGTTCGTAGCTAGATCAAGCGAAGCAAGACTAACCATTGCTGAACAATTAAGCTCTATGATACCCCCTAAAGAATTATTCCTCAAACTAAGAGAACTAACAGTCCCAGAATTTGCCAATGAAGTTGGTATATTACCAAAGAACCTATTTGAATGAGCTGACAAATATGTTAAATTCCCTAATCTATCGAACACATCCGGAATGTTTCCTGAAAATCCATTTGAACAAATATCCAAATGAACCAAACTAGACAGATTACCAATCTTACTGCTAAGCAGCCCCGAGAATCGATTCTCTTGTAGAGACAATACAGTCAATCTTGATAGCTTAAACAGTTCATCAGGCAAACTACCAGAAAGAAGGTTAGAGCCAACACAAAAAAGCTCTAATGAACCACAATTCCCAATTCCTACTGGAAGACTACCATTAAAGTAATTAACCCCCATCTTAATAACAGAAACTCTAGTTGAATTTTCACAGATACCCAAAGGAACTGGTCCTCCAAAGGAATTATCAGATACATTGAAAACTTGAAGCAAGGCAAGTTCATGCTACTAGGAAACAATCCAAAGAAATCATTATTGCTCAAGTCTAATACTTCCAATTTAGACAAATGCAACAGTGTAAAAGGAACAGGTCCTTTAAAGAAATTGTGAGATAGATTAAGGGTTCTTAGCTCATCCAAATTACCTAAAGATTCAGAAAGTTTCCCATTTAACCTTCTTTTCCCAAGCTCCAACTTCACTACCCTCCCAGAATCACAAGTAACACCTACCAAATTACAACAATTTGTAGAATTACCCAAATCCCAGAAATCAATAACTGTCTCTAAACTCTTCACAAAACCCTCAAGAGCTTTTAAATCTTTTGGATTACATATCAAGTTCTGGAGATTTTGAGATTGAGCTTGTAAGCAAATCCCAAGAAACAAAAAGATCACACAAAGTTGCAAAACACCCATCTTCTTAAAACTCAAAAAACAACACACACACAAAAAGAAGGGACTTTTCACATATTTGATGAAACTACACAGTTTTTTACATCAAGATTGTTCATTTCTATATGTATCAAGCTTCAAAATCAAAGAAAACACCACAGAAGTATAAATGGACAAGAAACAAGAAAAGGGTACTTGATAAAAGTGATGAATGAATGGAAAAACAAGAAAAAAATCAAACCTTTGAACCACAAGGAAGAGAAAAAAAAAATTGAAGCTTTGAGGTAGAGAAACAAAAAGGGTATTTTCTTGTTTTGTTTGTTTTTGAGTTCAAAACTCAACTCTCTTCTTTGTTTGGTCCAAATAGGGCTGCTGTTGTTCTTTGCTATTCCATTATATCTCAGTTTGGAGACTTTACACATTCACAAAGAGAGAGAGAGAGAGGGGGAGAAGTCCAATTGTTTTTAACAATAGGTGTTTCCTATATTTATTAGAAGTAATCGGTATCGAAAACAGTTTCTCTATCTCTAACAAATTGTGATAAAATTTACCTACATTTTATCATCTCGACTTTCATTTTGTGAGATTTTATTGGATTTGTTGTTGTATGACTAGTGCTGGTCTCGTTCATTTTAGTTATCGTGCTTATATTTAACAAAAAAAATTGGTACTTCGATTTATTGACTGTTCAGACTTTAATTTTATTGATGAGAGTTCGATTTTCCTTCTAGTAACCTCACACTAATTTTTCCATTCTCATATCTCCAATTTTGGGAAAAAATTAAAATTAAATATATTCTTTGTTCAATTTTATTTGTTTACGAAAATAGATATTCAATTTTATTTTTCTTAAAATAAGATAATTTATTATTTTTGTGTTATTCTTATGATTAAAGATTATTTGTTTTTTAAAAAAAAATATTTAGATGAGTTCAGACTTATGATAAAATAAGGGTAATACAGTAATATTGTTATTTATTTTTTTATTAGTTTTTGTGAATATGTTAAGTCAAACATAAACGAGTAAAAATAGATAAAATAGATAAAAGTTATTTGTTTTCACCTCTATATATATGGTAAAACTTACCCTACCGGTGTTTATACCAATTCAATACATACATTTTATGTGTTCATTTTACTTAATTTTAATTAATTAACATGTATTTTATTTTATTAAATCATATAATAATAAATATTAAATTAATTTGATATAAACATCTGGTGCAAATTAGTTTTTTTCCTATATATATATATATTTAATAAATAGGGAAAGAAATTAGTACTTCTGATAAAAAAAGGAAGAATATTAAACTGAAACTAACATGTAAAAAAAGGTTAATTTTTTTAAATTTTTTTCAGAAGATGTGCAAAAAAATAACAAGTAAAATAATTTGATTGAAATAAACTATATGAGTCATTGGTAGTGAGAATTGGGGTGGAGTTCCAATAATTAATAAAAATTAATTAAGTATGTCACTTTTTTTCTGCCACTGATAATTAAAAAGGAAGAAAAGAATTAAAGTGGTGAATTAATGGACCAAATTATTTTTGTATATTAATGGGAAAATATTTAATAGGGTTAAGTCTTTCAAAATAAAAAAATGGTCAACAATAATGTTTGGAAAATAGTCAAATTTGCGTATTATATCATTTATTATATTATTAGACTTTTGGTCTAATGTATTCATAATGTTAGAAAAAGTCTTGTTTTTGCTCTTAATTCTTAATAAAATTCTAATGTGAAAATAATTTAAATCAGAATAACTAATTACGAAATAAATATAGAATTGGAATTTACTCATTTAAACTAAAATTCTACGAATGACACATATAAATATAAAATAATTCACTAACAATAAAAATGCGCGTATATAAAAAATATAATAAATTTGAAACTAAACGAAAGTTTGTTTATTATTTATTTTACTTACTAATGTCATCCTTTAAATCAATAAAACAAATATTTCAAACTATTTTTTGGTTGCCACTTAATAATTAAACAAAAAATATCAATATAAATTATGAAAATGCTAGTATAATCTCTACAAAAATAAATAAATAATATTTTTATCATAAACTTTTTTCCATAAAAAAGCCATCACTTATATATATATATATATATATATATATATATATATATATATATATAAAAATTTTGGCCTATTGCTATAATGAAAACGAAATCTAAGGTGAGAGGAGTACAGTACTATTATAGTGGACATATGCATCTAATTTATACGATTTAATTAATTAGATTTTAATATAAATATCAAATATCGTAATAAATTAGAAAAAAAAATAATGATAAACACTAACAATTTTAATTACAAATTTGGTGTCACAATCTTATATTGGGATCATTTTATTTAATTAGCTTTATATACGTGAATATAAATTATTCAAGATCGCCATATAATATCGAATATTAAAATAAAAAAAATGAGTAAAAGTCAAAGGTTGGGTAGAAAACACGTATTCATAGTCCAATTTCTTATATTATTTCCACCTTTTCGAGTTGGTGCGGTAGTTATTTTACATCCAATTTTCTTATTTTACATCCAATTTTCAAACACTTATTTTGTATACTTTTATTTTCTTCATAATCATCTGATATTTGAAATTTATTAAATCGAATAATGAGTAATTTGAATTTGCAACACATATGACTTATTAAAGCAAACACAAACACTCTTTATTAAGTGTTCTTTTAGTAATTTGAAGTGAAAAAATGAAAGTTATTCTTTTAATATTTAAAATTCTGATCAAACATATTTTTCAGAATTTTAATATTAAAATTAATTTTAAAATTTTCATGATCAAACATTTTATTATTTTAATTTTCAAAAACCAAATCATACGTGTTTGATTTATAATTTTAAAAACATTGTGCTTGAATTAGGTGGCTCAATTCCTAGACTTAATTTATACATATGTTTTTATATATGTTTGTTTGATTTTTTCATATAATAAAACACCTAAATCATTCTAGATGTTCTATTAAAAATTTAAAAAAAGATTCTAAAAAATCAAATATAACATATATATCAAGTGAAATTCATAAGTAATGTCGGAAGAAGATGATATGTATGTAATTTTATTTCTAGTTTGTGAAGATAGAATTGACTACACGATGAAAAGAAGAAGAAAAAAGACAAATATTATAGAAATAATTCAATTAACCACTTTCTAACCTTGACTTTTGATAAACAAACAGTATTTGTAAAATTTCAAAAAAATATCGTAAAAAAACTGATAAAATTTAAAGTTTTACGATGATAACTATTTTTCAATTAAAGCGACTAGTTGTGAATTTTATCTCAAAATATTAGTTAGCACTTATATTAATTACCAAAAAAAGAAAAAAAAAGAAAAAAATGAGTGATATTTTCTAAAAATAACTCCAATATTGTCAATTGTAGGTTGGAAATAGACTTTTAGTTGATTTCTAGTTCCAAAGACCAACTACCATGGATTCTTAGAGTTAATTAAGTATATAAGATATATTATATAATAATTAAAAAAGTTTATAAGTATCTATACTCAACAATGAAAGGTAATACATTGAGTATATTTTTCATTAATATTAATTTATTTTTTCGTCTCATATTAGTTGTCATGTTTTGCTTCTCTAAAGTCAGGTTATAAGGACTTCAATTGACTAATATCTTGTAATATACTACGATCCCTTTATTCCATATTAATTTTTTTTAGGATTTTTTTTCATTGTTCAAATTACGTTCAAGATGGATCTTTAAAATATTTTTTATATTTGTCATTTCCTTTAACGAAGTTTGATATTTTTTAGGAGATAAATTGCACTACTAATAAAGTTATATTTACGATTTTACAAAAGAAAATAGTGAAAAGTATGAATTAAATTATGCCTTTAAATATTTTTCTTAATAAGTATACATTATCTCACAAATTCAGTTAACATGAAATAGAAGAAGCATTATTTAAGCAAATTAACATAATAAATTATTGTGTCTATACTTGTTTTGAATATCAAATTTTATATGTAATATATTGACCTGATATAATTTTTAAAAATAAGTCAAATTATCTTTCGAAAAAAGAAATATGAAAACTAATTTGAAACGGCAGGAATAGTAGTCAAGCTCATTTCTCTTGAAATCAAGAGATATATAAAAGTACCTTTACAATTAAAGAAATATATATATGTATTTATAATAAAATACACGTTTACAATTAGGAAAAGCAATTTTAAGAACAAAAAAGTAAATGGAAACACATTATTAATTAATCAATAATTATTCCTAATATCAAAAGTAGGAGCCAAAGCTAGAATTACTAGACATCAAATGTCAAAAGGTTTTTTTTTTTTTAAAAAATAAATAATAATTAAGTATAACTAATTGTTTGAAATTATTGAACTTGGATTGTAACATATAAATATATTAAATTCAATAATTATTTTTTTCAATATAACCAAACTTTCACCAAAATTAAATCAAAAGTCAAGCTTCTTCATATCTACTTTTCTTCAATAATTATTCTTGCATGGCTTATAGATAAATTATGTCTTCGTTCGTTGTAAATAGTTGACTTCTCATGGATTCACATGGACAATTTTACAATTATATTTTTGAAGTTTTATTGAAATATTATATATTTTTTTCGAATTTATATAGCATAAAAATACAAATTAACTCACACCCCAAAAGCTAACTCAAAGGGAGGAGGATTGCCCAAGTCTTATAAGGAGTCCACCCATCTCATTAACCACGATGTGGGACTTTTGTCATTCTTTAACAAAAAGGTTGCAAGTGAGATCGAGGTTAGAAAAAAGAGTCGAATCAATCAGGCAAGATAAGGATGTGGTCGAAAAAGAAGTAAAGTCATCGATATCGTAATTCACCACCATTGATAAAAAAGAATCTTTCTAAATCACTTTATGTCAAAAAAATCTTCAAGCATCTGAAATATGCCGAGATTGAAAATGGTGACCGTTTTAGAAAAATAACTAAAAGAAAATTCACAATACTTTAAAAAAAAATTTAGAAGTGAAAATGTGTAAATACATATAATTGTATAAAAATGAAAAGTGAAAAAAAAATATTAACACCTTTAAAGTATAGATATTGGACTTCCAAAAATTCCTTCGACATAAATCAAACACATCGATAAAGAGGCTTGAATTTCAAAAATAATCCTCATCCATCCCAAGAACGTACTTCGATAGAGAGGAATTTACTTTTAGCCTCTTCTTAATATTGAATATCAAAATTTTAAAATAACTTTGATATAAAATAGATACATCGATAAAGAGGTGTTTGGTAATATTTGATATTATGTTAAAAAGAAGTTTATGCAATTAGACATTATGAGCCAAACTAGACCTTGTAATATTTGAAGTTATTTTTCTTTTTCATTTTTCCACCTTCTTAATTTAGCAATGCCATCGTTTAGATTTTGTTTTTATTTTTAAAAAATTGTGCAATTATAACCTCTAGAAATAATAAAATATTAGACTAGCTATATATCTAACATAACAAAATATTCTATATTCTATGGTCTAAGTTTTTTTCACATAAAATTTGTCATTTGCTTAAAACAAATATTTAGAGCGTAATCATTATGGTCAATTAAAAAAAAATTACTAAACAACTGAAGACACAAAAAGGATAACTGATGATTTATTTATTTATTTATTTATTTGCATTTTCACTAATTAAAAAAACTTTGAAATTTGACTCTCAAAATTAAAATTATGACCAAAATTTTGTTGCTTGCATGCATGAGCCATTTGATTCAATAGTAAACTTTGTTGCAATTTTTTGACTTTGAAAAAATTAATATTACAAAAAAAAATTATGTCTCCCTCATGACATTTGTGCGTGTGGAATGAGATGAGTATTAGTTATACTTTTAAAATATTACATATTTTATAATTAATTAAGAGTTTTTCTTATGTACTTTACATTTCGATATATGTATTTTTGTTATCAGATATATAAAAATAGGGTAAAGGCGAGCGAGACAGGGGAGGGAGGCGAGCGAGATTATATGTATGTATCACAGATACATGTGAATCACACTAGATACATGTATTTATATGTATCTGAAGTGATTTACTTATATTTGAGATACCATATACATGAAAACGTGGTGAGTGAGATGAGAAGAGGCGAGGAAAGAGAACAAAATTTGCTAATATTCTATGATCTAACTTTTTTTTTTTACATATAAAATTTATTTTTCGCTTAAAAAGAGATATTTAGAGCACATATCTAGAGATCATTAATTATTATAAAAAAATAATAATTAAAAAAAGGAATATTTACTAAACAACTAATGACTCAAATAGGGATAAATTTTTTTTTTTTTTTTTTTGCATTTTCACAAATTAAAAAAAACTAAGAAATTTGACTCTAAATTATGACCAAAAAATTCTAGCTTGCATGCATGAGCCACTTGATTCAATAGTAAACTTTGTTACAAAGTTTTGACTTTAATTATGACAAAAATTTCTTTGTCTCCCCCATGACATTTGTGCGTGTGGAATGAGATGAATTGGGACACTCCATTTAAATAAATATAATATAGATTTTTCGAAAACGATCATTATATCTTTATCGATATTAATAAAATTTGTATATATTTTATTTTTATCAGATCTCGCTTGTAGAATTTTTGTTGTTGTATAATTTAAAATTTGGCACTAAATTGAGAATTGTTGTAGTGTTAACAAATGTAAGTGCACTTGATATTTATATCATATCAACTAATCTCAACTTTCTTGATTGATCAACAAGTTGTCAATTTGTGCTTAGTGCTTTGTAAATTTTGTGGTATGGGTGGGAGTAATTAAGTTAAGGGTAAGTATACATATAAATTAATTTTATTATGATTAAGCGATAAATTTATATAAAAAATATATTTTGAATTCATCGATCAGTAATATTTTTACAGTAAAATCAAAAGCAATACAAAAATGAGGAAACACATGAAGAAATAAAAAAAAATTCAATTTATGTAGTATATACATAAAAATTATATCTATCTATGTAGTGTAATTTTCAAGCGAAAGGAATGTGGGGTTGGCTTCACCACTACTAAGCAGTGGCGGAGCGACAATATGGATGAATCCCTTCGGTGGAATATTATATTATTTTTATATGGTTAAGATAATTTTTTAGGGCTATTTTGTATGTCTATTTCTTCAGATTTTAAATCCCTTATCGAAAATTCTAACTCCGCCTCTGCTACTAAGGATATTGAGTCAACTTGAAGTTTTTTTTTCTATTTATGGAAATGAAACATATATTTTTTTTATTTCACTATAGAAGGAGAAATTTATAGTAATGCAAATGAGCATCAAAGATATATATAATAAATAGTACACAAGCATGCACAATGAACATGATTGCCATTGGCTTAATTCTTTATGTCTCCCCACTTGTTCCACTATACAACTTTTTATGTAATCTAACAAGGTTAAGTGGACAAGATTTACCCACCAATTTTGTATAATAATATATCCATTTGCTTCTTTTTTAGTTTAATTATGATCTTTGTGCTTCATTTGGAAGATCCACTTATAGCTATTTAGCAAATTGGGATGTAGCAACAAAGTGTGTTATATCCACTTAGGTTTTTATGTGGTGGATTTTCATGTAGATTCAATGAAAGACATGATTTCTCTTATTGCTTTATTTTCAAAAAGTCCTTTTCCATTATTAAGCTAGCACTAACAATTTTTCAGTATTTATTTTTGTTTTTCTCTAATTTGATATCTGGTATTTATATTAGTGTTGTCGATAGTCAAGTTGGATTCATATCGTGTAAGGCTTATTTAAGGTTGTAGCAATATTCCTAGTCAGGATTTTCTTTTATGCTATCTGGTGCTTAAATTAATGTTGTTGATAGTCAAGTTGGATTCATATCGTGTAAGGCTTATATAAGGTTGTAGCAACATTCCTAGTCAGGATTTTCTTTCATGCTATCTGGTATTTATATTAGTGTTGTCGATAGTCAAGTTGGATTCATATCGTGTAAGACTTATTTAAGGTTGTAGCAATATTCCTAGTCAGAATTTTCTTTCATGCTGGTTAGAGCTCGAACTCAAAATATTTGATTAAGAGTGGAAGGATTTTATCTATCTCACCATAATTCTTAGTTGTCTTTAACATTAAAAACATTTTCATTATTTTAGAATAAACTAAAAAAGAATTACAACACATAAATTGAGAGGAACAAAGTATTATATTTTTGTAATTTTGGAAAATATATTATTCCATGCATTTAGTTTATATGGTGTGTTTTTCATTTGGAATATTCTAAAATGTTTGATAACATTCAATCAATATCTATTCTTTACAATTTTTAAAAAGAAATTAAATTCTATCAGTAATTAATCAAATTTTATAAGTGATGTGAAGATTTTATTATCAAATAAACTTCACCATAATACATAAGTCAAAATCAACATATATCACAAACTTTGCTTTCAATCAAAATAATGTTATATAAAATGAGACATAATAGGATGCCATTATTTGCAGTTTGAATTGTAAATTAACTGTCTAATCTTATAGAAAATAATATTTCACTTAAGTTGGCATCAAATCATGACTAATTAATTAAGTTGGAAGTCCATTGAGAATGAAGCAAAAATGATAATTAGCTTTTACTTTTTCAGAAAAAATAGTTGATTTTTAGGCTGTGTATATTTATTTATTTTTTAAAAAGTAAGTTTCTTATTTATTTTTTTGTGTTCAATATATATAAGTAAAAAAAATATTATCTAAATATTTGTATATAATTAGATAAAAATATATCGGAGATAGAGATGTGGGTTGGTAGGGGTAAAGAATACGCAGGTAAGATGAAAATAAGGTGTGTTGGAGATGGAAAAAACACAATTAATATGAAATTAAGGACGTGATTTGAGATCATGATTTGAAATCTTAAATTCTCTTACAAAAATATGATTTGGGATTTCATATTGTGATTTCAATTTATGTTAAATGTAAAACTTGACCATAATTTTATATCTTGTTTAAAAAAGAACATTTATTTTAGATTATGTAAAAAAAAGTGAAAAATTCATGCTCGGTATGAAGAGATTGTTCATACCATATGAAATAATTATATTAAAGAATAACTAGTTCCTAAAATTATAAAGTATTTAAAATTTTGTAATAGCAAATATTTATTTATAAAAGAAAAATGAAGATATGTGATTTATCAATACATCGCCTTAGGATATTCGAAAATGTTGTTTATAAACTGATTTGCTCATTTGATAAGACTATATAAGAATTGAGATTTTTGATAGTTTTCATAACTTATGAGATTCTCAAATTTACGAGAATACAACGTACAAAATTCAAATTGCATATCAAATGAATTTCTACTTTATCTGATTTCAAATCATCAGCTTAATTAGGATATTCGAAATGTTGTTTATGAACTATGGTTTGTTCATTTGATAAGACTATATAAGAATTGGAGATTTTTGATCGTTTTCACAACTTATGGGGTTCTCAAATTTACGAGGACACATCTTATAAAATTCAAATTGCATATCCAAATGAAATTTCTACTTTATCTGATTTCAATCATGAACTCATACGTTAAAAGGTGACAAGGTAGATTTAAGATTATGTTTAAGGAAATTTATAAGGTAATGACACTAACTCCAACTTTTAAATATTGAACTATTACTAATTTTGTAATTTTTAAAAATTTCTTTATTTTTAAGAATATGAATCATATCTTATGATTAAGAACGGAGAGATTAATTTATTTCATTTTAATAAATCACATTAGTACATTATTGATGTCCACCACACTATCCACTAGGACTATGTTTAGGATTAAAAGTCATAATCCACAATTAAAAAGTTGAGGATTGCATTATTTTCTTTAAACTTTAATTTGTAACTAATTAATAGTGGATTATCAATTCAATTGCCCTCCATATGGATGGATCATAGAAAAAGATTAATAAGTGTTTTGTGTTGTACGAGATAAAATTATTATACCCTATTGTAAATTTATATAATAAGGTAATTTGACTTTAGATTACATTAATTTATTTAATAAATACAAACTTTAAGATCTCACATGGATTATGCACCAACTTTTTAGAATCATATTTTATTAATTGAATATCATGGGACAGCCTATACAAAAGTATATTTATTAGCTTCATTATTACATGGAAATTCCATTAAGGATTTTTAAATTATCACAAACTATCTACTATTTAATTTGAAGGGGAGCGATGAATAACAATAAAGTTATTTTCGTGTAATTTTTAGGTTATGTATTTATACCGTGAAATAAGGTGTTAATGCTGGTCTATTATAGAATAGATTGACTACATCATACTCTTTAGAGTACATTTCTACTCAGTGACGTAGCCAGGGGCGGTGCCAGAAATTTAACAAAGAGTATTCAGAAATAACAACTTGTTATGTTAAGGATGTCCAAAATATGTCATTTAATCATTTCGTATATTATTTTACTTATATATATGATATTTTTCCCCCAACAAATTGGACACCCTAACCACTATGTTGCTACACCACTGGACGTAGCCGAGGTTTTGAATAAGAGAGTTCAAAATCTGAAAAAGTAAACACAAACACTAATTACAAAAGTTCGACATCTACTATATATATATATATATATAATTAATTATTTTCTTGACGAAGGAAGTTCGGATGAACCACCAACAATATGTTAGCTCCATTCCAGATCCTAAAGTCGTGAACGTGAAATATTTCGTGCAAGGGCGGTTTTCATATGATTTTGAATGAAGGGCGCTCATTTAAACTCTCTTCGCAAAAAAAGATTATATTAAGATACATATAGGGAAAAATTTCATGGCCAAACGCGCCCTTAGTTTAGTAAAATACACCTCATGAAATTTTCTTCAAAAGTGATATTTAGTGATCAAGTAATATGAAACGAAGGGAGTACATGATTTATAAGGAGTTAATCTACATTATATGAAGTTCAAGAAGCATAAATTATCCCCTTACTAATTCCAATTATCCTCTTTTCTAGTTTTTTTCCCCCTTTGTCATTTTTTCTAGCTACTATTAGCATGGCCGTAATAAGCTGTGCGCCACCGCCAAAACTCCGTCATCACTATCACCACCACCGCGGCCATTGGCACAGCACCACCAGGCGGCCCACCACCGTTCATGTAAACCGTAGTATTTACCTTTACCATATAGGCCATCAGTAACTATAGCAGTTAACAACTTTTGCACCAAAATTTTGGGCCATCATGCACAACTTTGCTTCCATCTCCAGTAGAGACGGATGCAATCTATATTCAATCGATTCAAATGAATAAATAATAACAACCTTAAATGTTGAGTTCGTCAAATTCAAATCTCGGATCTGTCTCTGACCTGTACAACAACTACCTTTTGAACCATCATACATAACTTTGTTGCTATCTCTGATAGAAACGGATGGAGTCTATGCTCAACGATTAAACATAAGTATATGCAAGTGTGGTGGAAAATTACTAAACTTTAAGAATCTTTAAAAGTATAATGAGTTTAGTATACTAAGTAAGAACCTTAAAGGTTGAGTTCGTCCACTTCAAATCTTGAATCTGCTTTTGATCTCCGAACTACCCCCTTTAGCAGCTCCAGCACCACCCCGAGCAGCAACAGTCTGCCTGTCACAGTAGACATTGACATGGACAGAAGACGAAGCAACAACAGAAGGAGTTGCTCTTAACTTACATCTTATGTACCTTATAAAATCACAGTCTAAAAATCAGCGTGTACATCTACAGTAATGTGTGTTCATATATTGATATTTTACCGAGTTGGAGTTCCAGCTATGTTAAAGGCCCTCCCCGCTGATTTTTTTTATATCAGTGTTACCTAAATACACCAACAGCAACCTTCCTCACGACCACAAACAACTCTCGCACAACTTCTCTTTTTCTTCCCCTCTTCTTCCTAACTTTTCTTAAAAATAATTGGGGGATTGATAAAGAATGGACAGCCTAACTGAATCTTAAAGCTAGTTTATGAGAAAAGGATTGTTGAGTCTATATAAGCAAATCACCAGTCCATCCCCGATCAATGTGGAGCTCCACAACCCCTTCACGCCCGGGCGCAATAGGAGCATGGACCGAGAGCCCAAATAGGAGTGAACCTGACCCTAATACCATGATAAAAATTTCCAAAAAAACTAAGAAAATGGAAGTTCCGTCACTAAAAAAAGAGCATCACAGCTAAGTCCATACCACTACAAAGTTTTTCTCTGAATCAGATTCTTTGCATAATTTGTGATAATATTGAAAGTTGGGCTTGCATCTGATTCTGATGTAACTAAATACTATTCATTGTTGAGAATAAAATCAAGTAAAATAAACCAGGCCCATTGGATCCAATGTGGGTGGGTTCCCTGGACCAGGTAAGCGGGGTCTCTGTGTGTGTGTGAGAATATTCTCCCAGCCCATGATTGTGCGTGCTCCAGTTGGACAGTGTCTGGGGTGAATGTGATGAATTTGAGTTGTAGGCTAACCTTTTCTCCTGTTTTCATCACTGACAACCAGAAGTTCCACAAGTAGAACACATAAAGATAGTTCATAAGAAGTTATGTCATGCTGCATGTATTACCAGAGTCTTTAACTCAAATGATCCTCTGAAACAAGTGTTTGTGCTATGTAATTTGGGGCATAAGTACAACAACAAAATACCCCGTTTAGTCCAACAAGTGGAGTCTGGGGAAGGTAGGAGGTACGCAAACCTTAGCCGTCTTTGTGGAGTAGAGAGTTTGTTACCCTCGGCTCACAAGAGATGTTATCAAAGCAAGGAAATAAGATAAAAAAAATAGCAAGATACAACGCAACTGAAATAGTAGATAGTATCATGCATTCAAGAATAAGAAACTTAAGCGATTACTAACTACTACTAATAGGAGGAAAGGGCATGAAGTTAGCCCCCTCCCAAATAAGAAAGCAACTCGCTTCAGTTACAGACTCCTCCTATTCACCATCACAGAAGATAACTTCCACTAACAAAACAAACATCCTTCAGATAGATTCTATATGAAGCTAAAGCATTCAAGAAATGTTTAGATCTTTTTTTTCTGATAATATAGGTGTCCAAACCACCTTGTGCAGACTCCCACTGTTCTACGATACCTGCATCCTTACACTGTTACAGGTACTAATCCTGTCCGGGAGGGAATAAATCGCATAACTTTCTACCTCTACTGGAATTCAAATTCTGTTCTGCCATGGTCTTTGTTCCTACTTAATATACATCAACTGTGATCAACATATATCAATTATAGTGTACTCGTCTTTAGCAAAACACAATAAAGCACAAAACTTTTCTGCTGAACTTGCTCTCCCATAAGGATAAAAAGAAACCTCAGTCCGAGATACAAAAATAAACTTCATTTAGCTAATCAAAAGAACATGCCATGGAAGGGCAAGTAATCTACATTGATTTAACTGTAAGTCGAGAGTCTAAGCAGAAATCACCTGCTGATTCGAGATACATATATGAATCCATCAAGAATGTAGCAAATATTCTTTTATTTCATTGTCTAATCTATCTTCATCTTATATTAGACATAATTCAAGAATAAGTAATGTATACCAAGTTAAAGCTTCCATCTTCCTCGAAAATTTGGTTTGCTGCTTGAAAGCTCAGAATCTGAACCACCATAAACTACGTATCATCGAATTCAACTCTCTTTTTCATCAGTTCCAAAGAGCTTCATCCGGGACAAAGCTGTTCTCAGATAACCTTCCACCTCAAACTTCTTAGGGGAAACCTCGCGGTACTTAGCGAATTGCTCTCTAGCCTCTTTATTCCTGTCAAGCAAACTATAAATCATTCCTCTACAGAAATATGGCCTGAAATCTTTCGGGTCCTCCTTCTCAAGCTCGTCGTAGCTCCTTAATGCTTCCTCAACATTCTTCTGCAAGAACTGTACTTGTGCCATTATAAACCGAATATCCCTACTTTCCTTCACTTTGCTCTCTTCCTCAGCTAACCTCAATGCCTCCTCTAACCTCTGAATCACCTTCACCCCCTCACCACACCTATCCATCAGCAATGCATTCTCAAACAATGCCTCGAACGAAAGAGGGGTTTTCGATAAAATCTCTTCGAAAACTTCCCTTGCATCTTCAAGCTTCCCCATTTCATTCAACAGCCTCGCCGTTAAGAATTTCCATTCAGTATTCTCCGGCTGAGCAGACGACAACTTCTTCAGTATTTTCAAACTCTCCTCGTCCTCCCCTGATTCCAATTTTTCCTGGAGGAGATTTTTTAGGGCTTCAATAGCTTCAGGACTGGATTCTAGGAACTGGGTCAGTGGTGAGCTTTCCTCTTCTTTTTCTTGCTGTTGCTCTTCCATTACAGCAGCTGGTGGGGTTTCAGCACTTGCAAATGAGGTTCCGACCGGGAACTTCCCTAAAGCCACAGCGGCGAAAACAACAGCAACACCGGCAGATTTGAGGGTAGAGATTAATGGGTTCGACTTAGAATTTCCATTGACGGAGGCCTGGAGTACGAATCTTCTGCTATAGCTCTTATGAGCAGTTTTGGGGATTGTGAAAATGGAGGAACGGGAAGGTGAATTGGGGAAAGTGGTGGAGTGGTGGAAGAACGATGATGAACCGATAGTCAAAGTGGAGTTCATGGTGATAGTCGCCGGTAAAAGGTAGATTCCGGCGGGGATAGACGGAAGCTAAAGTCTCCGGCGAGTTTTTTTTTTTTGGGAAGGTTTTAGCAGTGTGTGATAGGGTTTTAGAGTTTCAAGAATTTTTTTTAAAAAAAAAAGGTTAGGAGAGATTTCTTGTAAGAGTCGATTTTAGGTTAACAAGCTTCTGAAAAAGATTTACGTAATGTCTAAAATATTAATATAGTATACATATTTTTGGATTATCGATAGATCATAGGCGTAACTCAAGAAATTAATTTTAAATCTCGTTTGAATATGATTTGCTATTAGTGATTTAAAATCAAATCGATTTTAAAGTTAAAGTTTTGATATATTTTGAATTTTTTAAGTTATAATTTTTTTCATAAATATGAAAATTTACAAATTGTGAAAAGTATTAATTTGTTCATTTCTTATATGTCAAATAAGCAAGCTATAGTTTATAAACAAGACGTTTGAAGTAGAGGCGGAGTCAGAATTTTTGATAGAGGAGTTCAAAATTAAAAGAAATAGACACACAAAATGGCTGAAGGGGGTTCGACATCTACCATATATACCTAAAAAATTATTTTAATCATATAAAAATAACAAACCACCTTAATATATGGTGGCTCCGCCACTAGTCTGAACATCTTAAGGTGATACATTATTCAAATCTCATGTCCAAACACCTACTTTAATGCACCTAATATGTAGCTTGGACAACGACATATATGATATCATAGTTGAACTTAGAGTGATTAATATGGGCTAGACATATTGGGTCGCCACGTAGAATGATCAATATGAGTTATACATGTTGGGCTGGCTAAAATCGTGATTTGACAGGGGCTAAAAAATTTGGAGTCCATTTAAGAATAGTATTTTTATGTCATTTCAATAAACCTGCTTATTTGTTGGGCTTGAGAAATATGGGTAGGACCGATATGTGGAACATATAAAAATGGTGAACTTCACATATAGCCACTTAAAAATGGCCCAATTACTGTCCATAGTTATAGTTTGATAATTAAAGTTTGTAGCTATATGTTATATGGAGAAGAGAGGCGAGAGAGACTGGGAGAGAGAAGAGAGAAGCGAGAAGAGGGGAAAAGAGTGAGAGAAAGGTGAATTGTATATGTATATCGTTATGTAATTATATATTATACGTATGTATTTGTTATATGACAAGCAAGAGCGGGAGAGGGAGGAGAGCGAGACTGGGAGAGGGGAGGAAAGACGAGTGAGATTGGGAGGAAGGAGAGAGGCGGGCGAGAAGGGAAAGAGTGGGAGAGATGTGAATTGTATATGTATATAATTGTATATATACATATGCATTTGTGTATATGACAAACAAGATTGGGAGAGGGGGAGAGAGCCGAGCGAGATTGGGAGAGAGAGGAGAGAGGCGAGCGAGAGAGGACAGAGAGTGGGAGAAAGGTGAATTGTATACGTATATAAGTTAAATAATTGTATATTATACATATGTATTTGTAAATTCTGGCGACTAATTCATATACATACGTGACTAATTATACAAATTCGAAGTCAGCCCGCGTAATTAATGTATAATGTTATTCGCAAGTGATAATTATAGCAAACTATAGCTATGATGAATAATTAATATAAGTTTATTTTATTGCATAATTAATTAAAAAAATAGAGTATTAAAAATAAAATGAGTCTAAAGTCAAAATCTATTTAAAATTTTAAACATTAAAATTTAAATACGAGTTATACTTATAAAATATGTACTACATAAACTAAAATTTTCTAAAATATCTAGAGAATCACTATGTAGGTCGTATCCTACGGAATATTGTCATATTTTTTTGTGTTTATCATTATTATTAGAAAGTAATTTGTTAATATTTCTATTTTCGCTATTTATACTTTTACTTGAAATCAAACGTAATAAATATTATAAAGATAATTTTATTTGTGAATTTGATTAATAAGTAGTAACACTAACACAATGTAATATAATCTTGTTGATATTTATGATAATATTTTTAAATTATAATTTAATTTTAATAATCATAAAAAATACATATTTTTAAAAAAGAGAAAATTACGTGGTTAAACAAACTTATACTATTTAATTACTCATCATAGCTATAGTTTGCTATAATTATGACTCGTGACTAACATTATACATTAATTACGTGGATTGACTTCGAATTTGTATAATTAGTCACGTTTGTATATGTATAATTCACCAGAATATACAACTATATATGTATAATATACAATTATCTAATCGATATACATATAGAATTCACCTCTCTGCCTCTCTCGCCCACCTCTCTCCTCCCTCTCCCAATCTCGGTTGCCATATATACAAATGCATATGTATAATATACAATTATATACATATACAATTCACCTCTCTCCCACTCTCTGTCCTCTCTTGCTTGCCTCTCTCCTCCCTCTCCCAATCTCGATCGCCTCTATCCTCTCTCTCACAATCTCGCTTGCCATATATACAAATACATATGTATATATACAATTATCTAACCGATATACATATACAATTCACCTTTCTCTCACTCTTTTTCCCTCTCTCTCACCTCTCTCCTCCTTATAACACGTAGCTACGAATTGTAATTATCAACTATAGCTATGGAGAGTAATTATACTATTCTTAAGTGGCTATAAGTGAAAGTTTCCCTTAAAAAAATGAGTTGATCCGACACAACCCGTAATCCACGTACTTATTATTCTCTATATGACTTCTTTCATCATTTGATTAAGATAAAAAAAATTAGCAGGTAGTGTAATCTTGTCTATATTAGGGTGGTTGGTCTTCGTTACCTGCTTCTTCATACTAAAATTTGTTACACTTGAAATGAGGGTCTTTTCGAAAGAATTTCTCTACCTCTACGAAGTATTGATAATATTTACATACATTTTGGCTTATCCAAATCTCATTTATAGAATTTCACTGAATATGTTATTGTTAATGCGAGTGCATCAAAAATCATTTCTACACCTTAATATAATAAGGTGTGTGTATTCGTAAATTCAATTATTTCAGACTCCACTTATAGAATTAAACCCGATCCGAATATTTTGTTGTATCTATTTTTGTTTACATTAAAAGCCTCTCTTCACACACTTAGCAGCAGTAGCGGTTACCTCATCTTCTCTTTTTCTCCTCTCTTCACAAACCCTGCAAATTCATTCATTCACAGCACAGATTTTTCATCTGATTTATATATATATATATATACATATATATAGATGCATACATTGTACCGGAGCCGCCACCGGAAACCCTAGATCCACCGTCAAAGATTTTATTGAAAAAGATCTAGTAATCTAGGTTTCATCGAAGAAAAACCCACATCAATTATGGTTGGCCCTACGCCGCCGTCGACAGAGGTTACGGTACCGGCATCGGCACCAGCACCAGCACCGGCAACGGTTCAATTATCAGCTGAAGAAGAAGCTGTGAAGAGTAACACCGATTGCGTTTATTTTCTTGCGTCTCCTCTCACATGCAAAAAGGTTCGATTTTTTTTTGTTTTTGATTTTCGATCGAGTGCTGATTTATCTTCAGAATTATTTGAATTTGATGCCCTTTATGTTGAGGATCTGTGTTGCAAGAGATAAAGATTGTGTTTTTAATTATTTTTTTTCGATAATTTTAAGATGAGTTTTGTGTTATTGGTAAACCCTTTGTTTTGGCTGCTGTTGGTTAGTAGACTACGTGAACTTTCGCCTTGTTGATGAGGATTGAATAATAAAGGTCTTAAGGTATATATATGTATAGTGTATACAGTACCATCTGAAGCTTGTGCAAACTATTGATTTTTTTTCAAGTCATGGCTTAGCTTTTCATTTTAAATTTCTGTGATGCTTGTGTGATTGAGGAGGGTCTATCGGAAACGGTCTATGTTTGAAAGGTAGGGGTAAGCTGCATACACACCACCCTCCCCAAACCCCACTTGTGGGATTACACTCGGTATGTTGTGGTTGTTGCTTGTGTGGTTGCGATCCTAAAACCATCTATTGCATTGCATGATTGACTTTCTGCTGGAATTTTTAGGTTTCTGCTAGGTATTATGAGCCTGATTGTTTCTTTTAATAGGAATTTGTTTTGTTTCTGTCGCTTTTATGATGGTTTTGTCAAACTGGATTTAGTCAATCTTCGAGTAAGTTTAAAGTTGGCGACTTCGATAACGACAGTAAGTGCATTGGTTCACGTACACATTCAATGTTATACGGATGATGGGCAATCACATTTGTCTTTATCTTCTTTGTCGGGATATGTTGGTTTTGCATTTGAATCTATTGGTTGTGTGTGTGTGATCCTTCTTATCATGTTAGACAAAGTCAATCGATGCAACACGTGCAACTACGAAATTGTTTCTCATTTATTTTTCTCTGAGTCTTTTCGTAACTGTTCGATAAAAACCACTTGTGTACAAATCCCTTTAGCATCATTCTTTATTACAGGATCTCTGTTCCTTTTTGTGTGAATGCATGTATGGTGGATTTCTCCACGCTATATAACGTCTTAAAGGGCCATACCTTGCAAGGATTAAAAAAATAATCTTGGTAATAAAATTCAGGATTATTTTATCCGATTTTTGTTTCCAATATAAGCAATACTGGGATTATTTTATACCGGATTAACATGGATTCTTATACCGGGATTGGCAAACCCTGGATAAAATAGCTAACGACAAAGTATCCTTAGTTGCCTTTTACTCTTTTCCTATTTACTTAAAAATAATGGTATAAATGTAAACAGAACTTTATCAAACTTAAAACCACGCATGTTTTGCGTTATACACCTTATATCTCATTTTCATTGCAATGAACCAAATGTTTTATAATCCAAGGATTATTAATCCCAAAATTATCTGTGCTTTATAATCCTGGCATAGCTTTGTGTACGAGCTAAACGACCCTTAATGTACTAATTTACATTTATGGATCTAGATGTACTTCTATTGATGCTTCAATTTTTTTTTGTTGACAGGGAAGCGAGTGCGAGTACCGCCATAGTGACATGGCTAGGCTTAATCCAAGGGATTGCTGGTACTGGTTGAATGGAAACTGCTTAAACCCAAAGTGTGCATTCCGACACCCTGTGAGTCATTTCTTTCTCAAACTGCTCTAGTTTCTTATCATCTCCATGCTATAAATATGCAAAGATCCTTGTCGTCATGTACATATAGAGTTTCTGCTTTTACTAGCAGATGTATATTGCTCTATATTTGCTAGTTAGTCATTCAATTGACTCTTAACCTTTTCCCTGTAGCCTCTTGATGGGTTTTTGGAAGCTCAAGCTCCAACTGCTATGGGATTTTCTGCAGCTTATAAGGTATCTGTTGCACCTATGCCACAGGTTCCATATGCTTCTAGTAAACAAGATGTGCCCTGCATATTTTTCCAGCAAGGGATTTGTCGAAAAGGTGATAAGTGTGGATTCATGCATGCACCAAGCTTTGTTTCTAACAACCCTACACAACCTCCGGTGTCTACTGCATCTAGTGAAACTTCAACTGTTAAGAAGGCATTTGGTGGGATTGAAAAGTCTGTGCAAGGCACAAAACTTTCACAAACAAATGCTCTGAAGCCTTGTGAACTACCTAAACCTGTGATAAAACTGGGAAATCCTCTGACTAAGAAAGATAATACCTTTGATGAGAAGGTACTGCCTCCAAATTCTGTCATAAACAGAGAGCATTCCAGGTACAAGCCACCAAGTGCTCCTCCAACCAATGACATTTCTTTCAGTGCCCCCAACAGAAAGCAGCAGCCCATTGGGATCGATGATCACAACAGCATGCAATACAAGGATGATGAAATTTCAAGGGAGCCTTCTCCTGGTTTTGATGTTCTTGTGGATGATGAGCTCAGAGGTTCAGATTATTATCATGGTGAAGATCATTATGGCGGAAGAAGGGAGAATGGGGGGAGAAATGAATATGACATGGTCGATTCTGCTGATTATGATTCAGTGGCAGATATTGACCGAGATATGTACCCTGATGTGCGTGGATATGACTCGTATGACAGGCTTCAGGGTCACTATGCTTGGGAGCAGCGTATAGCTTCTTCTGAGAGAATACCAGGGGGCTCAGCTCATCATGTAAGGAGACACTATGGTACAGTAGATAGCCCTGAACATGTTGAGATATCAGATCTGAGGCATCGGTTATCGAAGCATAGGAGGGGTAATGGTTTGAAATCTGTTATTGGTCATGACTTTTCAAGTGAAAAGCATGTTGAAGGTCGAGCCAACAAGAGCTCTAGGAGGGATGCACGCTATTTACCTTCACATGATAGTTCTCTTAATGGTGGTCGCCTTCGAGGAAGAATAAAGCTTCCAGTTCGATCATCTTCTCCAGATGATAGGGCTGATTTACGGTTGGATAGGGCTAGAGACCGTGGCAGATTGTCTTCAGAAAGGCCACAGCCGTACTCTTACCAAGGAAAGCCTCGAGACAGAATAAAGGGAAGAGTGCAAGAGGATATCAATAGTGATGGCAGAAACAACAGAGTTCCTCATATAAGGAGAGAGATAATAAATGTCAATAATTCTGACTTCCTGCGTCCTAAAAGTCTTGCAGAACTTAAAGGTAGGAAAACCGCTGAGAGCAATGAGCAACAACCCCCGAGAAAACGGAAGTTCCAAAAGCTTGATGGTGTGGAGGATCTATCATTTGAAGGACCAATGCCTTTAAAAGAAATTTTGAAGAGGAAAAGAGGGGGTGAAGGTAACATGTCATCTGGTGGGAGTGAAGACGATCAACATGAAAGAAAACACCAGACTGAGAGAACTTCCATGACTTCAGGGAGTGTGGATTTTCCTTCCTCTGTTACCAAGAACGGGTCTGACCTTCCTATTCAGAAGGAAGATTCTAAGCTTGTACCCAAATCAGCGGATCACCAATCTCCTTTGTACCGCAGTGAAAATGAACTTGAAGCTGAAGAAGAGATGGTTGTGGAAGGAGCAGGCGGCGACCAAGACCACAAAGGCTATGATCAGAGAGATGGACATGATGATGACTATGAGCCGGTTGAAGGTGAAGATTACAACTTCGACGAAGGTGACCCTGATGACGAATTCTTGGATGATGATGACGACGACTTTGCAAAGAAGTTGGGCGTTGTTCACTAATAAAAGTCAGGAGATTCGTCTGCTCTAAGCTGTATTTGTTTTCTATACATCTGTGAGCTCTTTTTAGGTTTAATGAGCAGATTTAAGAAGTGTAGGGTAACAAACTTTCTTTTTTCTTGGCCTTTGTACTATTAGAAACTTTTTCTCATGTATTTAAACTCTCTGAGGTGGATGGATAGTTTTCCACCAGTTAAGAGTTGCTGGGGGGTTAGGTTTGCCCAAAAGGGTCAAGACTGTATGTAACTTTTTAGAGTGTTAACAAAAAGTGCCTTTGCAGCTTTGCTATATCCTCTCCTAAAGTTGCTGGATCAGTTTAAAGCTTAATTGGAATTTTCCCCTAGCATAATGACTAGGGTGATTTGCACAAATTTGTTGTTTAGTCCTGCTATTAAAGTTCTGATCCAATTTTAAGAAGTTTTGGTATAAATATGATTGCAAGTCCTGGCTTTGGCATATCACCAGAAGTTCTGAATTTTGATGGATGGACAAATATTTGCCTTGCCACAAGTCCTTGTACCAATTGTTCACAAGTCTTGATGGACTATTAGAATTTCTAATGGGAGGCGGAAATTTTCCTTGCCACAAGTCCTAACGACTTTGGGACTAACTGTTCACAAGTCTTGACGGACTATTAGAATTTCTAAAGTTCACAAATCTTGACGGACTATTAGAATTTCTAAACTTCACAAGTCTTGACGGACTATTAGAATTTCTAATGTTCACAAGTCTTTGAAGGACTATTAGAATTTCTAATGGATGGCAAGATATTTGCCTTGCCACAAGTCATTAGGACAGAATTTCTAATGTTCACAAGTCTTTGAAGGACTATTAGAATTTCTAATGGATGGGCAAGATATTTGCCTTGCCACAAGTCATTAGGACATTAATATAAGATTTGTCACAACTTTTACACAAATTCTGATGCATCAGTAAGAGTAGTTGCACAAAGATATGGTCTATATTTACAAAAATAAAATGGGAACAAAAACTAAACAGAGTCCTTAAAAAGATGATTCGAACTAAAATTCTTGTGAGGAAAGTGGAAATTGGGCTCTAATTATAATGAAGCCTACTCATTGAAGGTCAAACGAACCCCGAAGCAAGTAAACCCATCATTTTATCGATTTTCATGTGCTATAGTCCAAGATCTTTTTTGGTGATTCAGAATTCTGATGTCTTTTTTGCCCAAATTTTTTGTGGACGTCCGTTAAGACGTTAGCTATGGAGCTAGTTGTCCCTGACGGCCAAAACGACCCATTTTGAAGGTCAAACAAGCCACGAAGTAGGTAAACCCCCTATTTTACCGATTTTCATGTGCTATAGTCCATGAATTTTTGGTGATCCAAAATTCTGACTTCTTTGTTGCCGATTTTTTCGTGGACGTCCGTTAAAAACGTTAGCTATGGAGCCAGTTGGCCCTAAAGGCCAAAACGACCCATTTTCAAGGTCAAACGAGCCCCGAAGCAGGTATACCCATTTTGCCAATTTTTGTGTACTATAGTCCATGAATTATTGGTAATCCAGAATTTCGACGTCTTTTTTGCCCAAAATTTTCATGGATGTCCGTTAAGACATTATCTATGGCGCCCACTGGCCCTGACGGCCAAAACGGACCATTTTAAAGGTCAAACGAGTTCTGGAGCAGGTAAACCCCTCATTTTACCGATTTTGTGTGCTAAGTCCACGATCTTTTTTGGTGATCCAAAATTCGAACATCTTTTTTGCCCAAATTTTCATGGACGTTCATTAAGATGTTAACTAAGATTCAGTTCACCCTGACAGCAAAACGACCATTTTGAAGTCAAACGAGCCCTGGAGCAGGTAAACCCCCTTTTTATTGATTCTCGTGTGCTATACTCCACAATCTTTTTTGGTTATCCAGAGTTCTGACGTCTTTTTTGCCCAAAATTTTTGTGAAGGTCAGTTAAGACTTTAGCTATGGAGCCAGTGGGCTTGACGGACAAAACGTCCAATTTTGAAGGTCAAACAAGCCCCGATGCAGGTTAACCCCCTAGTTTACCGATTTCGTGTGCTATTGTTCATGGATTTTTGGTGATCCGGAATTTCGACGTCTTTTTGCCCAATTTTTTTGTGGATGTCTCCGTTAAGACGTTAACTATGAAGCCAGTTAGCCCCGATGACCAAAATTTCCCATTTTCAAGGTTAAATGAGCCTCGAAGCAGGTATACCCCATTTTGCTGATTTTAGTGTACTATAGTCCATAGATTTTTGGTGATCAAGAAATCAAACGTCTTTTTTTCAA
Organism: Solanum lycopersicoides; assembly: GCA_022817965.1. Lineage (NCBI taxonomy): Eukaryota > Viridiplantae > Streptophyta > Magnoliopsida > Solanales > Solanaceae > Solanum > Solanum lycopersicoides. The sequence goes on from CM040618.1 coordinate 3,321,718, forward strand.
TTTTTTGTGGACGTCCGTTAAAACATTATCTATGGAGTTAGTTGGGCCGAATGGCCAAAACAGACCATTTTAAAAGCCAAACAAGCCTTGAAGCAGGTAAGTTCTCATTTTATCGTTTTTTGTGTGCCATCGTCCACGATCTTTTTTGGTGACCCAGAATTCCAACTTTTTTGTGGATATCCGTTAAGACGTTAGCTATGGAGCTCATTAGCCCTGACGGCCAAAACGACCTATTTTGAAGGTCAAATGAGCCCCGAAGCAGGTAAACCCCCCATTGTACCGATTTTATGGAGCCAGTTGGTCGTAACGGCCAAAACGATCAATTTTCAAGGTCAAACAAGCACCGAAGCATGTATACCCTATTTTGCCGATTTTCGTGTACTATATAGTCCACATATTTTTGGTGATGCAGAATTTCGACGTTCTTTTTGCCTAAATTTTTCATGGACGTTCTTTAAGACATTCTCTATGGATCCAGTTGGCCTTAACGACCAAACGTACTATTTGATGGTCAAACGAGCCCAAAGCAGGTAAACCTCTCATTTACCAATTTTCGTCTGCTATAGTCCACAATCTTTTTTGGTGATTCAGAATTCTGACGTCTTTTTTGGCCTAATTTTTTATGGATGTCCGTTAAGACGTTAGCTATGGAGCCAATTGGCCCTAACGGTCAAAACAACCCATTTTGAAGGTGAAACGAGCCCCGAAGCAGGTATATCCCATTTTGCCAATTTTCGTGTACTATATAGTCCATGGATTTTTGGTGTTCCAGAATTCTGACGTTTTTTTTGCCCAAATTATTCATGTACGTCTGTTAAGATGTTATCTATGGAGCCAGTTGACCCTGACGGCCAAAACAGACCATTTTGAAGGTCAAACCAGCCCCGGAGCAGGTATACCCCTCATTTTACCAATTTTTGTGTGCTATAGTCCACAATATTTTTTTGGTGATCCAGAATTCTGACGTCTTTTTTGCCTAAAGTTTTGTTGTACGTCCGTTAAGACGTTAGATATGGATCCAGTTGGCCTTGACGGCCAAATCAATCCATTTTGAATGTCAAATGAGCCCCAAAGCAGGTAAACTCCTAATTTTACAGATTTTCGTGTGCTCTAATCCATGGATTTTTGGTAATCTAGAATTTTAACGTCTTTTTCCCCCAAATTTTTCGTGGACGTTTGTTATGAAGTTAGCTATGGAGCCAATTTGCCCTTTCAGCCAAAACGGACCATATTCAAGGTCAAACGAGCCCCGAAGTAGGTATACCCATTTTGCCTATTTTCGTGTACTATATAGTCCATGGATTTTTGGTGATCCGGAATTTCAATATCTTTTTTGCCTAAAATTTTCATGGATGTCCTTTAAGACGTTATCGATGGAGCCAGATGACCCTAAAGGCCAAAAAAGACCATTTTGAAGGTTAAACGAGCCCCGGACCAGGTAAACCCCTCATTTTACCGATTTACATGTGCTATAGTCCATGATATTTTTTGGTGATCCAGAATTATGACGTCTTTATTGCCCAGTTTTTTGTGGACTTCCGTTAAGACATTAGATATGGATCCGGTTGACCCTGACGGTCAAAACGATCCATTTTGAAGGTCCAACGAGTCCCGAAGCGGGTAAACCCCCAATTTCATGATTTTCGTGTGTTATATATATAGTCCATGGCTTTTTGGTGATCCAAAATATTGGCACTTTTTTGCTCAAATTTTTCTTGGACGTCCGTTAAGACGTTAGCTATGGACTCACTTGGCCGTGACGACCAACATGACCCTTTTTTAAGGTCAAACGAGCCCTGAAGCAGATATATCTCATTTTGCCTATTTTCGCGTACTATAGTCCATGTATTTTTGGTGATTTAGAATTTCGACGTCTTTTCTACCCAAATTTTTCATGGACGTCTATTGAGAAGTTATCTATGGAGAATGTTGGCCATGACGACAAAATAGACCATTTTGAAGTTCAAATGAGCCCCGGAGCAGGTAAACCCTTTATTATTATCGATTTTAGTGTGCTATAGTCAACGATCTTTTTTGGTGATCCTAAATTACGATGTATTTTTGCCCAATTTTTGTGAACTTCCGTTAATACGTTAGCTATGGAGCCAGTTGACCTTCACGTCCAAAATGACCCATTTTGAAGGTCAAATGAGCCCCGAAGCAAGTAAACCCCCATTTTTATCAATTTTGGTGTGTTATAATCCATCGATTTTTGGTGATCCGAAATTACTACGCCTTTTTCCCCAATTTTTTCATGGATGTCCATTAAGATGTTATCAATGGAGCCAGTTGGCCCTGACGGCCAAAACAGACCATTTTGAAGGTTAAACGAGCCCCAGAGCAGGTAGTCCACAATCTTTTTTGGTGATCTAGAATTCTGACATCGTTTTTGCGCATTTTTTTTTGTGGACGTCCGTTAAGACCTTAGTTATGGAGCTAGTTTGTCCTGACGGTCAAAATGACCCATTTGGAAGGTCAAACTAGTCCGGAAGCAGATAAATCTCCTAATTTACTGATTTTCATGTGCTATAGTGCATGTATTTTTAGTGATTCGGAATTCTGACTTTTTTTTGCCTAAATTTTTTGTGGATGTCTGTTAAGAAGTTAGTTATGGATCCAATTGGCCTTTACGACAAAAATGACCCATTTTCAAGGTCAAACGAGGCCCCGAAGAAGGTATACCTCATTTTGCCAATTTTCGTGTACTATAGTCCATGAATTTTTGGTGATTCAGAATTCCGACGTCTTTTTAGCCTAAATTTTTTATATACGTCCGTTAAGACATTATCTATGGAGTCAGTTGGCCATGTAAGCCAAAATGAACTATTTTGAAGGTTAAACAGGCTCAAGAGCAGGTAAACCCCTCATTTTATCGATTTTCGTGTGCTATAGTCCACGATCTTTTTGGATGATCTAAAATTCCGATGTTTTTTTGCCCAAATTGTTTGTGGACGTCCATTAAGACGTTAGCTATGGATCCAATTGTCCCTGACGGTCAAAACAATCCATTTTGAAGGTCAAACGGGCCCCGGAGCAAGTAAAGCCTTAATTTTACTGATTTTTGTATGTTATAGTCCATGAATTTTTATTTATCTGGATTTTATTTTTTTTTGCCTAAATTTTTTGTGAACGTCCGTCATGACATTTGCTATGGTGCCAGTTGGCCCTGATGGCATAACAAACCATTTTGAAGGTCAAACGAGCCTCGAAGCTGGTATACCCCATTTGCCAATTTCGTGTACTATAGTCCATATATTTTTGGTGATTCAGAATTTCGACGTCTTTTTTGCCCAAAATTTTCATTGCCGTCTATTAAGACGTAATCTATGGAGCAGTTGACCCTGACGGCCAAACTGGACCATTTTAAAGGTTAAACGAGCCCTGGAGCAGGTAAACCCTCTATTTTTATCATTTTTGTGTGCTAGTCCACGATCTATTTTGGTGATCCAGAATTCTGACGTATTTTTTGCCCAATTGTTTGTGGACGTCCATTAAGACGTTAGCTATAGAGCCAGTTGGGCGTGAAAGCCAAAACGACCCATATTTAAGGTCAAACAAGCCCCGAAGCAGGTAAACCCCAATTTTACCAATTTTCGTGTGCTGTAGTCTATGGATTTTTTGGTGATACAAAATTTCGACGTTTTATTTGCCTAAAATTTTTGTGGACGTTCGTTAAGACGTTAGCTATGAAGACAGTTGACCTTGACGGCCAAAACGACCCATTTTGAAGGTCAAACAAGCCCTGAAGAAGGTATACCCTATTTTGTCGATTTTCTTGTACTCTAATCCATGAATTTTTGCTGATCCAAAATTTCTACGCCTTTTTTCCCCAATTTTTTCGTGAAAGTCTATTAAGATGTTATCTATGGAGCAAGTTTTCCCTAACGGTCCAAACAAACCATTTTGAAGGTTAAACGAACCTCGAAGCAGGTAAGTCCCTTATTTTACCAATCTTCGTGTGCTATAATCCACGATTATTTTTGGTAATCTAGACCTACGACGTTTTTTTTGCCCAAAAGTTTTGTGGATGTCCGTTAAGATGTTTGCTATGGATCCAATTAGCCCTTACAGCTAAAACGATGCATTTTCAAGGTCAAACAAGCCCTGAAGCAGGTAAACCCCCAATTTTATCGATTTTCGTGTACTATAGTCCATGAATTTTTGGTGATATGAAATTCTAACGTCTTTTTTGCCCAATTTTTTGTGGACATTCGTTAAGACGTTAGCTATGGAGTCAGTTGGCCCTAAAAGCCAAAACGACTCATTTTCAACGTTAAACGAGTCCCGAAGCAGGTATATCCTCTTTTATTGATTGTACTTAGTCCATGGATTTTTGGTGATTCAAAATTCTGACATCTTTTTTGCCCAAACTTTTCATGGACGCCCGTTAAGAGGTTATCTATGGAGCTAGTTAGCCCTAACAACCAAACAGACCATTTTGAAGATCATATGAGCCCACAGTAGGTAAACCCCTCATTTTACTGATTTTCGTGTGCTATAGTCCACGATATTTTTTAGTGATCCAGAATTTCAACATCTTTTTTCTCCAAATATTTTGTGGACGTATGTTGAGATGTTAGCTATGGAGCCAATTGGTCCTAACAGCCATAGCCACCCATTTTGAAGGTCAAACGAGTTTCGAATCAGGTAAAACCCCTATTTTACTGATTTTCTTTTAGTATAGTCCATGAATTATTGGTGATCCGATGTTTCAACGTCTTTTTTGCTCAAATTTTTCATGGATATCCTTTAAGACGTAGCAACGGAGCCAGTTGGCCCTAAAGCTAAAACGACCCATTTTGAAGGTTAAACGAGCCTCGAAGCAGGTAAATCCCCCATTTTATCAATTTTCGTGTACTATAATCCATGAATTTTTGGTGATCTGGAATTCTGATGTCTTTTTTTCCAAAATTTTCGTGAACGTTAGTAGCTATGGAGCCAATTGGCCTTAAAGTCCGAAATGACCCATTTTAAACGCCAAATGAGCCCCGAAGTAGGTATACCCTCTTTTGTCATTTTTTTTGTACATTAGTCCATGTATTTTTGTTATTCACAATTTCGATGTCTTTTTTGTCCAAAATTTTTACGGAATCCCGTTAAGATGTTATTTATGGAGCTATTTGGCCATGACGGCCAAAACAGACCATTTTGAAGGTCAAACGAGTCCCAGAGCAAGTGAATCCCTCATTTTATTGATTTTCTTATGGTACAGTCCACAATCTTTTTTGGTGATCCAAAATTTAGATGTCTCTTTTGCTAGAATTTTTTATGGATGTCCGTTAAGAAGTTATCTATAGAGCCAGATGACTCTGAAGGCCATAATGACCCATTTTGAAGTTCAAATGAGCCCCGAAGCAGATAAATCTGCGTTTAGGTGCTTTGGGGCTCGTATGAACTTTAAAATGCAAAATTTTCCCCGCGGGGTGAACTGGTTCCATTTTTAAGGTCTTAACAGGCGTCTATGAATAATTTCGATCATTTTGGTTCGGTATTTCTGGATAAAAAAAATCATGGTCTATAGCACATAAAAATTGATAAAATCACCCATTGCCTGTTTTGGGGCTCGTTTGAACTTGAAAATGCACCATTTCTCCCCGCGGGACGATGTAGTTCTACTTCGAAGTTCATAACGGACGTCCACGAATTTTTTTAGCCATTTTGTTTCGGGATTTGTGGATAAAAAAAACATCCATGGGCTATAGCACACTAAAATCAGTAAAATCTGCCTTTGCCGGCTTTAGATCTCATTTAAACTTAAAAATACATCATTTTTCCATGCGGGATGAACTAGTTCCATTTCTAAGGTTTGAATCAATTTCTATGAAAAATTTCGGCCTTTTTGTTTCAAGATTTCCGAGTCAATAAAAAAATTCATATAGCACACGAAAATCGGAAAAATATGCTTTTGCCTGCTTTGGAGCTCGTTTGAACTTGAATATGTACCATTTTTTCTCCGCGGGATGAACGACTTTTATTTTTAGGTCTTAACGACCGTCCATGAAATTTTTTTGGCCAATTTGTTTCGAGGTTCCCAGATAAAAAAAAAACATGGGATATAGCACATGAAAATCGATAAAATATGCCTTTGCATGCTTCGGGGCTCGTTAGAACTTTAAAATGCACCATGTTTCGCGCGAAACAAACTGGTTCTATTTCTAAGGTCTTAAAGGACGTACATGAAAAATTTCGTCCATTTTGTTTTGGGATTTTTGAATAAAAAAATCCATGGGCTATAGCACACAAAAATTGGTAAAATCTACATTTGTCTGCTTTGGAACTTGTTTGAACTTGAAAATGCATTATTTTTTCCCGTGGGACGAACTGGTTCTATTGCTAAGGTCTTAGCGAACTTCCATGAAAACTTTCTGTCATTTTGTTACAAGATTTTGGGATAAAAAAAATCCATGGGCTATAGCACACGAAAATCGATAAAATCTGCTTTTGCATGCTTTGTGGCTGATTTGACCTTAAAAATGCACCATCTTCCCTGTTGGACGAACTGGTTCTATTTCTAAGGTCTTAACGGACATATATGAAAAATATCGATCATTTCATTTTGGGATTTTTGGATAAAAAAAATCCATGGGCTCTAGTACACGAAAATTGGTAAAACCTGCCTTTGCCTGATTACGGGCTCGTTTGAACTTTAAAATTCACCATTTTCCCCGCAGGGCGAACTGACTCCATTTCTAAGGTCTTAACACACGTCCCTGAAAATTTTTGGTCATGTTATTTTGCGATTTCCGGATAAAAAAAATTCATGGGCTATAGAACACGAAAATTGGTAAAATTTGCATTTGTCTGATTTGGGACTCATTTGAACTTGAAAATGCACCATTTTTCCCTGCGAGCGAACTGCTTCTATTTCTAAGGTATTAACAGACGTACATGAAAAATTTCAGCCATTTTATTGATATTTCTTGATAAAAAAAATTCATGGTCTATCGCACATGAAAATCGATAAAATCTATTTTTGCCTGCTTTGGGGCTCGTTTGAACTTGAATATGCATCATTTTTCCTTGCGGGATGAACTGGTTCCATTTCTAAGGTCTTAACGGACGTCCATGAAAAATTTTAGCCATTTTGTTTGGGGATTTTTGGATTAAAAAAAATTCATGGGCTATATAGGACACGATAATCGATAAAATCTGTATTTGCGTGTTTTGAGGCTCGTTTGAGCTTTAAAATGCAGTATTTTTCCCTGCAGGACGAAATGGTTCTATTTCTAAGACACTAACGGAAGTCCATGAAATTTTTTGACCATTTTGTTTCTAGATTTTCAGATCAAAAAAATCTATGAGCTATAGCGAAGGAAAGTCGGTAAAATCTTCCTTCGCCTGCTTTGGGGCTCCTTTGAACTTGACAATGCAGTATTTATTTTCCGCGAGACGAATTAGTTCTATTTCTATGTCTTAAAGGTCATCCATGAAATATTTCAGCTATTTTGTTTTGGGATTTGTGGATAAAAAATATCAATGGGTTATAGCATACGATAATCGATAAAATCTGTCATTGCCTGCTTTAGGGAGCGTTTGAACTTGAAATGCACTATTTTTTCCCCGTGGGACGAACTTGTTCCATTTCTAAGGTATTAACAGACGTTCATTAATTTTTTTTAGCAATTTTGTTTTGAGATTTCTGGATAAAAAATTGTCCATGAGTTATAGCACACGAAAATTGGTAAAACTTTGCCTTCGCCTACTTGGAACTCATTTGAACTTCAAAATGCACCATATTCCCTGCGGGCGAACTGTTTCCATTTCTAAGGTCTTAACGGACGTTCATAAAAAATTTCCACCATTTTATTTCGAGATTTCCTGATCAATAAATATTCATGAGCTATAGCACACGAAAATCGGTAAAAATCTATCTTTGCCTACTTTGAGGCTCGTTTAAACTTTAAAATGCAACATTATTCCCCGCGGGATGAACTGATTCCATTTGTGAGGTCTTAACGAACGTTCATGAAAAACTTCGACCATTTTATTTTGGGATTTTTGGATAAAAAAAAATTAATGGGCTATAGCAAACAAAAATCCGTAAAATATGTCTTTGCCCTTTTTGGAGCTGGTTTGAACTTGAAAATGCACTATTTTCCCCCGTGGGATGAACTGATTCTATTTCTAAGGTATTAAAAGAAGTCCATGAAAAATTTCGGACATTGTTTTTTGGTATTTCCACATAAAAAAATCAATGGGCTATAGCATACAAAAATCGGTAAAATCTGTCTTTGCCATCATTGGGGCTTGTTTAAACTTGAAAATGCACCATTTTCCCCGCGAGACGAACTGTTTCCATTTCTAAGATCTGAACAGACGTTCATAAAAAATTTCGGTCATTTTGTTTTGGCATTTACAGATTAAAAAAAATTCATGGGCTATAGCACACGAAAATCGATAAAATTTGCTTTTTCATGCTTTGGGGCTCATTTGAACTTGAAAATGCACCATTTTTTTCCACGTGACGAACTTGTTCCATTTCTAAGGTCTTAACGGACTTCCAAGAAAAATTTCAGCCATTTTGTTTTGAGATTTCTGGATAAAAAAATATCAATGGGCTTTAGCACATGAAAATCGATAAAATCTTCCTTGCCTACTTTAGGGCTCGTTTGAACTTGAAAATGCATCATTTTTTCACGCGGGAAAAAATGATTACATTTGTAAGGTCTTAACGAACGTCCATGTAAAAACTTTGACCATTTTTTTCGGAATTTTCAGTTAAAATACTCCATGGGCTCTTAACAAATGAAAATCCGTCAAATCTGCCTTTGCTTTCTTTGAAACTCGTTTAAACTTGAAAATTCATATTTTTTCCCGCGGGATGAACTTTTCATTTCTAAGGTCTTAATGGACGTTCGTGAAAAATTTCAGTTATTATTTTTTGGGATTTTCAGATAAAAAAAATCCATGGTCTATAGCACACAAAAATTGATAATTTTTTTTCCCCTTTTTTTGGGCTCGTTTGAACTTAAAAATGCATCATTTTTCTCCGCGGGATGAGCTGGTTCCATTTCTAAGGTCTAAACAGAGATCCATGAAAAATTTAAACCATTTTATTTTTGGATTTCCCGGATTAAAAAAAATCCATGGACTATAGCACACGAAAATCGGTAAAATATACATTTGCTTGCTTTGGGCTCGTTTGAATTTTAAAATACACCATTTTTTCCCGTAGGCGAACTGGTTCTATTTCTAAGGTTTTAACAGACGTTCATTAAAAATTTCGGCCATTCTGTTTTATGATTTTTGGATAAAGAAAATCCATGAGTTATAAAACACGAAAATCGATAAAAGCTTCCTTTCTCTACTTTGGGCTTGTTTGAACTTGAAAATGCACTATTTTTCCACACGGAACAAACCTATCCCATTTATAAGGTCTTAATGGACGCCCATGAAATTTTTTGGTTATTTTATTTTGGGATTTCCGGATTAAAAAAATACATGGGCTATAGCACACGAAAATCAATAAATCTGGCTTTGCCTGCTTTGGGTCTTGTTTGAACTGTAAAGTACCCCATTTTTCCCGCTTGATGAACTGGTTCCATTTCTAAGGTCTTTACCAACGTCATGAAGAATTTCGGCCATTTTGTTTCTAGATTTTCGAATAAAAACATCCATGGGCTATAGCACACGAAAATCGATAAAATTTGTCTTTGCCTGCTTTGGCGCTTGTTTGAACTTGAATATGCACCATTTTTCCCCTCGAGACGAACTAGTTCTATTTCTAAAGTCTTAACGGACGTCCATGAAAATTTTTGGCCATTTTATTTTGGAATTTTTGGATCAAAAAATTTCATACTTTAGCACACGAAAATTAGTAAAATCTGTCTTTGCCTGCTTTTAGGGCTCGTTTGAACATTAAAATGCACTATTTTCCCTGCGGGATGAAATGGTTTCATTTCTAAGGTCTTATCGGATGTCCAAGAAAAATTTAGGCCATTTTATTTTGGGATTTCCGGTTTAAAAAAAATCCATGGGCTATAGCATAAAAATTGATAAAATATGCCTTTGCTTGCTTTGAGGCTCGTTTGAATTTAAAAATGCACCATTTTTCTCCGCGGGACGAACTGGTTCCATTTCTAAGGTTATAAGATACATCCATAAAAAATTTCGGCCATTTTGTTTTAGGATTTATGTCTAAAAAAATCTATGGGCTAGCACACGAAAATTGGTAAAATCTATCATTGCGTGCTTTGGGGCTAGTTTGAGCTTGAAAATGCATCATAATTCCTCGTGGGACGAACTGGTTCCATTTCTAAGGTCTTAAGGGAGGCCCATGAAAATTTTTGGCCATTTGGTTTTGGAATTTACATATTAAAAAAAAAATCTATAGGTTATTACATTCGAAAATCGGTAAAATCTGTCTTTCTCTACTTTAAGGCTCGTTTGAACTTTAAAATGCACAACTTTTCTCCGCTGGAGGAACTAGTTCCATTTCTAAGGTCTTAATGGACGTCCATTAAAAATATTGACCACTTTGTTTTGAGATTTCTAGATTAAAAAAATTCATGAGTATAGAACACGAAAATCGTTAAAATTTGTCTTTGCCTGATTTGGGACTCGTTTGAACTTGAAAATGCATTATTTTTCCCGCGGTACAAACTTGTCCCATTTCTTAGGTCTTAACTGATGTACATGAAAAATTTTGACCATTTTTTTGAGATTTTCAGATAAAAAAATCAATGGGCTATAGCACACAAAAATCGGCAAGCCTTTGCCTACTTTGGGCTCGTTTGAACTGTAAAGTACACCATTTTCCCTCTGGATGAACATATTTCATTTCTAAGGTCTTTATCGACGTCATCAAGAATTTCGGTCATTTTGTTTCAAAATTTCTCAATAAAAAAATTTCATGGGCTATAGCACACGAAAATCGATAGAATCTGTCTTTGCCTGCTTTGGCGCTCGTTTGAACTTTAAAATGCACCATTCCCTCCTCCCCCCCCTCGAGACGAACTAGTTCTATTTCTAAGGTCTTTACGGACGTCCATGAAATTTTTTGGCAATTTTTATTTTGGGATTTCCGAATCAAAAAGATTCATGGGATATAACACACAAAAATCGGTGAAATCAATCTTTGCCTTCTTTGGGGGGCTCGTTTGAACTTTAATATGCACCATTTTCCTCGCGAGATAAACCGATTTCATTTCTAAGGTCTTATCGGACGTCCAGGAAAATTTTTGGACATTTTGTTTTGAGATTTTCAGATTTAAAAAATCCATGGGCTATAGCACACGAAAATCAATAAAATGTGTCTTTGCTTACTTTGAGGCTCGTTTGAATTTGAAAATGCACCATTTTTCTCCACGGGATAAACTGGTTCAATTTCTAAGGTCTTAACGTACGTCCATGAAAAATTTCGGTCATTTTATTTTGAGATTTCTAGATTAAAAAAATTCATGGGCTATAGCACACGAATTGATAAAATCTATCTTTGCCTGTTTTGGGGCTCGTTTGAGCTTGAAAAAGGAATCATAATCTCTCGCGGGACGAACTGGTTTTGTTTCTAAGGTCTTACCGGATGTCCATGAATTTTTTTGGCTATTTGGTTTTGGGATTTTCAGATAAAAAAAAATCTATAGGTTATAGCATTTGAAAATCGGTTAAATCTATCTTTCTCTGCTTTAGGGCTCGTTTGAACTTGAAAATGCAACATTTTTCTCCGTAGGCAGAATTAGTTCCATTTCTAAGGTCTTAATGGACGTCCATTAAAAATATCTACCATTTTATTTCAAGATTACTAGATAAAAAAAAATACATGGCCTATAATACAAGAAAATTGGTAAAATCTAATTTTGCGTAATTTAGGGCTCGTTTGAACCTGAAAATGTAGCATTTGTTTTCCAATGGGATGAACTAATTCAATTTCTATGATCTTAAAGGATGTCCATGAAAAATTTCGGTCATTTTGTTTCGGGATTCTCGAATAAAAAAAAAATCCATGGACTATAGCAAACGAAAAATCTGTAAAATCTACCTTTGCCTTATTTGAGGCTCGTTCGAACTTAAAAATTCACCATTTTTCCCGCGGGGCGAACTTGTTTCATTTCTAAGGTCTTAACGGAGTTAATGACAATTTTTAATATTTAATTTACAAGATTTCTGGATCAAAAAAATTCATGGGCTATAGAACAGGAAAATCGATAAAATTTGTCTTTGCCTACTTTGGGATCATTTGAACTTTAAAACGCACCATTTTCCCCCTTGTGATGAACTGGTTCCATTTCTACGATCTTAATAGACGTCCATGAAAAATATTGGTCATTTTATTTGTGTAATTCTGGATTAAAAAAATCCATGGGTAGCACACGAAAATCTATAAAATCTGTCTTTGCATGCTTTAGAGCTTGTTTAAACTTGAAAATGCACCATTTTTTCCCGCGGGCGAACTGGTTCCATTTCTAAGGTCTTAACAGACGTCCATGAAAAATTTTGGTAATTTTGTTTTGGGATTTCTGGATAAAAAAATCCATGAGCAATAGCACACGAAAATTAGTAAAATCTTCATTTGCCATCTTTGGGGCTCGTTTGAACTTGAAATTGCATCATTTTTCTCCGCAGATGAACTGGTTCAACTCCTATGATCTTAACGAACGTCCATGAAAAATTTCGGCCATTTTTTTCAGAATTTCCAAATAAAAAAATTCATGGGCTATATAGCACACGAAAATCAGTAAATTTTTCTGTTCCTGCTTTAAGCTCGTTTGAAGTTGTAAATGCACTATTTTTTTCCAGCGGAAAAAAATTGTTCCATTTCTATTGTTTTAACAGACATCCATACAAAATTTGGTCATTTTATTTCAGGATTTTCGGATTAAAATAATTCACGGGCTATAGCACATGAAAATCGATAAAATCTTCATTTGCGTGCTTTAGGGCTCGTTTAAACTTGAAAATGCACATTTTTATCCCGTGGGACGAACTAGTTTCATTTCTAAGGTTTTAACGGACGTTCATGAAAATCTGTTGTCCATTTTCTTTCAAGATTTCCGGATTAAAAAAATTCATTGGCTAAAGTACACGAATATCGATAAAATCTATCTTTGCCTGCTTTGGGGCTCGTTTGAACTATAAAATGACCCATTTTTCACCCCGGAATGAACTGATTCCATTTCTAAGGTTTTAATCAAAGTCCATGAAAGATTTTGACCATTTTATTTCAAGATTTCTGGATAAAGAAAATACATGGGCTTTGACACACGAAAATCGATAGAATATGTCTTTGCCTGCTTTGGGCTCGTTTGAACTTGAATATGCACAATTTTTCCGTGCGGGATGAACTGCTTCAATTTCTAAGTCTTAACGGAGATTCATGAAAAATTTCAGCCATTTTAATTCGAGATTTCTGGATAAATAAAAATTCATAGGCTATAGCACAACAAAATCGAATAAATGTGCCATTGCGTGCTTTGGAGCTCGTTTGAACTTAAAAATGCACCACTTTTCCAAGCGGGACGAACTGGTTCCTTTTTTTAAGATCTTAACGGACGTCCAAGATAACTTTCGGCCATTTTGTTAAAGAATTTTCGGATAAAAAAAATATATGGGCTATAGCATACGAAAATCAATAAAATATGTCTTTGCCTACTTTGAGCTCGTTTGAATTGGAAAATGCATTATTTTCCCGAGGGATGAATTGGTTCCATTTCTAAGGCTAACGGAAGTCTATGAAATATTTGGGCCCTTTTAATTCGGAATTTCTGGATAAAAAATCCTTAGGCTATAGCACACAAAAATTGATAAAATTTACTTTTGCGTGCTATGAGGCTCGTTTGAGTATGAAAATGCATCATTTTTCCCCGCGAGACGAATTAGTTCCATTTTTAAGGTCTTAACGGACGTCCATGAAAATTTTTGGCCATTTTGTTTTGAAATTTCCAGTTCAAACAAATTAATGGGCTATAACACACAAAAATCGACAAAAATTGACTTTACCTGATTTGGAGCTCGTTTGAACTTGAAAATGCAGCATTTTTCCCTGCGGGATAAACTAGTTCCATTTATACGGTCTTAAACAACCTCCATGAAAAATTTCGGCCATTTTATTTCAGAATTTTCGGATAAAGAAATCCATAGGCTGTAGCACACGAAAATAGGTAAAATCTTCCTTTGCCTGCTTTGGGGCTCGTTTGAACGTGAATATGCACTATTTTACCCTGCGCGACGAACTGATTCCATTTCTAGGTTTTAACAGTCCATGAAAAATTTTGGCCATTTTATTTCGAGATTTATTGATTAAAAAAAATTCATTGGCTATAGCACACAAAAATCGATAAAAACTACATTTACCTACTTTGGGGCTCGTTTGAGCTTGAAGATGCACCATAATTCCTTGCGGGACTAACTGGTTCCATTTCTATGGTCTTAACGGACGTCCATGAAAAATTTCAGTCATTTGATTTTGGAATTTTCAGATCAAAAAAAATCCATAGGCTATAGCATTCGAAAATCGGTAAAATATATTTTTCTCTATTTTAGGGCTTGTTTGAACTTGAAAAAGCACCATTATCCTCCGCAGGATGAACTAGTTCCATTTCTAAGGTCTTAATGGACGTCAATGAAAAATGTCGACTATTTTGTTTTGAGATTTCTGGATTAAAATAAATCCATGGACTATAGCACAAAAAAATTGGTAAATTCTGTCTTTGCCTAATTTGTCGCTCGTTTGAACTTGAAAATGCACCATTTTCCCCACGAACTAATTCCATTTTTATGGTATTAAAGGACATTCATGAAAAACTTCGGCCATTTTGCTTCGGAATTTGCAGATAAAAAAAATTAATGGGCTAAAGCAAACGAAAATCCGTAAAATTTGTCTTTGCCTTCTTTGAGGCTCGTTTGAACTTGAAAATGCACAATTTTCTCCCGTGGGACAAACTTGTTCCATTTCTAAGGTCTTATCGAACGTCCAAGTAAAATTTAGGCCATTTTATCTTGGGATTTTGGATTTAAAAAAATCCATGGGCTGTAGAACGAGAAAGTCGATAAAATCTGTCTTCGATATCTTTGGGGCTCATTTGAATTTTAGAATGCACTATTATTCTCCTCGGGACGAACTGCTCCATTCCTAAGGTCTTAATTGACGTCCATGAAAACTTTTGACCATTTGATTTTGGGATTTCTGGATAAAATAAAATTCATGGGCTATAGCACCTAAAAATCGGTAAAAGTGTCTTTGACTGCTTTGAGGCTCGTTTGAACTTGAAAATGCATCATAATTCCTCACGAGACGAATTGGTTCCATTTCTAAGGTCCTAATGTACGTACATTCAAAATTTTGGCTATTTGGTTTTGGAATTTACAGATAAAAAAAATACATGGGCTATGCACACAAAAATCAGTAAAATCTGTCTTTCTCTACTTTAAGGCTCGTTTGAATTTAAAAATGCACCATATTTCAATGCGGGAGGAACTAGTTTCATTTCTAAGGTCTTAATGGACATCCATGAAAAATCGACCATTTTATATCAGGATTTTTGGATAAATGTTTTTTGGGCTATAGCACACGAAAATCGATAAAATTTATCTTTGCAAGCTTTGGGGCTCGTGTGAACTTGAAAATGTACCATTTCCCCCCCGGGACGAACTAATTTCATTTTTAAAGTTTTATAGGACGTCCATGAAAAACCCCGGCCATTTTATTTTGAGATTTTTGGAGAAAAATACTCATGTGCTATAGCAAATGAAAAATTCGTAAAATCTGCCTTTGCCTTCTTTGGAAGTCGTTTGAACTTGAAAATTCATCATATTTCCCCACGAGATGAACTTGTTTCATTTCTAAGGTCTTAACGCACGTCCATGAAAAATTTCGATTATTTTTTTCAAGATTTCCAGACAAAAAAAAATTCATAGGCTATAGAACACAAAAATCGGTAAAATCTGTCTTTGCCTTCTTTGGGGCTCGTTTGAACTTGAAAATGCACCACTTTTCCATTCGGGATGAAATTTGTTCTGTTTCTAAGGTCTTAACGAATGTCCATGAAAAATTTCGGCCATTTTATTTTGGATTTTCGGATTAAAAAAAGTTCATGGGTTATAGCACACAAAAATCGATAAGATCTTGCTTTGCCTGCTTTGGAGCTTGTTTGAACTTAAAAATATACAATTATTCCCCGCGGGTGAACTAGTTCCATTTCTAAGGTCTTAACAGACGTCCATGAAAATTTTGGTCATTTTATTTTGGTATTTCCATATAAAAAATCTATCGGTTATAGCATACGAAAATTTGTAAAATCTGTGTTTGCCTGCTTTGGGGCTCGTTTGAACTTGAATATTCACCATTTTTTCCCGTGGGACGAACTAGTTTCATTTCTAGGTCTTCACGAAAGTCCTTGAAAATTTTGGGCCATTTTGTTTCAAGATTTATGGATAAAAAAAAATCATGGGCTATAACATACGTCCATGAAATTGGCCATTTTATTTTGGGATTTTGGGATCAAAAAAATTCATGGACTATAGCGCATGAAAATCGGTAAAATCTGCCTTATTTGCTTTAGGGCTCGTTTGAACTTGAAAATGCAGTATTTTTCCCCGCAGGACGAACTAGTTAAATTTCTAAGATTCTAACGGACGTCCATGAAAAATTTTGGTCATTTAATTCGGGATTTTTGGATAAAAAAAATTCATGGGATATAGCACACAAAAATTGGTAAAATCTGCCTTTGTCTGCTTTGGGGCTCGTTTGAAATTGAAAATGCATCATTTTTTTCCGCGGAGGAACAGGTTCCATTTCAATGTCTTTTATGAACATCCATGAAAAATTTCGGCAATTTTTTTTGGGAATTCTGAATCAAAAAATTTCATGGACTATAGTAGATGAAAATCGGTAAAAGCTGCCTCTGCCTGCTTTGGGGCTCGTTTGAACTTGAAAATGCACCATTTTTTCCACGGGACGAACTGGTTTCATTTCTAAGGTCTTAACGGACGTCAATGAAAAATTTTCGCCAATTTGTTCTGAGATTTCTGAATCAAAAAAATTCATGGGTTATAGTACACGAAAAATGGTAAAATCTGTATTTGCCATCTTTGGGGCTAGTTTCAACTTGAAAATGCACCATTTACCCCCGCGGGACAAACTGGTTAGATTTCTAAGCCCTAAACAGACGTCCTTGAAAAATTTCAGTCATTTTGTTTTTGCATTTCCGAATCAAAAAAATCCATGGTCTATAGCATACGAAAATTGGTAAAATCTGCATTTGCCTGCTTTGGACTCGTTTGAACTTGAAAATGAACCATATTTTCCCGTTGAACGAATTGGTTCCATTTCTAAGATCTTCAAGGACGTCCACGAAAATTTGTCATTTTATTTGAACTTGATAATGCACCATTTTTCTCTGCGGGACAAACTTGTTCGATTTTTAAGGTCTTTACAGACCTCCATGAATAATTGTCCATTTTGTTTTGGAATTTTTGGATAAAAAAAAATTGTGGGCTATTGCACACGAAAATCGATAATATTGTCCTTTATCTGTTTTGAAGCTCGTTTGAACTTGAAAATTCACATTTTTTTTCGTGGGACGAACTAGTTCCATTTCTAAGGTCTTAACGGACATCCATGAAAAATTTAACCATTTTGTTTCAAATTTTCAGATAAAAAAATCCAAGGGTGATTGCAAAAAAAGGGTAAAATATGTGTTTGCCTGATTTGGGGCTCGTTTGAACTTGTAAATGCACCACTTTTCCCCGCGGGATGAACTGGTTACGTTTCTAAGGTCTTAGCGGACGTCCATGAAAAATTTCGATCATTTTATTTAAGGATTTATTGATGAAAAAAAATCTATGGGGTATAGCACACGAAAATCGATAAAATCTGTGTTTGCATTCTTTGAGGCTCGGTTGAACTTTAAAATGCACCATTTTTCTCCGCGGGATGAACTGGTTACATTTCTAAGGTCTTATCGGACGTCCATTAAATATTTTGATCATTTTTTTGGCACACGAAAATCGATAAAAAAAAAATTTGGCTGCTTAAGGGCTCGTTGGAACTTTAAACGCACCATTTTTTCCATTGAGATGATCTGATTCCATTTCTAAGGTCTTAACGGACGTCTATGAAAAAATTCGGCCATTTTATTTGGGATTTTCGAATAAAAAAAATTTGATGGCTATAGCACACAAAAATCAATAAAATCTACCTTTGCCTAGTTGGCCTTGACGGCCAAAACGTCCCATTTTGAAGGTCAAACAAGTTGGAAGAAAGTAAACCTCCAATTTTATCGATTTTCGTGTGTTATAATCCATGAATTTTTGGTGATCCAAAATTTCGATGTCTTTTTTATCCAAATTTTTTGTGGACGTACGTTAAGACTGAGTTATGTAGTCAGTTGGCCCTGACAGCCAAAATATCTCACTTTGAAGGTCCAACGAGCCCCAAAGCAGGTACACCCCATTTGCTGATTTTCACGTAATATATATAGTCCATGGATTTTTGGTGATACGAAATACCGACATCTTTGCTGCCCAAAATTTTTATGGACGTCTGTTAAGTTGTTACCTATGGAGCCAGTTGACCCTGACGGGCAAAACAGACCATTTTGAAGGTCAAACAAGCCTCGAAGCAGGTGAACCCCCCCCCCCATTTTATCAATTTTTGTGTGCTATAGTTCATGATTTTTTGGTGATCCGGAATTCCGATGTCTCTTTTGCCCAAATTTTTGTGGTTGTCCGTTAAGAGGTTAGATATAGAGCCAGTTGGCCCTTACGGCCAAACGAATCCATTTTCAAGGTCAAACGAGCCCCGAAGCACGTATACCATATTTTATCGATTTTCGTGTACTATAGTCCATGGATTTTTGGTGATCCAAAATTTTGACATCTTTTTTGCCCTAATTTTTTATGGACGTCTGTTAAGACGTTATCTATGGAGTCAGTTGGCCCTAACGACGAAAACAGACCATTTTGAAGGTCAAACGATTCCCGGAGTAGGTAAATCTCTCATTTTATCGATTTTCGTGTGCTATAGTCCACAATCTTTTTTGGTGATCCAGAATTTCGACGTCTTTTTTTACCAGATTTTTTGTGGACGTCTGTTAAGACGTTAGTGATTGAGCCAGTTGGCCCTGACGGCCAAAATGGCCCACTTAGAAGACCAAACGAACCCCAAAGCAGGTAAAACCCCCATTACTGATTTTCGTGTGCTATAGTCCATGGATTTTTGTAATTCGAAATTCTAATGTATTTTTTGCCCAAAGTTTTCATGGACGTCCGTTAAGATGTTAGCTATGGAGCCTGTTGGCCCTGACGGTCAAAACGGTTCATTTTCAAGGTCAAACGAGCCCTGAAGCAGGTATACCCCATTTTGCCAATTTTCGTTTACTATAGTCCATGGATTTTTGGTGATCAAAATGGCCCATTTTGGTGATCCGGAATTCTGACATCTTTTTTATCCAAATTTTTTGTGGACGTCCGTTAAGACGTTAGTTATGGAGCTAGTTTGCCCTGACGGTCAGAAAGGCCCATTTTCAAGGTGAAATGAGCCCTGAAGCAGGTATACCCCGTTTTGCCGATTTTCTTGTATAGTCCATGTATTTTTGGTTATCCGAAATTCTAACGTCTTTTTTGCCCTAAGTTTTCATGGACGTCCGTTAAGATGTTATCTATGGAACTAGTTGGCCCTGACGGCCAAAACAGATCATTTTGAAAGTTAAATGAGCCCCGGAGTAGGTAATCCCTCATTTTATCGATTTTCGTGTGCTATAGTCCACGATCTTTTCTGGTGATCCAGAATTTTGACGTCTTTTTTGCCCAATTTTTTGTAGACGTCCTTTAAGACGTTAGATATGGATCCAGTTGGCTCTGACGGCCTTGAAGGTCAAACGAGCCCCAAAGCAGGTAAATCCTCCATTTTACCAATTTTCGTGTGCTATACTACATATTATCAAAGTAGAATATTTATGGAAAAACTACACAAATTGAACCCAGCTCAATCTATTTACCTTGAGTGGAACCACAAGCCACACTATTTACTTGATTGTCCCCTTGTTCTATTCACAGAACCACGGTTGACTTCGTTGGAGTATATATATACTAATAATATGATGGTATTTATATACTCTGTTAGTATCTATATACACTGACAATATCAAGCAGACACTGCCTCTTCCTCCTTGATGTCATCAAATATACTCTAATGGTATCAAGAAGTTACTGAGTTGTGTTTTCACTGAAGCACTGCTTCTTCCTCTTTGATACCATCAGAATATATATATATATATATATATATATATATATATATATATATATATATACTTTGATGGTATCAAGCAGTAAACACGAATTAATAGTTAAAAACATAGCGGTATGAAAATAAGGAGTAGCCACTTGTAAACAATTTCTCTTTTTGGATTTGATGGTATCAAGCAGTAAACACAAATATATAGTTAAAAACATAGTGGTATGAAAGCAAGGGATAGCCACTTGTAAACAGTTTCTCTTTTTGGGATTGACGGTATCAAGCTGTAAACACGAATTAATAGTTAAAAATATAGCAATATGAAAGTAAGGAATAGCCGCTTGTAAATAGTTTCTTTTTGGGGTATAAGTATTCTTGTTCCTATTATCAAAGTAGAATATTTATTTATCCCCCATACAATCAAATTAGGATAGGGCAATATTTCCTTTTACAGCTTAGGTCAACCACTGTTTTTTTTTCTAGTTTATGTCAAATAAAGTCCAAATTTAAGCAAAGGTAAAAACAACAATAAACCCAATGTAATTTCATAAGGGGATTTAAAGAAGATAAAATGTACGCAAATCATATCCTGCCTTTGTGAGGCGGAGAAATAGTTTTGCTAGACCCTCGGCTCAAAGAGAAGTCATCTTGCTTTCAAGAAAATATGATAACAATATAGCAAAGTACAAAATAAAAGAAGCAACAAATATTACTACACATTACATAATAAGAGACTACGCGACTACTAAATTCATGTACAAGAACTTCAAATTAATAAGCTTAGAGGAACCCTTCATTAATCATCAAACCACAATTGGTCACAGGAGAATACCTGAACTTCAACTTCCATTGATCAACAATTACATGTAAAGTGGCCAACCAGTTGAGTTTGTACAAGAGCTTCAAGCATACACAAAGGCCGTCTCCAACTTCACAATACTAGCTTAGTGGAAAAGCAAAAATATACAGAGCATTCGATAGTGATTTGTAGCTCTTCAGAAGCACCAGCGACAGCAGGAGAATGAGCTTGGTAAACGGCCAGTTTTACGAATGTATTCTGCTTGCTTCTCTATTTTTACAGCATGTTTGTTTCTCCTGGCTTCTGCTGCTGCCAGTTTCTCTTCAGCTTTGTACCTTACCGCAGCTAGCTTGTTCATTAGCTTGTCTTGTGCTCGTGCCTTCATCTTTTCCACCTCCACCTAAAAGCCAAAAATGTTTAGTTTGCAAAAAGTTTCTCCTCGGCCTTATGAGTCATACTTCCCTTCTTAGTTCGTCAATAAAAAACGTCAACTTTCTATAATAAGAAACAACTTAACTTTAAAATTCCTATTTAACCTTAATGAAATGATGTATAGACACACAGTCTAAGGCTTGTTTAGACCCACAAATTTCAAAATTCTTCCTTTCTTTCTTAAACTTTATACCTAGTTAAGCGGTATCACATTAATTGAGACGGAAGGAGTACTACTTATACAAAAGAATTATATAAGAGGATGTGAAGAGCAGGTCTACTTTTGGTGTTCTCAATAATTTGCACCATATCACAAAATAAATAAATAAAATGTAAGGTCAAAAGAGAAGCTGGAAGTCATCTACTTCTGGTGCAGAGAGCTTTAGAAGTTAACTTTGTACTATGTAGATGGCTGAACTAGAAGCATGATACTTGAACGTGCAAAAGATCATTAATTACCTCAGTTTTCCTCATCTCAGCTTCTGTCTTTGCTTGTTGATGATTTTCCCATGCTTGTATCTTGATTTCTTCTCGTTTAAACCTTGAGAAAGATAACCAGCAAGTCATAAAGAGAACCAATACCATGAAGAATAACGTGCAGCAGAAGTTGACGAGCATCTTAGTGATAACTACAAAGTTGAATAAGCTAGCAAATCTTTTTAAAAAAAATATATAACAGGATCAACGTCATTAATGGGACTCCAAGGAGGTCGCGTGAATAACCTAGCTTGACTTATAGCTATATTCTAAACCTTAACCAAAAGGCTCAAGAACTAAAATAAGATTTCTAATATCCCGGAAATTACCTGGCTAAGTACTTCGCTTTCTCTGCATCCTCCCAAGCAGCTGCACGTGTCTCAGTAACAGTGGTATTTGGTTGGTCTTGCTTATCAGTTTTCAGCAAGTTGGATGCATTTCTATCCTCGCCATCTTTGCTAGCCCAGGCAGCTATATTCATTTTACCAAGCTTAGTTCCAAGTGCCATGATTTCTCTTCGAGTTTTCATCTGTAATTCCTGGTCAGACAATTCATTTGTAGGAGCATCCAAATTATCAGTTGAAGGACGAAAAGGAGAGGAAGCTGGTGCAGCTCCCGGAGTTGATGGCCGAGAAGAAGTTGGGCTGCGAGTAGGTGTAGTTGCTCTCACAGGTGTCCCAGTTCTGGAAGGTTCCTGGCTTGCAATTGGAGTCATTTCTGTGCCCATATCTCTCATCGAGACTGACCTTGCAGTCGATGGTGGGGGGATAACAGTTGCACTATGTATAGAAACAGACGAATCATGACGGCTCAGATTTACTGCAAAAAAATATAATTGTTTATCATCTTGCATTCAAAAGTTCATCGTATTTCAACAATTTACTGTGGACGATCATGAAGCAAGCACGACGTAAAGGCACCATAAAGCTTAAGTTCCATGCTTATAGTATATATACTAGGTTGTGGCACATGCATTGCACATGAAAATCTGAAAAGAAAAAATATAATTTCAAATTGATAAACAATCAAGCTAGTTGCATGACTTCATTCGTAATTGTAAAATTATTTGACATCTTCTGAACCTGCAAAGTTGAACAATAATTCAGTTAGAAAATAGATTCAAATACAATATATATTTGTAATGCAAGATTACTTTTGTCATGTAACGAGATGAGATATATGCTCGTAGTTAATTCATTTCTTTATAAAGCTAGCACTTCAGGTATGATATTAGTTAATAATGTTAAAAAAAACTATCTATACTTGTTTCAAAAGCTATGTTGCTCGAACTCTTCAAAAATGTCAGTGGGTGCATGTCAGATGCTCCAAAAGTAGTGTATTTTTGGAGAATCCAACAAGGGTGCGGCATCGAAAGTGAAGAGTCCGTGCAACTTAGATTAAAAGTGAGAGACCACTAAGCAGGTAAAAATCACACAGTATCAAACCAATAAAGTTGTATATAAAATCAAACCCACGAACTACATACATAATCTTGAATTTGGTTTGGAAATTATTCCCAACGTGATTCTTTTGGAGCAAACTAAAAAAAATAAAGTGTCAAATAATTAGGAAAAAAATATTATCAGCACACATTATTTCGTAAATACAAACCATATTCAAGAGGTAAGCATGAACAGAATTTGTTTAAAGGGAAAGGAATAATATTGCCTTATGCTGGGCACAACTCAGCAAATAAGAGGGCAAAAGTAGTAGTTTTTTGTGCAGTCTAACAGATAAGGAGCAAAAATAAAATGATAAAGAAGCTTGACATTGTGTGGTGACTTTTACAAAGTGTAAAGATTATGAAAAGGGTATAGAATATTTAACGGATTGAAGCTCAAAAGACCAAACAAATAAATGTCGCAATGTGAAAATTTTGGTACTTTAACTGATATTTATAAAAGGTTTGCAGTTTGCAAACTAACTGTCTACAATAATTACTGCGGATAGAAATAGTATTCCCGGTTCAGTGCAACTGAATTAATTATCCGATTGATAGAAGACAAACGTTCTAGTTTGTAAAATGTATGTTAATTTGTAAAGTGATCAGGACAAAGTGGTTATTTTTAATATGATTAGGGACAATTTCGTAATCCAACTTTCACTATAGAAATGACTTATTCTGTTCATTTTCTTTTGTTAGCGTTTATTTTTCATTCATAAATAGAGACTTCAACTTCTAATTTTTGAGTTCTAGCGGTTACTCCTAGTTCCAACATCCGAGGATATTAAGAACTACAATAAATATTACTTTATTCCCATAGATTCTCTCACAATAGACTTGCCTCCTTTAAATAATGACCAGAAGACCCAAACAATCTCATCACAACAAAAGCGAACAATTTCTTCTATATCCACTCAACCAACCATGAATACAAACTTTACCACCAATTCCCTTGATACCAGGGTCCCCAAGGCCACTCACATTCTATACCCACTCAATCAACCATGAATACAAACTTGACCAACCAATTCCCTTAATACCAGTGAAAGGATTGGGGTATTAGCTGCAACCCCAGACAGTGGCGGAGTCAGAAATTTCCGCCACTAATTTTATTAAGGGTGTCCAAGAATAATGGTGTGTGGCTGTCAAAAAAAAAAATTGTGATATTTGGGGTTTGAACCCAAAACTCCTTCATTCGAATAGACACTCATTACCATTGCGCTAAAGTCAAAGCTTTTGTCAAGGGTGTCCAACTTTAAATATATATTCTTTAAATGTAGAATTTGACATATATATACAACGTAATTTTCCAACGAAGGGTGTCCACTTGTTAGGATGTGGCTACGCCATTGACCCCCCATCTACATGATGGCAGTAGTATCCAACACGAACCCATCATCTTGGATCGAAATGGGTCTCGAAGGCCACTCTCTTTCACTGCATGTCTAGATAGAGAATCAAGAAATGATGCTAATAATACAAAATCCTTCTATCCTAGCTCAGATTGTGAGGAAAGCCATGAAGACTTACAACAACCATCTATGGATGTCGACAACCCTTCAATCACCAACTCCTCGGGGTTACTGTTCTTTCACATTCCAACATGGGAAACACCCATGTACCAAACCCATCCAATAGCACTGACACCCCCCACCAGGCTTCCCGAACATCCAAGGTATAGATCTATGTACAATCACTGGCAAATGCAGGGACTAGCGTAGAGGTCATCTTTCGAACTACGAGACATGTGGGATCAATGGAGAGCACAGAAGTTTAGATGCAAAACAACAAAGCCTCGTCATCTCAGGTACACCCCATGTAAAACTAGTAAATATGAACACATAGGAAATAGAAGAAGCTTTAGAACTAATGTAAAAAAGAAGAACCGAACCAATTGCGTTAAAGGAGATAAAGTAATGATTAACAAAGAGAAATATGACAAGAAATTCATCCTTATCTGCCCCTTCAATCTATAAAAATCTCAATAGATATCAGGCAACCGTACAACTCTCAGATAGAGAACTATGTTTTAGTAATGAATCCAATAGTAAGGAACCTGAATGCGGGGATACAATCCAACAAAAACATTCAGGTTCCTGCACTCATGGGAACTAGTTACATGATTAGAATGTTCTTGTTGGATTTCTTCCTTGCATTCAAGTTTCTCTCTGCGTAATTCCTTATCCCTTATCTGAGAGTTACGGTTGCCTGATATCTATTGAACTTTTTAATAGATTCAGGACATATAAGAATGAATTTATTGTTGTATTTATCTTTGTAGATCATCAAGTTTATCTTCTTTAACATAGTTATTTCAGTTCTTGTTTCTTGCATTAGTTCAAAAGTTTTTTCCATTTCCTGCGTGTTTGTATTCATTGGTCGTAAAGGAATCAGCTTTACATGGGTGTACCTAAGATGAGGAGGCCACATTATTTTGCATCTGAGCTGCAATGCTCTTCATTGATCCCATTAGTTCCATAGTTAGGGAGAAAGCCCCAGTTCTATGTGCTAGTTCATGCATTGTCAGTGACCATACAAAGTTCTATAACTTGAATGTTCGGGTAGCTTGGTGTTTTTTTTGTGGGGGGAGAGGGGGGTGGGGAGGTTATCGCTGCCATTGGATGGGTTTGGTGCATGGAAGTGTACATTGATGTCTCCCATGTTGGAATGTGAGAGAATGACAACCCCAAATATTGGTAGTTCATTGATGGTTGAAGGATAGTCGACATTCATAAATGGTTGTTGTAAGTCTCCATGGATCTCCTCATCCCCTCCGACACAATTTGAGCTTTGATGAATGGATTTTGTCTCACTAGCATTATTTCTTGATTCTCCATCAAGACATGCAGTATTACAGAGTTGCCTTTGAGACCCATTTCGACAAAGATGAAGGGTTCGTATTGGTTACTAGTAGCATCATCTAGATGGGGGTTTCCCCCACAATCAATATGTCCATTAGTATTAAGGGAATTGGCGGGAAAAGTGAAGTTTGTTTGTTTATGTATCATGGTTGATTGAGTGAGTAGAACAGAGGTTGTTCACTTTTGTTAGATACGAGTCTTCTGATCATTGATATTTAAAGGACGCAAGTCTATTTTATAGAATATATGGGAGTAGAAGTAATATTTATTGTAATATTAAATAAGGGAAAATGGTCCAAAATATATCCGAACTTTGTCCTAACAATTCCAAACTTTGGGCAGGTCCTTAATAATGTATTTCAAAAGAAACATTTGTGCCCGTCTGGAACAGTGCATGAATACACGTATGATGAGCATGTAGGTCAAGAAAAAAAAATACTATATGAGCCTATCATTAACTGTTATATATCAATAAAGATGCAATTTATTTCATAATATTCTCTTTTTGTAATAATATTCAATAATTTAGACTTATTTATGTATACCTTTTACCTATTTTTACTTCTCCATAGCCATTGTTCAAACACAAATCACCCTTGTAGCTCAAAGAGAAAAGCTTTAACAAATTATTCTCTTTAATTTCTTATTCCTTTGTTTGTCTTGTTTGTTCAATTTTTAATTAGGGCTTCTAATTTTTCTCCAAGACATACTGCAGGTTTCCAGCACTAGTCCTTGAATTTGCTACTGATCTTACAAGGGGTTTATGTCTTGGATGTTCGGGTAACCTGGTAGGCAGCTTGTCGTTGCCATTGGACGGGTTTGGTGCATGGAGGTGTACATTGGTGTCTCCCAGGATGGAGTGTGATAACCCTAGGAGTTGGTAGTTCATTGGGGGCTAAAGGGTTATCGACATCCATAGATGGCTATTGTAAGTCTCACTGGCTCCTCGTCCCCTCCGACATAATTTGGGTTAGGACAGAAGGATTTTGTATCACTAGCATCATTTCTTGATTCTTAATCAAGACATGCAGTGTTAGAGAGTGGGCTTCCAACCCATTTCAACCCAAGATGATGGGTTCGTGTTGGTTACTAGTGGCGTCCTGTAGATGGGATTTGAACCCATAGACAATCCGTCCACTAGAATTAAGGGAATTGGCGAGAAAGTGAAGTTTGTTTGGTTTGGATTCATGGTTGATTGAGTGAGTAGAGAAGATGTTCACTTTTTCCGGAGATGAGATTGTATGAGTTTTCTGATCATTGATATTTAAAGGATGTAAATCTATTGTGATAGAACTTATATGGGAATAAAAACATCTATTGTAGCTTTTAATATTCTTGAAATGTTGGAACTAGGCGATTTCTTTTTTTGTACTGGTTAGGTAGACCTTACCCCTACATTTGTAAGGTAGGAAGACTTTCGGATAGACCCTAAGCTCAAAAGAGAAGCTATTAAAGCATGGTTGCGAGAATATACCAACTAAATATAGTACAATCACGTAAGTAAATCATGATATTTTACTCACTTATTTGCTAATACTTTGTTGTCTCGCAGGTTCAAATAGTTATTTTAAGTACCAAAGGAAGTTTAAGTGAGTCAAGAGTAAGGAGAAAAAACATATTTTCCCATCTTTCAGTGAGATGGCTTAACTTGGGAAATATAAACTGAAGATCAATTTGAAAATGAGTAGTTTCAATTATCATGATGATAAAATCAGGACCCAAGAGTCCAAAAGTTACATACGTTTTCCAATTACTGAGAGTATGAAAACTCCATGCAACTTCAGACCTTTTAAGTAACATTAAGGATCTAGTGCAAACTGCAAAGACGTTTACTAAATGATAACATACTCTGCCTCCCCAATAGATTTCGTCTTGCTCTTTTTCGGCCACTTAGTATTATCTACTTTCCTTAAAAAGATACTTCCCTTTATAATTCCTCCTTGAATACATTGGTACGTATGCTTAATCATGCAATGCAGAGTTAAAACGAGAAGTAAACTTTGAGAAAAGGAAGATAGAGTTTAAAGAAGAAATATATTAGCCTAATGTAAAGAACTTAAAATATGAATGTGTGTCAGCCTAATGTGAAGAGTATAATAATAAAAAAGCAAAACTATGCAGCTATAAGGAGGTATACTAGCACTTATAGAAATGTTCAGCCGTGACGCCAGCTAAATCTTCTATGTGTACCACCTTGCTGTCAACCATTGAATGTAGAATCTAAATCACAGGCTTTTACATTTTCAATAAGATTTCAGCTATTCAAGAACATTTGAATGCTTCAAGTATCAATACTTTTTTATCAGTGCTCCAAGTATCTATATTTGTTTTGATAAACAACAACACATCCACTGTAATCCCACAAGTGGGGTCCGGGGAGAGTAGGATGTACACAGACCTTACCCCTACCTTTGTGCGGTAGAGAGGTTGTTTCGATAGACCCTCGGCACAAAAGGAATGTATTGAAGCATATTTGCTTTGATATTCTCAACAATTATTAGACTAAACAATATTCTGTGCACAATCTCATTGAGTGAACAAAATGTATCTTGAGTGCATGGAGGAAGCCAAGCATTAAAAATTGAATGACAAATGAGACAACAACAACATACCCAGTATGCCAAATGAGACAACTATATAATTGTGCAACTTCTAAATAGGAGGTGCTTCACACAATGCAAACTAGAAATGATAACAATATCTTTATAAAAAGTACACTGAAATTAGCAATACTACTATTTCTCATTCTTGGACTCAAATTTATATCAAGAATAGACAGAAATCTTTTCCAGTCACATGTAAATGGATTAAAGTGAAATTAGTCTTACTTGCTGATTGTCCGATGGATGTTTCAATCATGAGCATTGGCTTAACATATGATTCAGCAATTGGGTGTGGCTCAGCCTCCCAACTCACGAACTTCTGAACTCCGCTGTCCTTTGGTTGGCCTGAGTCTATCTGTTTTGTGTCAACAGGCTCCTCATAAGGAACCAACTTTTGATCAGGAACCTCAACTACAACTTTTGTAGATTGTTGCCGATAGCCATATCCAGAATGACTAGTCTTGCGAGATCCAACAACTTGACTGTTCTGCCCAGTCTTCGGCCTGTTAGATGTTGGGCTTGCTATCCATTTTTGCGCATCATCCCATTTGGAAGGGGCAGGTTTTGAGAAATGAGCTAGGGGCACTCTCTGTGCTGCCCGTTCAGCCTTTTGAAATTCAAAGAGAGGAGATACAGTACCAACACTATCGATTCCACCATCACAGTCCAAACTACTGTCATCTTGAGACCTAATTCTTGTACTAACCAAAGATTGATCTTTGATTCTCGTATCATTAATCATCTCCAATGACATTGATGACTCAAGTGCTAAGGAAGTCGAACTCTCAGGAACAACACTTACAACATTTACATCTTTGTAATTCTCCAAATTACAACCTGGCAAGCAAAAAAAAGTACTCGCATTCAATCTAACATAGTGTATAAACAAGGTAAGCATTAAAACAAGAAATGAAGGTACCCCTAAGTACAAAATCTCATTGTGCAATATACAAAACGTCAATGCATTACTATACCGGAGTCCTGGATCTCAGGCAAATGGGATCTCAAGGACACAGTAGCAGATTCAAGCTCTTGATCTTCTACTACGTCATCCCTTCCTTCTTGTTTCCTCTTCTTTTCTGCTCCCAGTAGCATAGACCTCAGCTTTCTAGGAGACAGCTATAACAAAACAAACAAAACCGAAGGGGAAAAGATAGCTTAATTTCCTAAATGAGAAATGGGGTTTAGATAGAAAGTGATGGCTCTGTATAACTAGTGCAGATTCAATAGATCAAAAGTTGATTTCTTTCTTAAACAAAAGGAGGATAATACAAGAAGTAGAAAAAAAAACGAATAACCCCAACAGTAACTAGAGTAGGAAAAGTCCAATTGTGATGAAAACGATGTATCAATGCGTCATTCTCTCTACCTTTTTTTTTGCCTTGAAAATCAAAACACACATTGGGGAAAGAGAAAAAGTAAAAGATTTTGCTTTCAACCCAGATCACAAAGTGAATAAAGAAGCAAATTAACAACTAAACAGCACATTTGTACCCTACTCCATTATCACTGACACTGTAAGATTCTCAAGCCCACAATGACAATTTTGCCTTGAAAACTAAAACCCCAATTGGAGAAAGATAAACAGCCAAAAAAATTGCTTTCAACCAAGATCACAAAGCATTAAGGAACTAAATTAACAACTAAGCAGTACATAAGCATCTGTTATTGTACCTACTCCATTACCACTCATTCTTCAACATTAACAATCTCATAATGTCAATTTTGCCTACAAACTAAAACTCACATTGCGGAAAGAAAAATTAAAAAGAGAAACTTTTGTTCAGATGGTAAGCACCCCCACCTCGGGGAGGGGTTAAAAAAAAACAAATCACAAAGCAAATAAAGAACCAAATTAACAATCAAGCAGTACATAAGCATCAGGGTTTCTACCCCTACTTCATTGTCACTCACCCTGCAAGATTCTCAAACTCACCATGTCAATTTTGCCTTAAAATTGAAAACCCCACATACCAAAAAGAACAAAAAAAGCTTTTTGCTTTGAACACAGATCATAAAAGGGGTTACTCACATGATAAACACCCTCCACCTCCCACCCTAAAATCGTATGTTCGAGTCACCAAAAGAGCAAAAAGGTCTGAGCTTGTATAAAGAGATGAAAAAAGAAAAAGAACCCAGATCAGGAAACAGATTAAAGAAGCAAATTAACATCTAACCAGTGTATATACTCAAATCCTACTCCATTGTCACTCACCCTGCAAGTTTCTCAAACTCACCATGTCAATTTTGCCTTAAAATTGAAAACCCCACATACCAAAAAGAACAAAAAAAAGCTTTTTGCTTTGAACCCAGATCACAAAAGGGGTTACTCACATGATAAACACCCTCCACCTCCCACCCTAAAATCGTATGTTCGAGTCACCAAAAGAGCAAAAAGGTCTGAGCTTGTATAAAGAGATGAAAAAAGAAAAAGAACCCAGATCAGAAAACAGATTAAAGAAGCAAATTAACATCTAATCAGTGTATATACTCAAATCCTACTCCATTGTCACTCACCCTGCAAGAATCTCAAACTCACCATGTCAATTTTGCCTTAAAATTGAAAACCCCACATACCAAAAAGAACAAAAAAAAACTTTTTGCTTTCAACCCAGATCACAAAAGGGGTTGCTCAGATGATAATCACCCTCTACCACCCACCCTCAAAACATGTGTTCAAGTCACCAAAAGAGCAAAAAGGTGGGAGCTTGTATAAACAGATGAAAAAAAGAACAGAACCCAGATCAGAAAACAGATTAAACAAGCAAATTAACAACTAATCAGTGTATATACTCAAATCCTACTCCATTTTCACTGATTCTGCAAGATTTTTCAACCTCAAAAAGTGAAATTTTTACCTGTAAATTTCTCTTGTCGATTCTTTCATACTCCATAAAGGATGATTTCAGGCTTATGGGTGTGTGTCAGTGAGAAAAGAGTGAATTTGTAGTGATGAAAGTTTTGGCTGATGAATCTTGTCAATATCCAAATAGACAAAAAGAGAAAATGAAGAGTGTGTAGTCCCTACACTTTCTACTCAAAATCTTTTTGACTGAAAATATGATTAAAAAGGAAAAGTTTCAAAGATCCTATTTTTACATAGTTTAAGTGGAGTTATTATCAATTAAGATATTAGATCTTTTTGTCTTGTGTTGAGCAATAAATAATCTTTTGACCAATAATGAAGGGTATGACTAGTGCTTTAAAAGACTCTGATTCGTCTCGGGGCTCGCTCTGGGGAGGAACTCTTGCAAAATGTCTCGAGAATTAAGTGTGGACTTAGTTTTACAAGACTTACGTCCTAAGCGTTCGATTGTACGCCCTAAGCGTGCCCAACGTCTAACGTTCGGGACTCGCCTAACATATGTTACACAAATTATGTGTTAAAATCTTTAATTAACATTGTTAACCCTCATAATTCTTGAATAAATGAATGATACGTAACTTTTTAATCTATAAAAATAACAAGATTGAGAGTAACTCAAACAACAAATGTAATATCACATATTTACTATTTAGTACACTGGTAATTATATATTACGTAATATTTCTCTTAAAAATATGTAGCAAAATTTTACTATTTCACTTATCATTGATCTTCATGGTTTTGTCATATTTCTCAATATTATCATATTTTATTTAACTATTTGAAAGTAATTTTATTTTTATTAATGAAAGAGTACTATAATACTTGTAAATTTATTAATTATTTTCTTTTAGGCCGTGGGATTGGTAAATTGTATAGTATGATATATATATATATATATATATATATATATTTTAGAAATAATAATTATTTTATTATTAGAAGTTAAGATATTAAATTATTTATACTTGTATAGTCATGTTTTATTATTGGTGTAATGATATTTCTCTTTTTTTTTGTAAAAAAATGTAATGATATTTCTCAAATAGTAATTATAATACTTTTTTTCTTTATTATAGATTATCAATACTTTTCTCAAATAAAAATCATAACATAATTTCTATATATTATAGGTTTTTCATAAAAAAATTATATGTAAAATCATTAAAAGGAATTTAATTAGTAATAAAACTATAAAAATTGAATATACATGAGACTACGTCCCGTGTCTCGGGGCTTACGCATCGCCGTGTGCTATATAAAATGTTTCACCTCACGCCCCCGCCTTTTAAAACACTGAGTATGACAGTCATGAAAAAATCAAAAAATCAAATCAAATCGAGCAGAAGGAAATATCCTACAATTAAGAGTGTGTTTTTACTATTTGAGTTGAATAGTATGATATCGATAATTGGAAAGTAGTAAAGTATCTATAATTAGGAGTGGGTGTTTCATATTTCTAAAACATCGATTTCGATAATTTAATAATCGGTAACTGAAAGTAGTAGATACCAAAAACAAAAATATCTGCAACTAAGAGTGGATGTTTTCTATTCAGTTTGATCAGATTGATATTTTTAAAAGTCTGATTTCGATATTAATAATTGGTAACTTAAAGTAGTAGATACTAAGAAAGAAAGTTCGATTCGATAAATTAAACTTTGATACGAGAATTTGATAATTACGTACTGAAGAAAAAAGATATGTTTATAATTTGTTCAATATTTCACAAGTTAGCTTTTAAAAGAATCATATATGTTCACTTTCAAGTCTTATTATTACAAACATATCAGAATAGGTCAGTCAAGAGATCTATATCACTCACTAGTGATTTCTATACATATGTGAGCTAACAATTCACAAGGTATGACTGTCGGTATGTTCAAAGTTTCACTTCGATAATCGATAAGTTTTGATCTCATCTTTTCCGAAAAATTTGAAACTTTCAAAGTTCGATCTAATAAAATAATCAAACTTTGATATGGTAAATTACAGTTAGATTGAAAAAAAAGGTTCATTTTGATATTTTATTTAATTTTAAGCGAGAAAATAACCATAAATATGAATCAACCCGACTATATAAATACTTATTTATAAATATTTGAATATTTTGGTTGAAAAGTTCTAAATTCTTGTACATAAAAAAACATAATTTATGTAACACATTTAGATAATTCTCATTAATGTAATATATTTAAAATGCAATAAAAGTTAAAAGAGATTTTGTTTTATTAACGTTACTAAGATTATGAGATTATAATAATTTTAAGTACAAAATATACAATGTATTTATTATTACTTAATTACATACTCTATAGAGTTCCTTCTTTTCTTAATGTGCAATTGATATGGTAGTCTTATGTTTGAAATATAGTCATTTAATGTATTTATAACTCTCTCTCTCTCTATATATATATATTAAAAATGAAAAAAATTGAATTAACAAAAAAAAATATTAAAACGATTAAAAATTGACTTAAATAGTTTGTTTTGATTCTAACATTTAAAAGAATTGACTTGATTGACATAAGTTTTCCTCTTTTAAAAAAGAAAAAATTAATTTAAACTGAATCATAAATATCCCTATTTCATTCTTAAATTGGATTGGCATCTGATTATTTATCAATACACGTTAATGTTCATGTTTAGTTATTTAATAATATTTAATAAAAACTAAAACTTAGCGTCTTCAAAAGTTTTCGAGATATGTAAAATACTAAGATCAATAATGTTATAAGATTTAATTTGCCAATAAAAATTAAGATCCAACATCCTTAGATTTGTTAATTTTTCCTTGTAAAAGTTGTGTACCATTCCGATGTAAGATTTATCGATGTTATAATATATACAACGTCAGTAAATTATGTATGTCTTAAATACGGATTAAATCTCTTCACTTTCCTATCTCATTTCGATGTAGAATTCACATAAGATTTCAATTGTTATATACATTTTACCTTCAAAAGCTTGTCAGTCTAGAAATCTGTCAATCCTGCTTGACCTTCTATAAGGGTGAATTGTTAGTTTTTTTTTCATAACTCACGGAATAACTTTAGAATCAAATAATTTCCTTTTATCTTTTCAATCATCTCTAACTAATATATAACTTGAGAATTCTACCAATATATTTTGGAGAGAAGTATAAAAAATATCTCTAAATTTGACGCAAATTATTACCCTCCCCCCGCCCCCCAAATTATTGATAGCGTTAAAAACACCTATTTACTTGACTAAATAAAACTAAATACAACCCTGATATTGCAACATTAATAAAATACACCCCTAAATTCTCGTTAAGTTTAGGAGTGTTTTCAATTAAGAACTCCATACTCTTACAAAAGTTTGACTACTTGCTATGTGTTGCATATCGGGAGTATATCAAGGGTATATCCAAGTTTAGTTAGTCAAGTAGCAAAGATGTGTTTTTAACGTTGTCAATAGTTAGAGAATGAAACTAATAATTTACGCCAAATTTAGAGGTGTTTTTGATATTTCTCTTCATATATATTGCCACTTATATGTTTTTAAAAAAAGCATACTAGATATGATAGAATTAATTCATCTTGATTTTATAATACAAATTCCTTTTCTTTTTTTTATCTTCATAGGAGGAAATATCTGATTGTTTCAACATAAAAACATGAGATAATCAGTTTATAAATTTCTATTTTGTGTGAACATTAATGAAGCAAATAGAAAACAAAAAATGCAGCTACAAACTAGTTTTGATGACAAAAATAAAATAAAATTCTAATCATATGATAAAAATTGAACCTACAATCAAAAGCTAAATGATGATCACAAAAAAAACTACTTGTTAAAAACATAATACATTTTAGAATAGTTTCTTCCAAATAGGGTGTTGCATCCACACTCTTTCAACCATGGAATCAATCGGAACTCCCTTCGTTTCAGGCAAGAAGAAGTAAACGAATAATCCCATGACAACGATCCATCCAGAGAAAAAGAAGAAAATAAAGGCTTTCATAGTGCAGAGCATCGTCAAGAAAAGCTGTGCAATGATAGAAGTGAATAGCATGTTTGTGCTAACCGCGAATGCAAAACCACTTGTCCTTGTTTCCAATGGAAATGTCTCACTAGGAATTAACCAACCAAGAGGTCCCCATGACCACGCGAACGACATTACATACATACACACCAAAACCACCACTATCGTTGCCAGTGTTTTGTTCAACGTTCCTTTGTCCGATAAACTTGTCACCAATATTGCCCCGATTGCTAACTGAGAGATCAACATCTGACAACAAGCTTGAAGAAGCAATTTCCTCCTTCCAACCTTGTCAACAAGGTAAATCGAAACGAATGTGCTACCAACATTAACAATTCCAGTAATAACAGAGGATAAAAGCGAGGCATTAGCCTTGAATCCCATAGTCTGAAACAGGACAGGCGCATAAAACATAATAGCATTGATTCCAGTAAATTGCTGAAAGACTTGCAACAACACACCAATCACAAGTGGCGGAATGCTAGCAGGTTTTAACAAGTTCTTCAACGAATCCTGCTTAACTTGCTTGGCTTGTTCACACGCTGCAACGATTTCTTTATACTCAGCTTCAACATCACTGACACCCCTAATCTTCACGAGCGTGGACTTCCCCTGTTTCTCATTACCACGCTCAATTAGACTCGTAGGGGTGTCAGTGATAACAAAACTACCAATAAACAGAATCACCGCGGGTATACCTGCAAATCCAAGCGACAATCTCCAACCATATGGATGTATCGTTGAAGTTCCATAGTTAACAAGATTCGCAATGAATATACCTATTGTTACGAACAATTGGAACATAATATTCACAGCTCCTCTGTGTTGGATTGGTGCAACTTCAGTTAAAAACAGAGGAACAGTCTCGTTTCCGAATCCAACA
Organism: Solanum lycopersicoides; assembly: GCA_022817965.1. Taxonomy (NCBI): domain Eukaryota; kingdom Viridiplantae; phylum Streptophyta; class Magnoliopsida; order Solanales; family Solanaceae; genus Solanum; species Solanum lycopersicoides. Next base: position 3,358,262 of record CM040618.1, read on the forward strand.
CCAATACCAAACAAAATTCTACCAAAAATAAGCATAAATTTGTTCTCCGCGGCACCACTCAGAACAGCTCCGATAGTAAAAAAGATTGATGCGATCAAGATGGTAGTCTTTCTTCCTAATTTAGTAGCCGCTTTTGAAGCAAAAAAACTCGCGAAAAGAGCAGATATATATAAGGATGAAGTAAAGAGTTGGAGAAGCATATTATCATATTTGCAATAGTTATTTTCTATAGCATGTAACTTTGTATGATAAACATGTGGGAAAAATTTAATTAAGAAATCATCCATAGCAGAAACTCCTCCGGAAATACCAATATCGTAACCAAACATCAATCCACCAAAAGCAGCTAAAATCCAACAAGACACCACGTATAACGTGATCTTAGAGTTATTCATCGCAACCTTAGACATTTTCGAATTTTTTCCGAAGAAAATATTTTATTTATAAACTCAGAAACTCTCTACTATTTGTTAATAGAAAATAGCATACAAACCATGTTTATTTATAATTCTATAAGACCTAATTTAGGTAGGATTATGAATTCTAATCTTATCTTATTAAGAGTATAGTTTTATTAGAATCCGAAAAGGACAAGGAAACTATTTAGGTAAAAAATTTTAAAAAAAACAGGTGATGTTATTTCAATTTTTATTTTATTGTAATTTTGTTTGAATATTTTGAAATTTTCTCTTTTTTTTTTGCTTTTTTTTTTTTTGTGCGTCTTTTGGTAACTAGACGTGTATAAGCCTAAAAAGTCATAATCTTTAAATTAATACCCTTGATTTTTTAAGTTTTAATGACATTCATAGATATAATTTCAAAACGAAAAAGGAGTATAAGTGATCACGATCTAGACTAAGATATAAGTAGTTATTATTGTTATATTGAGTCATGACGTAAGAAACCTCGTTTCGAAATATAACATTTTTTACTTGAGTTGATGGTTAAAAACATACTTAAAGTATATGATTATATAGTTTCATATCTGAATTATCACCAACAATATTTATCAAAACACACCTTAAATATTAGTTGTTGTGTTTTTCTACCTGAAATATATCACCATCATTGAAGTATTTTTTAGAACAATCGATGAAAGTTGGTGTATATATAATTTGATAAATAGTTCAGATTAAGTGATTTATGTAAATGATTTGAGATGTCATACTCAGAGATAATGGCAAATATCATATATCATATATTACTATAAGTGAGGGGAAAAAAAGTTAAAGGTTGAATTACAATTTTGCCATATATATATATATATAATTGGGAACAAAAAAAATAAAAGTTGAATTACGGTTGTACCCTACTATAAATTAAATTGTTATTAAAAATTTAAATATTAAATTGTATTATTTTAATAAAAAGGTTAATGACTTTTGCATTTTCTTAGATTAATTCCTAATTATATTAAATTGTATCATTTTAATAGACATGTTAATGACTTTTGCACTTTTTTAGATTAATTCCTAACATAAATATCTAATTTAATAATATTTATCGTCTATATATATATATATATATATATATATATATATATATATATATATATATATATATATATATATATACTAAATTACTTTGTTTTAAAAAAAAACTAATTAATTAAATATTTCTAAAAAAATTTAAAATGACCATTTTTATTCACTAAATTGACATTGTTCCTCTAATAAATTATGCTTTGAAACTAAATTATTACGCAATTTTTAATGTTTCAATGCACAAAAAAAATAACATATCCTTTTTAGGAATTTCAAATATTATTTTGAAAGTTACAAGCAATTTAATATGGTTCATGTATTAACTTTGTCACGTTATCCAATAAAAATTATTGATATTCTCATGCATTTATATAATGATTTGCACTTAATTATCTAACTCTTGACTATACACATTCTCTTATAATTTTTGGATTCATATTAAAATATAATAAAATATGATCATATCAGTAATATGATACAATAAACTTATTTCAAAGTGATTATTCATGATAAACATATTTATTTATTAGCTAAAAATGTTATAAACCTAACAAAACTAAATAGAAAAAAGGATACAAATATTCAATTATTTGACCTTTCAAATTTTTATGTGACTTTTCGCATACTATAATTTTTGTCCTATAAATTTAACTCTTTCAGAAAAGTTTCTTATTTGTTACTCCTACAATCCTTATCTGTAGGAGCTCTAAATTGGTGAAATAATGTCAGAATTTGTGGGGAAAATTGTTAGATCTCCCTTATGCAGTCACGAGGATAGATAAGAATTCAATTACTAAAACATGACCGTTATCTCTATTTATATAGTTGAATTGTTGATTTGTTTATAACTTGCTTTTAGTTTAGAATTTTTTTGTGTTAAAAACAGATTGATTGTTACATTAGATTTTGTTATAATTTTCATTATCAAGATAACATCGAAAAAAATAATTAATTGCATTGCTTATGTTTTTTTTTTGTTCTTTGTATTTGTATGTCATCTCTAAGAATGGATTTGATAGAATGAGTACTCCTTTTTATTGTTTAAAGTTTAAGTATATAGAATTAGATTAATGGTAGGTTTGATTAACATATCATCTTAGGGTTTCACTGAGGTGATTGCATCCCGATAACGATATTGAGCTTGTCTAGCAATTATCATTGCCATCATTTCTCCTCCATTGTTCAATTTTTTTCTCTGATGATGATGGAAAATAACTAAGTGAAGAATTTGTCGAGGGATTTTGTTCTGTCTTCTTTTTAAGAATATCTTGATCCTCATCATGTAAGTTAAAATTTGCTAACTACTAACCAAAGTTTATAATAAATAAAGATTTACATACAAATTATGAATCCACTATGGTATGTGTTTGAACTCTATATTATACTAAATCATATATATTATATCATCATTAAGCACGAACTACTATAGGAAGATTACCTGAATGGGCAACTTCAATGAATGATTGGGTTTGACTTTTCGAGTTTACGGTGATAGACTAATTAATTGTATTTTTTAATATTCCTAGAATATGTAGGATTAACCACTTAAACTAGTAGTATATATTGTGGTTTTGATGTTTTGACATAATGAAAGATGAAAAGATAGAAATGAAGGACCAACTATAATGAATAAGGTCATGTAATAGATCTGCCATGTTCTTTGTTTTGAGCAAACGTAGATGTGTGTACACAAGAAGACACTAGAGTTGACTTATTGATATTTAAAGAAAGAAAATCTATTATGATAAAATTATTACTTATTATAGTTTGGGAAAATGCACAAGTACCCCCTCAACCTATGTCCGAAATCTCAGAGACACACTTATACTATACTAAGGTCCTATTACCTCCTGAACTTATTTTATAAATAATTTTCTATCCCTTTTCGGCCTACGTGACACTAGCTTGAAAAAAAAAGTCAATCAGTGTTGAGCCCACAAGATAGTGCCACGTAGGCCGAAAAGGGGTAGAAAATTATTAATAAAATAAGTTCATGGGGTAATAGGACCTTAGTATAGTATAAGTGTGTCTCTGAGATTTCGGACATAGGTTAAGGGGGTACTTGTGCATTATCCCTTATAGTTTTAAATATTTTTGAAGTATCGGAACTAGGTGTAGAAGGATTAACCACCTGAACTAGTAGTATAAATTGTAGTTTTTATGTTCTGACATATTGAAAGAATAAAAGAGAAAAAGGATGTACCAACTATCATGAATAAGGTCATGCAATAGATCTGCCCTCTTCTTTGTTTTGAGCAAACGTAAACGTGTGTCCACAGGAAGACACTATAGAGCTGACTTATTTTATTTTCTTACCAAGTTTTGCATTTATTTGTCATTCTTAAATAGAGATTTCAACTTCTAAAATTTTTGAGTTATGGTGGCTAATCATTCTACTCATAGTTCCAACATTCTATGAATATTGAGAGCTACAAGAAATACTAATTCTATTCACATAAATTCAATCACAATAGATTTGCCTTTATTAAATATCAATGAAATGAGAATCTCATTTTTTTTACGAAAGTGAACAACTTCTTATCTACCCACTCAATCAACGATGGATTCAGTTCAAGTAAATTTTATCACCAATTCCCTACATACTAGTGGACGGATTGGTTACAGGTACAATCTCCATCTATATGACACTACCAATACCCAGCACAAACCCACCAACTTGGATCGAAATTGGTCTCCAAGGACATTCTCTCACATTGCATATCTTGATAGAATATCAAGAAATGATGCTAATGATACGAAATTCTTCCTTTCTAGCCAAGATTGTTTCGGAAGGGATGAGGATAGCCATGGAGACTAACAACAACCATCTATGCATATCGACAACCCTTTTTCCATCAAAGAACTACCAACTCCTAGGACAACTACTCTTTAACATTCCATCAAGGGAGACCACGATACACTGTCATGCACTAAGCTCATCCAATAGCAGTGACAACTCCCATATCGAGATACTTGAATATCCAAGACATAGACTCTTTATACCATAACTGGCAAATACATGGACTAGTGGAGAGAGCCGGGTTTTTTCCCAACTACGATTTCGTGCACTAGTCCCTACATTTGTTAGTAATGATACAAAGGATCTATGTATTGGATGTTTAGATTGTATGGTAGGGGGTTGTCACTGCTATTGGATGGGTTTGATACATGGGAGCGTATAATAGTGTTGCTGCAATGTTAAAGAACAGTTACCCCGAGAGTTCATAGTTCATTGGTGGCCAAAGGGTTGTCGACATCGATAGATGGTTGTTGTAGGTCTTTATGGCTCTCCTCATCCCTTCCGGGACAATCTAAGCTAGGAAGAAATGATTTTGTATCACTAACATCAATTCTTGATTCTTCATCAAGAAATGCAATGCTAGAGTGGCATCGGAGATCCATTTTGACCAAAGATGATGGGTTTGTGTTAAATACAGGAGGCATCCTGCAGATGGGGGTTGCACTCACTACGAATGTGTCCACTTGTATTAAGGGAATTTTGCAAAAATTTACTTGACCTGGATCATGGTTGATTGAGTTGGCACAGAGGTTGTTCGTTTTTGTCAGAGATGAGATTGTATGAGTGTTCAGTGTTCTTTTCATTGGTATTTAAAGGACGAAAATCTATTATGAATGAATTTATAATCATTGGGGAAATTTCTTTTTTTTTTAAAAAAAAAAACTTTTTGCTTTCAATGCAGATAACAAAAGGGGTTGATCCGATGATAACCACCCTCAGCTTCTAACCCTTAGATTGTCAGTTCGAAACTTTGGATCACCAAAAGAGCAAAAAGGATGGATCTAAAAAAAAATTCCAGATCACAAAGCGAGTAAAGAATCAGGATTAACAACTAATCCTTACATAGCACATCAAGGTTTATAATCTTACTCCATTGTTACTGATCCTACAAGATTAAAAAGCTGACACAATCAATTTTACCTGTAGATTTCTCTTGTATTAAGATTTCTCTTGTATTAAAGGGTCCTGCTCCTTCTTCTTCCCTTAACATGTGATTTGAGGCCTGAAATTGTAATGAAAAGAGTGTTGGCTGATCAACTTTGCCTTAAAAATGAAAACCCCATATACTAAAAGAGAAAAAAAAAAGGACTTTTCACTTTCATCCCAGATCACAAAAGGGTTTGCTCGGATGATAAACACCCTCCACCTCTCACCCTAAATTTGTGTGTTTGAGTCACCAAAGAGCAAAAAGATCCAAGCTTGTATAAAGGAATAAAAAAAGACTTTTCGCTTTCATCCTAGATCACAAAAGGGGTTGCTCGAATGATAAACACCCTCCACCTCCCACCCTAAATTTGTGTGTTCGAGTCACCAAAGAGCAAAAAGATCCAAGTTTGTATAAAGGGATAAAAAAACTTTTCGCTTTCATTCCAGATCACAAAAAGGATTGATCGAATGATAAACACCCTCCACCTCCCACCCTAAATTTGTGTGTTCGAGTCACCAAAGAGCAAAAAGATCCAAGCTTGTATAAAGGGATAAAAAAAAAGATTTTTCGCTTTCATCCCAGATCACAAAAAGGGTAGCTCGAATGATAAACACCCTCCACCTCCCACCCTAAATTTGTGTGTTCGAGTCACCAAAGAGCAAAAAGATCCAAGCTTGTATAAAGGGATAAAAAAAAGGCTTTTCGCTTTCATCCGAGATCACAAAAAGAGTTGCTCGGATGATAAACACCCTTCACCTCCCACCCTAAATTTGTGTGTTCAAGTCACCAAAGAGCAAAAAGATCCAAGCTTGTATAAAGGGATAAAAAAAAGACTTTTCGCTTTCATCCCAGATCACAAAAAGGGTTGCTCGAATGATAAACACCCTCCACCTCCCACCCTAAATTTGTGTATTCGAGTCACCAAAGAGCAAAAAGATCCAAGCTTGTATAAAGGGATAAAAAAAAGACTTTTCGCTTTCATCCCAGATCACAAAAAGGGTTGCTCGAATGATAAACACCCTCCACCTCCCACCCTAAATTTGTGTGTTCGAGACACCAAAGAGCAAAAAGATCCAAGCTTGTATAAAGGGATTAAAAAAAAAAGGCTTTTCGCTTTCATCCCAGATCACAAAAAGGGTTGCTCGGATGATAAACACCCTTCACCTCCCACCCTAAATTTGTGTGTTCGAGTCACCAAAGAGCAAAAAGATCCAAGCTTGTATAAAGGGATAATAATAAATAGAAAAGAACCCAGATCAGAAAACAGATTAAAGAAACAAAATTAACAACTAATAATCAGTGTTTATACTCAAATCCTACTCCATTTTCACTGGTTTTGCAAGATTTTCAATCTCAAAAAGTTCAATTCTACCTGTAAAATTGATTTTTCATGCTCCATAAAAAGTGATTTCAGACTTTGTGGGGTGAGTTGTGAAAGTTTTTGTGAGAAAAGAGTGAATTTGTAGTGATGAAATTGTTGGTTGGTGAATTTGTCATATTTAAAATGGACAAAAAGAGAAAAGAAGACTACTATTTTGTCTCTACACTCTCTAATTAAATATTTTTGACTCAAAATTAAAAAAGGAAAAGTTTCAAAGATACTATTTTTTGCTTAGTTCAAGTGCAATTATTATCAAATAAAATATAGATTTTTTTTCTTGTGTTTAATTAAATAATCTTTTGACCAATATAAAGAATAGGGTGTTCTAATTAATATAATGTATTTCAAATGAGAAAAATTTTCAAAATGATCATAGGGGTTTTGAAGTGGTATGGCATTGATATGTACTTTCATCGTCTTATTTTATGTGAGATAGTGAAATTCGATACGAAATTTATATATATATAATAGAAGAGGTTATAGCGCCTACGTGTCAGCGCCACATTTATTCTCTAATTTTTAATTTTTAAATTATTAATTAATTTATTTTTTAATAAACAAAAGAAGTTACTATTTTAGAAGATAAGTTAGAGTTTTATATTAATAGAAATTGTTTGTTTTTTTATTAAAAAAAATGCGTTTACAAAATGGTAATTACATCCTCAAATTTTGAGTTTTTTAAATGATAATTAAAAATTATTTGAAAAAAGTTATTTATTTAATAATGATAATAATAATATATTTCCACAACCTCCTTATTTATAGCAAAAAAAATGTATAATAATAATAATAATAATAATAATAATAATAATAATAATAATAATAATAATAATAATAATAAAACAGATACTATCATAATTATAGTAATCTTAATTATGAAATAAATAAATTTAAAAATAAAAAAGTTAACATTAAAAGTTTTTTTTTTTTGCTTTTAACTTTTTAGTGCTTTTCAAAAATTTAAAACTTGCAGTTACTTTCGTATTTTTTTTTTTATTATTTTTTTTTAATATTGAAGTTTTTTTAAAATAATATTACAATTTTTATAGGATGATACAGTTACTAAAGAAAACTGATTGTCAAACTAATAAAATATAAAATAATAAAATAAATAAAAAACAAAAAGAGGATTATAAAATCACCATAACTTCCCACTTCCTTATTCTGTCCCTCGCATGAACACTTTTTTTCTCCAAGAACATATTGATCACTTTTTTTTATTGGCACAATATCATTTTCTAAAAATTTTGTCTTAATCTCTTTGTTACTCATTAATTTCAATAAGTTTTTTTTTCTTCATATTTTGCCTTTTATGAGACGACAATCTTTCAGTGGGAGCATTTTCAACGACAAATTAGAAGATAACTGTGGAAAAAAGGATCTGAGATTTCTTCAGATAATAATTTATATATCCATATGTAGTGTAATTGAGATGTAATGTTTGATTGTAATTAGTGAGTTTATAATCAAAAGAATTTCTTTCAATCTTTTTAAAATTTTCAAGTTTATCTGATTGAAAATTTCTAATTCAATGTAAAAAAAAATTATAATGAAACTAAATATGTATATAAAAATAATAATAGTGGATGATACACAATTACTACAAAATAACATATTTTTTAAATAATTAAAATTAATTAAATCTATATCATTTTTAAAAAAAAATTAGGACAGTGCAACAGTAAAACCATTTTTTTTATAATAAACAAAATTTTAGAACATTTTAAAATTAACTTAAACAGGGTAACTTTTTTTTCCTACAAATTTTGATGATGCTTCAAAAATTTGTTTAAAAGGAAAAAAAGGAGATAATAATAATAATAATAATAATAATAATAATAGTAATAATAATAATAATAATTTATATCTATATATATTTATATCTATATCAATATCTATCTATCTATCTATATATATATATATATAAGAGATCTACGTTTCTAACAAAAAAAGTGAAACAATTAATTAGAAAATCTATACAAAATCTAAAAACAAAATCAAAATCAAAATTGCAACTTAAAAAAAAACACGAAAAATATGGCTTTTCTCCTATCAAACCTGAAACAATTATTAAAAACAACTATTCAAATAATTATTAACCCAATGATGGGTATATATTTTTTAAGAAGTGCAATATATAAATATGACTATTTAATTTTGTATACAATATATTAATTTGGTATATATATACTAATCTTCTATCTATATATAAAAGGAGAAGAAAAATTGACACATATATATATATATACAAAATGCATCATTATTTGGTTAGAAAGTAAATTAAAGAATGATACAAAATAAATATAAATAAAACAACTAACGAAAAAAGAAAGAAAAAGAAATTATTTATAAAGGAACACTTAAACAACAAAGATGAGACTTATAGTAAATCAAAGGAATAGAAGATCTTCGACGTTATTCAACTTTTAATTTTTGTTTTGCTCTGCAATAATTTATTTTTATGTTGTAGAGTTAATATTTTATATTAGGTTTTAGATTGATATATGAACATAAAATTTAATTAATTAGCACAAATCTCAATCCAACACACACCACATATGCTATTAATCTTCATTATACTAGATAAATGAGAAGTTATGAAATACTGCTTAGTATTTTTGAAGAATATATCCCTATTACACGTAAATTAGATTAAAATTTTATTAGCATTAGCTTTATATGTATAGTTAAAACATTATATATGATTATCCATGTACTTTTGTTACTCAATAATAATTTGTTTTTACTTATTTTTAATTTTAAAAATTATTATATCTTATAATATTCGCGCAACGCGTGGGTACGTATACTAGTAATAAAGAAAGCAAGACTTTTTAAACTTGTGGTCTAATAAAAATTATATGTAAAATTGACATTTGAGTGGTTATAAATAATTTGATTAAGGATAAAATTGACATTTTAAAATTAAATCGTTACTTAATATAGAAATGTGTTTTGGGACTGACTAAAAAAGAATGTAAGTAACATATTATTTTAATTCTCATTTTCTTGTAATTTTATTTGAATCACTCTCTTTACTTTTTTTTATAGTTTAAGTTTATTTGAATCATTCTCTTTACTTTTTTTAATAGTTTAAGTGGCTTCATATATTTGTTGGAATAAAGAAATAGATATGTTGCTTTTATATTTTTGTGTCTCTTAATTATAACTAGTCATTTTCCACTTTTATCAAGACAAAAATCTTTAAATTAAGACTCATGATTTTTAAGTGTTACTGATATTCATAGATATAATTCATAAAGAAAAGGTAATCTTTCAAATATATAGTATAAGTGAATGATTACGATCTAGACTGAGATATAAATAGTTATTATTATTTTATTGAGTTAAGATGTGTAAAATCTCGTTTCGAAATATAACTTTGAACCGCTTTAGGGTTAAAAAGTTGACATTATTTACATGAGTTGATATTAAAAAAAAAACACTTTAAATATTTTTGATTTTTGAATTTTATGTCTGAACTATTACTAATACTATTTATCAAAACATACTCAACTATAAATTATTTCCTTTTTCTATCTCAAATAAGCCATGAGTAGAATCTTAATACTGTTAATTTATTAATTAAAGAAGATAATGAAATGGTTAACATGAATGTGGTATATGGTAAATTCTGGGGTGTTAATGCTATAGTTCGACCAAACATTTATTAAATATTATATCATTTTTATTTTTCAAGTATTTTATAATATATATATAATTAAAAATTAGACTTTTTAAAATCATCTCAATAGACAATAATATAGGTTTTTTTCGCTATTAGTACGGTTCGATTAATTTTTTTATCTTTTTTATCTTTTTAAAATATCACCTCAAAATATACTATTATTTAATAATATTTCTTTCATAACTCTGTTATTGAAAAAACACTTTATTTTTTCACCATAAAGACAAGAATGTAAAACTTTATTGCCGTTATTGTTTGATCTTAAATATTTAATATGAGCGTTTGGATATGTTTTGTTGTACTGTTTGATAGAGTATCTATTGCAATATCTTTTAATTTTAAACTTAATTAAGTAAAGACTAATTAAAGAGCAAAGACCCAAAGTCGTCTAGTCACCAAAGGCATAGGACCTAAGTTATATTTATATTTGAAAAATGTTGTAAAATATATTTATATATTAAATTTAACATATTGTTAGTATATAAAATAAATTTACGTGTAAGGTTATTCGGTATGATTTTTTTTTCCATACATTTAAAAAATCATTCAATTATTCAGGATGATTATACATTTAAATAAAAATTCACAATTTTATTTTTAAAAAAAGCATAAATAATTTAATTCACTTACATTCGATTGATTTTTCATATTCTTTTTATATTCCTAGTATATTCTATTGAAAGTGAATAAAAAGAAAAGAGAGAAAATATTGAGTAGTTGATAAATATGGATCCACATACTATTAATTTTCCTTTTTTTTTTTTTTTTTAGTTCTCGAATTCATATAATACTTTTTCTTTGTACTTATTTTGGAGGAGAAAAGAGTCAAATGTCTTTTCAAAGTCATGATTAGATTTTCAACTATACATTTATACTTTACAAAATTTTTTAATTTTTTTAAATTATTAATAATATAAGGAAAAATTACATAAATTAATATATTTTAATAAATAATTATTGATTTTAGCAATATTTTTTATTTATTATCATTTATAGTAATATTATGTAAAATCTACAATATGTATTAAAAATGAATTATATATGCAATATATATGAATTATAATTGTTTTTTAAATATATTCTGTTTGTTTGGTAAAAAATTGACACATTATATTATAAGTGTATTAAAATGAATTATCTATCATTAAAATTTGTATTATATGTGAATAAAAAATTATTCTTTATAATATGAATTAAACTTGTATTATAAATAAATTAAAGTGATCAAGTGAAAAGAAATATTATTGCTATAAATGATAAATATTTTTTTATTATAGTATATTATGTAAGTTTCTCTTAATATAATATATGTCTCAAATCCTTCCGATTAAATATTTTCTTAGCTTTATTATTTCTGAAAATATCAAGAAGAAAAGAACTATTATTCATCGAATTTGTACAAATTTGTGTAATTTTTGAATATGAATAGATATTTTTTATTGAATCTATATGATACTTGTTAATATGTGAAACTAATTAAATTATGGAGATTAAAATTTAATCATGATGCTCTTATCCTTTTGAAAGTTCCCCCAATATGTGATAGAAAAGCATTACAAGCAAACATTAGGGATTTTTTTTTAGTTAAGAGTTTTTATTAATTACTTACTAATTTTTATTTGTAAAAACTCCGCAAAATAATTTTTACGGAAAATTCATAAGTACCCCTTCAACGTATGTTTGAAATCTCAAAGACACTACTTAAATTATACTAAGGTCCTATTACCCCCTGAACTTATTTTATAAGTAATTTTCTATCTCTTTTCAATCTACGTGGCACTAGCTTGAAATAAAATGTCAATACACACTGAGCCCATAAGATAATGTTATATAGGCCGAAAAGAGATAGAATATTATATATAAAATAAGTTATGGGGGCAATAGGACCTGAGTATAATATAAGTGTGTCTCTGAGAATTCGGACATATATTGATAGAGTACTTGTATTTTTTCCCTTTTAATATATCTAGCAAATATTTTTTTTATTTTTTAAGACTTAATATTAAATATTATTATTTAAATGAGATAACAAATAATTAATCTTGAAATAACTTGTTACGTATATCTATTATGTCCTTAAGCACTTGTATTTTATTTAAATTGATTCCCAAAAAAAAAATCTATCTGTCAAAATCATAACCCCACAGAAAATGCCCCCGGCGACCCCTCAATCCACCGCCGCCACCACCGCCGCCTCCGCCGCCGCTTCTACCGCCAATCACCGCCCAGGAACCTCCAATTCTAGCCTAAACCCTAACAAAATTGACCTAAAAAACCCTTACAATTTCAACAGAGCAACCAATTCGCGTCTCCTTTCCGTAGATACCGATATGCCCGACCCGAATTCCTCGACCGGGAATGCTGCCGGCCGTCCCTCTTCTTCAAATGCCTTGATCAAAATTGATGGATGGGAGGAGGATGCTGTTCTGTCCCAATCCAAGCATTTGCATCGAGTGGAAGTTTATAAAAGGAGGAATCGACGGGGTAAGCAACTCCAGCGTATATACAGAGATTGTTACTGGTCGTTAATGGAGGAAGTCAAGCTCAAGCATAGAGAGTATTGCTGGAAGTTTGGAATGAGTGCTTTTCAGGAAGATGAGGATAAGAATAATAAGGATGGTGCTGCAGGAACTGGAGAGAACAACGGGAATGCGGTTACCAATAATACTTGTGGGGTTCATGGCTGTAAGTCGAAGGCGATGGCGCTTACAAGGTTCTGTCATATGCATATATTGTCAGATTCCAAGCAGAAGCTGTACAAGGCTTGCAGTTTTGCCATCAAAAGGTATTTTTCTTTTCTTCACATTTCATACATTTATGTCTTAGTAATTTGCACAGTCCTAAGCTTTATGAAGAAATATATCTTTTCATTTGTCTGTGACTCTCAATCCGATATGATTATCCTGCCTTGGAATAATAATTTATGTCTTAGTTATTACCCTTGCTGTTAGGTTATCCTGATTCCTGAGTATAGTTACTATGCAAAATCTGCAGACAGTGGAAAAGGTAGTATCTTGTGTGGGTATGCACGCGTGAACTATCTTGCTTCGAGTGTAATTTGTGTTTCAAAGATGCATCCTTTCTGAATTGTTTCTGAAGCAGAATGTATATGCTCGCGCCCAATTTGTTTATTGTTTGGTATAAAGCTGGTTATTTTGCTAACATATAACAAAAAGATCTCATCTTTTTTTCCTCATTAGGAGCTTTGCCAATTAGCTTCAAGTTCTTGTTGTCTTTTTTTCTTTTCCAATTTTGTTAAGGTTCTTTAGTTTTTCTGGAATCTTTTGTGAGGATTTCCTGATCAATTTTACCCTTGTGCAACAATTGCTCTTGCACCTAGCAAGCAGAACATGTGTGTGAGTGTGAGTATGGTTCTAGAAGGCTGTAAGCTGAAGTAAAAGCAGTATAGGCAGTTGGATTCACTTATGTTCTGATAGCATTTACGAGTAAGATTAGGTTGTATGGTGTGTGTATATCATTTTAATGTTTTATGATCATTGGACTTCACTTTCTCAGCAACTATGCTTTGTTTTGAATTGTACCATGCAACTGTTAACTTTCTAACCTCATGGTATAGTGCCTGTGGGATCTAGTTCTGATTCCTACAGTTTATTTTTTCCTGCTCTTCAGAATTACGTAACTACCTTCTTGTTATTCATTTTGTTCCAGTCCATGTACGCTTAAACCTTCCCCAAGATATTAACCATCAATATTTCCGCCAAGTTCAATGCCTAAATCTGGCTTTGTAATGAGTCCTAAAAGGTGCTGTAAATCCCCGTGCTTTGTAGTAAGTAAAGAAGAGACTTCCAATTGTGATGATTGTTATTTTTTGTTAATTAACAAATCTGTTGTTTCCAGCTCCTAAGCTTAGTGGATAATGACTCTTCCTCTGTCCTCTCTGCTTAAATGCAAAACTTTGTTAACTAGCCAACATTTGAATTCCCCACGTACATCTAAGAGACATTCTGCTGTGTGCTACCTCTGCAGTTGAACCAAAAACCCACTAGAACCTTCTTTGTTTCATGTACTACATTTATCCAAAAAAAGAACTTTCTCCCATTGAGAAGTCATTTGACTTTCCAATTGAGAAGTCTAATTACCAGTTCATATATGTTAATCATCACCATAGTTATAACTATATGGATGCACCTTTTTCTCAAAATAAAAATTGTACATATGTACCTAATACATCTTATCTTATCCTCCCTCTACTTCTGTTTCCTTCCAATTCTTCATTCAAGCTGGATTTTAGGTTTTCAACTCGTTTTTCCCAATTCCTCTGCTCTTTGGGGTAGAAACTGGCTTGCCAGGCCCCTTCTTATCTAGTTGTGATTTCTTCTCATCAATCTTCATCAACAATTCTATGGTTTCTTTTTCAAACCCTTCGAAAGCCACCCCATATGTATTACTCAACTCTAAGATATGTGAATTAACCCAGTTTAATGTTTCTGTCTTGATATCTTCTTGAAAAATTGGGAGCTGAATATTATTGGTGCAGCCTCAGGAATCTGTTGTGACTGCATTTTTTGTTCTGTCTCTTGTGTGTCATTGACTATTATGGTATCACATTCCTCTCCTTCCTTTTTGTGGTCAATTTTCTGTGACCTTGTATCAGGAATCTTTGTCTGGGTGTTTAAGAGGTTTGTTTCTCCCCCTTCCTTTTTCATCATCATAGTATCCTCCACCTCAACTGCTATTTCACAGTTCCTGAAAGCTTGTAGAAACTTTGATGCCAAGTCCGTAAATTCTAAAAAACCTTTATTCCCCTCCATGTGCCTCTCACTATGAACTTCTTGGGCTTTTTAACATTCCCAGCTGGGCTTGGGTTTTTTAGAGGTTGAGTAGGTTTTAGGCCTGGATTTAAATTGAGCAAAGGCTAACCTATATTTGTCCATGGAGTTGGACCCATAGTGGGGCCTGAACCTAGGACGTTTGCTGGCTCCCCACGTGGTTTCCTACTGACATCTCCACCTGCCCTTGTATTAACCTCTGGGTAGATCTTCGAAGTCGGTTGGGTAAAAGGGTTTTCCTTTCTTTCTTCCCCAATGGAGTACCTTGCCATCGTCTCTGTCCATACCTGCACGGAGTATGAGATTCCGGCATTCAACACAGTCACCTCCTTCGGAGTCCTCGACTCGTCGCCTTGAACTTTAATTCTTAAGGTGATTTCTTAGTTGCGTCTTTTCGTCAGTTTCGATCCAACCCCCACAGAGACTAACTCCTCTTTTTGGTGCGTGGTTTTCCATCGTTTGGCATCTCCTTTCTTTTGCTCTTGTCTACTGTGTATCCCTTTCTCATTATTCTTTTGATTATAGTAGTTGGGTAAAATATCTGGCCCGGGCTGACATTTAGTTCTTTTAAAAAAAGAAGGAAATTGGCGCAGGTCATTTCCTACTTGGAAAACATGTAGCTCGTCATGGTTTTTGAGTTCTGGCCAGTACTTTGAAATGTTTCAGGTCCCGTTTGAGGTGATCTATATTTGTCAATTCTACTGATTTTGTCAATTGCTTCTTGCCTGCTGCACTCCTGTCCCACACCCGTCAAAGTTTATGCAAATCCTAGTGTTTGTTCCAGTGGTATTACTGTAACTGTCTTTTAGAACTCCTATATTATCAACTTTAAGAAGTCTCTACAATTATTTTGTTTGCTCGGAATCCATTCTATGAAAATCCACACTATTAAGTTGTGGTTGCATAGAATAGGTTTTCACCAAGACTTTCACTATTTCCTTATCTTAATTGTTTCTTTTTCCAAAATAATTGTCATGAAGTTATGACATTTTTACTATATTAAAACAAAAAAAATACCATGGTAAACTTTTGAGTTCACCGATCTGATTTGTGCTTTCATAAAGGATAAGTAAAAAAAGTCCTATTAAAAACAGAGAACTTCCATATACAAATAGTTTACTAGAAAATAGAGAGGCTACATAAAGTGTAACTCTCTACGGAAAAAACACAGAATCTTCTGCATTAATAGCAACCTTGTGGGTGCACCAAATGTTTAACTTAAAATAAAATTCTACTTTTCAAATGTACAAGTCATTCTATCCTCCAGAGCTTAACACGTAAAGTGTGGGTTAGACACATCATAGATCCAAACCCTGTCATAAAAATCCCTGTTATTCAAGTTGGGAAGTGTAGAGGTGACTTCATACTCCCACAGTTTCGAACCCGTGTGCCAACTGGAGTTGGATAGAAGTCATGAGAGATTTCTCCTACGTATAAAAGTCTTTGAAGTTATTCTTTGTTCTTTAGAAAGTTCTGTTTCTCTCCCTTCATAGACCACACGCGAGCTAGATGAGCATCTGCTCATGACCTACATCTTTTCTTTCTTCTTCTGAAGGCCGAGCTCTGTAGTACATATTCACTTTGCCCAATATTGCCCACTGTACTCCAAACCAGTGTACAGTACACGTACCACAGTGGGGTTGCCACGCGACAATGCAACAGAAGTTGGTCCACATCTTCACCCAAGCATTTGGACACAAAGCACTTCCTAACATATGTGAGCCTCCTCTTTTTCAAGTTCTCAGCTGTCTGTTGTTCACCTTTCTAACAGCCAAGACAGACACATGCTAAGAATCCAGATCCATAAGGGCAGGAAGTGCTGTTGAGTACAATCCACCTCTCCTCAAACCCAACTTGATGAGTGCTGGCTAGCATATGTTGTCTTCTGCTTGTAGAGCATTTCAATTGAAATTTGTCTACCTCTCAGACTTATAGGTTCTTCTGAGCATCAAAATGCCGATGTACTTGTCCATCTTGTGTCCTACATATCTACTTAAGACATCTCATCTCTCTCGCTCAATACTTTATATATGTTGTAGAAAATGATTCACAAGATGTTCTATTCAACTACTTGTGACCCCAAAAACTTATAAAAAGCGATTCTGCTGTCATCCCGTTTGTGTAGCACTGCCACTTAAGTCTTGCACCCCGGGATGTTCCTTCATAGTGTACGACTGTGAGGATTGGTGTTTGTCCATAGTCCTCGACCGAAGAGTTACATGATGTTTCAAGTCCTCCGCGACCCATTCATGTCTCATACTTTTACGTGATTCACAGCCCTCCATAAAACCTGCTCTTCGCCTTGAATCTCCATAATTTCCAGTAGTGCTTTGTTGAATATCCTCAAGTCTTTCAATGCAAGTCCTCTGAATGTTCTCAAGTCTTTGTAAACTTTTGAGTGCCCTAGCGCCTTCAGTTGTCACTTAAATTTCTTTTTAGTTTATAGTGAACCCCTCCCAATTATCTTACGGAAAAAATAAAAATAAAATTGAACTACCTGGCCGTCATCACATCTTGCTGAAGTTACCAGACGACTCCCAAAACCATTATTCAACCTTTTGGACTTCAGATTTTCCTCAATATTCTTAGTGTGTAGTATGCATCTCATTATGCTTTCATCATCTTGTTCTTCTGAATACTTCTTATTGCACTTGGAACAGGATAACTCACAGGAGACTTGTCTTCCCTGTTTTCCCATCCATCCATATGTGCAATGCAGGATGAGAATCCAGACAGCTATTTTGAAACTAAATAGTTCCTTTTTATAGATATATACAGCAGGAATCTGATGTTTTAGAGTCACAATTAGGTGTAGAAGTACTCATTTCACTTGCTAGCTTCTGTAGTTGAAGACCATTAGATTCTCCTTTTAAAAACTAATCCATGTGACAGGTGTAAACATGTTTACCCCGGAGAATCTTACTAAACTTTACTATGTACAAGTAATTGTATTTACTAGAAAGCTGGAGCTAGGCCTGTAATAGTGCTCTCGCTCTCCTTCAATGCGTAGACCACTGTGGGTGAGCGGCCTGTTGTTGGGTTGCTTGCATTGAGGCAAGGTGCTTCACTGTGTTAGTCTTGTTGCTATGTGTGACCGACATAATCTATTTGCTGAGCTGGCTCTTAATTGTGTAGTGTCTGCTGGCTGGTAAGTTGGTCCATCAGTGGGGCACTGGTGTTAATGGTGGGGCACTGGTACATTAGGAACATGTGGTGCTCTAATGTTTTGGTTGCTTCACACTGAGGCACGGCTGAAGGTGCACTTGTGTTATGAGTCATGGAATATAACAGCTGTGACAGTCCTCTTTTCTTGTCTATAGTCTTTACGTGTAACGTATATTCTTTGCTTCATGGTTTAGTTTTGGCATCCAGTTCCATGAGCAGCGTTTTCACTCAAATTGTTTGTTCTTCTCGTAGTAGCTAACTTGCAATGTTTTGCTGTAATCACTATCTGCATGTGGATGCATTCTTGTTTCTCTCATTTCATAAAAGTAACAGCTGATGCTGAGATTTTCATGAGTTCATATTTTGTGGATCCTAATCGTAAAGAATTCGGAGATATCTTATTACTAGTTAGAGTGTTCAGATAGTATTACTTATCGATCAAGCTTCATTGCTTTATTTTGCAGTTCGCCAACAGGGCCCATACTTTGTGGGAAGCCAATATTGAGGTCTGCAGTTCCTTCCTACTGCTCTCTTCATTCTCAGAAGGCTGAAAAGCACGTGGCACGGGCTTTAAAGAAGGCAGGACTTAATGCCTCTAACCCAAGTAAAATAGTCCCCAAGTTTCATGTTATAGTTGCGGAATGTGTTAGCCAGATCCAAAACAGAAGAAGAGCTGCACAAAAAGCAACTCTAGAGATGGCCGAGGTGAAAGAGGAGAGCAGCTGTTAAGGCCCGAGCATCACGTAAAACTGAAGCCTGTATATTTTCTTGGCAAGTTGGTGATGCAACTATAACAAAGTATATTTGGTTAAATAGGATTTTGTGTGGGAAAGAAGACAGGATTTATGACTTGGAAGAAAAAGCTTGTATGTAAAAAAGGGTACTGCAAACTAACCGAATATCGTCTAATATTGAGCTACATTTGTTCAATATGTTGTCTGATTATGTTGGTGTTCTTGTTTGTGAATCATGCAATGTTGTGGAAAATTATGTAACAAGAAACATACAACAATTCAGTTGTATTTTAACTCAATATTTTTGTTAAAAATAAAGTTCATTTTTGAACCTGATATCTGCAAATGGTTGCTGCAATTCTTGCTGCACTGTTTGTATTGTTTGCTCACAGGAAGAATTTGTTAATTGTTTATGCCTTTTATCTTTATAGATAAGAGAGAAGAAGCCTTTTCATTTATTTAAAAAGATCAGATCGAGCTCATCGCACCGAGCTTGCCTAGTGCCGGTTATCTCTCATGTGTGGTTTGCGGCTATTGCATAGGAGCAGGGGATTTACCTTGTATAGTGGTTAAAATAATATTTACATATATATAGTAAATATTGAACCTTGTGTTTTTTCGTAATAGTGAAAATTTTAGCTTCGATACTAAACGCGTCTTATTCAGTACTATTCTTATATACTAACGACCGGTTAACCTCAAGCTATTGGAGTTTAGCACTTTCAGCCAACAGCATAAAACGTAAATTTCTATAAATTCATAAAAACTTAGCATTTCTTGATTCGAGGCAAACTAAGGAATCTCTTAATTAACAATTAGGCCAAATCATACACTAATTGTTAATATTTTTCTATATAAACACTAATCTAATTAATGTTTTTGAAGCAAAAACACAACATCAACAAAAGTGGTTAATTTCATTTTTTTCATCATCACACTTTTATTATACAATTGCCAACTTATAATTAGTTAAACCATGGCAAAAAAAGTAGTACTAACAACCATAACTTTTTTGTTGTTGATGATTTTGGGACTTAGTTACCTTCACATTACTACTGCAGCAACCAATGGCAATGGCTACGACAACGACAATGACAATATTGATAGTGGCAGTGGCAATAGCGGTAACAACAATGGCAATAATGGCAGTGGCAATAGCAATAGCGGCAACAACAATGGCAATAGTGGCAATGGCAATAGTAATAGTGGACGTGGCAATAGCAATAGCGGTAACAACAATGGCAATAGTGGCAATGGCAATAGTAATAGTGGCAGTGGCAATAGCAATAGCGGCAACAACAATGGCAATAGTGGCAATGGCAATAGTAATAGTGGACGTGGCAATAGCAATAGCGGCAACAACAATGGCAATAGTGGCAGTGGCAATAGCAATAGCGTCAACAACAATGGCAATAGTGGCAGTGGCAATAGCAATAGCGGCAACAATAATGGCAATAGTAATAGTGGACGTGGCAATAGCAATAGCGGCAACAACAATGGCAATAGTGGCAGTGGCAATAGCAATAGCGGCAACAATAATGGCAATAGTGGCAATGGCAATAGTAATAGTGGACGTGGCAATAGCAATAGGGGCAACAACAATGGCGATAGTGGCAATGGCAATGGGACTAGCAAACACAATGGCAACAGTGGCGTTGGCGCTGGCAAAGGTAATGGTTATGTACAAGTATTTCCAGCACGAAACGAGCATGAAATAGAAAAACTAACGAATGTGTTGAGCGGAGCAGGCATGCGTGCAAGGCTACAAACAAGTTGTTCTTGCTATAATTGTGGTACTTATCAATGTTATTGCAGAGGTTGTAGCTCAGAAATGTGCTGCATATAATGATCAAGAAAAAAGTTACGAAAGAAGTATCGATGATCGCATGAAAGGTAAATAAAATGGAAGAAACACCACCCTCTTGTATTTGAATGAATAAAATCATCTATTATATCATATATGTAAGCTTCGGAAATGTGTCATGTATTTATTGATTCGATGTTAACCTCGAGTGAGGGTAAACTTGTACTCCTTCTAAGAGTGTTGTAACTTGTAATCCCAAGATTTGAAACTATGTGCTTTTTAGTAGAAATGGACCTTGGAGTTTGGACAGTGACGAAACTAGGATTTTTAATAAAAGGGTTTCAAAATCTGAAGAACTAAACATACGAAATCTCAAAAAACAAAAAGTGCCACATAAAATGGAACAGAGGGATTAATATTTCCGCCGAAGGGGGTTAGGAACCCCCTAACAGAAGGCTGGCTCCGCCCCTGACCTCTGATATAACTCTATGTCAAAAGTGTTGATATCGTGATAAGGATATAGGCTATGGGTCTAACTCAATCCCAGAAGCTAGCTCATGAGGTGAGAATCACCTAAATTCTCATATCCGTGGAGGACGCAAGATTTTTACACGAAGAAGCTAAATTTAGCACCTACTCTATATGCATGAAACAAAAATTGACCTTGTATGTACAATGTAATTTTCTGTGGAAGGAGGTTTAGACGAACCCCCTAGATCCAGTCGTGCATCGTCTACACACAAAAGATGCATCGCGCGCACAAGATGCATTATTGGGCTAACCTGAAGCAAGAGCTATATGGATGTTTCAGCAGTTAGTCTGTGACTGATTCCTACGACTCCCGAGTCGAGACTCTGGAGTAGGCTGCAGCTGCAAGAATATACTTGTCGAATCATTGGGGTCGACATAACTGCAAAATAAAAAAGAAAAGACTTTTAAAACTTATGGTCTAAAACATGTCTTAGAAAGTTATATAGGCTATAAATCATCTCAGTAATGGTAAACCGAAAATTCATTTCTAAATATAGAAATATGTCGTTCTTTTTGGGGCTAATTAGAAAGGAGACAGCGACACATAAATTGGGACAGAGGGAGTAATTTCATTGTAAAAAAAAAGAAGCAAGAAACATGACATACGCATATCTCGTCATCTCATCAACTGGTGTTTTGGTTGCTTCATGAAGAGGATCTACGCGATGCTTTGCCCTTGACCGTCTGTAACGCCGTCTCACTTTTCCAATTAACTTGAAAACTAATGGAATGAAAGCCTCACAATCGCATTCCTTGAACGTAATTTTAAACGAATGAGGAATTGCGCTGTTTTCGTTATCATTAGCTGGTATAACCTGCAATAGGATAAAATAAGTCTATCTGAAGCAAGGTTTGATATATAGTTCATGAATGAACAAATCTATCTATCTATTATACAGATACTTACCGGGTTTACGTATCCAGAAAAGTTTTTGCAGAAGAATATTGGTTGATTTAATTTTTCGCCATGAACAAAAAGCTGCAGAATGAAGAAGATTAGGTCAGCCGGAGCAATTTTATCGGTTTGTAAATGTTGTTTCTTATTCCGCTCATCACAAAAACTCATGCTTTGGTAGCAGACTACTCTCTCCGTTTTAATTTGTTTGCCTTACTTTCCTTTATACGCATTCCAAATGTGCTCTTTACTTTCTTAAACTCCGCGCCAAGTCAAAACCAGACAGACAAATTAAAACGAAGGGTGTAATTTGCGGAACTACATAGTCTTCAAGTAAGAGAGAAAGAGAAGAATTCATTAAGGCATTGGAAGAACTCCTACACATAAATTCCTCCTTTGAACCAACTCACTCTTAATGCCGGATCCAACTCTGCTCGTATTCAACTACTTCGACCATTTTTTAATCGAGCCAAACAAATATATCAAAATCTAGACAACATGTCACGTCAATAAGAACAGAGATACAAGCAAGTAGTGAAGCACAACTCGACTACGAAATGTTTGAGCTATCTCACATCACATCAAGGTAGTCATCCAAGTGCAACGATACCAAACATGGAAAAAGAAAACGCGGAAGCTTTATTAGTCGTTTAAGCACAAAAACGAAATAAAGCGTGAGTTTTAGTGACAAAAATCATGATTGAAGGGAATGATAGAAGATGCTATATATGTAGCAAAAACCAAACAACAATTATTCAGTGCTGCTCTCTTCGAGACATAGCATATGGGCGATGAGATGCAGACCTTATCGCCTTGTGCCCTATATCGCAGCTAGCTTCAGGGCTTAATGGCCTTCAACGACACTGTTCGAGTCTAATATAGTTACCCCAACAAACAATAATATAGACAACAAATGAGGGAATTCAACGTAGGCGATATTGCTTAGCTAGAACTAATCAACAATAACATACCAAGTGTATAGTCTCGTAAGTGGGGTTTGGGAGGGTAGAGTGTACATAGACCTTACCCCTAACCTCCCGGTTGTATCGGATAAACCCTTGACTCGAGATAAAGCATATCAAAACATGTTAGGAAATGAAATAAACGGAAGTGAAGAAACCATGGCACAATACTATAGAAAAAGCAAGACAAAGCATACAGTAAAAACGACAGGAAATAACAGAGAGTACCAAAAATCGAATGTCAAGAAACTATAGGAGAAATACAACGACTACTCGTAAGGAAGGATAAACAAGACAACGCTAGCTAGAACTAACCGGACAACAGTATATCAGATCGAAGGATGTTCACAGTCGAGAAAACTCAAATGTTTAGTACCTTTGGAACCTTCATTCAAGATTCTGTATTACAACTTGAAATATAAGTCCTATAAGACTATCAGCCTCGTGTGTTGCAATTTTATCGATAAATTCAAATAAATATAAACAAGAAATGAATCCAACAAACAACGACATGGATTTGGAGCAGAAACCATTTCTTCCACATGATTCGTAAAGCGTATAATTCCTACACAATCAAGCAATCGGAAGCAAGAAGGACGAGCATTACATACCAAAGGAATGTCAAAAGCAATGAAGTTGTTCGTAGGATTCTTTGCAACAAAGACCATCCGGATATTCGATAAGTAAATGGTTCCTTTTGCTTGTACTTCTCCTAAACTGCAACAGCAAAATACTCATAATTCATGTCAATGCAGATACCAATAACTTGGTTTAAAATCCCAAAATATAAGGGGGGAAAAAGTAAAGAAAGAGACGATAGCCCGAGAAGGCGATGCACAAATAACGATGAATTTCCCTAAGTTCAATACCACTACCCAGCCACTCCATCCACACTCAATAAACTCAATGCATTAATCAAGCCCAACAATACAAATACATGTTTCATGTCCAGGCCAACTCAACTAATTCCACGTGCTACTTGTTACCTCCCACCAGCACAACTATCGGATAACTCTGTCCACCATCCAAACTCATAATAAGAGGTCTTTGCTGAGATTTGATGCTAACAAGTCATGTTTCTCAGCTCAATGCCATGTTAAATTAACTCTTACGCCTAACTCACACACAGAGTCGGAACTAGAATTTTTAATAATAAGTTCAGAATTTGAAGAAGTAAACACACAAACTAACCAAAGGGTGTTCGACATCTACTATTATACATAAAATATAATTTAACCATATATAAATAATAATATTTTCACAAAAAGGAGGTTTGCATGAACCCCCTAATAGTATGGTAGCTCCGCCCCCTCTCACACTATCCTTTGATGCACACAGGGTAAAAACTCCGGTGTTATGCAATAGCTCGCAGACCATATAAGAGAGGTAACCCGCACTAAGCAAGTCCAGTGCAATTAGCTCGACCGAGAAGGCAAACTCAGGGTATCGAACTTGACACCTCCAACATGAAAGTCTTAAGTCTAAACCACTGAATCACCCCATATTTGGGTGGTGCATTCAATAAACTTAATCTATCCACTAAAATAAAGTAATCTCATGAAAATTCATACCATAATCTCGTAAATTACACTACTTACAAAGTTAATCACAATTATTATTATTTTTTGCCCTAGATCTGAAATAACAAAATGGAAAAAAAAAATGCAAATAAAGAAGAACAAATAGGTACCTAGGAATGTTATCGATCTGAAATTCAATTCCATCGCTAGCTAAGACGAACAATTCATTGAGAAATGGAGTTGGCATTCCATGAACAAATAATTTAGGATTTAATGACATTTTCGACTAACAAAAAAAAATCAAAATATTTGATGAATTATCAATTTAATTTATTATGGCCTTTGTTTTTTTTTTCGGAATTATATTTTGAAAATTTCAAAATTCCGTGTATTTATGGGTTACTCTTAAACGTGTTTATAGCGTGTTAAGCTTTATACCCAATACTAAGTCGTTTGACGGAGTATATAAAAATAATTAGGGGTGTGTATTGGTATAATTTTAATTGATTTTTAGTTTTCAATTACGATAAAAAAATATCAAATCGAATAAGATATTTTTATCAGTTTTTGTTAATTGACTGTTCGGTTTTGATTTACCCAATAAGAAAATCTTCGTAAAATAAAGAGAAAATGCATAAGTATCCCCTCAACTTATGCCTGAAATCTCAGAAACACACTTATATTATATTAAGGTATTACCCCCTAACTTATTTTATAAATAATTTTTTACCCTTTTTGGCCTACGTGGCACTAGTTTGAAAAAAAATATCAACACATGTTGGGCCGCAAGATGGTGCCACGTAGGCCGAAAAGGGGTTATTAATTATTTATAAAATAAGTTCAGGGGGTAATAGGACCGTAGTATAGTATAAGTGTGTCTCTGAGATTTCGAGCATAGATTGAGGGAGTACTTGTGCATTATCCCTAAAATAAATATATGAAGTGAGACAAGCAAATCAGTTATAAATCCTTAGTACTATTTCGTTTCATTATACTTGTCGCCTATTAGTTTTGACACTCCCCTTAACAACGTGTTTAATAATTGTTATTGTATGTATGAATAGTTTAAACATAATTTTTGTTTTGATTATTATTTAAATTTTTTTGATATCTTTTCGTTAAATTTATTGTTACGTGATAATGAAAAATCTTATGTTGCGTAATTATCGAGTTAATGTGATTGTGTTGTTATCTTCTTTTTCTTTTACATGCATTTTGACTTTATTTATTAGTTAA
Organism: Solanum lycopersicoides; assembly: GCA_022817965.1. Classification (NCBI taxonomy): domain Eukaryota; kingdom Viridiplantae; phylum Streptophyta; class Magnoliopsida; order Solanales; family Solanaceae; genus Solanum; species Solanum lycopersicoides. The sequence continues at coordinate 3,384,399 of CM040618.1, forward strand.
TAATCCCATGCTATCAATTACTCTATGTGATATCTCTACTTCGTATCGTTATTTTCATTTAGATTCATTTTTTAATTTATTAATGTAACTTGGAAAAACAATTTCATTTATTCAAATATTACATTATCAAAATAATATTCAAATATTATATTTTTACACTATCAACAAATTAAGATTATTCACCTTCATAAAGAAAGTCAAAGAACATTATATAATTAATTAAGTCTAACCGTGTTGCAATGTCGATATTATAATTAAAAAACACGATTTAGCGAAGACTTATGGTATAGATTTATATTTTTATAATCTCTAATCTAATGATTTAAGTATTAACAATAATTTTTAATTAAGATAACGTTGAATTGTGTTAACTCTCTAAAACTAATCTTATCTACTTCTCTATTGATCTTGTGTAATTATTGTTTGTTTGTTTCTATTTTGTGAGGGTGTGTTCGGTATGGAGGAATAATTATTCAAATTTTTAGTTGATTGAAATAAAATTGAAGATTAAAAAAATGATTTCAATAGAAAAGACAAGTTCCATATGTGATTTATTAATGCGACGTTTTAGAATATTCTGATATCTTATTTATAAATTATAATTTGCTCGTTTGCTAAGATTATGTAAGAATTAGAGAGAACTTTCACAGTTTTCACGATTAAGATTTAAGAGGGAAAAATAAAAAAATTTAAAAAAAATCAAATTGCATGTCCAAACAAAACTTCAACTTCATATCGATCTAATTTCATAACACATCGCATATTTAAACGGGCCTTAATATAAGTTTTTTACTCTAAACAATGCTAGGGGAGTGGCAAACTTAGGGAAACCATACATTCACCATCCAACTAATCCAAATGGGCTGTTTTGGGCAGAGCCCATATTTACTTGTAAAATTAAATTAGCCCAAACACAACCCATTGACATCAAAGGCATAACGATTTAGGCACTGTGACGGAGATAGGCTCAGTGACATAGACGTGTCTATGAAGATGCGGACTACCTAACTTTGGGCCTTTCATGCCCAACTTAGATATAGAAGGCGAGCACCTCGACTATTCCACCAAGTATGTGCCCATCAACAAACACAAATACCAAATAACTTTGTCCACCGAGGCTTAAAGAAGATTTCCATATGACAAGCCCTTAAAATTGTCAATTCTTACTCATGTTCCTTCTCCTTGTGAATCTCAAATGCAACTGCACGAAGGAGTATCAACAATATATAGTGGCGGAGCCATATTGACCAAAGGGTGGCCAGTTAAACATCCTCCATCGAAAAAGTATATTGTATATCTAGGTAAAAAATTACTCTTAATACATATATATTAGATCCTGAACAACCTTGACAAAATTAGTAGGCCTTGCCAATGACTATCAGGGGCGGCGGGGCGGGGCAGACCTACAGTGGGTCAAGAGGTTCATATGAACCCACTTCGTTGAAAAATAACACATCAGTTTTCAAAAAAATTATATTTATGTATTAACTTTTGACCCCACTAACACAAGTGTGACCCTTGGCCGAGTGGTGAAGAGGGTTCAATTTTCCCAGCCAACCGAGGTCGTGAATATCCTGGGTCCGCCACTGATGACTATATACGATTGTACCGTAAAGAATGATGCAAAAAGATGATACACTGGATCCGCCACTGATGACTATATACGATTGCACCGTAAAGAATGATGCAAAAGATATCGCACCTTAGCAGACATATCCAAAAGGAATCCATATTCAACAAACACTTGACATTCTTAAGCTAGTATTACCAGCCAACAAATTTCCGATACCAACGCTGAACGAGTACCTTTCCACAGGACTAATGTAGAAGAAAGCTGTTGCATGTGGAGTCCAAGACTGCACTACTTTTGGAGGATCCAACACACACTCAGTGACATCTTTGAAGAATCCGCGCAACATAGTTGGACTGTATGTCTAGAAGCCTTCTGAAAATAGTATCAAACAAGAAACTTACAATCTAAAGATCGCTCGGATTTTCTGCATATAGTGTCGACAAGAGAACCTTTAAAGGAAAGAAAAAGAAAACACTCTGCAGTATCTCATACAAGGTATAACCAATGTAAGAAAACAGCATCATACACGTCTCAACGACAAAAGTAAATCTTTCCTGCCTGCACATAGAAAATCTTTTTAAACAAACTAGGTGTTAGCAATTCATTCTTTTTCTCTTCATTTTCGAAGTCTGATTACCACACAGATGTTCGGTATCCTCTTAAATTCTAAACTTCCAAAAAAGGAATTATCAAAGCTCGGAGAATTTAACAATCACAAAACATCTGCTTAACTATATAAAAAGATGTAGGGTTAGTTTACCCCCTTAAAAAGGATATTACCTGCTGAAGTCTTCGTGGTAGTTGAAAAGGGTTCTCCACAAGTACAGACGATGCCAGGCTAGAGAGTTCAATTTGATCTTCTTTGACCAATTCATTTCAGAACCTAAGCAATTTTTCTTCGTAAGCAAAACAATTCAATCAACAAAAATATCAAATTTGTAACCTTTAGTAAGGAATAGGTGAAACCTGCAAACCCATGCGAGTCCTCTAAACATCAGCCTATCTTCCAGCCAAGTAATCTTTTACAATCAGTAAACAGACATAATGTACATGCTATCGAAAATATACACAAAAAAGCTGAATTGCATCGTTAAGCTCAGATGCTGCAGACCGGAATTATCCAACTGCTTTAAGAGAAAAAAGTACTACATACTGCAGCGCGGACTCTTGTCCTCCTCCAACTCGAAAAAAGCAAGTGATGATACTAAACATGTGAAGTATTACATCGGTTCAACAACTAGCTTCAGAAGTCTAGTCTTCGGAGTACGACTGAGCAATGTATAGCACGAAGATAATAACATAGACTTCTGCATCATCTAATAGTTCTCAAGTCGAAACTCAAGCTTCTCGGCTTGACGCTCACTACAAGTTTATATGTAGGAATAGATAGCAAGCCCAAGGCTCTCGACAACGTCCATAGCATTCTATTACTTCAACTAATACACTCCCTTTCACTTCACCAGTGACAAGTGAACCTTTTCATACACGAGAACACAGAAAAATCATTCAATCAAGAAACACAATGTATCTAAGGAACAAATTCCATAACACTCATTTGAGTCACTGAAAGTTTCAACAAATTACAGAATTCAATTCATTCATCAGAAACCTCCATGGTTTCGTTACAAAAAACATTCATGCGGAACTACAGGTTTCGTAGACCACACTTAAATAACTATCTTATCCACTCACCATTATCGAAATGGTCAAGCACTTATTAAGCAGAGTTCTGTGCTTGTAGTGGTAATTCCAACCAAATTCATCGATCACAAGAAACTCCCTTAGATTCTTGCGTCTCGCCTTATCTCTCTTTCTTTTCATGGCTACATCACTCATAACTTAAACGAACTGAAACCCTAACAAATGCAACGAACAATCGAACGAACAAGCAAACACTCTAAATCCTAGCAATAATTCAACAAATTGCAACAAAACCTAGCTTCATTTCTCACTCACTACACTACCTAATCCCTAACAATTAACAATACGAACAAACAACAACAACAATACTCAATTTTATACATATCATAAACAGCAAATACTTCATTGTCCATCGTCATCCCTTCTCGGTCCAGAACCCGAACCGGATAGAGAAGCTAGCAAATTCAGATGCCCTTGAGCTATAGGAAAGTAATTCCCAACTCTACCAGCTGATGCCTCTTCCATCTGCTGCTGAAGAAACCTCGATGGCTGCGAATTCATCGCTGAATGTGAAATCTCCGGCGGCTGTGCAGCGAAACTCCAAACTTGTCCAAAATCCGGCCTAGCAGGAACAGCCCAAAACCCAGCAGTATGACTCACATCCTTATCTCCACTTCCGTTATCATCATCCTCAGAACGTAAACGCTTACCAAGCAAAAACGGTGCCGGAGAAATCAACGGATGTAACAACGACGGCGACGGTGACTTATGATCAACCGGAGCAGAAGAAGTAACAGAAGAAATTGAATTCCGTAACGAAACTGAAACAGTAGAGAAACTAGCAGGTATAGTACCAGTACCAGTAGCAGCAATAATCGAAGGTTCAGCTTGACGCAACAACCATTCAATTGTTTGTCCATCGGATTTATGACCTAGTTCACGAGTAAGCTGAAAAACCCTAGCAGCACAAACAATTGGCATCCTTATACGTCTTCCTCTTCCATCAACTTTACTATGCCGGTCCTTCGCCGGCGGCTTCTTCACCGTCAAAGCACCATTACTATTACCAACTCCACCACCGGAGCCGGTGGTAGAATCGAGTAAACCGGCGCCGTTTTGCTCTACCGACGTCGACATATAATTTTATTTTATTTTTCTGAATTTTTATGGAAAAATAAACACCAATTATACAGAAGAAAATTGAGGGTAGAAGGGGAACAAGGGGGTGGGGGGTCAAATGATTGAGAGGCAGGAGCTGGTGGAGACAGGAGGAGGGCACATGGTTGGGTGGGACCAAGTTTAATTTTTTTGGTTTTTTCGATTTTTCGATTTTTTGGTTTTTTATTCGATGTTTGATATAAAAAACTCGAATAAATTTGAATTCACGATAAAAAATTTAGAAATGTTTCTAAAGAAAGCAATTATATACCAGAACTTCAACTCGAAAAATCTAGATGTGAATGAAGGAGTGTTGTCGTTCCAGTGGGATCAGGTTTTACTTTTTTTGGTTTTACGATTGTTCACTCGGTGTTTGATATAAAAAAAACTCGCATAAATTTGAATTCACAATAAAAGTTTAGAAGCATTTTAAAAAAGATTATATACCAAACTTCAACTCGAAAAATCTGGATGTGAATGAAGAAGTGTTTGTCATTTCATCAGGTTTAATTTTTTGGTTTTAGAATTTTTCATTTGGTTTTAGATATGAAAAACACGAACAAATTCGAATTAGCGATAAAAAGTTGAATCATTTCTAAAGAAACGATATATACCAAAACTACAACTTGAAAAATTTGGATGTTAATGAAGGAGTATTTGTCATTCTGGTGGGATCAGGTTTATTTTTTGTTTTTCAATTTTTCATTCAGTGTTTGATATAAAAATAATTCAAATAAATTTGAATTCACGATAATAAGTTTAGAAACATTTCTAAAAAAATCGATTATATACTAAAACTTTAACTCGAAAAATCTGAATGTGAATGAAGGAGTGTTTGTCATTCCGTTGGGATAAAGTTTAATTTTTTTGTTTTTTTAATTTTTCGATCTTTCACTCGGTATTTGATACAAAAACTCAAATAAATTCAAGTTTACAATGAAAAATTTAGAAACATTTCTAAAGAAAGCGATTTTCTGAAGAAAAAAAAACATGATAAACATTCATAAAGTAAAACAAAATGCAAGTTGGACTAATCAGTGTTGGTTTCTCGGTGATTGGTATTAATATTAAAAATTTATTAAAAATTTAAATAAATTCAAATTTATGTTGAAAGACTCAAACTTGAAAAATCTAAATATCAATAAAAAAATATTCGCCACTCTGATAAAACCATGTTTAATACTTAACTTATTACAAAATACCAACAATATAAGATGTGTAATATATTTTGATCTTATTTCATGTGAAATAAAAATTTTGAAATTTATATTTTTAAAAATATGTTAATACATTCATGTAGTAAATCAAAAACCCAAGTAAAAATAATCAGTGTTTTAAAAGGCAATTTTAAGGTTCCTCTCGAGATTGTTCTAGGGTAGTGTATTGACACTATTCATAAATTTATTAAAATTTTTAAAAATACACAAGACTTACGTCTAGTATTTTTAAATTTATGTCTCATCTTATACAAAATAAAATAGCGTTTTTCACATCCTCACATTTTAAAACATTGAAAGCAACTAGTAATATGGTTAAGAAAAAACTCATCTTTAAATTGTCTGGATATGTGATTTTAAATTACGAGTTCATATTTTAATTTATAAATTTATGTTTTTTTTTATATTTTAAATAAACTTGTATATTTTGATTTTACATGCTAAATTTATCAAAAGGGTCTAATTTTAAATTTGTGACTTCAGACACTAAATTTTAAATCATAGACCATAATTTGAATTTTGCAAAAACAAAAATATTTAGATTTTTATCTCACCAACTAATTTTCTCCCATCCATAAAAACACACTTAAAATTAGTTGGTGCTATCACTAGAAATTCTTTGTTAATCGTTAATTTAAATAAACTTAATCGTTTGATAAGATTGTATACGAGTTTGAAAAAATTCAAAAAAATTTACAAATAGTGAATTTTCATGATTATAAGGAAAAGTATAATATAATGTATTTCAGCTTTGCCTTTTCAATAGTGACTATTTAAATTTTTTATTTTAAATTTGTTAAATATTTATTATTCATATGAATATAAGAGTTTATTCAAATTTCTTTACCTAATATATTATTATTGTATATACTTTTTGTTTATTTTTTAAAAATCATCTTAATAAAATATAATAATAATCTTGACTTAATCACCTTAATCAACCTTGAGCAATCTCACTTTTGATCCTCTCAACTTTTTTGCTTTTATGAAAGGAGCATGAGATTAGATTGTAGATAAGGAGGAAATTATCATTCAAAGATGGTTGCTAACTATTCTTTAATTGTAGTTAAAAACGTTTTGATATCGAGCTTTGAATATCAAATTATCTTTGATAGAAAGTATTTTACCGTTTAAAATTAAACTTTTTATGCTAATTTGAATTAAGATTAAAAATATATAAATGTTTGATAATTAGAAATAGAGATGTGAAAAGTAAATTTATCTTGATCTCAAAAACCTAGTTGATTAAGAAAATACGAGAAATTAGGGACTATCTTATCGTACGATAAATATAATATATAAATGTATAGTTTAATTAGGCTTCAACTGACATTTACGTCCTCCAATTTCATTGTGCAACATATATTTGTATTACGTTTCATAATATAAATCACTTTGTTTGATTAAAAAAATCAATTCGAGTATATCTGATGTGAATTGATAAGAAGAACACCATGTTGATTATGTGTATCTACTTATTAAACTTTATATAAATTTAAATATTTACTCATACATATTACAAAATTGAATGATATGTGAAATATTAGTTGAACCCAAATTAAATAATACGTTTATATATTATGTCCCATATTTGAGTGTGAAAATTAAAATCTAAAAAAAAAAAGGGAAAAAAAGAAGATAAGGGAGAATTTAAGTTATGGTTGTCAGGGTGGGGGTCCACTTTGTGGGACCCACAAAACTCAATTCAGTGTGTAGAATTTTTTGTGTTTAAACTTGAAACTTTGAAATTGATCACTCAATTCATTTACTTACCAAGTTTAGTGGGTCCCACAATATTTTTAAAAAAATTGTTTTTTCACATAAAAAAAAATTCGCAGACTTTATTCTTTGAATGTATATAAGATAACTTCGTTTCATTTACAATAATTTGCAAATTCTACAAGAAGATATATATTATATCGACAAATTTAAATAAAAAAAAAATTAAAAAATTTTTTTTTTAACTTTTTTACGAAATATCACATACTGCATTAATTCAATCACGATAATGAATTGTCATCAAGAGTTATAAGGAAGTTATCAACCACATTTTGTTGATGAATTGTTTGGTCCATTCTAGTTGTGTATTAAATGACATGTTTGTTGTAGGTAAGTACTCAACTTTTTACCCCTTTTTTTAGGGCTTTGAATGAACTTTTATGCAAAGTTTATTTATTATTATTTTTCTCTTTTTTAAACTAAAGTGGATATAAAAAGGTTGCATGTGTTTCACAGGTTTTGCCCAAAAACCATAAAATACATTTTTTTTTTTAAAAAAGTCATCATATTCGAAGTGGTAGAAAACTAGAAAAGATTTTTTTTATTGAAATATAGTTATCTTAAATTATTTAATATTTTAGAAATTCAAGATAATATATCTTTCCCTCTATTTCTTTTAGTAGTAATTTATTTAACATTATAAACATGTCAACACAATAATATATTCAGTATAATATACTGTTCGCACGTAAATAAATTTCTAGATAGAGTAAATATTTAGTGAAGAAATATTATATCTTAATTTCATTTTTTTAAATAGGTATCTTAAATTATTTGATATTTCAGAAATTCAAGAGAATATGTTTTACCATCTATTTTTCCTTAGTAATAATTGTTTTTCAACATTATAAACATGTCAACACAGTAATATATTCGTGTAATATCACAAGTGAACAAACTTCTCACCAGAGAAAATAATATCTTAAGAGGTAAATAATTTGAAAAAAGAAAACAAACTCTTAACCAATATTTTCTTAATTAAGAGATGCATAAATAAAAATACGACAGATAACTTGAGACGAGAGAAATATTTAATAGGGAGAAAAATGTCTTTTGCAAGATTACTTTTTTGGGGATTTTCTACTTATTCTATTATATTTAACAAGTAAGCAAAATATGTTATTCGAAAGATGTTTACATATAATTTAGATAAATGTCATTGAAAACAATACATGAAATTAGTAAATGTAACTCCTCTCTATTATACTTTTTCTCTATTTTATCAAGTGCATATTTTAATGATCGACACTGGTCTATTGTTGATTTAAATAACTATCCTTGAATTAAAATTACAAAAGTATATATATTACTTTTTAGCTTCACACTCATTAATTAACATTAATATAAATCTTATGTATAAACATATAACTAAAAATAATGATAATAAATAGTTTCTAAATTTATAAAAGTTAACATTTACCCAAAAAGTGAAGTCCAAAGTAAGCTCTTAACTATAATTTAAGATGTTTATTAAATTAAATCTATTAATTAATAAATGTCATTTATTCAAATATGCACATACGGATATATAGAATTTATAATACGAAGAAAGTCAAATCAATTTCTTACGCGTATAAGCAAACATATACGGGTGAATTAATTAACATATTTATAGTTTGTCTTAATTATAATTCGCGATTTACTTTTAATTATAACTATGTGTCTCAGCTTTTTTGTTTTGCATAATTCGCTACGTTTGCATAATTCAAAATTTGTATAATATAATTTGTATAACTTTTGTATAATATAAATTGTATAACTGTTTACAATTATGATGTTTGTAATTATATAAATTTGTTATTTCAAGTTTATACAAAAAATAACTAAAATTTTCAAATGTTCACACGAATTACACAAACCTGCGAATTATACAAATCCGCGAATTATAAAAAAGAGGTAGCTTAAACTATAGTTACAGACCATAAATACACAAACTATAACTATAAAGTATAATTGAGATTATTATAATGACTATTTGCGAAACTTCCCCTTCTTTAAATACTAGAGGATGTCAAGCCCGTGAAAGAAAATGATTTAGTAATAAAAATAATTATAATTAGATTAATTTTAAATAAATTTGTTGAATTGTAATTCAATTAATTTAAATAATATTTGTTAAATTGTAATTCAATTGATTCAAATAGGATTTGTTATAGTTCTATAATTTCGAGTTCAGGCCAACGACTTGATGAGTGCTTGATTTTTCATATATAATATGAAGTGTTCAAATTTCGACAGTTAATAAGAAAATATATTTTATCATGTTTTATACTTAATATTAATTATTTATTCTTCATGTTATTTTTAAGACTTAGGATGTGTTTGGTATGGAGGAAAATGTTTTCCATGGAAAATGTTTTTCTAGAAAATATTTTAATAGAAAACAAGTAGATTTTGGACTTATTTTCTCATGTTTGGTTGGTGAGTAGAAAATATTTTCCGGAAATGATTTTGTGTTTGATTTATGAATGAAAAATGTTTTTTGAGAGATATCTTTTATTTTTACTAGAGTAAAAAATAATTTATAAAATTAAAAATATTTTTTAAAAATAAAATTTTTACTATTTTTTTTGGGTGGTGGGTAGTTGGTGGTGGCAGGGGGAAGGGGTAGGAGTGATTTTTTTTTCTTCTTGAAGTTGAGAGTATTTTTTTAAAAAAATTAACTTTTTGAGGGTTGGGGGTGGGTGAGGGGCTGGCCAGGGGGGATAGTAGTTTAAAAATAAAAATTTGAAGTTGAAAATATTTTTAAAAAACAAAATTAATTTTTTGGGGAAGGGGGGGGGTTGGGGGGGCTGGCCGGTGGGGGGGTCAGGGATTGGGTGAAAAATAATAATTTGAAATTGAAAATATTTTTTTAAAATTGATGTTTTTCCAAACAAAAATATAATTTGAAATTGGAGGAGAGTTTTGGAAAATGTTTTCCTAAATTTTTGAAGGGAAGTCATTTTCCTTAATTGTGAGGAAAATGAGTTGATTTGGAAAACATTTTCCAAAACTTTTGTCCCAACCAAATATGAGAAAATTGAAAAACTTCGTACCAAACACACTCTTAATAATAAACACCAATTATCAGAGATAGTGTGGTAAAATAATCATGTCAATCATTATTTTCTTACTAAATATTTTAAATTCAAATATGACAAGTAAAAGTAAACGAAAAAGTAGTTAAAATAAATTAGTAAACATATTTTTTTTATTTATGAACTTTTAAAGAGTGTAGTAAAATAAAAACAAATAATTTGAAAGAATAGAACCATTACGAATTGTGCATAATTAATAATTTTGTGGATCTCCTAATATTATTAATAGGTCAACTTTCACATATAGCAAACAAAAAATTCATATTTGTATTGTATAGCAAAGTTTGCATAATTGCGCTTCATAGCAAACATATAAATGTATAATTCGCTGGCCTCGCTATACATATACAATTGTATGATTCGCTGGCCTAAATTGTATAATTCGCTGGCCTATTTCGCTGCAATTGTATAATTCGCTGGCCTATTTCACTGCAATTGTATAATGCGCAATTATATAATTCGCTGGCCTATTTCACTGCAATTGTATGATGCGCAATTGTATAATTCGCTGGCCTATTTCACTGCAATATGTGTATAAAATTTGCTTTGCATACAATTGAATCGAAGTAAAATGTTTGATATATTGTATAATTATAAGTGACTAGGAAGAAGATATATGTTTTTCTCTCGCTTTATACAAAAACAGAAACACAATTTATACACTTCTGTTGTATAAAGCGAGAGAAAATTATATTTCACTGCAATTGTATAATTCGCTGGCCTTTTTTGCTGCAATATTTGTATAAAATTTGCATTTGTGTACAATTAAATCGAAGTAAAATATTTGTAAATTGTATAATTAAGTCTATAGCACGAAGATATATGTTTTTGCATGTGTATATACAATTTTATCTCGCTTTATACAATACAAAAACATAATTTATACACTTCTGTTGTATAAAGCGAGAGAGGCGAGCAGAGGGAGAGTAGCGAGAGAGGCGAGCAGAGGGAGAGTGGCAAGCGAGAATGGAGAATGGCGAGTGAGAGTTTTGGGAGAGAGGCGACTGGCAAACTTTGGCAAACTTTTGTTATGGGGCACAATTAAATCAAACAGTAGCTACTCCATTTATTTTAGGTTATTAATTTGCTATTATATACAATTATCCCTTATTAATATTACGCATTTGGAACAAAGGAAAAAATATAGATACTAACAACTAATCATCAAATGATAAAATATCACCTAAACATAAAAAATAACACCAAGTATACATGTTGATACCACAAACTTAACTCAAAAAGTTATAGGACTTTTCGATATCTTATTTATCGACGTTATGTATGAATCAATCATATATTCTTCTGAATCATATATATGTATTCGTGAATTATTATATAAAAAAAAGGAAAAACGCATAAGTACTCCCTCAACCTATGTCCGAAATCTCAGAGACACACTTATACTATACTAAGGTCCTATTACCCCCTGAACTTATTTTATATATAATTTTCTACCCCTTTTCGGTCTACGTGGCACTAGCTTGAAAATAATGTCAACACACACTAGGCCCAGAAGATAGTGTCACGTAGACCGAAAAGGGGTAGAAAATTATTTATAAAATAAGTTCAGGGGGATAATAGAACCTTAGTATAGTATAAGTGTGTCTCTGAGATTTCAGACATAGGTTGAGGGATTACTTGTACATTTTCCCTAAAGAAAAACAATATAAATATACAAAACGAAACAATTTGTGAAAAGGTAAATCATACTTGCAAAATGAAATTGATTCTTATTAATAACATTGGAAAAACTCCAAAAAAATTTACTACATCAATGGCATTAGGCAAGCAAAAAAATATGATAATTAGTAGTTTATTAACATTGTAAATTTACCAAAAATAAATAAAATTGAATCATAATCTATAGTAGCAATATTTACTATCATGTATCCATTTTAATGACGATATATTATGATCATGATCTCTAAACATGAATATTATCGTCAGTTGGCATGTACTTTTTCCAAAACCAATGACTCTTCCAAATCCTCGTTACATCTTCGATAGGAATACCTTTAGTTTCAGGTAGGAAGAACAAGATGAACAATGTCATGATCACAACGAATCCTCCGAAGAAGAAGAAGAGCCCGAATTTCATTTCACAGAGCATTGTAAGAAATATTTGTCCAATGATGAATGTGAAGAACATGTTTACTGAGACGTTGATCGATTGTCCTGCTGATCGAATTTCCATAGGCATAACTTCACTAGGAACAAGCCAACCTAAGGGTCCCCATGACCAAGCAAATGCTGCTACATATACACAAATGATGGCAACTGTAATGTTACCAAGTCCTTTGCTGAATGTTCCTAGACCATCTACTCCAAATACACTAGCTATGATGGAACCAACAGCAATCTACAATAAGAAAAACAAAAAGAAAACAGAGTTTGGTTTAGTCAGGATTTGAAGTTTTATAGGGTTGTATATCGACTGATTGACAAATGTTTATAGATATGTAGTGGATTGAACTAAAATCCGTCCGGACTTAGTGTAGTTGTACATATTCATGATTTGATGTATATAGGGTGGTTATTGATTGACTGACAAATGTTTATAGATATGTAGTGGATTGAGCAAAAGTTCGTCCTCACTTAGTGTATTGTGTTTTCAATGTAGGTGTACATATTCAAGATTTGAAGTTTATCGGATAGTTATTGACTGACAAACAAATATTTATAGATATGTGTGGATTGAGATAAAGTATGTCCTCACTTAGTGTATTGTGTTTTCAATGTAGTTGTACATATTCAGGATTTGAGGTTTATAGGGTGGTTATTGACTGATAGACAAATATTTATGGATATGTAGTGGATTGAGCAAAAGTTTGTCCGGACTTTATGTATTGCGCTTTCAATGTAGTTGTACATATTCAGGATTTGAAGTTTATATGGTGGTTATTGACTGACAAATGTTTATAAATATGTATTGGATTGAGCAAAAGTTTGTCCAGACTTAGTGTATTGTGTTTTCAATGTAGTTGTACATATTCAAGATTTGAAGTTTATATGGTGGTTATTGACTGACTGACAAATGTTTATAAATATGTAGTGGATTGAGCAAAAGCTTGTCCGGACTTTATGTATTACGCTTTCAATGTAATTGTACATATTCAGGATTTGACGTTTATAGGGTGGTTATTGACTGACAAATGTTTATAGATATGTAGTGGATTGAGCAAAAGTTTGTCCGAACTTTATGTATTGCGCTTTCAATGTATGTGTACATATTCAAAATTTAAAGTTTATGGGGTGGTTATTGACTGATAGACAAATGTCTATAGATATGTAGTGGATTGAGAAAAAGTCTGTCTCAACTTTATGTATTGCGCTTTCAATGTAGCTGTACATATTCAGAATTTGAAGTTTATAGGGTGGTTATTGACTGATAGACAAATGTTTATAGATATGTAGTGGATTGAGAAAAAGTTTGTCTGGACTTTATGTATTGCGATTTCAATGTAGTTGTACATATTCAGAATTTGAAGTTTATAGGGTGGTTATTGACTGACTGACAAATATTAATAAATATGTAGTGGATTGAGCAAAAGTTTGTTCGGACTTTATGTATTGCGCTTTCAATGTAGTTGTACATATTCAGGATTTGAGGTTTATAGGGTGGTTATTGACTGACTGACAAATGTTTATAGATATGTATTGGATTGAGCAAAAGTTTGTTCGGACTTTATGTATTGCGCTTTCAATGTAGTTGTACATATTCAGGATTTGAGGTTTATAGGGTGGTTATTGACTGACTGACAAATGTTTATAGATATGTATTGGATTGAGCAAAAGTTTGTCCGGACTTAGTGTATTGTGTTTTCAATGTAGTTGTACATATTCAGTATTTGAAGTTCATAGGGTGGTTATTGACTGACTGACAAATATTTATAGATATGTAGTGGATTGAGCAAAAGTTTGTTCGGACTTTATGTATTGCGCTTTCAATGTAGTTGTACATATTCAGGATTTGAGGTTTATAGGGTGGTTATTGACTGACTGACAAATGCTTATAGATATGTATTAGATTGAGCAAAAGTTTATCCAGACTTAGTGTATTGTGTTTTCAATGTAGTTGTACATATTCAAGATTTGAAGTTTATAGGGTGGTTATTGACTGATAGACAAATGTTTATAGATATGTGGTGGATTGAGCAAAAGTCTGTCTGGACTTTATGTATTGCGCTTTCAATGTAGCTGTACTTATTCAGGATTTGAGGTTTATAGTTTGGTTATTGACTGATAGACAAATGTTTATAGATATGTAGTGGATTGAGCAAAAGTTTGTCTGGACTTTATGTATTGCGCTTTCAATGTAGTTGTACATATTCAGAATTTGAAGTTTATAGGGTGGTTATTGACTGACTGACAAATATTTATAGATATGTAGTGGATTGAGCAAAAGTTTGTTCGGACTTTATGTATTGCGCTTTCAATGTAGTTGTACATATTCAGGATTTGAGGTTTATTGGATGGTTATTGACTGACTGACAAATGTTTATAGATATGTATTGGATTGAACAAAAGTTTATCCGGACTTAGTGTATTGTGTTTTCAATGTAGTTGTACATATTCAAGATTGAAGTTTATAGGGTGGTTATTGACTGATAGACAAATGTTTATAGATATGTAGTGGATTGAGCAAAAGTTTGTCTGGACTTTATGTATTGCACTTTCAATGTAGTTGTACATATTCAGGATTTGAGGTTTATATGGTGATTATTGACTGACAGACAAATGTTTATAGAGATGTAGTGGATTGAAATAAAGTATGTCCTCACTTAGTGTATTGTGTTTTCAATGTAGTTGTACATATTCAGGATTTGAGGTTTATAGGGTGGTTATTGACTGACAGACAAATGTTTATAGAGATGTAGTGGATTGAGATAAAGTATGTCCTCACTTAGTGTCACTAACTTATTGTATATATTGTGTTTTCAATGTAGTTTTACATATTCAGGATTTGAGGTTTATATGGTGTTTATTGATGGAAAGACAAATGGTTATAGATATCTCGTGGATTAAGCTAAAGTTTGTCCTCACTTAGTGTCAGATTTATAGGGTGGTTATTGAATGAGAGACAAATGTTTATAGATATGTAGTGGATTGAGATAAAGTATGTCCTCACTTAGTGTCACTAACTTAGTGTATTATGTTTTCAATATTGCTGTACATATTCAGGATTTAAAGTTTATAGGATGGTTATTGACTGACCAACAAATGGTTAAAGATGTCTAGTGGATTGAGCAAAAGTTGTTGGGTTTACGTGTCCATCCGTCCTCACTTAGTGTACTCTGTTTTCAATGTAGTTGTACATGTTCAGGATTTGAAGTTTATAGGGTTGTAAATCGACAGACAGACAAATGTTTACAGATATCTAGTGGATTGAGCAAAAGTTGTTGGATTTATGTGAAACTCCTATGTAGTACTCTGTCAGTCACATATTAGTTGTTTATTTTTCCTTTTGCACGCCCCATAAGAAAATCATAAATAAGAAGAGTAGTTTTACTCTGTGTGTGTGGTGGTGATGGTGATGGTGATGGTGATGGTGGGGGGGGGGAGGGACGTAGTAACTAATATGTTGTTTTCGAAATAAATCATTAACGAGTAATTTTAATGTAGGCGGTTATTGTTACCTGGCAGATAATCATGAGTGTACCACCAAAAAGGAACAAGGGTCTCCTGCCAAATTTATCAACAGTGAAAATGGACATAAGTGTGGCGAACACATTGACAAGTCCGGTGATGACAGCTGTCATCAACGCAGCTCCGTCCCCAAATCCAAGTGTTTTAAACAGGACAGGTGCGTAGAACATAATGACGTTGATACCAGTGAGTTGTTGGAAGAACGGAACCAGGACAGCGACTGTCAATTGTGGTCTATACCTAGGTTTCATAATGTTAGCCCATGGATTTTCGACTTGTTTAGACATGTCGCTTGCTATGACAAGATCCTCAAATTCGTTGTCTACGTTGCCTGTACCACGAATCTTTTGCAACATTGTCTTTGCGTTTTCTTTTTGCCCTCTATCAATCAATGAATTAGGCGTGTCTGGTAGGAAAACAGCTCCTACTGTCATTATAATAGCAGGTACAGCCGCGAGAACAAGAGACACTCTCCAACCGTTTTTCTTCATGGTAGAGGTACCATAATTGACAAGATTCGCGATGAGTATGCCAAGTGTGACAGCCATTTGGAAACAGACGTTGAGCGCTCCTCTAAGTTTAGGTGGAGCCATTTCTGATAGGTAAACGGGGACAGATTGGTTGGCATACCCAATGCCAACACCTAGTAATAGGCGCCCCAGAATGAGTACACCCAAGTTCATGGCTGCACCATTCAGGACCGCGCCTATTAGGAAAATTAGACCACCGATAAGCATAGAGATTTTTCGTCCAAATGCTTTCGTGGTTATTGAAGCTGCAAATGAAGCAACTAATGCTGCTAAATAGAGTGATGAAGTGAAGAGTTGTAACATATGATCATTGAATTTGCAATATTGGCTTCCTCCTTCTTTCAAGTTCTTCTCCTTGTGATACACATTTGGGAAAAATTTGAGTAAAAATTCATCCATAGATGTCACTCCTCCTGCAATTTTTCAAGCAAAATCATCAACAATAACATATAGACGTTTTAGTGTCTGTTCTTGATCTAACATACTTTCATAATAGTAGATAGAACGCGTGTTTGATACAACTTAGAATGTATAAGCGTAGGTATGGCAAGAGAGGGATTCAAAGAATAGATGTTTTACTATTTGTTCTTGATCTGATATACTTTAATGGTAGTAGACAGAGGATGTGTTTGGTAAGACTAAAAATGTATAGGCAATGGTACGACAAGAGAGGAATTAGAAGAAGTCCATGATAAAGACATTTACATTAAATTTTTTGATACATATTTTTTTCGATCTTTGTATATACCGAACATCGATAAAAAAATTTAAAAAATGAATAAAATTATATTACCTGAAATACCAATATCATAACCAAAGAGTAAACCACCAGTGGCTGCAACCAAACATGTCATAATAACAAAAGCTGTAACTTTTCCTTCATAATCACCACCTCCACCACCACTTGCTGCAAATCCTCCTGCCATCTTTTTATTTTATTTTTATGAATTTATCGAAAATAAAATTTCTCAAACTTTTTTTTAAAAATAAAATAATAATAGATAGTTTTTTAAAATAATTTATATACAAATTCTTTAGTGTGTTTTATATTGGATAGTGGTGTGGATAACACAAGAATAATTATCAAGGGATATAAGAAACAAAGGTCTTTTTTTTTTTAATAAATATAAATTTCAATAAAATATTTATATTCTTTAAAGACCTTTGAATTTTTTTTTTCTTTTCTTTTGATAATATTTATTTTCCCTTGTTTTACATGAGCACGGCAAACTTGTTGCCTGCTCTGTCTCTTTAATTTACTTGTTATTTTTTTTTAAATAATATAAGGTATTTATAGAAGGTGAAAATTATGAATTATCCATAAAATAGGGAAAAATTTAAGGAGATATAAGGATGGAGTGTATTGTAAGAAAAAAAAAGTGAATTTTTATCCATGTATAATGTTTGTGGATGATATTAATTTATGATAATTGATTTAATTAAATTTTAATAATTGGAATTAATAATTACTAAATAAAGAGATGAAATGCTTATTTATTTCCACCTTGCATGAAAAATGGGAGTAATATTAGTTATTGTTTGGTGGATAAAATAATAAATCCGTGTGAAACGCAAGTAATAATATATTAAGGAAAAATTACATAATTAATCATTTTAAAAAATAATTATTGATTTTAGCGATACTTTTTGTTTATTATCATTTATAGCAATGTTGTGTTAAATATGTAATATGTATTAAAAGTGAATTATGTATGTAATATATATGAATTATAATTGAGTTTTTGAAATATATCATGTTTGTTTGATAAAAATTGTCACATTGTATTATAACTGTATTAAAATGTGTGATAAATGTATTATTCATCATTAAAATTTGTATTATATATGAATAATAAATTGTTCTTTGTAATATGTATTAAACTTGTATTATAAATGAATTAAAAGTGATCAAGTGAAAAAAAATATTTTTATTATAAATGGTAAATATTTTTTATTACATTATATTTATGTAAGTTTCCTATTATTAATTATGTCAAATTGTATATATATATTGAATGTTATTTTCTAAAAAAAAATCATACCATGCTCTTAATGTTAAATTAACCACACTCAATTATATATATTTATTTTATCTTTCAATTCAAGTTAAAAAAATTAACCATATTCAATTCAAAAAATCTATTACAATGATATATTGATATTCGAAAAAAAGTTATTACAAAAAAGTTATATTTATTTTAAAAGGCATAATACATAAATATGACCCTTTACTTTAGATGTGTGCAAGTAGACACTTAAACTTGTATAAAATTTAACAAATTGACACATTTGTCCTACATGGACATTTTGTGTCATACGTGGTGTCATACGTGTATCATGCCATGTATGGCACGTGTGTCTACTTGTTCAATTTTATACAAGTTTAAGTGTCATCCAAAGTTAAGGGTTATAGTTGCAAACTGACGTCAAATTAAGGATAATATAAGCAACCTGAAAGACAAATTCATGCGGGCCTTGGCGCGTGTCATGGACTTGGGTGATGAGTCTTGATGTGACATAGCCCGAAAGACAAATCCATGCAGGTGTACGTACATGTCATAAACTTGGATCGTGAGACTTGACATAGCACAGCTCAAAAGACAAATCCATGTAGGTCAACGTTCAGACGAGACAATACGTGTCATTAACTTGGATAGTGACACTCTACTGTCCCAGCGCCTGAGATTTCTGAATAAATCAGAACTGTTCTTAACCCAGAAGGAAATAGTATAAATTGAAGTTAAGAGTCAACTGCTTCTAACATAGAAAGAACGGTCCGATGCACAAAGTATTTCACGTTAGTAAATGCATAAATACGATCATCCTCTCTTTGAACGAAACCATATTACATATCTTATAGACAGCTCAAATATACAAATCCAAACAGGTTCGCGCCATTAGACAGCTAAAATATACAAAGCATCCTCATTATTCTTAGCTAAATCAAGGAAGCAGATCAATTTATAGGCAAAAACAGGATAAACAATGACGACAAGACAAAAAAATGCCTCTCGTTGATCATAGATTGATGAAGATACAAGAACGGATAAACTTTTCCCTGAATATTACGCGATAGAAACTGTCTTTAGAAGTCCATCAAGATACTCCTTGAGTTTAACTTTTGTTATCGCGCCTTCCCTTTTACTGTCTGGAACTTCCTTTCCATCTTTGAAGAGAATCAAAGTTGGCAATCCGTAAACTTTGTACTCTTCTATGAGCTTGGGACTCGCGTCATGATCTATCTTAACAATAGTTATCTTTTCTTTGTACTCCTGAACGGTAAAAGTAAAGGAAATGGCGTTTTAGGGAAAAGCATTTACTTCAAACATCAAGAACAAGAAAGACCAGAGACAGAAATCGCTTAATGATTCAAGATTCAACACAAGAAGACATAACTATGGTCCATGTATCATTACACTGATGTATTCAAATGAAAACGAGCTACACTAAAATGAGAAGAGCTCTCGCTCATTGGCTCCTGCATGAAAATTTCTCAATCTTTCCTCACTCGAAGTTATATTTTAAACTACAGAGCTGTCAATCAATCCACGGTATCCTCTGGCTAGAGGCTTTTGGACATTGGATCAGACACATAATAGCTTTACGACTTTAACTCTACATGAAATGGGGAAAAAAGCCTCGAAGAGAACATTTCAATAACTCAAGTTAAGCAAATATCACAAATGATTTTTGAGCAAAAAGAAGAAGATTTATTCCATCATAACAAACACACCTTTTAGCAGTTTAACATGCTCATTGAAGAAAACATTGGATCTTTAACTCTACATGAAAGGGAAAAAAGGCCTTGAACAGAACATTTCAATAACTCGAGTTAAGCAAACATCAAAAGATTTTTTAACAAATAAAAAGAAATTTCTTCATACCAAATACACCTTTTATCAGTTTAACATGTTCATTAAAGAAAAAAAATTGAATCTTTAACTCTATATGAAATGAGAAAAGGGCCTCGAACAGATCATTTGAAGGCCTGGAAATGATTTTTTTAGCCAAAAAAAACAAATATTTTCCATCATACCAAACACCCTTTTTATCAATTTAACATGCTCATTGAAGAATTTCTTCAACATTTCAATATAAAATACCTCAAATAGAACAAATTTCTTCTACATGAAATAAAAAACGAGTTAATGGTAAAAACAACAAAGTGATCTTTAACCGTTAAGCAAACAACAAAGTGATCTTTCAGCAAAAGAACGAGTTAATGGTAAAAAATACACTTAAATTATTTTCACGAGTTTCATACCTTAACTATCTATTGTTCCATTCACCTACCTAAAGTATCACTCTCTTATTGAATTAAAACATACCTTGACGCTAAGTTGATCTACACGCGCATACTGTCGAGTGGGAATAATATTTGGCCAACTAGCATCGAAGTGTGTTTTAATGCAAAAGGTATGATAGTTTAAGAAGGTATAAAACTAGCGAAAGAGTAATAGTTTAGGTGCTTTTTTTTTACCATCAACTCAAACAAAAGAAGTTATTTTCCTTCAAACCGAACACACGTTCATCAAACATGCTTATTGAAGAAACAAATTGACAAGGCAAAATTGAATAGAACTCAACATAAAGAGTGTGAAAAGAAGAAGAATGTGATTTGTCCATCCTATATTCCCTACGCGAATCAATGGAAAATTCGTTACGAAACATGGTTTTTCTCACCGAATCAGCTCATTCCTGGAAAAAATGCACGGTAGCAAACAAATTCTCATTGAAGTATTGGGAATAGCTACTGAATATTATTCCTTTTCTCACGTATTCAATCAAAATATCTACGGAAATATGGAAAATTTGTATCTCAAAACATGATTTCCTATTTCATTCCCACCAAACCAGCTCACGAAAATGCATGATGGAAAACAGATTCTCAAGTCACTATACATTTCTCCTTTTTCACTACTGCAGGAACAGTCACCGAACATTTTTCAATGAGAAATTTCAATGGAAATATAGTGATTAACTGATTATAAACTACGAACTTTCTATTCTAATTTGTATCCTCCGCGACTTCCTATCTAAGATTTAATTGAATATAATTCGAATAACACAATATAAAGAGGGGAAAAAACGAAGAAGAAGAACCTCAGCAACGGATTCCATGGCAGGGCCAATCAAACGGCAAGGTCCACACCAAGTAGCAACGAACTCCACAAGTACAGGACGATCGGACTTCAAAACGACGTCGGAGAACTCATCTTCCTTAATCTCCGTCAATCCACCGCCACAGCTTATCCTCAATGTCGAACAATTTCGAAACCCTAACTTTCTCCCTCGATTTCCAATCGAAAACCTAACTTTTTTCCAAGTCAAAGAAGAAAACGAAGAACGAAAAGGAGAAGAGAAATTACAAGTTGTATTGAACGAATGCGTCATAGGATATGAAATCCTCGAAGTTGAAGTAGCAACGGAAGCCATTGTCGCCATTGTCGCCATTGTCTAATGCTTCGAGAAAACTTCTTCAGTTATCGCTAAAGAAGAAGGTGTTTTCGGTCCACACACATTTTTTTCACTAGGTAGGCTGAAATTTCATGCTGATTGCACACCAAAGAATGTATAACATAGTATCCAATGATACCCCGCCATGTCATATGCGTTAGTGTCGGAATTTCGGTGAGGTGTGAGAGGTTAGATATATCGGGAACGAGGAGAGACAAGAGGTGATTAGATCGAATATGACGTATATTTAGATGAGGACATAACCTTAGATAAGAGTATGTGGAGGTCGCAAATAAAGTTTAAATGTTAGTAGGTAGTCGAGATCTAGAATTTTAAGTTTGTGGATGCTCTGAACGTGGTGGATAAGGTTGTGAGTGGTTCGGATGCAAAAATATAAGATTCGAACTCGAGCTAAATTATACTAGTCAATGGACCGGCCAGATCATTTGTTCATTGGGTGCTTCATGTGAATTGGTTAATGGATGCTCAAGCATCCGAAGGACTCTATGTGGGTCCGCCCCTGTTTGCATACTAACAATGTATAACATAGTCTAATGATACCCCGTCGTGTAGTATACGTTAAGTTGTGTTCGAAAATAACTTCTCTATCTTTTCATGATAAGGTGTGAGATAGAATATGATGTATCTTTAGATTACAAAGGGCATAACTTTTTAGATAAGAGGATGTGATTTGTGAGTCAAAATGTCAGTAGGTAATCGAGTTTTGTTTTAATATTAATTTCATGTTGCTGTACGCCAAATAATAGATAACATAATCTACAATGATACTCCGCCATGTAATATACATTAAGTTATGTCGAAAATAATTTATTTATCTTTTTATAATAATAGGTATGGAATTAGTCCATCAATTATGAAATCATGAATAGTCATTAGTTGAACCAATGTTAAACACTATAATCTATAGGAAATTATGCCAAAGTTTTGCAGAATTATTGTAAAAGTTGTGTGATTAGAATTTGATATCAATTATCAAAGTTATTTTTGTTCTTTATAATATATAGAGATAATTCACATACGTAATAAAGAACTTATCAAGTTTTGACAGATTATATTTAAACACTAGAATGAAATTTATTACTTTTTTCAAACTTCACATATGAGATAATATTCAGTATGTTATTGTTGTTATCCTTTGAAATATATTGTTAAGTTAATTTAGATTGTAAAATTCAAATCTCCTCCTCGTCAATCGTCATCAATGAAAAAATCGTAATTTTACCTTAAGAAAGCGTAATAAAATATCTCGCCAACTTCATGGAGAAAGTAATAAAGTTATCAACAATGAGGATCATTAGTGGGATTGAGAAAGGGACTTAATATATGAAGTATGCGATAAATAAGTTACTTTATTTTTTATTCAAAATTAATATAATAAGATAATATTTTTTTCCTATCATTGTGTCAAAGTAAAAAAAGTATAATAATCCATTCAAAATGTTTAGAAAAATATTCTTCATTTCATCATTTCATATATCAATTAAAGAAAGTATATAGATATAGATAAAACAATATAAGATTTAATTACAAATGATAATGTTTTTTTATAAAGGAAAATAATATAATTCTATGGAGATGCAAACGTGTCAGAACCCCATTGGATAAAGCCCAGCTTAGATTTGGATGGCCAGAAAATGTGCAAACGTGGCTCCTCAAGATCTACTATGTACCATTTTTATGTGAGTATTACTTGTTTTTGATAAAATTATTTATTTATTTTTGGAAAAAAATAATATTTTTCATTGGTATTTCAGTATTTATTTTTGAGCATAATAATTCGAATTCGCATTTGGAAAATCTCACTTTTAATTGGCAAATCGTTTCTTGGTAAAAATGACTCTATATTCATTATTTATTACGCAATTTACAGAAATCACATACTTTTAAGAAAAATTATCATTCGTCTCTTATAAGTTTATAATTACATAAATCACTCAAACTGATAAAATAATATAAACATTGATACATTAATCTAATGCGCGAGATACATTAATCGTTAAGTATGATACATTATATTTTATACATGATACACTAATTTGATGCGCGAGATACATTAATCTGATGCGCAAGATACATTAATTTGATGCGCTGATACATTAATCTGATGTGTAAAAATGAGGGATTTGTAAAACTAATAGGCGGTAATTGTAATAAGAGAACTTAAATGTGGAAATTCTGTGATTTTCTCTTATTTAAATCAGTGTAGTTAAAAATAGAGAAGTATTTGTCATTCCACTGTAATCTTTAATAATTTATATCTATTTATTTTATATTAAAATTTTTATTATAAAAAATGCAAATTCTTTACTTAAACTATTGTGTACAAATTAAAGTTAGAAAGATGACTTGAACACTGATGTCCAAATTTATATTTATATTTGAAATATAATACAATTTGTCTGCATATTTTGAATACTGTGACTGCTTATAGGTGGAAAAAAGTAATTTGTTATATTTTAAAAACGAATAAAGAAAACAAAAATAGAAAAATAAAATAAAATGAATAGAATTGAATATCTGAAATATTTTATTTTCAATGATAAAAAAAGGTACAAATACTATATTTATTAAAATAATATATACTTCATCCGTCCTTTTAATATATAATGATTTCCTTTTTAGTGTCAAACGATAAAACTTTGATTAACATTTTACATATTTTTTTCATCATATTGAGATGCAAAAAAAATGCATTTTATAGTACTTTTCTATAGTTTTTGAATATCTAAATTTTCTGTTTAGAATATTAAATTAAGTAATATAATTTGAAAATTAAATTGATTTTCGAAAAGTGTGACGTGAAAATTAAAAGTGGGCAAAGAAAGTATGAAATAATGTAAGGAAAAAAGATAAATTTACCCTCAAACTATAGTAAAGGGTATGCAGATACCATCCGCCATACTTGGAAGATTTGTGCCCTGTCGTTCAAAACTAGAGCATAACGTCGTTCACTCTACCAAAGACTAAATAGCGACAGTGGCACAACATTATTCGTTGATATGGTATTTAATAAATGTCAAGGTTGTGATAAGATTATCGACACATGTATGTCCATTAGTATAAAAGATATATATGTTCTAATTTTAGACGATAGGGCATTATGTCCAAAAGTATAACTGAGTTATCTGCATATATTTACGATAACTGAGGGCTATATTTACCTTTTTTACATTATGTATTATGAAATAATACGGAACAATCGTAGAGGGTGTAAATTAGGTTGTGTATCGATCGATTCGGTTCAGTTTGAAGTTTATCGGGTTGTGTCATTCGTTATCGATTTGTAGAGTGCTAATCGTTACAGAACCATTAAAATATTGTCTTATCGTTTATTGGTTTATCGGTTTTTTATCGTTATCGGTTTAACCCTTAAGATTTGATACAAAAAAGACATTGAAAATCACTTAGAAACAAGGTGACAAACGAATAAACCATACACATGATTCACAAGTTTCATCTTGCTCAAAACAAACACTTTTCATGTAGAATACCAAGTGTTTGGGACAACAAAAATAAAAGTAGGAAATCAAACTCTAAGTCGAGGACTTTATTTACAATGATATAAATATAATTATTTAATTTACTATTGGTTATCAGTTATCCGTTAACAAAAACTTCAAACAGTTAAACCGATAGCCGATAACAAAAAAATATCAAATCGTTATTTAATAATACTATAAATCATAACTTTTTTCGATTCGAGTTATGATTTCGGTTCGATTTTGAACACATTAAAGAGGACACAAATGATCAATCTCAAACTTAGTGGACCATTTAGCTATAAAAAAAATCCCCAAACAAATTTTGTACCTATAACAACTCACAGTCACCGGCGCCGGCACAATTCCACCGGCATAGCGAGACCAAGAGAGATGAACAGTAAAGACGACGAAAAGCATAAAGTAAAGAAGGAGAAGAACGCCATCTCACTCTCAGCAAACAGGTAACGATTATGTTGTAACTGGTAGAGCTTGTAGAAAATTTAGGGATTCGCCTAATTATGTTCATCAATC
Source organism: Solanum lycopersicoides (assembly GCA_022817965.1). Taxonomy (NCBI): domain Eukaryota; kingdom Viridiplantae; phylum Streptophyta; class Magnoliopsida; order Solanales; family Solanaceae; genus Solanum; species Solanum lycopersicoides. The sequence goes on from CM040618.1 coordinate 3,410,514, forward strand.
GAACTATCTATAGTGTCTTTAACACGTCTCAAGCTAATCTCTGTTCTCGTTTACATTAGTCGTATGGCAATGCTAACTAGTTTGAGTTGAATGAGGGGCATAGTTGATTGATGAATTGATATTCTAATTTGTTTATGTAAAATTGACCTTACTGATACAATCTGAAATTGGAGCTTACTGAAAAGTTAACGAAGAATAGAGTAGAGAAGGAATTACAGTAAACAGGCTAAAACTAAGACTGCTAACTAGTTACTATGAAAGGATCTTATGCACAGTTATACTTGTGTTAGAGAAGCTAAACTGCACTATGAACTTTGATGAGGGTGGTCAAGTAGGATTGACAGGCTTCTAGGCTGGCAAGCTCTGAATATGAGGTGCACATTACACTTCAGCCGAATCCCATGTTGGATTGGAGAGGAAAGTGAAGAGCTTTATATGACATAGCTCTCAATGGTTTTTTCTTCCTTAGTGATCAATGACTCCGGTGAATAGGTTGCGCAAATCTGGTTATGATTGAGAAATTCGACAGAATAGGCGAGGTATGTGGTGCAGGTTGAAAACATGAAATTATGACATTAACTAGTCCGTGAATAATTTTGCTAAAATGAGCTTACACCATTTGGTTTTTAATGGCCATTCATGTCAGTAGTCATCTGCTAGAAATTCAGATCAGATCACCTACCAACCCTGAATATTCGATGTGAAATTTTACCAATTAGTGCTATGGAGTATGGACTCCCTAAGATCCCTTTTCCCTCTAATATTTTCTATAGAGGATAATTCGTTGCTTATACTGTTAAATCGAAAAGCCAAATTTTCCAGACTGTTGAGATGTGTAAGTTTTCCTTTGGCTGAAACATTCGTGTTGCATTATTTAGTGTAATAAGGAGTTATTCTCTAATTTATATTAAATTTGTTGTTTTGTCAGTTTCTGATGATGATGAGATAGATTACTCCGTCAAGCCAGAATTTTATGATCCAGAGTTTGATGACAAAGATGAAGTCTGGGTCCAAAAGAAAAGGGGTGGTCGTACTTCTGATGCCATCCTTAATTGTCCAGCTTGTTTTACCACCCTTTGTCTAGATTGTCAAAGGTATGGCCTTTCTAGTTTCTAGAATATCCCTGTGATTTTAGAATATGAAACAACCACATAGTTGATTGCATGTTTCTGTTACTTTACCACTGGAATTGTTGGTAATTTAGTACTTCTTCAACCAATCAATCAGTCAACTATGTTCAATTCCAATTGAGTTGTATAGACTGTATGAATCATCTATGTCCATATGCTCAATGCAGGTCCATTCCATTCCAATACTAAATGAACTGCCTTTTAAAGCAACTAATTTGTATCTTCTTGCATTCTCGAACATATATACTGATTTGGGTCCTTATTTTCAAACCATTACTTATAGAAAATGGTCAAACTTATAGAAGGAACAGTCAGCCAGAATATTCGGATCTTCTATACTCTACTTATGTTTATCCGCTTCCTAGGAAAGTTTATGTAGCAATGAGGAGAAGAGATATCCTAAAAGTAGGATTTGCATTTTTCAGAGTTGTTAAAATATTTTTTCCTCCATAAAGTTTTTGGAGCAGTATGTTGGACCTTGATTTTGTAGTATCATTTCAGATGTTTGGAAATTGTTCGTACTATAACATGATTTTTGGAATTTTCGATGTTGCTCACTCTGATTAACAGGGTGCGCTGCATAGGTAAGAGGTTGAGTCTGCCACTATTTTTCAGTTCTAGTAATAGTGTAATAGCCTGTTTGAATTGGCTTATTTTAGGTGCTTTTCAGCACTTTTGTAGTATTTAGATAAGATTAAAGAAGTGGTTTAAAACACTTGTATTTAAGTCAAAATGACAAGCCAAAAGCAATATGTTAGGATTTCTAATGTATGACTTATAAGCATAAGCCCATCCCAACAGGCTCTTAGAGTCAAATACAAGCTCTTTCGATGAAATAGGAGCAAAAGGGGGTAATGATGATCAACCGGATACACGGTAGAAATGGAGATCGCAGTAGCCTTCTAGTGATACCAGAAAAATGATGGTCAAGGAGAGAATTTCATATTATCTTGTTATCTACCGATATTTGTGTCATTTGCATCAACAATACTTAGATTGGGAATAATTATAAATAAAAAGAATATTTAAACTGGTATACCGTTAATTCTTGCTTGAATTGGAATAGTAGAAGCCTAGGTTCAGTGCATTTGATGAAAGCAAGAATAAAAGAATTATTCTGCAATCTTCTTGTTTGATATTTCTTACTATACGTTGAACTAGCGCAGCTTTATGACATTACCAAGTTCAGTTATTATCAATTGACTCGTAAACTGAAATCCTGTTGAGTCACCATCCGATCTTAAGGCGATTGGTCTGCATTTGCATATAATTCATCTGATGTTCAATCAAGAAACTGCCTTGGTGCATTTTACGTCTGATGCACGCTTGCTTTGCTCCTTTTTGTAGTTTTTTAGTGGGTGGGATAATATATATGCATTCAGAATTGATATAATCTTGATAATGCAGGCATGATAGGAATGTCACACAGTACCGAGCAATGTTTGTTGTCAATTGCAAGATCAAAAGTGAACAAGTGGTTGCACATCTTGGAAGCAAACGAAAGAGGGGTAAGAAGGGGCGTGTATCTTCTGAAGCTGAAGCGGATTCTGACATAGGCAAGACATATAAACGCGTATGCTGTTCAGTTTGTTCAACAGAAGTTGGAGTCATTGACGAAGAAGAGGTCTATCACTTCTTTAACGTTATTCCTAGCGAGTCTTGACATGTTCCTCCTGAAAATGGCCTTAAGCTCTTCGTTTTCGGTTATGCATTGCTGGAAACTTAAGGATTCGGAGGGTGTTCTTAATAGTATATTAGCTGCCAAAAATTTGCAGTTTGTGCTAAAGCAAAAGCTTCCTTCTTCATGGAGTATTTATTGAAACCATAGGTCAATAGAACTAGATGAGCTTAAAAAATCGTTTCGGTTACCATATTATTTGTTGTTGATGATCTCTTCTCTCCTTCTTTACTACTGTATTTCATTTCTATACTTGTTTTTTACGTGTTTTACTTGAGCCAATGGTCTATCTGAAACAACTTCTTTACTTTCACAAGATAGGAGCAAAGTTGCGTACGCACCATCCTTCTACTTGTGTGATTTCAAAGGGTGTTGATGTTGTAACTAAATTTCCATCTCTTGTTGAGAAAGAATGATATTCTAGTATACTCCCTTTTAAGCTTTGAGAATTATTCTATTATCTCTTTTGATTTGTAGGGGAGCCATTTAGTTACACCCAATTATCGTGGAAACTGGTTGATTTTGAACTTTTGCTCTTCGCTTATTTTTTGAACATACTTAAAAAGTCAAAAATTGATAAATTAGAGACTTTGAAATTCTAACTTTAGACTCACATGTTCGAAGTTGATTATGAGGTGATTAAAGTTTTAAAAACTTTATTAATTTCGATTAGTTTTAAAATAAGAGTCCAAACTCCTAAACAACACCAACTAGTTGTTTAAATAGCAAGTTATGCTTGAATTAATAATACAAAAATTGTTTTTGCGATGATTAATAGTGATGACATGCGATTTAACGTCGCTATTAGAAAAATAATAATATATGAATTGATTATTTTAAAAGGATATAATCATCTTTAAATAATTTAGACTAATTTTATAAGATATGTATCATCTTTCGCCAATAAGTATCTGGTGATCAATAACTCTATCCACCGAAACAAGAATAAATGAAAAAATAGATTATTCTTGTCAAACACATCATGAATTTTGGTACTTATTATTATCTCTTCTTTATTATATTTTTTTAGTTTATGTAAAATTAATACACAATATTACTTTCTCGTAGTTGTCCACTATACTACTTTGGGATGTCCAACAATATTTGTCCACTTTATGAAATCAATAGAGTATTTTACACTTAGTTTCTAATTTGCCTTTTATCATTAATTATAGTCATTCTCCTCTGTACATTTTCCAAGACATTGCATTATTATATTCAAAAGGCGATATGGTAAAACCACCCTTTTATCTACAGTTTCTTAAAAAGTATGCAAAGTCAATAGTAAACAATTATCATTAAACTGAGAAAGTATAATAGTTATCCGTTATACTACTGTCACATAGTAAATATGATATTAACAATATGATAAACTTGATTGACAAGATTATTTGAAGAATTAAAGTGACTTATTCAAAACAACTCTCATATACGGGTAGATTGCAAGTGATAATATGACAAGAAAAATCCGCAATCTCTATTCTTTGGGTGCGCACCCAGTAAAATTTTCGCTCCTATGCAATAGATCGTAAACCTCATAGGAGAGGTAACTCACACTAGGCAAGCCCAGTGCAACGAGCACGATCCAGAAGACAAATCCCTTACTTTCGCTGGCAAAGAATTTCGAACTTGAGATCTCCAACATAGAAGTCCCAAGCACAAATCACTGGGCCACCCCCGAAGAGTTTAGTGGACATGAATAATACTGCTAACAAAGGGATAAAAAAGGAGCGAGATTGAACAAAGGTGAAGCACATGAAGCAATTTCAAAAGGAAACTATTGCGACTATTCGTGGAGCAGTTCTATATCACACTTGACGTACTAAAACTGAAAAATTGAAAATATTTAAAGGCAACTACATATATAGAAAAGAAATGGTAACACATATTAAAAAGGAGATAACAAAGATTGGGAAGAAAAAAAGGGGAAAAAGTAAAAGTTGCACGAAAGAAAATTCTATTTCGATAAGACTCTATCTGTATCGTAGTTCAGATTCAAGTTGGTTTAGTGAGGATGACCGCGAAAGTCACCAAATAAGTCAGTCTTTTAGTTCTCTCAAATTAGAATATCAAAGGAGGACATTGCAGATGTCGGGGCAGACACGACTTGTTCTAAGGCTAAAAGACCACTAGAAGACACTGTTTACATGTTACCCAAAAAAAAAGATAAAAAAGACTATAGTTTTATAAACAAATACTTTTATAAAATTTATACAATATATATTCTTTTTAATACTCTCTCCGTTTAAAAAAGAATGACCTCCTTTTTTTTTTTAGTATGTTTAAAAAAGAATGAACTCTTTCTTTTTTTGGTAACAACTTTTCACATGTCATGTTTAAGGCCACAAGATCAAAGGGCAATTTTGTACATTTGACCTAACTTTAATTTTGGACCACAAGATTCAAAAGTCTTCTTTATACTCTTAAACTCCGTGCCAAGTTAAATTAGGTCATTCTTTGTGAAACGGAGGGACTACATAAATTTAAAAAAAATAAACAAAAACTAAAATCAGAACTCCAATAAGCTCAACTATTCAACACATTGCAAAAAACTTCATCGACCAGCAGCAGAAAGGGTTTTTGGGAAGAAGGGGGCAATTGAAAAATGGCGTCAAGAACACTTGAAATAGAGAAGATGAGTGTGGAGCAACTTAAAGCACTCAAAGAACAAGCCGATCTAGAAGTAAACCTTCTTCAAGATAGTCTCAATAACATCCGTACAGCAACTACTCGACTTGAAATCGCATCTAATGCCCTTCAAGATCTGTCACTACGCCCTCAAGGTTTGTGTTCATTCTCGTTTTGGTAAATACCCTTTTGGAATTTAAGTGAAAGATTTTTTTTTTTTTAGTTTATTGTGAAATTTATGATATGGGGTTTGGTTTGTTATGCTGTGTTGTCTTGCTCAGGGAAGAAAATGTTGGTTTGTGTCAATGGTTTGCTGTAAAACACCCTTTTAGGAATTAGGTGTAAAAGATTGTTCTTTTGACTTTATTGTGAAATTTATGATATGGGTTTTGGTTTTCTTTCTTGCTCAGGGAAGAGAGTGCTGGTTTGTATCCTGTACTGCAACACAGCCTTTTAGGAATTAGGTGCTAAAGATTGGTCTTTTGACTTTATTGTGAAATTTATGATATGGGTTTTGGTTTTTGATACTGTGTTTTCTTGCTCAGGGAAGAAAATGTTGGTTTGTGTCACTCTTTTACTGCAAAACACCTTTTTAGGAATTAGGTGTAGAAGATTGTTCTTTTGATTTCATTGTGAAATTTATGATGTGGGTTATGGTTATCTTGCTAAGGGAAGAAAATGTTGGTTGGTATCCTTCTTGTAATACAAAATACCCTTTTAGGAATTAGGGGTAAAAGACTGTGCTTTTGACTTTATTGTGAAGTTTATGATATGGGCGGAGAAGAGCTTTGCTCAATCGATGAGTAGTATCCTTCTTTTCATGTGATGCATCAACGTAGTTTCTGTTTGTATAGAGCATGGGGTATCGTTTGGAGAGATTGGTATGTCTCTTGTATGCAGCCAAGTTGATCTTGTTATCATCAATGAAAACCTTACTAACATGATATGGGTTTTGTTTTTTTAATACCGTATTTTCTTCTCAGGGAAGAAAATGTTGGTTCTTATCCCTCTTGTACTGCAAACGCCCTTTTAGGAATTAGGTGTGAAACAGTGAAAGATTGTTCTTTTGACTTTATTGTGAAATTTATGATATTTTTTTATTTTTTTTTACTGTGTTTTCTTGTTCAGGGAAGAAAATGTTGGTGCCTTTAACAGCGTCTTTATATGTGCCGGGGACACTAGATGATGCTGATAAGGTTTTGGTAGATGTCGGCACTGGATATTTTGTTGAGGTATGTATTGTCTGTTTATGCATGTGTAATTGGGACATTTGGCTTGCTATCTATTTCTGTTAATTGAATTGATAAATCTACGATCTTTAATCTAGATTTATATTATATATATATATTTGTGGTGCTCGGTGGTTGATGGGTTTCTAGGTGAATTAGGATAGGGTGACCATGGGAGATGCTTGTGTATGCAACTAAAGTAAAGATGACTTTTTTTTTTCTTCATGTGTATAGTAATTTATTAGCTAAGTTTTATTTTATATGTTAGTGTTTGATTTCCCACAGAATTTAAGGACTTAATTTAACTTGTGAAGTATATTGGTCTAGTGAAAGAAAATAAACATAGTAGTTGAAAAGTTGTTTGATTTTAAGTCTTAAGAAAAACATATCAGAAGTTTATATGTTGAATAGTTTAGTGGACATGTATTTTTGGAAGTTGAGTAAGTAGTATAGAAATGTTGGTCTCAAACATTTTGAAGTGTAGCAAAATGGAAAGAGAGTCGTGTGGGGGAGCATATTCTAAATCCATTGGTAATGTGCCTTGGTTGTTACTGACATACTTGGTTTGGATTCTTGAGGAACGTGATGCTCTTTAAATTGTGTCGTTCTTGGCAGACTTTATTTTTCCTATTTTTTACCTTCTCTTTGTGGAGGTCATAATTGATAATTGTCTATTTGAGGATTGATATTTAAAGAGGTTGAGTTTTATTCTGTCCTAATGAATTGTTTATTTTCTAGTAAAGTGTAATTGATTTCATTGCTACGTATGCTAGAAGCAACATAATTATGATTAATTCAGAAAATTATTTGTACTTGCTAAATATCTTCTTTTTATGGTATGATCTTCTGTTTTGACTGTAAACGAAGCCTAATGGACACTTATTTTGACCATTTTAGTTATTTGGTTTTCTTAGGTTTAGGTAGTTGGATGTTTACTCAAGATTTATGATCTTTATAGGTCTTAAGTAAGTTATTTTTCCCTTTAAAGATTTATCTTCATGTATAACGAAGTATGTTTTATGTAGTTTTTGGATCATCCGTGTTCCTTTTAAATTTTCAAAAAATAAATTGATGATATCTTGGAATCTAAGAGACTGTAGTTGTAGCATTATTGAAAAAAACACATTTGTTATTCCATACTTAAATTTTTCATCTGTGGAAAGCCATATATTAATCTTTTCAACTACTCCTAATGCTAGAAGGTTCATTCCTAAGATTGTGTTCGTTTCTTTATTTGTGTAGAAAACTATGATAGAAGGAAAAGATTACTGTGAGCGGAAAATCAACCTGCTAAAGTCCAACTACGAGCAGCTTCTTGATGTAAGTATCCATTTTGTTTCACTTGGTGGAGCGAGTTTATAGTGCAAGTTTTGAGCTGTTTATTTTTGTTTATTTGTGTTCTATTTTGACATAAATTCTACCTGCAGTAACCTTCTCGGTGGTTTCATTTCTGATTTTCCTAAGTACCCTAATGTAACAAACCTTACCTAATATTTCTGTGATTTGTGAGATATCGTCTTACTCATCTATCTAATGTAACTCAGCCTTCTTTACTTGGTGCGATAGATGTGAGAAAAAGTTAAGTGAAAAAAATTGCTTTTATGGGTTCCAAGGCGTTCTCAGCCGTGTGTCATACCACAAATGTACAAGAAGGTTTTAGAGGGCATCATGTGACCTCTGTCAATGCACATGCGACACACGCATGCACACACACTACATGACTAAACTCATTAAGAAACATCACCACGAACAGTGTGGTTACTGTCATAAGCTTAATTTCTGTTATAAGGAAGAGTTCAGATTCTTCAGAAAAATAAGTTAGCGAAAAATTAAAATTTTATCCTGACTTCATCTGGATTCTGGCTTACCATTGGAATGGTTCATTTATAGTATATTCTATACCTCCGATTCTTCAGATTCTTCCCTTCTCTATGTGCTGCCTATGCTGATTCAGGTTTTTCCTTCTGTTGTGATGTCGTTGTTCACCTTCCTTCCCATCTACTGCTCCCATGTTCTTATCCTTCTCATACTCTTTCCCCTTGATGTTCTCCAGCAACTGACCACTCCTCTACTTCTATTCTTTACGTGCATTTCCAATGTCTTTGCATGATAACCAAAGAAAGCAAGACAAAACAAATTGAAACAGAGGGACGATCCGTCAATCCTTTAATATATGTTATGCTGATGATATTGTGCAAGGATTTTCTTGGATTTATAGTTTGATAACAACCAACTCTAATCATATTTTTCATTTGTTATGGAAAGCATCTTCTTGATTTAGTAATCATTTGTACAAATGCAGGTTGCGACGAAGAAGAAAAGTATTGCTGATGAAACTGGTGTTATCTTGCAAGCTAAATTAAGACAACTTGCTCAAGCACAATAGAAAGGTCAACGCTCTGGAGGTTCCTTCGTTGATAACTCAACGAGTTCATGTGTCTCAAAAGAACTTTACGAGTACCAAATTCTGTCTGAATTAGTATTGCTGGAGCTGTGAAGTAGAAGTTCAACGAATGCTCAACGTACCTCCCTCCCTTTTACCCTCACTTTTCGTGTTCTTTTTACCTTTCGCGAGAAACAGTTGATTGATGATATCATCTGTTCCATTGTAGCAAACATTTGGTTGATGACAAGAAGTTTATGATTTACATTGCAGTGTCTTTTGGTGAGTGAAACCATGGTACAATTACTTTTACTGTGACTCAAGTTTCTATTTCAACTAGTATGTGTTGACTGTTGAGTGTGTATTCGAAGAGGAAAGCTGTTGTTACGGTAAAATTATAACATATTCAGTGTAATCTAACGAGTCAGTCGGATCGAGAGAAAATTAGTAAGGGTAAAAAATGTCTCTAGTTTAGGACTGCTAAGTCAAATTTCAGATAAATTACAACTTCCTTGACAACTCATATCAACAAGCAACATTGCAAAATTTCATATGCCAAAATGATTTTTATCTCTAAATATTACCTTATGCTAGGGTTTGATTTTAAATATTCTTGGCAAATTATTTTTAGGTGAAATTTTTTCATAAATTTTCGGAGCATTTTATAATGAACATGTTCGGTTATAAATAATATTATAACATTATTAATAAAGATAAATAACAAGACAGGCAAAAATAATACATTAATTGCAAATTCAAATTCGTTACTGATTCAAAATTATGACCAATTATAAATAAATTGTTCTTTTTTCTCAATCTTGTTAGTAGTTATTAATGGAGCAATTTGTTAGATAAATATTAGTTGAAATTAATAAATAATAAATGTTTTTATAAAATATATAACTTTTTAATCTTTAAAGATTTCTAATATAAAAACTTGGTCCAAATACTAACTTTTTCTAGTATTTGAAGCTTGGAATATTCGTCAAATATATTATCAAACAATATTTTTTAAGTTTTTCTTAAATATATTTGTGCTCGAACGGGTTCTATATATACGACAAATAAATTGATATTAATTTTAATTTGTGTGTCGATTGAAATTTTATTTGTGAATATGAATATAGAAACTTAAGTATTTGAAATAAAATTTTTTATATTTGATATCTATGTAAAAAATCTATACGTTTTAAATTTTGAACAGATATTTTATATATTTTTTAAATATTATCAATTGTTACGATATATAATATTTTTTACGTCATTTTCAAATATATAAATCTTAAAGCTCTCATAATTTGGATTTTATCAAAAAAATGGAACCCCATCACAACCCACCACCGTCTACCGGCTTCCACCACCACCATCACGAAGGCGGCGCCGGCGGAGCCTGCGTCAACTGCGGTGGACCCACCGCGTTCCCGTCACCGCCTCCTGATCCTAATCCCAACTACATCCCCATCCGTGCTCCGGCCGTCAATCTTCCACCAGCCAATAACAGAGAAATCATCATGCGAACACCAGTCCCTCAATCACAGAGAGTCGTTCCGTTAACTCCTCCTTACCATTTCCAAACTCCGGTGAAGAAAATCCACAACCAAAACGACATCGTTCAGTTTCAATCATCACCTACTTGCCAGAACTTTCTCGGGTTTGTGGTTTTACTATCGGAGTCAATTCGTTCACATAAGCTCTCAGATCCTTGTCATGAGTCGTCTGTAGTGTTAGCCATTGTTTCTGTGCTTGAAACCCTAAGTGTCTACGTTGATCAGATCCCTTTAGCACCACAGTCGTCTCGATATGGGAACTTGGCGTACCGGACGTGGCATGAACGTATGAGTTGTGATGCTGAGTCATTTTTGCTTCAGTTTCTGCCTCCGGATCTCCAGTCGGCTACTGTTGAGCTTGTTCCTTACTTTACTGATAGCTTTGGGAACTCCAGCAGAATTGATTATGGTATGTTTTTTGAATTTTGTTGCGTTTATCAATCGATTAGCCTCAATTCCAAATTAGTTGAGCTCAGCTATGAATATCCTTTGCAGAAATTCACATAGGCAGTGTTAAACTATGTGCGATGGAGTTTTGTAGTTTTTCTTAGAGTAACTAGAGTTGCGGAAACTTTTCTTGTTAAACGATTGGAGAATGAGTACTTGATTATGGTTGAGTGCTATATTACTGCTCCAGAATTGAGAAATGAGTTCAGTTGTGTACTAGTTGGAGGAAATGTAGTTAATGCTAAGATGTGGTTCTAACATAAAATGTTAATGTTAGTAATATATGATACATTTATCGCAGACTGATGCTCGGCCGCACCTTTTTTCTTGTGGGGTTGTATAATGATGTGTGATATAACAATCTTGTATACGGGAGCTCAACCAGATTGATACAATTACTTCATAAGAAACAGAAAATGCGTTATATATATAATACATATAGTTTATTAAAAGAATCATAATACATGAAGTGTTGAATATTATGTTGCTTTCAATATTTTATCAGTTGAACCGTTGATGTGTTCTGCCATTAGCAAACATTGCTCAGTGTTCACCTCATCTTCCTCTGAGATCGTGTTTGTGGATGCAAAGATGTATCAACAAATATGTAACAAGTTTTAGTAATGTTAAGAGGGTAAAAAATAAATCATTTCTAAAGCCTTTTCCAGATAGTGGGTCTGCCCCTGTTCATAGGCACATTTGCATTTTGTGCTTATGTTTAGTGATTGAGCATGACAACATTTGTTTCTTGTTGTGCTGATTTAAATTCAGTTTTGATGGACAACAACATAGTAGCCTATCTTCAGCATCTGATTCCTTTTCTTGATACACCAATGATATAAAAAGTTGCATGAAAATGATTGTACTTTTCAATCTACTTTTAAGGAATTTTCTCCTCCTTTGATTTGAGTTCTTACTTTGCTGGATTATGCTATAGAACTATTTTATGTGTTTTAACTATGCCTTTTGAACCTTTAAGTGCACATGACTGCTGGTGTTCTATAACTGGCCTTCCTAGAACAAATTAATATTAATTCCTAGAACTAATCACTTCTGTTATATAGGTACCGGACATGAGACAAATTTTGCAGCATGGCTGTATTGTTTAGCAAGATTAGGAGTTGTGAAAGAAGAGGACTATCAAGCTCTGGTGTCCAGGGTTTTTGTCAAGTACTTGGATTTGATGAGGAAGTTGCAAGTAACCTATTGCCTAGAGCCTGCCGGGTCCCATGGGGTTTGGGGACTAGATGACTACCACTTCTTACCTTTTATATTTGGGTCATCTCAGTTGATTGACCACAAGTACATGAAACCAAAATCTATTCATAACAAAGATATCTTGGAGAACTTTGCAAACGAATATCTTTATCTCTCATGTATTGTGTTCATAATGAAGGTGAAGAAGGGAGTGTTTGCAGAGCACTCTCCCATGTTAGATGACATTAGTGGTGTACCCAATTGGAACAAGGTAAACAGTGGCTTGCTTAAGATGTACAAGATTGAAGTTCTGCAGAAGGTTCCTATCATGCAGCATTTCCTTTTTGGCTCCATTATCCAATGGTATGCAGCTTATTTTCACCTTTTTCTCTAAGCTTTAAAAATATATTGGTTATAGAAGTATTTCATTTCCTTATGGCTTTCCTAGTCTTCAAACTCTCCCTTTTCCGGGGATTAATCAGATTTTTAGTTGTGCATCATGAAACCTTAACCAACTAGAGGTAATTTTTACCCTTTACCATCTTGTCCCGACTTACTGAGGTAAGTTTTACCCTTTACCATCTTGTCCCGACTTACCGATACTTGTTAGTATTTGGAGTATGTAATTTTAAATCATAGTCAGAAGTTGAAGTGTGAATTTGGGCCTGTTTCGTGAAAGAATTTTGATACGTGAAGTCAACCCACTCCATGCTGGAACTTTGTTGATGGCATGGACAACAATGAGATAATGATAAGGTTATGAATGGACAAAGAGCATGAGGAAGTGCAAAATCGAGTAATTTCAGCTAGTATAGGGTTCAAATTTAAACCTTTTTGCTACTTCAAAATAAATTTCCTAAGAGGTTGAATGGCTTAATTTTGTGTGCATCTGGTAAATCATGCAATCTTTAAGAATTTTAGTCTCAAGTGTTTGAAAGTTTAGAAACCCATCATAACTAGTATAAGATACTTTGAGGATAATTGGACAGTGCATTATGGTTCTACTTCCTCTTTTTTTTTTATTTCTTTTTTAGAAGGTAACGATTTGTATTATAAACCAGTACTTATGTAGTACTGAAAGCCCCTTTACAAAAACGTATTGAAAATCTAGGAACAAAAACAGCAAGCCTAGCATGGTTCTACTTCCTGTGTATCCCCAATTCGGTGTACTTCACAAATTCCAGGTTATTAGCTTGTCTCCTGCAGGGTCTCTCCATTTTGAACTGTTTTACCAATACCAGAAAGTGCAGATCTAGCATCCCCTCGGCACAAGTTCTTTTAACGTCTGAATACAGTTTACGTGGGACACATTTAAATATAGATGTCTGTGATTCTCTCTTTGTAGTATCTCCTTTTATTCTTGATCCATTATTTTTTACATTCTCAATCATGCACCAGGTTTCCCCCTCGACCATTCTTTATCTTCGATGTCATTAACATAATAGTCTTTATTGGTACATTGTGGGAGCATCACTCTAAAGATAATGACTAGATCGATGAGATGCATTTGTATCTTTTAATATATCATACTAACAATAATGTATTTTTTACTTCTCACATGTATATCTTGTAAAGTCATATGATTTCGGGCTTATTATATGATTCTTTGGCATCCCTGCAATTCTGAAGCTTAATTTCCTTTGCTCTTTCATCCAGGCAATGATGTGATTGTAGGTCTTTTTCCGAGCCGGGGGTCAGTCATATATAGCTTCCTATTTATCAGCAGCTATATAGTGATGGAGGAAACATTACATTCTACTATTTTGGCAGTAAACATCTACACCATTTGATGCTTCTAATGTATCAGTCTGTTATTCAGCAGCAGTCTTCGTTTTGATAACGGTGATGTCTGGGTCAGCTTGCCCGTACCGTAGACCATTCTACCGGATACCTATACTACCTTCCACCAGCTTATTGTCTAGATTTTGAATATTATTGTTATAAAAGTGATCTTGAAGTTAATTTTCATGGCAATATGTAAAATTACTCCAGTTGCAGAGTGGTGGTCTAAACTTTTGACAGTTACCTCTTATATGGCCAACTAACATTGTCAATTATGTCTCTGCAATCCTTGTGAGTTGTGTGACAAATTCCATGAAATTCCTTTTTCTTGGAGGGGAAGTACAGTAGTACTCTCTCTTTTTTTTTTTTTTACTTTTCTTTTTAGTCCGTTAGAAATATGTTTCATTCCGTTTTTGGCGATTTTTTAATATTATCTGTAGGAGCACTCTCTTGTGAAACTCTGTTTTCTTTGTCTCATCTTCAGAGTAGATGTTTCACAAGCTATCTTTTGTAAAATGAAAGGAGACTACCACTTCGGGGTTGACTACTGGTTTGGGCTTGGGACTTCTGTGTTGAAGGTCTCGAGTTCGAAACTCCTTGCCAGCGAAAGCAAAGGGTTTGGCTTCTGGGTCGAACCCGTCACACCGGGCTTACCTTGTGTGGGTTATCTCTCCTATGTGGTTTGCGAGCTACTCTATAGGAACGGAGATTTTACCCCGTGCACACTCAAACGGTAGCAATTGCGGATTTTTCTTGTCATAAAAAAAAAAAAAGAAGATCTAACAAAGCAGGAATGTGATATGTCGTGAAATTACTTGAGGCGTGTAAACTTACTTGAACACCAATCATCTATAAAAACAAAACATTAACGACTATTAACATTCTTTATTTTTGACTTATGATTTGCGATAAAAATGAGAATATCACTTAATGAGAGATCGAATTAAGTTTAATAATAACAATAAGCAACTTGAATATAATATATTGAAATTTTGCAAATGGTAATTCAATAACCATGTTTCTTTTTCGATTTATTTTCTGTTCTTCTCCCTCTTAGGTAAATATTGGGTAAAGAAACAATGTACTAGTAATAAACAATGGAAAAAGGGTCAAAAATACCCTTCAACTTTGATTTATTATTTAAATTTACCCTCGCCGTTAAAATGAAGTTAATTTTATTCCTCACCGTTAAAATAAAGTTAATTTTATCCCTCGCCGTTAAAATAAAGTTAATTTTACCCTTCCTTTTACTAATTTCACCAAATTTACCCCTCATTAGATAGATTGACCCAAATTGACCCGAATTTTAAAAATAAAACCTATTCCTTATAAATCCATTAACTCGATCATTTAAAATAACCCGACCCCATTCTTCCAAATCTTCTATACCCATTTACCCATTCTCCAAATCTCCATTAAATATGTCAAAGAGGTAAATTTGGGTCAATCCGTCTAATGAGGGGGTAAATTTGGTGAAATTAGTAACAGGAGGGGTAAAATTAACTTTATTATAACGGCGAGGGGTAAAATTAACTTTATTTTAACGCGAGGGTAAATTTAAACAATAAATCAAAGTTGAGGGGTATTTTTTATCCTATTCCCATAAACAATTGAGACTTTATTAAATCAATTAAATTTATGATATTCAAACAAGACGATAATAATTTGATATAATTAATTCATCTAAATATTATTCGTGCATCACATAAATCTTTAAAAAAAAAAATCCAACAAAATAAAATTAATATTTATACAAAATTCAAGCACATTTCAATAAATATAATATTTGTTTTTACAACTTAAATTCTGAACCTATATTAGGTCACACAAAATTCTAATACCATTCAAAAATATCTATTGCATTTAAAAATTTTAATTTAAGAAGTCAATTATTAAGATATTTTTTTTATATAAAAAAAAAGTGTAAAAGAAATTAAAGCATAATTTTTTTATTAACTTTTCCAAAAAGGCATATATACCAAAGCCTAATAAAATCAAGAAAAAGGGTTTTTCTCTTCCCCCTTTCATCTTTTGCTAAAACCTCTCATCTTCCTTCTCAAGAACAAACCTTTACCCCCCCCCCACCAAATCCCACCCCCTACACCCATCTCTGCTACCCCAGATACCCTTTTCAGTCATATGAATCATAGTGTCATCAGTTGTCTGTATCTCTACAAATCTTCTTGATAATTTTTGAGCATTTGGGGTTGTAAAGTTTGAAGTGTTTGGTTATTAAAGATTTGTTTTTTTTTTTCAATTTGTTAAAGAAAATGAAACAAAGGGTTGGATTTGCATTGATTAGAGAAAGCTTGTATCGTAAGCTAATAAAACCAAGCTCTGCTCCTCCTAGACATTATTGCACTTCTTCAGCTAATGTTCCTCCACTACCTAAGGTTCCTCATTCTTCAAAAAAGGTACTTTCTTTCTTATTTTTTTTTCTATTTGGTTTTTATAGTTTTGTATCTTTAGTTTTGTTAACTTAAGAGTACTAGTTTAATAATAAAGGTTTTTTTGTTGGTGAGAAGTATATGATAGAGTTACTTGGTACCTGTATTGGTATGAGGTAGGAATTATCGAGGTGCTTGCGAGCTATCCGAGATACCATAGTTATAAAAAAGATCTTTATTTTCGTAGATTACTAGTTTAGAGGTGCTGTGAAGAATAGGATAGAGTTGCCTGGTACCTGTATTGGTAGGAGCTAGCGAGTAGCTGGTGGAATTAGTCGAGGTGTGTGCAAGTGCAAGTTGTCCCGGATACCATAGTTATAGAAAAAAGTTCTGTAGAGAATGTTATTTTCTTAGACTACTAGTTTGATTGTAGAGGAATTTTCTTGCTGAGAAGTATAGGACAAAGTTAGCGGATACATGTATTGGTAGGAGGTAGCAGGTAACCCGTGGGATTAGTCAATGTGCGTGCAAGCTGTCCCGGATATCATAGTTATAAAAAAGTTATATAGAGAATCTTTATGGTTGAAATAGAGATACAAATTGCCAAAGTTTGTATTTGATTGGTATATGGTTGGATTTTGAGTAACTTGTCATAATAAAAAGGTTGGATTTTGACAGAAGATTTTGGACTCACTGGGATAAATCACGCAGTTAAGAAAAATAGGTATCTTCCAATGATGTAGAAATGGGATATGAAGAAGTATTTAATTTCTCTTTTTATCAATCTAAGTTGGGGATTTGAATCATTTTGAGTGTATCTTCTTATTTCCTGAAACACTCTCATGAATTTATCAATGGATTTGATTATCTTAACCATGTCAAGTAAATGAAGTAACTCATTTATTAAAAAAACGTTTACCCTTTTGAGAATATTGGAAGTTCCATACGGAATTTCCCCAATTTTAATACTGATGGCCTGAGTTTTAGAAGGTGGCATATGATAATTGCCTTTGAGTGCAGGAGCTGTATTCAAATTTACTAATGTTTTTACAAGTTTAGTAATTTCTTCTGCCTTCTTCTTGTATTTCATATCAGTATCTTGGTTAAAACTGTAGGGAAGGTTGCTTACAGGAGCCACAATTGGTCTACTAATAGCTGGGGGAGCTTATGCAAGTACAGTTGATGAGGCCACCTTCTGGTACTGAATTATATCTTTGAGATATTTACTTTTACAGCATTGGCTGTAGAATAGTTGAGAGACAAATAAATGCATGTGTTCTGTACAGATTTCTTGTCATGAATCCTGTAGTAAACCAAACAAAGAAAATTAAATGGTGATGTAGTGTAATTTTTTTGGGCACATTGGTTGGATATACACACACAGGCACACACAAGAAGAGAATGATATTTGTGAGGATGCATGAGGCTTACTGTTCTTCTTTGGACTTCAGCATATCTAGACGTGAGACTCAACCAAGGCCAACGGTTGTAGGATTCCACTTCAGAGATAATTTTTGGCTTATCAACTCAATAATGTGTCTCAGGAAAGGAGGAGAGGGATAATAAAGCTGCCAGCATTTTTTCGTTTTTATTTTTGGTCAAGACTTCTTAGCTTTTTGCTTTTCTAGAGGGGTGTGGCTGGGGTAGGAGATGAGTTTTACATTGTTTCACTGGAAGAAACAGTCTTTATTAGACATTAGATGTGGATGGTTCAGCAAATGTTTTGAGGGATCTGGTCCATATCTTGTTCTCCAATCCCCATACAGAGAAGCCATCCCCCAGTCTGTTCATTGTAAGAGTTGAAGCAACTTATAAACAAAAACAAGACAACTACGCCTCAGTCCCAACTCCCAAGCAAGTTGGAACGACCTAT
Organism: Solanum lycopersicoides; assembly: GCA_022817965.1. Classification (NCBI taxonomy): domain Eukaryota; kingdom Viridiplantae; phylum Streptophyta; class Magnoliopsida; order Solanales; family Solanaceae; genus Solanum; species Solanum lycopersicoides. The sequence continues at coordinate 3,428,795 of CM040618.1, forward strand.
AAAATTCATAAAAATGCTTTCCTTAGTTGCTCGTGAGATGGAAAGAGAAAATTATGCTAGTTGGTGCTTTATACGTGTGTTGGCTTAAAACTGAATTTATGAGAATATGTGTGGTGGTTGTTTCATTGGGGTGCTACCTTAGAAGTGGTTCGACTGTGATAAAATTGCTCAGTTGTGAGTATTTATTTATTTACTAGATATGTAATGAATTTATTGGTGTGGGTGAATACCTTGTATACAAGTGGTACACAAAAGATAGAGAACTTGCATTATATGGTTCTCTTCTACTGTTATGCGTCTCCCTTGAAAATTGACCAAAACTGAGAAGAGGGATCTCAACTGTATAAATTTACTTTCTGCTCCTTCAAAAGCTGTTTGGTTGTTCTTTCTTCAAAGCACCCACATAAGTGCCAAAGGAGCTGTATTCCATGCTCTGCTCTTCGTTCTCCTTATGAAGGCTTAGCAGTGGATTACATTTCCAAATAATCATTTCTTTGGGGTTTGAGAATCATGTTTCCTTAAATTAGAGGGAATTGGTTGGTTGCCTATGATTTCTGTTGGCTTCTTCAATTAGATTGATTTTCTTGCCAATGGTAGAATAGTACAAGGATATTGGTGTGCTTCAATGAGCTTGTTGGTTTGAGTTACTTGAATGTTATAGGTACAAAAGATTTCTGATCATCATACATATATAGGCACATTTGTATTGCAGTTTGATTTGTGAGATTATGTTGACAATCTTCTGTATCTTGTTGGATTATATAATTAGATCGAGCTAATTCCTGTTCTCCCTCTCTCCCTTTGTCTGAACTGTATCTATTGTTGTTTATTACAAGGTTTGGGTGAAATTTGGGTGAAATTAACATTTATGTTCCAAAATACGTGCAGTGGCTGGCTATTCTCAGCAACAAAGCTTGTAAATCCATTCTTTGCATTTCTGGATCCAGAGGTTGCTCACAAACTGGCAGTCTCTGCTGCAGCCCGAGGATGGGTTCCAAGGGAGAAGAGGCCCGATCTTCCTATATTGGGCCTTGATGTATGGGGTAGAAGGTTCTCAAATCCTGTTGGTCTTGCTGCTGGTTTTGACAAGAATGCCGAGGCCGTTGAAGGCTTGCTTGGATTAGGTTTTGGTTTTGTTGAGGTTGGCTCAGTTACTCCCATTCCACAGGAAGGCAACCCAAAACCACGTATATTTAGGTTGCCAAATGAAGGGTAAGAATGTATGTCTAATCAGATTATGTCCTACTCACCTTTAAAATCTGTTATGTTTTCTGATGTTGAACTATTCTTTGTGAAATTCATTTCTATATCTTTAATAATTAAAAAGCTTGGTGCTTATCAAAAATAAAAAAAGAAGATCAAAATGCTTGATTGTGGAAGTTGTAAAAGTAATAATCCTTTTTTTGGTGGCAGTGCTTTAATCAATAGGTGTGGCTTCAATAGTGAAGGAATTGTTGTGGTTGCCAAAAGGTTGGGTGCTCAGCATGGTAAGAGAAAGTTGGAAACATCTAGTACTTCATCTCCAGCAGGAGATGAAGTCAAGCATGGAGGGAAAGCTGGTCCTGGTATTCTTGGTGTGAACCTTGGAAAGAACAAGACAAGTGAAGATGCTGCAGCAGATTATGTCCAAGGAGTTCATACATTATCTCAGTATGCTGACTACTTGGTAGATGTCTGAAACTATTATGTTTCTTTTGCTTGGATATTCACATGCTCTTGGATTACACCTGTTTGGTACTCCTTTTTGGTTTTTTTGTGTGTAAACTTATTTGCTTTTGTGATCTAGTTTCGACAAATGCATATAAATCTGTTTTTTATTTTATTAACTTCTAGAATGAAAAAAAAACTATGTATCAGATTGCCATTTGGCAGCCTGAAGGACCAGGACTTTTGTTCTTTTTCTGAACACCCTTTAGACTAATTCATCAAATATAGGAAGGTCTAAAAAGAACCTCCTACCCATCCACACACTCCAAAGAGAGAATTACAGTCTGCTAATTCCATAAACTCTTCTGTGTTTGTTTTATTTTCTGATATTTTACATGTGGTGTTTTGGCAATGTCACATTCCATTTCATCATTCGATAGAAGCGGAAACAAACACAGTAATCGTTTTTTTATCTCTGAGAACAATTAGGTGAATTTTCTCTAAGTTAATTCTCTTGATGAAGGAGACATTCTCTACCAGCTTCCGGAAACGCCTCCCTAGTATTGTTTATAAGACTGATTCATAGTCTCCTTTACTGCTTTAGGTAATTAATATCTCATCCCCAAATACTCCAGGACTACGCCAACTTCAGGGAAGAAAGCAACTGAAGGATCTTGTGAAGAAGGTTTTTGCCTGATGCCTTTCTGTTTCATTATGCTAATTTACCTATGGTAATGTTTAAGACCATGTCACCAAGTATTAGATTAAGTCCTTTCAGTATCTTTATTTAGGTCCAGGCAGCTCGTGATGAAATGCAGTGGGGTGAGGAAGGACCTCCACCTTTACTTGTGAAAATTGCTCCAGATTTGTCCAAACAAGATCTTGAAGATATTGCAGCGGTATGGAAGCATTTCTACTCATATGTAAACTAGCTTGGGATTGAGGTGTAATCTAAGGGGGTGTTTGGATGCTTTTTTAAGTGACTTGTAAGTTAAAAGCCAAAAGTCATAAGTTGGGAACCCCCAACTTTTGACTTTTGACTTACTTTTTCAGCTTTAAAAAAGTGCTTCAAAGCACTTTTTTGTTACCTAAACACTACCAAAACTAAAAAAGTGCTTAAAAGCTGAAAGTCACTAGAAATAAGTCAATCCAAACACCTACGAAGTTGCGCAGACTCTTCCCTTTCGTTGCCGGACACTTGTCCGATTCTACAAAAATACACTACTTTTGGAAAATCTGGCACGCGCCTGGTGACATTTTTGGTGACATTTTTGAAGAGTCCGAGCAACAACGGTTTTAGTAGTTGTTGGTTTGTTCTTATGGCTTGTTCTCTTTGTACTATTGTAGGAGGCTCTTGCTCTTCGTGTGGACGGACTGGTACAGTTTTAAAGAAAACTTTAGTATTATTTTTTGCATTTTTTAATAACTTAAAGTAAGTCCCTTGGTGTTGGATTTCGAGCAGCACTTTGGTGTTTGGAGATTCGTGATGACTATACCTATCCAGAAAGGAAGAGCTACTTGGTTTGTGACATTGAGTTTATAGTGACTAACTGTTTATTCCATGATGGGACTTGGGGGGTTCTGTGGTTAGCTGTTTAATTTATCCTCAAATAATTATTAGAAGTTGAGCAACTGGTCACTTGTACTATAATATTCACATTTAAAACTTTTCTGATCTTGGCTTTTCTATAGATAAAATGGATCAGGATTTTCATGAGATTGGCACCATGTTTTGCCAATCCGTAGCAATAAGAAATAAAGATGTGTTTGCCAAAAAATAGGAAAGAAACAAAGCTTGGCATCGAGCTAAACTAAGTTAGTGGAATCCATGTTTTTGTGTGAACCATTTCTTATTAATTTTCTTGTGCCATTCTCATTGTTTCAAATGCTAAGTGTCTATCCATGAAGAAATAATTTTTGGTAGAGCATTCCCTCCCCTCTCCCCACCCTATTCCTCAAAAGAAAAGATAGGAGAAATTAAACCCAGAGATGTAAGTAGGTATGCCGAGCTTTATGCTTTCCTTATTTGCATGTTTGACCACCTACATTCCGTGAAACATTTCATTTTTTAACGTAAGTACCAACATCGTATGCTTGATGCTTGTAGATTATATCAAATACTACAATCCAAAGACCAGATTCAGTAAGTCAAAACCCTGTGGCGCAAGAGACTGGTGGCTTGAGTGGGAAGCCACTCTTTAATATGTCAACAAATATACTGAAGGAGATGTACCTTCTGACTAAGGTATGTGTACTGTCCCGTTGTATCAGGAATATGTGCACATTGCTAGTTATCAAATTGGAGTGGAACAGGTGTATTGGTTCCTTTTGGTCCTCCCAGTGTCTTGTTGCTGTATTTGAATTGATCCATGTCAATGTTCTCCTAAAAAAAAATCTCTTCAATTTTCACAGGTTCCTTTTAACTTTCACTAAAAATTGTTATCTATGGAGTACAACTTCAAGTATTTATTGTTCTATTGAGTATGATATATTGTATTCTTATATTTTTTGTTGACTTTTCTGCTGCTCAAAGTTTAACCTTGTATAATGCTTTTACTGATTATTTGAGGTGAAACTATCTGCATATTGCTATGTCCACTTCTGTCTCTCGCTACATTCGTATCCTCAGCATATTATTGTGACTCACTGTTGCCGAAAATTTTAATTTGTAAGGACAGAATATCTTCGTGTTCTTTTAATTCAACAGATAACCTCAATATGTTTGTCTTAACAGGGAAGGATTCCTTTGATTGGTTGTGGAGGTATTAGCAGGTACTCCACTCCCTCGTCCATGATAGTAACAAGTATTAACATCTTCATTTCATTAGAAATTCTTGCAAATATTTGAATACTTGAAATATGCATTTCCTGCAGTGGCGAGGATGCTTACAATAAAATTCGAGCTGGTGCGACTCTTGTTCAGCTTTATACAGCATTTGGATATGGAGGACCTGCACTTATCCCCAATATTAAGGTATTGGTTTTTCATGCTCATTAAGTTCTGAATATCTATCATATATTCTTTCGTTAGAGTTATTATAAATAATACGAAGTATAGAAGAAATATGGTACAAGATGACAGCCTGAGCCCTGATTCTAACAGATATCCCAACATGCATTTCAAAAGTTCTCTTGCCTCTCATTCATGGGATTAAGGCTGATTTTCAAGTTGGGACATTTTTTTTCTTTTTTCCTTTAGTTTTTGTTTTTGTTTTTCCGTCTGGCTCAAATTTTCTCTTAGCTAAGTATTGACGTAAAAGTTTATTCATAGAATCATGATTAGCTACAGGGTGTAAAGAAGGATAGATCCTTTATATTACTCTTTTGGCTGGTCAAAGCTGTGAGGGCCGATGGTGCCAGTGGAAGAAGAGGGATAATAAGGGAAGAAAGTGTGACTAAATACCCTTGGGATGGGTAACAGTCTCTAAATATTGATAGGAAAATTTCGGCATCCGTTTTTCTTTTATATCATGCACAAGGTAATAGGTAATATACCATGTGTGTGCTACTCCATGGAGATCTGAAATATATCCACACCTTAAAGTCTAGAATGACAATCCATCCCCTCTTTCATAAGACTAGAATGACACCAAGCATTAGGTAAATCAATCCAAAGTCTGAATTTTCGCTTTGAGGTCCCGTTAGCTCAATAAACTCTAGTTTAAAGTGGCTCCGACCTCCTTCGTTCCAGGTGCTTTTGTGTGTGCGCTGTAGTATCTTTTGCAGACACTTCACCCAATTACATTGCATAGCGTTGTGTCTTTAAGCTGGAAATTGGCATAGCAAAATCTCTTTTATCCCTACTACTCAATACTTGATGGATTCGCCAGATATGGATGTAAATTTTGCACACTTGTCTTTGATTCTACTTGGTGAAGTTCAGGATTGTTGAGGAAAGTGCACATTCAACTCCAATTTTAATCCTTTTTGAGATAAACTGCTGCTATAGATACGAGCCGCTGAATCTTCATCTAACCTAGTTACATTTTTCCTGCTCTCGTCTGCAAACGAAAACATATTCTGCTCTCTTCTTGCAATAATATCTCTTTCTTTATTTCTCTCTCACTTGTAGATTAACGAACATTCTGCTCACGTATTGCAACACTCTCTCTTTCTATAGGCTGAACTCGCGCAATGCTTAGAAAAGGATGGTTACAAGTCAATCCATGAAGCTGTTGGAGCAGACTGCAGATAGTTTTCGCTGTAGTCATCCAGTCATTTGAGCTCGAGGGGCTGACTACATTTTTGCCGCAGTCTTAAATAAAACGAAAATTTTGGTACCTTCCCATTTTGCCTCATACAATTTGGTACATTATTTGTGATGCCTTCCAAAAATTTAGATGTTTATGGTTTACTTGTGGCAAGTGACTCATTTTTTTTCTTAATGTAACATAGTAACAAAATTTTGGATCTTTGGTTCATATTTGTCTTTGATATGGGAGTTGAATCCACAAAATACAAAGTGAAAGGTAATGGTGAATTCTTGCTCATAGTTTCTCTTTAGCTTTATCTCCTCGAGCCAAGGGTCTACTAAAAACAATTTTCCTACCTCGTGAAGGTAGGGATGATAAAATTTGCGTACATACTACCTTCCTCGGTTTGAGGATTTAGGTGGTTCACTCCTTCCAAACTGAGAAACATCAAACAAACTGTTGGAAAAATTGTGCTAAGTATGGTCATTTTTCGTGTGTATTAATACATAGATTTAACTGTGCCAAGTGTGGTCATTTTTCGTGTGTATTAATACATGGATTTAACTCGTACATTGACAGTGGAGAATTTATTTTCAAGTGCGAACACACTATTTTGTTACAATATAAAAGAAAATTAGGTTGATTTTTGATTTACAGATATCAACTATGGCTAAGGTGTAAGTATTTGACGTAAAAAGAGCGCGAAAAATAGGTATAACGATGTGATTTGTATTGTATCGATTTGACAAATACAACATTTGAATATATTATATCATTTACAGTCCTTACATAATATCACACACCAGCGATATGAAGGATAAAAGGATACATAGTAGATCTATTATAAAATGTAAAGGACAAAATAAGATAATAGAGTATGAGTAAATATAAAATGATTAAACAAAAAAGGCAACAATGTGATCACACCAAATTAAACATTACATAAAACGAGACTTTTCATTGTTACATTCTAATCGATTTAACAATAAGTAACAATCAAAACAAACATCATATTTAAGTTAACAACATAATACAATATAATAACAACCCATATAAGCCAGATTCGCGTCATGTACCGCTAGGAAGGGGACATGATCAACAAACCTGATTAGATTCAGACTGGGATATCAACGCTCATTCTTAACCAGTTTCGAAAGGATTTACCATATAAAGGGGAAACGCTCCCTACCAACACATAGTTGTTTATTTAATGGTGGCAAAAGCTAGTAAATCTTGATTTTATTCAAACTCCAACATATGTTTAGCCTCCAAACAAATCCAAGCTTCTATCCCACCATCTATAGAATCCATTAACAAAATCATATTTTTAGAGTAAAGTTCCATAATACTCATCCATTTTGGCTTCCCCCATCCAAAATTTGCTTCATAAAATGGCACACCACACCAACTAGTAAAATTATACAACTCAATATCACTACTTCTTGATAAAATATCTCCAATCATTTTCCAATTTTCAATTATAGGGTCTAAAGCCACATCCCAATTCAAACTCTTTGTACCATTTTTACTATAAGGAAACTCTAATAAACTTTTTCTAACTATAGTCACAGATTTGGCAACTCATTAATGTCACACTCACTTTTAGTACACAATGAAAAGCCAAGAAAATTTCCAATAGTCCCACTAGGCAATGAAGGTACAAGTCTTTTCCTAACATTCACAACATGTGATAAGTAAGACGTACCAGAACTGCTTTTAGATGAGACAGTCACACATTTCCATATCAGAGCTGACACAGCTTCAACACGCGTAGGTTAGGTACATCCTTAGATAAAGCTTTAGTCTTGAGATTCGCGATGCTAGGTCCATCAAACAAGAAGATCTTCGAAACGAGTTGTTGTTTATTAAAAACAAAGTTAGTGAATGGTGATGGATAGGATTTTTGGTTTGGGAAGATTTTGACCCCTGTTTTAAAATCAGGGGTCTGTAATAACTGGGCATCCACTGCTCCTCCTCGAGCAGTAGATGCCCAGTTATTGATGAAACTACAAATAGACGTAGCGTCGGATAACTTATGAGAAACCCAACAACCTAGAATCATGCCTCCACATTCAAAGAATGTGACTTGAACAATCAACAAATGTGTTTGCAATAGTGAATCAAGTGTTGGGAGAAAGTGTTCACAAGTGTTTGTTTTAATGCCTGAGAGAAGAATATCTTCTTGGAGGTTATAGTTGTGTGCAAAAGCTTCAATAAATAATACACCAAAATCATCATTATTATGATTATTGCAACTTATTGAAGTGTTTTCATTGATTAATCTACCAGCAAATGGATAAATATCAGATAAAATTTTGGATAATGAATTTTTTAGTTGTTGGGATTTTGTTGATATGTTGGTTGATTTTTTACTATCATTTGGATAGTATAGAAAAATTGATAGTGAGGTAAGGGGGCAAGTTGATCTAGAGCTGAAAAATTGAAGGATTCAATATGACAAACTTTAGGTTTTATCAAATTTTGTGATATTATCTCTACTTTTTTCTCCATGGCTAGAGATATTTTTGTCTAATAAGTTGTCAATGACTTTATATAGCGGAGTTTGAAAGTAAAATGTACGCAGATCTTACTGAAACAATTTGGATCTTAGCTCAAAGGAAGTAATCGAAGTAGGCAAAGGTTGATCTAGGAGTGGGAGGGGGTGTTCACCAGAACTCCTTGGATTATACTGTATATTTAAGATTATTTTTTTTAGTGAGTATATAGATTTTGTATCTCCTAAATACAAGAGTAAAGGTTGAATCAATGATTTAAGTGTTCAAGAAATTACGTTTTTATTTTTTCGAACCCTCTTAATGAAAATCATGATTTCGCTAATGAAAGCAGAATTAAAAGGAGATAACGATAGAATAAAAAAAAGTAGTATGTATAGTTGAGTTTGAGTGTTTGACTTGGATACACCGATAATGTGAAAAAAGAGTTTACATTATCAAATCAATCAAAAGATATGTGTATTATATAATTAGATAACTGTTGTATTTAAAAAATGATAAAATAGTTTAAAAGATGTTTAAACCCTAAGTTCATTATTACTAAAATGTGATTGTGAGCAGAGGCGGAGCTAGGATTAAGAGTTCGGGGTTCTACATTTTCTTTAGAACCGTCAATCAATTTTATGGATTTACAAATTAATATACGTATATATTTAATGAATTTTCTAATACAAATACAAAATCTACCGAAAAGCTACTAAGTTCGTCCGAACCCATGAATCTAATCTAACTCCGCCTCTGATCGTGAGTAATTCTTTCTTAGTAGCATCGATAATGGTAACCTAAAGTAAAATGATGTAACTTGTTATAATAAGTTAACTAACGATGAAATAATTTATTATATTATCCATTAGTATGTATATACATATAATTTAATCGTAGATGGGTATATTTTCTAAATCAACAAAAGGTGAGACAGCATCCTAATTTAAAAAAATGCCAAGTTCCAATAGAAGCTGTGATGCCAGCATTTTAAAATAATATTTTTTTGTTTCTACCTAGACATATAATATCTTCTCTTTTTTAAAAAATATATTATAGAGAAATAACGATTTCCGATGAATATTTATCATTTGAATCGAAGAAAGACGCTCCATTCAAATAAAGCAATTCAAAACAGATCTGAAAAAGAAATACCACATAGAAAGGGAAATAATAATAGTAGCAAATAGTATAATAACCGAAGCAAAGGATACAACAAGTGATAATAATAAAAAACTAACAAACAAAATAATAATCGAAGTACAAAATATACTTTATTTTTTGCCCTTTTAATAAATTCAACTATTTAATTATGGAACATCTAAAAATACCACTTCTTCCGTTTAAAAAAGAACGACATACTTTCTCATTTAGAGCCAGCCTAGATTGACTTAAAAGTTAGTCAAATCTATTTTTCAGTCATTTTTTACTTTTCGAATTGTTTGACAAATTTAAAAATAAGTTTACATAGCTTAAACAAATTACTAAAAATCAAAAGTAGGACTCTTCTTTCTTTTTTATTTTTTGACGTCAAATCTATTTTTTTTTTAATCAATCCAAATAGCCTTTTAAACTGTTTCGAAAAGAATGACCCACATTTTGATTTCACCTTTCCATGTGACATGGGAAGTCTCAATGCCCTGATAAAACTTTAATTTTGAACCACAAAATTAAAAATCTTCTACATTTTTTAAAACTTCATGTCAAATCAAACTACGTATATTCTTTTTAAAACGAAATGAATAAAACTATAACACAGTCCTTTGGCTTATTAGAACTAAATAGCAATATAAGGTTATACTTGAGTAAAAGCTTCCGGAAGCAAATTACTTGCACTGATGAAAATGAATCAAACCACATCTAATAATTCACTAGCTTTTCTTATGTTTAATCAAACATTAAAGTTTTCATGCCAAATTAATAATTCATTCAAATATATAAGAGAGGGCAAACAAGTGAACAGCTTCATTTTTTTAAATAAAAAAAAAACATCTTATGTTTGCTCAAAAAAGAGAATTAACTAAGCTAATAGACAATGATAATCTCAATGTTGATATCAAACATATTGCCTGGGAGGGGAGGGTTTCCTGTCAAACAGTAAGTGAACCAAATGAATGTTGGATCATCTTTCTTCCTCAATTACAACGTATCGATCAATACATAGAGACGTTTGTCAAAAATTGTCACCATAATCGAACAGCTCAAGGCCCCGGGGCATCAAAAGCAGCACAGTTTGATAAACAGATTTATAAATACTTCATGGAACCAACGCGACAGGATTCCCAGGAAGGAAAAGGCATGATAGATGATGCTCTGACAAAACATAAATTAGAGGTGTGTTTATTCCAGGTAAAAGGGGAGGAAAGTCGAGAAGGGGCCGTATAAAAATAGTGTATCGTGAAACCTGACTATAGGAAACTCTGCATGTCAAGCTCCAGGAAGGAGCAGACATCTGGAATGTCATACTCCTTGAGGACCTGAAACCAAAAGGCAAAACATATAACTCCGGAATCGGGATCTGCTAATCAGGTTATTACGGGTGGCCTCAACGTGTGTCAATTAACAGTAGAAAGTTATACTGTCTAAAGAGGAAAATATTAGGTGAATTCAGGCTGTTTTGGCATGCTAATAATCTTTCTTTCGGATATTGGTGTCAGCTTACCTCCAAAGACAAATATTTGAGGTGGTCACTGTAATGATCTGTAATATCTATGCAAGGGTACATTTTAATCATGCATCCAAATGAAAATATGCAGATACGAATTGCTTAAAACCCAACAAGGTAAAAAATTTATATAGGACTTGACCAAACTCGAGATGCTTTAAAATGCAAATAGAAGTAATTAGAATATTCCTAATTACTAATTGACAAGTCATGTATACAAAATCAATGCAAAATAGTGAATACCTTAGGGTGCACAATGCCGAATGTTCCAATTCGCTTTCCTCCATAAATAACGTTAGCTTGTCTTCCCTGAAGAAATGCAGGCTCCTATGACACATTAAGACAGAAATAAGCACACTGAGCAATACTAATAATGAAATGAAAGCAAGCAAATTGGCAAAATGCAAAACAATTACCTCTGATTTTTCTATGTAGTAGCCGGTACTGTTTCCAGGTGATACAAAATTAGTACCAGTTGCTTCCATGATTTTGTCAACTAGACCATGTATTAGCTGGAAAAAATGTGAAGAGTCAAATGTTTGAGTGCCTAGAAGCTAGTGCACAACCTATAGAACAATTATAACTATACGTCTGAGTCCGATAACAAAATGAAGTAATCAAATCATTGCTTGGAAGTCAGAAAATTCATATTAGAGGAATGAAGTTCAACTCCAGATATTCTTATAGTAGAACTTCACTATATTAAAAATAGCAGTACATAGTTTATTCAAGAACCTTCCAAGGTTTGGTCCTTGTTCTCCAGAAGTACATAGTGGTTGTGGATGAGGAAACTCAAGAGTTTGCAGAAATTATCACAGCATAACTGATGTTGAAGCAGGATAAGAAATCATTCTGCCACCTAAGCTAACGATGGACTTCTCCAGAACTCTCTCTGTGCATACAAAGAGTTCTTACTAAAGGAGAGCAGTACTTGCAACCTATTCTAAGTTCTAAATAGCACAAGACTTGAGGTGGGAGGCAACTGCTTTAGGCATTTTGAAGGCTAGGCGTATTGTATATTTGTTTAGTTGGTCCAAGTTGTATCCAGCTGTAAATGCAGAACAACCTCAGGATGTTATCAACTCACTAGTTCAGCCTAAGATAGTTTGTTTAGTTAGCCAGAAAGTTATTGTAAGCTCAAACGCCATATCTTGTAATTCTTGCATCTTCTTGATGCTACTAATACCACTTACTTCATCAAAAAATAAAAATAAGAAAAAAAATAGTGCAAGACTTGAGAACAAAATGCTTGAACCGATTATTATATTGAATTTGGTAAATAATTGTTATAACAATCATTTGTACAAGAGAACTCAACTAAATATGTCACTAAAATTTGGAAGGACGTGGAGGGAGAAAATAAAATCCAGTTAAAGGGAGGTCAAGCTATTTAGGGAAGATCATAAAGGGAAGTAGGGCATTCTTATTGCAACAGAGGGCACAACAGGAAACGGGTCACTCTGAGAGGAAGACCAAAAGGGGATCTGTAGGGACCGGATGGCAGAGGTCACTTCAAAATTAGGTCCAGCTCTCATATGAAAATAACTTTCATGATCAGTCGACTATTTTCATATACCCAACAGCCTTTCCATTTTAAACTTACACCTGCAATCAACTCTCCATGAAGAAAAAAGTAGAGACCTAGAACAGACCTTCCTTTACAAGTAAATATCTGTCAAAATTACAATACATATTCCAACTGCAACTTGTAATGTGCAGCAGATGCTACGGAGAGTGTCCATATGTATTTCAAATAGTTCACATCCAAGGAGATTTCACGGTGTAGAACTACTAAACTACCATACACGAGCTACAAATGTGGTAAATCTGTACCTCAAATCCTGAGTTTGCTCCACAATACAGAGCAGCAAGGTGGCGACGGTTTACTGCGCCAACATCTTTTGTGTCATCTAAAAGGACTATATCACCAACTTCAAAAATCTGCAAACCAAAAATGGAATTAAGACAAAAATTTAACATGCAGAAGTCACTCACAAAAGGATTGGCAAAAGAAATAAAAAATCAAGGCAGTAACTACACCAACACAGTAGCAATGACAGAAATATGCATGATGGTATCACACAGCTTAATACTTGGAGATAGCAAAGTAGTACTAACTAACAAATGTCACTTATAATTAAGCAGAAACTCCCTTCACTTGTTGTTAAACACACAGCTCCCACATAATTAAGCTTATTATAGCCTATTTCCCTCCGAAAAAATTTAAATAGCTCACAAGGTCAGCCAGAAAATATAGTCTATTAGACGACTTGGTGAGAAATGCTATTTTCTTACAACTGTCACTAATTGCAATCTTGAGCTTACTTCACACGTTGAAGCAATAAAGTCAGTGGTAAAGTAAATGGCAGGTGAAACCATGCAGAAGTTAGTAGTCCTCAATTACCTTTATAGGCTTTGGATGGTCCTTATTATGGCCCACAGTTCTCAATAGTCCAGGCATGAGAGAAGGCCGAACAACCTGTAAAGTAAGAGCTGTTTCAATTACCGGCATTTGATACATAACAAGAACAAATATGCAAATAGAAGAAGCTGCAACTATATATAAATTAAAAAGGTTTGCAGTTTGCATTTAATTAAATCAAAATCAAGGACAAAAGAACGATAACACAAAGCAGCATCTCTTTTAAGTAGGTAATCAATATAATTACTAGACTGGACAAAGAGGTCACAACAAAAAGGACTTTATTATCATCTACCATCTAAAAAAGTGTCGCACCCGTGTTGACACGACGTGGTGTGGGTGTGGGATCTGTGTCCGATTTGGTCAACCAATTTTGGGTACTTTGACCAAAATCGATGGGGAAAGTCTAGATGATTTTAATAATTTATGTAATCAATACAAAGCTAAGGTGAAATTGAAGGAAATGGAATACCTTTTATATAGAAATTTCTGTCACTCCTTTTCCTTTGATCTCCTTCCAGGATTCTCCTCAAGTTCTCCACATAATATCTCATAATTCAAGTTTTATAGCTCCATTTTTAGATATTCTAATTATTTTTACGCGAACCCCCGCACTCTTATCCATACATGGATCCATATCACTGAATTGAAGGACCCGACCTTTAGATCCGCACCCGAGTCCGAGCAACTTAGTATACCATAACTACCTCTGCGGAGTACTTTCTCCTTTTTCTAGGGAAGGGACATGTTGTTCACTTAATTGCCTAGGTTTAGCTGGTTACTAGTAATTGTCCAAGTGTGCTAGTATATTGCCTTTTTGTGTGTTATTGCTTTGATATCTCGCATCATTTGCATAACCAAAGTCAGTTCTTTTGAAACAAATTCTCATAATGTGTGACATGCACACGGCCTTTAGTTGAGCCACCCTTATCTTAGGAGGGGAAGCCATCAGACCATGGAGTGGGCAGAAAGCAAATCAGCCGCTATCAACCATGTGTCCCAAAAAATGGCTTGTCTAGTAAACTCCAGATTGGGTCAGCCTCAAGAACATTCTTATTTGCATCATATTTTGTTAAAAGCCTAACAGGTCCAGTGCCAATTACCAAATTACTTTGTAGGAGATCCATGCAAATCATGTCAAAACAGGCCCATGGCCCAAAAGATATTTGAGGATCTCTATCTGGCTATTTGTTACATCTTTGAGGGTAATATGGTCATTTGGGGGGAAACGACATCCTAGCCCACCAAGACACTGCATAAAACAACTGATATAAACTGTTGTGTTTTAATCAGACTTCTATTTATCTCGTTGCACATGCACCAGATTTTAAATTAAATGTCGTCTTTCAAATCAAGAACAATATTCAAAGTGAAATGCTAAATTTTCTTCTTCATAATTAACAATCTAAACCATGCAATAATGGATTTCTGGCAGGGGGGGCCATAGAGTTGATTGACAACTTATATTTAAGGGGGGCAGAGCAGAGTCACCTCAAATTCAGACGTACGAGAATCAGCAATGGTCACAGCAGAGTTATCCTCTTCACGGTTCAACATGGAGAAAATTTCTTTCTTGGAACACAAGATCCATGTTAACACCTCAGTATAACCAGTCATTGCAATCTAAACCGGAAAAAACATTAAGTTAGATGGAAAGCAAAGTATCAAAAATAATTTGGGAATCAAGAATGCAATCAAGTATACACACAGAGGAGTCAGGACAACTTCATTAGGAAGAAAATCACAAGTTAGTTCTTTTTTGAAAAATTCTTTGACTACAACAGAATACTTCAGTACCTAAGCTGCAGTTGAAAACTGAATTTCATATAGTCCAATAAGACAACACCAATAGGCATCAATTATCTACCTCATCATTCTATGAAGAAATCTTAATAAAAGGACTTCAATATTGAAGAAGGGATGTCTAGCACAGGAAGGGGTAATAATTCAACTAGAAGAAAAAAACTTGGAACTAAAATTGACATATTGAAACTCTTCCTCCCCCCCCCCCTAAAACCCCATCCTCTTCCTGGCTAGAAGCCTAGAGCTGAATGAAAGGCTAAAGATTGTTTAACCAACTATAAAGGTCCCAAACTATAGTACCATTCCCGAGTATGAGTCAACATCAAGAGACGAAATAATTTTATTAAAAATCACATGTGGCAGAGACTACACAGAAACACAATAGAAAGTGATGCTGCCTTCTTCAAAGACATAAATGTGCATGACCGCCAGAAGTCTGTGATAGCAATATGAACAACACAGAAGTGTATAAGCACATTACCTCTGTACGAATAAGA
Organism: Solanum lycopersicoides; assembly: GCA_022817965.1. NCBI lineage: Eukaryota > Viridiplantae > Streptophyta > Magnoliopsida > Solanales > Solanaceae > Solanum > Solanum lycopersicoides. Next base: position 3,444,517 of record CM040618.1, read on the forward strand.
TCACTGAATTGACTGAGAGGTAAAGGATTCAAAGATGCAGGTTTTCTCTTTGGGATCTCATTGTAGCCATAAGCAATTGCAACATCCTTCAGAAAAGGATAAAGAAGTTGAATCCATATAAGAACAAAGACAAAAAAGCTATGGTGGGATAGTAACTATAAGCAGTGATGCATCAAAACAAATACCTCCGCTACATCACATGGATGAAGAACGTCACTTCTAGTGGGAGGAACAGATACAACAAACTTAACTTCTTTATCTTCTGATACAGATTTCTCTGCACGCAATTGCATTTTATGCAACAAACTAGCCACCTGAAAAGTTGTTTAGCGTCTAACGAAAAAATTCCATCTTCTTTTCTACTCACAGAATAATACAGCAGAAAAAGCAACATAGGTCCATAGCATAAAAGCACAAAGAGACAAGCAACTACTGCCACAAATTTTGAAGGAGCATTTAAACAATGTACTGAAAATTCTGAAGAGGCGATGTTATTAAAGCCAATAAAAGTGTCAATAGTACATGGGATGTCCAAACACTAAGCCAGTGGATCAAAATCATACTGTAGCCTCACGTTTGATGCTACTTTCTAAAGCACATCCAAGACATGGAAAAGCAATTCAAAGAAACTACAAACTTAAAAAACTTTCTTGATTAGGATTAGTTATTAATATCATAATTGTTAATTTGCCATGAAGATAAGATGATAAAATGAGAGAAACTACTGTATACATGAAAAGAGATAAGAATAGAGAATGAATGACAAAATTATATAATACCTTATCCTCTGGCAATTGAACTCCAATGATGCCAGTAATGTAGGACAAAGGAACATTCATGTTGTAGATTGAAAGATCGGGACAAACATATGATTTTCCGTCAGGATATGTAACTTTAACTGGTTCAACTTCAAACTTCCGCTCACAGTACACTGAAAACATAGTTACCTAGATACAATATATTAATTAGTTAGAGTCCCATCAAACCAAAGGAGGAAAAGAAAATGAATTTCTAGTTCCAACCATCGTGTTCAGAACAATGTTGGCCTTCGTCAAATCTGTTGCTGTACATTCTATAAACACGTTCTTTGTTTTCAATGAAATGGCTGAATGTGCACCATTAATGATGGGGGGTAAAGACAAAACAGTCCTGCAGAATAGAGAGTAACTAATGAGTTGTATGCCCAAACTTCACCAAGAATCTGCCACTCAACAAAAGCATTTTGGGGAGTAGACATAATCTCATCCGGAACCTTCTTTAGTCTAATAGAAAGCACCTTATAGATTATCTCATAGATGTTACCCACTATAATAATAAGTCTATAATTCTTGATGCTCATTGTTCCTTCCCTTTTAGTTATGACGATAATAAAAGATGCACCAAGACTCTTTTCAAACTCTATCCCCTCCAGAAACTCCCTAATAGGTGCATCACCTCACCTTTAATGTATCCGAACCGTGCTGAAAGAATGCCAATGTGAAACCATTTCGCCCCAATGCTTTATCCACCACACAACAAACCATCACCTCCCTCACCTCCTCTTCCCAGATCTTCCTCTCCAACCACCCCTTCTTTTCCTCTCATACCCTCAATTTTGGTCTCCACCATGCTTCCTAACGATCTAGAAACCTAAGCTGCCTCTTCTGTCCCCTCCACCCTCTCGTGCACTTCCCTTCCCACTTCAAAGGAATCTATTGAATGACTCTGATTTCAGCTTGCTACTCTACAAGAGAATTGTGTTTCAATCATCTTCTTCCAACCACAACACCTTCGCTCATGTCTTTCAACTAGCTTTTTGTTTCCAAACATTATTATAAATAAAAGTATTACTTTATCTAAAAACAAGTACATAGGTCATTATGCATGCAATGAAGTAAATAAATGCAGCAAGATCGCTCCTAATGGGAAAGGCCCATTTGTAGACTGGATACCTTTTACAATCATATATAACAGGGTACACGGGTGAATTCTCGATTATGTGTAGGAACTTCTTCAGCTTCAAATCCGACTGTAAATCAGTTACAGTGATGTGTTAGAGATGTCCTTAAAGTGCAAATAGTGGATCTTCAAGATAATAACAAGAACAACAATACAGATGAAGAATAAAAGGATAAGTTGTAACTCACTTTGTAAAATTCCATCAGCTCATCAGCTCTGAAGTGTTTGGTCTGAAAAAACAACCACAAATATCAGCTTAAACAACACCATAAGCCAACTGCTAAAATAAACAAATTACCTGCTTCAATGGCACAAAATTTATTTCTGCAGGAGACAAAGCCTGAAATTAAAGGGGAAAAAGTTTAAACGTCCACCATCTTAAACTACATAGGGAAAAGAATGCAGTACACAAGAAGCAGATTTTTAAGGAAATATCAGTCTGTCCCTCCAATTTGGAGCCAACCAAATACAGGAATAATTTTGAAGGTTAAAAAAATGGGAATAACTTTAAAGGAAGCTAGGTATAACAACTTGCATATACCTCATATGTGAAAGGTCCTTCAATTGTATCTAGGTCATGGGTACCAATTGCCACCAAGGTTCTTCGCCTATAAAAACCAAAAAGTAGAATAAACAACGTACCTAATCGTAAGCAAGAGAAGACATACACGAGACTCTTTCAGATACTAAAGATGTGATTCCCCAAAATACTCGAAGTAGTTTGTATGGATACTGCTCATCGAAAACAATTCAACAGCAACAACAATAAGAAGATGAAGAAGAAGAACAAGAAGCAGTACTGTCACCACCACCAGTCCACCACTATCCAGGGTTGTGGAGTAGTGGTCCGTAAGTGGATAAAAACAATGGGAGATCAGGGTTTAAATCCCAGTAGTGGCAAAACTATTATTTGATTCTTCCCATTTTGTTGTAATGGAGTGTGACCTGGTGGGAGGTGGCAAGCACCTAGTATAATAATCAAAGTGTGCAAACTGACTCAAGAAAGATTGTTATTAAATAAACAAAAAAAAGTAACAATGAGGAAGAAAAACCTTGTAAGGGTTTCATTATGTGATACAGGATTTTTCTAAACTCCACTCATTATTCAAATCTAGATAGAGAAGGAATGAAAAGCAAAGTGATGACAACAAATTTAGTGGCTAAGAATGGCACTTCTGCCGAAGAAAAAGCCAACATGAGAAGTTGGAGGTTATAGGAAAGATATTATATATATACACACAAACACACACACACACACACTCTCTAGTTAAGATACACAAATGAAGAGATTGTCAAAATCAATGATCCTCTACAGGGGAAAAAAGAACAACAAAGGATGATAACATCTAACTTATGCAACAACATACGCAGTGATCGCACAAGTGGGGTCTAGGATAGGTAGAGTGTACGTGAACCTTACCACTACCACATAAAGATAGAGAAATTTTTTCCAAAGATCCTTGGCTCAAGTAATTGAATCCCCCTCCAAAAAAATTGATATAGATGTAAAAGAAAAAAATACAGAAGAATTTAAGCAATTTTATTCAACCCAGTATTAACACCTTTATACTTTCTCCTCCACATGTAAGAAATACACCCTGCTTTCCATCTTTACATATTCTAGAGAGATCTTAAGACTAGGTTTACCAAAAACTCACAATGATTTCACATGTCACCTTCAAGTTGGATAATTGTTATATAACCACTTAATCAACCCTTCCACCTTTAACAAATGCTTAGAACTTTGTGATAAGATAACTACAATAAATACCAGACTTTTGCCTCGACAGGTTTTCTTTTTTATGTCTTGTGCTATTATAATTGTTATGCTAGTATAACTGTGAGTTCTTCCATGCTTTAACCAACAATAAAAGCTGCTAACTGTTTTGCATAGAGAGGGCAGTATCAAAAATGACCCTACTTACCACCTAGAAGTTCTCATCAATAGGAATTTTAAAATAAGACTTGTCAGGACACATTCAGTACAATTGAACACTAAAGGGAAATTACATAAGCTGCCCCCTAAATTTATCCGGTAAAGTCATTTACACACTTCCACTTTACGAGCTAACCCTTACCCCTTATTCTTTTTTGAAATGGAAGTAATACCCCCTTGAGTGATGATGCGGCAGTGGAAGCGTCAACACCTTTCTTCAGCACATGAAAGGCATAAAAAAATGCTAAAAACAGCTTAGTCTGTACAGGTGGCAGCTTACAATTAGTTGTTATAGGTAAAGATATGACACATGGGCCTAACTCAACCCCAAAAGCTAGCACGTGAGAGGAGGTTTGTCCAAGTCCATATAAGGAGACCAATTTCCCATCCCTACTTGCATCTTGTGGACAATTGGAAGGAAAGGAACCAGAGATGCTTCAAAAACAAGAACATCCCTTTCCAGAGTATGAACCCTTTATTTTTGGTGTAACCATGTCCTCCCCAAAGTGGTGGAGGCTATTACTCACTTTTTATATTGGTGTAACCATGTCCTCCCGAAAGAGGTAGAGACTATTACTCGCTTTTGCTATATGTTAACTTTCTCAAGAAAAAAAAAGTGTGTAAATGAATTTTTCAATTAGTTTAGTGTGCAACTTATATATTCTCCCATCTAAAGAATATTACTCCCTCCGTTTCAGATTGAGTGACATGTTTTAACTTGGCACATAATTTAAGAAAGTAAAGAAGACTTTTAAATTTTGTGGTCAGAAATTAAAGATCTGTCAAATGTACCAAAATGCTCTTTAATCTTGTGTGCATGTCACGTGGAAAGTTGGAACTAAAAAGTTGCTAGAAGGAAAAGGTCATTCTTTTTTATGGACTAAGAGGAAAATTAGGTCAAATAAATTAAAATGGATGGAGTAGAAAATTAATGGTGCACCCAATTATATTATTTTTTAATGAAAAAATAACTCCATTATCTTTAGAAAGGTAACTCCTACCAGATTTGTAATCTTTACACTATACCAATTAAATCTAATAAATCTCCTACTCCCCCCCCCCCTCCCCAATAAATTATGTTGACACCAAAACAGAACAAACTAAGAAAATTCATCCTATTCTTTTGAATGGAATTGTTAGTATTTCCAAAATGTCTTGAGTTCCTCACTTTCCATATTGTCCACAAAATGCATACTGGAGTTTTTATTGCGACAAATAAGTTAACACGCATGAATAAAGTAATCCATTCATCTAGTCCCATTTACTGAACAAGCAAAGGTTTCTAAATAATTTCTTTACAAGTCAATTCCCATAAAAGTAAAAAGAATAACTGAATGGTATACAGCCATGTACAGAAGCATCATATGCTCACATAAGTTCAGAAAAAAAAAAGGAAAATTTATCTATTATCTACTCATTGATTCCTCATGAGAGCTAAGGGCCCATTTGGATATGCGAGATGAAAACATGATATGAAATCATATGAGATGAAGTTGAAATTCTGTTGGACATGCAATTTGGATTTTTAGGTAGTATTTTTTGCTCATAAACATAAAAAAAGACAGCAAGTAACGGAAAATTATCAAAATTGCCCTAATGCTTTATACGATCTTACCAAATAAGTAAATGTTCATAACAAAAGTGTAATACACTATCACAAAGCTATTCTAAGAAAAATACAACATTTATTAATCGAACTTTATTTCAACAATAAAGTAAAGTTGAACATGAGACATTTACCTACCAACAAAAATGACTTCTTTGTAAGGAATTACTAAATAGACATGTGGCGCAAATGAGATAGCTTTGTGTAAACAAATAATATCTATGCAGGTGGGAGTAATAGTTATATCTGGTTAAAGATTGATAAGAGTAATAATATCAACTATATATTTTGTTTACATATAAATAAATAGTTGGTAGATACAAAATGGTGGATTTATTTTTTACTAAATATAAACTCGTGGATCAATTTTTGTATTGGAAAAATGTGAAATCGGAATATGAAATTCTCAAATCAAACTTTTTGGAGAATTCGGGATTTCATCTCATGATTTGAAATCATAAGATGAAATTGCGTGTCTTGATTTCATCACATGATTTTTTCAAAACACGAGATGAAATCGCATGTCCAAGCGCCTACTAGGAGTAGACCGCATAAGTACAAAGGTTTGCAGTATTTTTACAGCTGAAACAAAAAAAAAAAAAACGAGAATATAAGAATTACACCCTTCTAGTGATCCGACATGCTTCAAGATGTCATTTAGCAAAATTTAACAAAACCAAAGAAACTAAAAGAGTTTGATAGGTGTTGAATTGTGCAACCATCTCATCTAAGCTTAAGCTTTTAAGGTGCACACATTTATCACTTAGTTATATAATGTCTCAGCACACCATGTCACGTGTGGCTTGATTCTTGTTCTTGGGCCAAGCATAGGAGATCTTTTTCTATGGTAATGATGTTTGAGCCCAACATTTTTTGACAGATCTATTATCATATTGAAGTGGGAGATCATCTCATTATATTAGAAAGAGCACAATTTTAATTACTTAATTTTCTTATAATTGAGAAATCTTAAGGGCTAATGATGCATTCGGAACTCGGAAGAGTAAGCCCATCCGTATATCTTTCTCCACTTAAATGCCAAGCTTTTGTTTATAGCATGGTCTGAACCACATGCACCTAACCCACATTGCGCTCTTACCATTAGATTGAAAGCTTAGTGCCATTAGGTAATTATATTTTGTCTAAACAACAACATAGCCAGTCAATTATATTATGTCTCAACAACAACATCATCCCGTGAATTATATTATGTCTCAACATTAAAAAATTCAGTTGAAAAAGAAAAGGTAAATAGGAATTTCAAATTCTTCTTATATTCTAGTAATACCTGCAAATGTTTTGATGCAGCCTATCTTGTAGTTCAATGAAGCTATTGTACTTAGCCTCATCAAATGTTACACCTCTTAAAACAGCACATACAACATATGGACGAATCTTGGATGTCTAAACAGAGAAAGATAAATGTCAATGCAATATAGTTTCTTTACCACATTCAATGGTTGTAAAATACTTAACACAGACATAACTTAAGCAAGCAGTACCTCTGTTTTCACACGCATTTCAAGCATAGATTCTTTACCAATATTCGCCACCTTATATGTTGGGATCGGGTCAAGCCCATTAAATATTCGAAGAGCTTGCGCTAGTCCTTCAAGACAAAGCAAATCATATCTGCAATACCAGTTTGAATGAAGACATTTAAACATTTGTAACCAACCCCACTCCACTCCACTAAACTAAACTAAGTGCAATTCAAACACTCAAAGCATAATCAAAATCTCAATATCTTTCTACAAATTCAGGAAAATTGATTCTGCAATGTCATTATGAAAAGCAGGCAAACCCACCTGTTTGCTGGAACTTCAATTTTGTATATAGTCTCTCCATCGTCTTCCACTCCCTCTTCCTCCAAATGCTTCTCTTTTCTCTGTATTGCTTTTTCTGTTGTCTACATTTTTCGCACATCAATAAGCTCAATAGGTAACCAACAACCAAATACATGGATCAAGTAAATTATCTGAAGAGATAAAACCGACTATAAAAATTACTCCTGACATCCCCGAATACTACTGGTCCAAAGTATAAAAGCAGCATCAAACTTGCTCAATTCACAACTTACTGCATATAAAGTTTACATTCTTGGAAAACCACAAACAACTTTACTTAAATAACAAGTTTTTATACAATAGGAAGCTATCAAATGTGACAGAGGTAGTGTTTCAATTACACAAAGCATACAAAACAAAGCGAACGACATTTCTTCATGTGTGAGATATGCGAAGTTCAGTAGTGCTTACTATATCGTCGAGCTCAATACCAAACTGAAAGCACAATTCATCGAATTCTTCATCAGCTGAAAATTCATATAAAAAAAAGTTTTTTTTTTCAATCTAACTGCTTAAAGTACTTTCATACGGAGCAGGAGATGTATATAAAGAGAGAAACTTACTGTAAGTACGGCCAAGGGCTTCGAACAGACGGTCTCTTCCAACGCTAACGGTTGGCATCGTGACACCTGAATCTGAGAAAATTGGCGACGGTGGCGACGGCGGCGGCCGGTGATCAGATGCAACCGGTGAGCCAAAAAAATGGAAGGCGGCAAGGGTTCCGGCACAGTAGGTGAAGAAGACGAGTAATTCAATCTCCTTTTACATAAAACCAAAATATTAATGAAAAGTGCATACAGGTCCCTAAACTTGTAAAAAGTGAATAAAACTACCCTTCATTTTAGTTTTTTTATTTATAATCTAAAAAATGTACTCGAATTATTCATTTAAAAAATAAAAATGAACATATAAAATGTGACCTAATTGATATTAATTTAATTTAATTTTATCCTAATAAAGTAGGATAAGAAACATAAAAACTCCACTTCAAATAAAATATGTTGATTTGTTTTGTATTTATATCTATATACAAAAAAATTTGGAGGATAAAGTTTGTATTAGTGAAATGTTGAAAGTAATCATGAATTATTAAATTGGGCATAAAATAGATATTTAAATTATAAAGTGAGTCTGATATCAAATATAATTTATATAAAGATGGCAATTAATGTGATCGTCACTTCAACAGATTTTATTTAGTGTAGTCGAGTATGTCAATTTATGTACAACTCAGTTATATAATTATAAGCAAAAAAAGGATTTAAATACATTTAAACTATGTGAAATTGAACAAAAATATCTTCGATTAATAATTTGATTCGAAAATATCTTTATTATAACTTCATGGATCAAAAATGCCTTTTTAAAAAATAAAATATAAATATTTTTAAAACCCACGTATTTTTCCTAACAGTAATATTTTTTACTGACAAATGTTTATTCTACATTAATTCGAAAAAATAAATTCAAATTGCTTATTTTATTATAGTGTTATCTAAATGAATTGAGGATAAATTTAAAATGTATATACATGACATAAACTATTCGTCAAGAGGGTACATGGAGTTATTCTATTTTAATTGATAAAATGAAATTAAGAAAAAGAGATTACATTTTTATTAGTTAAAGTAATTATAAAAGTAAGAGTAATGTTTTATTAGGAATAAGATGTGTTTAAAAGAAAAAAAAATACTTATTTAAAATAGGACATTTTTGATCCATTTAGTAACAATAAAGACCTTTTTTCACCAAACTATTAATCACAAAAATATTTTTGGATAAAAAATATTGATGTCAAGCATATTTTTAGATCAAACTATAAATTGATAACATTCTATCACATAGTTTAATATAATATTTTTGATATTTTTCTATATAATAAAATGCATGCTTACAACCAGACTCGAATTCACCATCATCAAGTTGCATGATACCAACGACCAGATGTTTGATCATTAAACACCAACTCAACTTATATGTCTTAGGGTGCACATTCAGTTATATATTTTTATTTTTCATAATATACATGTATATACAAAAAAAAAATCAAAGGGAACCGGTGCACGTGCACCCACACCCTCAAGGGTGGGTCTGTCTCGGATAGAAAATATACCTTGACTGTACATTATGGTGTACCTATACATAATGATATACACAAAAAAAATATATAGTTTAACTATATATAAAGTAGACATTGATTATAGAGTATTTAATCTCGATCAACTTAAAATCGCCTATAAACAATCCTAAATTTCAGATATTAAATTCTCTAAATGTTTCAAATCTTTTCATATATCGTTCGCTTGAAATGATTCACGTTTATGATATATCAATTTATTTATTTTTATTTTAAAAAAGAACCACAAGAATAATTAATAGCACAAATAAGAAGAATCAGCAACAAACAACAATAAATTTTGTAAGATAAATTTATGGAGCAATAGTGACTTTAGAGAGTGTCAATAATTTTTTCGTTATAGTTAATCTTTGCTCGATAATAAAATTATATTTTGGTTAATCTTATAAATAGAGATTGAAGAAGAAAAAGAGTAGACAAATTTTATATATATTTCATGAAGTTAAAAAAGCGATTTCAAAAATTCTAAATTTTAAGATATAAGTACTCATTATGTTACTCCTCGTTAGTGCTAATCCTCTTATTTTTTTTGTCACACAAAAAGAAATACATACTTTGAAATCATTTTTTTTTTCCGTTTATGGTCTTTATGTTTGAACTAACTTACATATCAAGATTATATTTTTGTTGTAACATATCCTAATAATTATGTCTTTCTTTTTCTAAAGACCAAACATCATTTCTTCTTGTGTATTATTGATTCATAATTTAATTTTCGAATGAACACTCCATCTTCGATGTCGTCACCGTCGATCTATGTTTGTATTAACATAATAAGTTCTAACCAATAAATTCAATTTACAAAATAACTTAAAAAATATTTAAAAGTTCAAAAATGGAATGACCAAATAATTCATTTTTTTTCTAGTCGACGGTTATTCAAGAACAATTACTCCATTAAGCTATTTCAATTGAATACTATAAAAGTAGCATGAATGTATTTTTAAGATTTTAATATGTGCTTGATATTTTTTAAAGACCTCAATCAATATGAAGGATATAATCATATATATTATTAATTTATTAAATTTATTTCATATTTGACAAAATAAATTTACAAATAATTTATTCTAAAATCTATTATAAATAGTTCAGAATAACTCGTTCCTGATCAAATAAGCCCGAAAATGGCACAAGGTTAAACCATTAATTTCCTTTTTCAATGATTTTAACAGAATATTCCTTCTATAAGCTTAGTACACTCTTCTGGTGTCTTCATGTTCTTTCCACCGTTTTTTATTATAATAATTTCTATACAATTCAATATCCTTCTTCGACACGATTCAATTTCCTCGTTAGGTCTCAAATCTAAAATTAACACGGAAAAATAGTGCAAAATCTTTCGTGAGAATCCAGAAAACCCTTTAATTTTCAGGTGAATTTTGTTACCAAAACTAGATGCTTATCTTCAATTCAACAATACCCATTTCCAATTTTCAACTTTTTAATAATAAATATCTAAAATTGAAAAATAATAGGGCCAAATCAGTTCATTGTTTTTTATTTTCTCTAGTTAATATTAATCGAAGAACAATTAACTCCATTTAGCTACGTTACATGAATACTACAAAAATCTATAAATGTAGTTTTCAAGATTTTTACATTTTGAAAAACATATTTATATATTTTTGTAGTATCAGGTAATATATTTTTCTTCTTCTTTTTTCCCCAAGAATTTAATATGCGCAATGTCTTCTGAGTCTAGCATGTCGTATAGGGCTTACCTAGTGAGGTTTACATTCCTTCTATAATTTACAAGCTATTACGTAGCGGGGGTTTATCCAGTACGCACACAGTGTTCACCAAAAGGGTAAAATTTGTGACAGAAATTGCAGCGACTATAGGTTATCGTGAATTTCAAAAAGAAAAGAATTTAATATATTCTTAATATTTTCTAAGTGTTCAAATAACACCCTAATTTTGACAAAAATAAAATTTCAAAATAATATATCCCAAAATCAATTATCACGATAACTTATTTCCAATTAAATAAGTCCGAAAATGATTAAGATGAAAAATTAAACAAGGTTAAACCATTAATTTCCATTTTGAATGAGTTTAACAGAATATTCCTTCTATAAACTCAATACATTCTTCTGGTTTCTTCTTTTTCCCTTTCCACCCTTTTTTTCCCCTTCAAAATTCAATATCCTCATTCAACACGATTCAATTTCCTCGTTAGATTCTAAATCTGAAATTTACACGAAAAAATAGTACAAAATCCTCCCTGAGAATCCAGAAAACCCTTTAATTCTTGATTTTCAGGTGAATTTTGTTACCAAAACTATATGTTAATCTTCAATTTAACAATACCCATTTTCCAATTTCTAAGTTTTTAATGTGTAAAGAACAGATTTTTTGTTGATGGGTATGGTTTATTTTATGGCCTAAGATTAGTTGAGCATTTGTTTTGATGAATTCGTATAGAAAATTTGAAGAAACTAAGAAAAACTCATGATTTTCAGCTGGGAAAAGTTTATATTTTTTGTTTGAGTTGATACCCACATTTCTAAGATTGTATTTTGCTTATGTTTATGCTGTTTTTATTTTGTAGGTATTAGTTGACTGTGTTTGGACTTTTCAGTTTGAGGTTGAGGTTGAGGAGGAGGTAATGGGATATGTTGATGGGCATGATTTAATTCTTACCCTTGAATAAATTGAGCATTTGTTTGATGAATTTGTATAGAAAATTTCAGGAAACAAAGAAAAACTCATGATTTTCAGCTGGGAAAAGTTTTTATTTTTATTGAGTTTATACCCACTTGATTGAGATTTCTAAGATTGTATTTTGCTTATGGTTATGCTGTTTTTATTTTGTAGGTATTAGTTGACTGTGTTTGGACTTTTCACTTTTGTGAGGTTGAGGAGGAGGAGGAGGTAATGTCATCAGTTGATGGGGATATTTAATTTATGCCCTTGAATAAGTTGAGCATTTGTTTGATGAATTTGTATAGAAAATTTCAAGAAACCAAGAAAAACTCATGATTTTTAGCTGTGAAAAGTTTATATAGTTTTAGAGTTTATACCCACTTGACTGAGATTTCTGAGATTGTATTTTGTTGATGCTGCATACCTGTTTTTATTTTGTAGGTATTAGTTGACTTTGTTTGGACTTCTCACTTTTGTGGTGTTGAGGACGAGGAGGTAATGGCATCTGTTGAAAGGCATGATTTGATGCATGGCATTGAATTAGTTGAGCACGTCTTTGATGAATTCATATAGAAAAAAGTTAGATTTTGTTACATATTCAAGATTTTCAGCTGGACAAAACTTGTAATTTTTTCAAGTTGATACTCACTTGACTGAGATTTCTGAGGTTGTCTTTTGTGGATGCTGATGCTGCATGCATGTTTTTCTTGCTAAGGTATAGTTGACTGGTAGAGAGGTGTTTGGACTTTTGTGAGGTTGAGGTTCAGGAAGAGGAGGAAATGGCATCTGTTTCTGGGTCGAAAGGTGAGATCGATGAAACCTCTCCCGACATGTTGAAGAACACACCATCAAATATTAGGAGGTTAGCAGATGAGATTGAACACTTAGAGGGGAGGCAAAAGTACCTTGCTCAGACTAGAAGTCCGTCAGATGGTGGTGATGTTCGTTGGTATTTCTGCAAGATGCCTTTGGCAGTAAACCGTATGTTCTACTCTTAACTGTAAATGTCTTAGGTCCCATGTTGGCATTCATATCTGCAAACTTCTCTAAAAGTTGTTTGAGTTCTTTGTTTTGATTGAGTTTGAAATGTGAGCTCCACATGTCATGTTTTGTGACGTGTTGCTTTTTGTTTCTCTGTATGTTGAAGTGCTTGTAGCAGATGTACGATGTGGACATGTTTTTTTTTTCTGGGGAAGTTAAGGCAGAATCAGAAAGCGAGCAGAAGCTTGAAACAAATTTGAAAACCATTCCGTTATGCATCATGTGGACTTTTTGGTTAGAGAGGAATGCAAGATCGTTTGAAAACCAAAGGCTTCATATTTATCTTGTTAAACATTGATATGCTTACAGAACTTAACTTTAGTGTAGGATTAGGATGACTGATTATATCTCAAAATTTTGAATTTTTTGAGTTTCTGGGGTTGTCACTTTTGGCTATAGCTTATAATCTTATGATGGACTTCTTCAGTAACTTCTTGGCACTTTATTGATAAAAACCTTGTCACAAAAAAAGAAGAAGTGGGAACAGAATACAATGGAATACCAACTAGTCTTGATTATGGTTTAGTTGTGTTGTTGCACTTACATTCTTTCTGATGTTTGTTAGGAGACTTCTTAGATTGGTGAGAGACTTGTATGTCAGTATATCGTGTGAGATTTTAAAAATCCCTAGTTTTAGAGAACCAATAGACCCTAAATTACCTTAAAAGACTGATTATTAAAACAAATTAAGCTCGAATAAAGCTGAATGGATGTTGAAGATTCATATTGCCACCCCCGAGTTTTGGATTGAAGCATAGTTCAGTAGGAAAAATTGAATTGAAATAGAAGGCGTTAATGTATTGGCTCAAAGGAGTACAGCCATGTATTTGACTCATGGATATATTTTCTCTCTGAGATTCTACCTTGGGAACAATTAATTGGAAAAGCAACTTGCTAGTTTATTCTGCTGTTTATCCTTTCGTTGTTCATTATATGGTTCTGAGGGATTGTTTGTCCTCCAAAATGTTGCATTCCTTTTGAACCGATTTCTGCAGCTTAAAAACATAAAATGTCTGGACTAAAAATTATACATAAGCTTTCTGAGTAACAAAATTGTAGATTCTAAAAGCCAGCTATAACAGTAAGTTCAATTCGCCTAGATTTAGTGATCTTCAAAGGAGTTCATCATACCTTCAGAAACTTTACTCTTGATGAGTCGGGTTGTGCTTTCTGGTTTGAAGTGTATTCATGAGTCAAATCTCCGATAAGTAGCTGATCTTCTTTAAACTCGTGAGTCCAAATATTATAGATTTGTCAATTGCTGTGAGCATGAGCTGTCGTATTCGTGTATAAATCTAGGTTGTCCTTTGTGGATTTCACTTTTGCACAGAGCCTGCTGCAGCAGTCCCCAAAACAGAAGTAGTGGGAAAGGGTGATTACTTTAGATTTGGCTTGAGAGATTCTCTTGCAATTGAGGCTTCTTTCTTGCAGGTAATGTTTTCTGACCAGAGTTCTGTTTATTTGGATTACTTCTCATTTGTAAATAATTAATCTATGGCCCAGTCAGTATAACATTTGCTGGTACGTGATAAAGAGATATTGCCCCATATGTGCTTCATTTCTGCTTGATTATGCAAAGTTCAAGCTTCTGTATAAAAATGCTTATCATGTACCGTCCGAAAGAATGGAAACAAAAAGAATATCATGGTATAACTTGTGTGGATATTACAATCTGCAATTGTATGTCGATATCTGCGGTATTAATTGGATTGCCCTATGCAGAGAGAGGATGAGTTGCTTTCTTCTTGGTGGGAAGAGTATGGGGAGTGCAGTGTGGGTCCAAAGGGGGCACCAAATAGATTCAATTCTGCATCAGAAATATCTTCTCCGGAGAGCTCTCAAGCACATGAAGATTTAGTTGAAGAAGAAAGAGTTGGGGTTCCTGTTAAGGGGGGCCTGTATGAGGTATCCTTTGTCCATTTCATTCTCTTATTGGATGAATATTTTTTACTGCCTGTTAGTCCATCTAGGAAGAGTACTTACCTTTTGTACTGTCATAATGACTCGTGAAACAAAAAAAAGAACATATTACAGTACAGAATATAGACCTCCTAAGAGGAGAGGGTTAAGACAAAATTTATAAAGATGTTCACCAATGGTAACGATCTGGGTAGAACATGTGATATCTGTAAATTATGCATGATGTAGCATGGACTATGCGGTTCTTGCCTAGGAATCTTATCTGGTTTGCAAATCTGGTTTCAACCTCTGCATACGAGATTAATTGGAAGGGGGTAACTACACAGTTAGAAATAAATTCCTGAATAAGGACTGTCATCATCTCTGCAGGTAGATTTGGTGAAGAGACACTGTTTTCCTGTTTACTGGAATGGAGAAAATCGTCGTGTCTTAAGAGGTCACTGGTTCGCTCGTAAAGGGGGTCTGGATTGGCTTCCACTACGTGAAGATGTTGCTGAGCAGTTGGAGTTTGCATATCGCAGTAAGGTATTTGGCATCACTAAGAGTGGCAGTTTTGATATATATAATCTGATGTTGAGTGCAAAGATTTATATGTAATTGGTTTTATCATCTTTGTTTTACATGTTCTGCTAAGGAATGTGTGACAGCATGTGGCAGATACTGGACTCCTACTACTTACTGTCAAAAAATAAGATGCATTTGAAAATTTTACCTTGTTATCCGTTTGTTCACTGATCCAATTGAACAATTCTTTTTTCATTTAATGTTCTATGCTCCTCATCTTTTTGTGGATAATTCAAAAATTTCCCTCAGTAATAGTGATAAGTCTTGGATGGCTGCCACAGGTTTGGCATAGAAGAACCTTTCAGCCGTCAGGGCTCTATGCAGCTCGAGTTGATATGCAGGGCTTCGCCCCGGTATTAAATTGCTGAATTTATGGAGCTTTTGTTTATATGCTTTTTGAGTTGTACTGCTAGTGATGTACTTGCTTGCAACAATGCAGGGACTGCATGCTATTTTCACTGGAGAAGATGATACTTGGGAAGCCTGGCTTAATGCTGATGCCTCTGGTTTCTCAGGTGCTATAGGATTTGGGGGGAATGGTGTTAAGCTAAGGCGTGGCTATGCTCTTCCTCAGTCCCCGAAACCAACACAGGACCTCATTTTCTTACTATCAAATTTAATACTTCTGTTGGTTCTCTTCGTTCTGATATGAAGTTACAAGTGTTAGTTTCCTTTTTACTGGTTTGTGCTCATCTTCATGGCGTCCTCTTTCTTTGAGTGGACATAGAGGGGGAGACCTCATATAGTCTTGGATTGGCAATTCTCCCCTCATGAGATAGCTTTTGGGGTTGAGTTAGGCCCAAGGTCCATTTCTTCGTGATAAGGAAGTTGTTTATATGCCTTCTGTTATAAAGATGATTTAGAGTGAAGACTGGCTTTTGGTCCATAAAGGGGCTTGATATTTGGGATTTAATCTGTTTTCTCTTGTTCCTCCTTCTGAAATTGAACTCATGTATCTGTTTCTTTTAGGACGAAGTACGTCAACAGAAGGAGGAAGAAATGGATGATTACTGCTCACAGGTATAGGCCAAGTGCTTCTTGTTTAGTACGTGAGTGTATGTGTTCTACTTCTATCACTCATCAATCAAATGATACATGAATATGACGATTCTTATTTTGTCTTGACCTTAAAAAAATGAAATCATCACTAAGTTGCCAGTTTCAAAAAAAATAAAATGCAACGATCATGTAGGCTTGTATTAGTTGTTGTACCTGATTGACAAAGTAGATATGGAAGGCATCAGAAGTACTAAGTTGCTGGTACTTGGTATATTGGAAATTCATAAGATTCTTTTAGTTGGGAGGTTTTATTCCCTCAAAACTAAAATATTACCCCCGTCACTTTCTTTGCAAGATCAAGCTAATATCTTATTTTAACTTCTCGTTTCACTCAGTTAAAGGTTTCTGCATTTATTTAGCTAGTCAACCTCTTTATACGACCACATGCTTTGTCCTTTTCGTATCTCTTTATCTATGTGTGCACATATTCAAATTATCTTTTGACACTGATGGTAGTATATGTGCACAGAAGTAAAAAGGTTGATTGAAAATTCGAGTGGCTGAAGCTAAAGCAGCTACTTTTGAAGTAACGTAGTAAAAAGCAACGATGGTAGGAAAAGTCAGATTTGAAAAGAGGATTTCACACTTCTTTCTCTCATTTAAAACTGTCATCTCACACAACTCCTAAGTGATAAATGAGAGAACAACCCGTTTTCCGTCCTTTTTGATTACCTTCCTCGCATATGTATGAGACCGCATAAAATCAATTTCTAAAAAGGATTAATAATCCTTATCTGACGAACTACTCTTGTCCAACTCATTGAGGTGGTTCTATCTGCATGATATGTCTCTATCCACGTTCTTTAGAGTTCTGTAATTACCTGTTTAATCAATTTTGCTGTTTCTTTGTTTTCCTTTGCTGATCAAGTTAGTTGAGATTACTAATGTTTCCTAAAAAAATGCATAAACTTGTTTTTTATACAAGACTCATCTTTTCACTTTTTACCTTCCATATGTAGAATGGTCTCTTTTCAACTTCTATGATAGCTTTGTAGTGCAGCCTGTGTAACTTGATACTGCTGTGTATAGGTCCCTGTTCGACATCTGGTGTTCATGGTTCACGGGATTGGTCAAAGGTTGGAAAAATCAAATCTTGTGGATGATGTTAGTGACTTCCGCCATATCACGTCAATCCTGGCTGAACGACACTTAACCTCATACCAACGTGGCACTCAGAGAGTCCTGTTCATCCCATGCCAGGTATTGCTTTCATAGTTGATCTTTTACATTTCTTAATGTGGTATACATGGTTTTGAATGCATTAGGGGTCTATGGGTTGAGGTTTTAGGAGACGTAATCTCCACATAAAACTCAACATTGGTAATCCTCAAAAAAAATAAAAAATCTCAACATTGGTTTATACAAAATATTTGTTTAGGATTTGAAGAGATCTATCTCTCACATCACAATCAGCATTAACTAATGCAACATTTGGTGATCTTTTCTGTTTCCTCATTAATAATACTTGTAAAAGTTATGTGGAATAAAAGATTGAATAAGAACGCAAATATTAATGATACATGGATTAATCAAGTCAATGAAGGTTAATATTGTAACATGGAATGTGAGGGGCCTTACTAATCCAAGAAATATGGTGAACAATTAGAAAACAGATGTCTATTGCTTTCAAGAATCAAAGTTGAAAGGTGACATTAGGGATATTATCAAAGTATTATGGGCAAATAGGTGGGTGAAGTATGCATAGTTGGAGGCCAGTGGTACCAGAGGGAGAACTATATTGCTATGGCATCGTAGAATATGGGAGGGAGGGATATGTGAGGCAGGTTCTTACTGTATCACCTGCAAATTCTTAGGCAAACCTCTGGACTTCTGTTGGCTTTTATCCAGATGTCAGGATGGAGAGGGAAGAGGTGTGGCTGGAACTGGGGGCTGTAGGAAGCCTTTTTAATGAGCCTTGGGTGATTGCCAGGAACTTCAACACAGCTAGATTTCCACTTGTGAAGAACTGTACTAAATTCAACAAAGCCATGGTTGATTTTTCTGAATTCATAGAGGAGATGGTGCCGGAGCCTGGAGGATATTCCATTGGCAGGTTGCAAGTATACATGGTTAAAAGGGAAAGACCATTATATTGCCGCAAAACTTGATAGATTTTTGACTTCAGAAAGAGTGGAAGTTTCCCTTAGGAACATCAGGCAGTCAGTTCTACCGAGAGATATTTCTGACCACTGTCCTTTAGTTCTTGAATGTGACAATTGGGAGAGGTCAAATTATTAGTACAAATTTGAAAATCTGGCCTTTCTTCACATATGCTAGAGTCCCACCACACTTTTGACTCTATCTTTTGAAGAAAAAAAAATAAAATAAAATTGGTGGCTCCAGACAGAAACCTTCAAAAGATAGAGTCAAAAGTGTGGTGGGACTCTAGCATATGTGAAGGCAGGCCAGATTTCATTTTTAGCTTTCAAGTTGAAGGCTCTGAAGGGGAAACTTACGGATTGGAGCAAAACTATACAGGGCAATCTGGAAATGCAGAAACAAGGTATACTTAGTCAATTGACTAAGTTAGAAAAGATTCAAGACCATATATTACTGACAGACGATGAGGCTTACTTGAGGGCTGCCCTGACAGTGGTGTTTGAGGAAAATGCGAAAAAAGGAGGAAGTGGCCTGGAGACAAAGATCAAGGGGTTTTGTGGCTTAAAGAAGGGGAGAGAAACACCAAATTCTTTCATAGAACTACAAACTGTTACAGAAGGTGTAATACCGTTGATAAGTTTGTTATTAATGGGACTACCTTAGATGAACCATCAGAGATCAAAGGAGAGATTATCAAGTTTTACCAAAATCTTTACACTGAAACAGAGAATCCTGTCATTCTGTAGCAAATGTATGCCTACTTGATCAGAGTGTCATTTATAACTGTAATTGCAACAGATGGGTTTGTAGAAAATGTTGATAATAATGATGAACACTAGAAGCATCTAAAATTAGTTAGTAAAATCATCTATTGGACATGTATTTAGGGCCAAGCAATTCGAGACCACATGTGATCCACCCTCTGCTTACGGTTCCTCCTCGAGATCGTAAGATGCAAAAGATAGAATAGGCCAAAGTGAGGGCACCAAGTAGGTATAATCACTGCTGTCTGTACTTGAATTTACATTGTTTGTGCTTAGTGGTGCTCGATGGAACTATTTCCAGTTATTGTATTACTGCAGCAGTAAAATTTGCTGTTATAGTCTTTCAATTGAAGCATTATCTTGTTACTTAAAAGTCACGTCTTTCCCCCTTTGTCCCTTAGCATGTTTAAGTGTTTTATCTTTTGCATTCCTGTCGTGTGATATTATGGGGTTTTCTTCTTCATAGGTCTGTCCCTTGATCTGATTCCTGCTGATTTGTTCTTGTAAATTAACGTCAATTTTTCTTATGTTTCAACTGTGGGTACCACCAGTGGAGGAAGGGCTTAAAGCTTAGTGGTGAGGCTGCAGTTGAACGATGTACTTTAGATGGTGTACGGGGATTGCGCGTACTGTTGAGTGCAACAGTGCATGATGTGCTGTATTACATGAGCCCCATTTACTGCCAGGCTATTATTGACTCGGTACTTCTAATATGCTTTCTCCAGTTCAAGTTTTCCTCACTATCCTTTCTTCTTCCTGATGTCGCTCAGCTGTTGTGTTTGATTTGCTGCGTGGTTTCTTCTATTCAAATGTTCAAGTTGCACTTTTAATTTTGGAACTGATGTTTTGCTGGGTTTCTTGGATTGCAGCTTTGAGGAATCCATGTCCAGTTAATTTCTGTATTGCTGCAGTACCAGCTTGGTACTATCTGTTATCTAATAAAAATTATTTTTACTGATAAAAGAATGTCCAACTTACAACCCTTTTACTTCTGTAGCCCAAACTCTTTTGACTCTGGAGAATGAGTGGTTGTAATTCACATAATTGTTTTTATAGCTGTATGGAGCACAAATTGGTAACTAAGTGAAAATTTGTATTCTCTGTAATAAGGTGTATGACTATCTGGCCAAGCACCCTATGCGGTTACCTTTCTCATTAGATTTTTGGTTGTTGACTTATTCCCATATGTCAAAACCGGTATTTTTTTTGTTTGATTTTGGGGGGGGGGGGGGGGATCAAGTAAAGTAGGATTTCATTAATCAACTATCCAGGGGATGTAATTGAAAAAGTAAAATGTAACTCCTACAGAGCAGATCTCCTTATAAATGCTCCTGGAACCAACAAAATCCAACAGATCAGAAAAATTACTCCCAAGCAAAAAGGTTTAGTGAACATCTAGATTTAAGTACTTATATGGGAATTGAAATACCTTCAAAGCATCTCTGGATTCGCTCCTTCCGTATGGTCCATAAAATACACTAAGGTATCATTTTCTAATTGTCCCTAGTAGATTTCCTTACTCTTAATCCATTCCAAATAACAAAAACTTCCTTCAAGCTCCTTGCTACTATTCAATGCATAAATAAACGATCTATATCTTCACCTTCTTCTTTAAAGATGAAGAACCTGCTGCAAAAACTATACCTCTCCTAACACAAGCTCCTTGAGCTGCCAGCCAGCTAAAACATACCTTAATTGGAGATTTTGTTCTCAATATCAATTTTAAAAGGTCTATCTTCGAAGATATTGCTTCTATTAACCATTTCTTTATGCCACTCATGACTGTGCAGCTTTCTTTACCTCTATTTTCTCATATCAATTCCTCTCCAACCGATGTATCTGAATATTTTGAATTTTGTCCAAAAACTCCTAGCATTTCTTCCACTTCCAAGTCATAGCATTGTCTCCTGGCTGTTGATCTGTGAACCAAGTGGTTAGCATAACCTAATTTTAGAAAAATAACTGTATAATCTTATCAGCTTGTAACATTAACGAATTGTGATTCTAGGGATCCCTGTTGTCTTTGAATTTGTTATGTATGTCTAGTTTTCCAAAATCCTGAGATGGAAAAAAGTATGCTCAGTAGCATTTTTTTTGTTTTATGAAACTGGCAACTTAATAGCATTTGTGTTTCTTTTCCTGATGAAATCCTCATATACCACATAGCTAGTGCCGATTCTACTATAATATTGCAAAGAAATAGTTCCTTCTTAAAATGAAATCATACACATGTAATCACTTTAAAAAAAACTATAAGTGAACCTGTTCTAAAGTATTTAATGAATAACTACAAATCATAAGAGTTACCTAGTTTGAGAAATTTTGAGTTACACGAGTAATGTTTTTTCTTTTGATAATTAGTACTGTTGTATTCTTCAGCATTAGCCACTAAGGAATGCTGGCCGCCGCCAATTTAGACTTCCTCTATAAAATATCCTTCGCACAAGAGAATAAAAACACTAAACAGTTCCGTTTCGCATCATGTATGGACTTGATCTTGTCTTCAAAACCTCTCCCATTTCTTTCTTTCCATCTGTCCACCATATACATGAAGGAATTGTCCTCTATCATTTGTTCGGACTCTTGCTACCCCCTCTTTTCATCCAGCAGCTCATCAAGTCAGCAGTATGCTCAGGCATTATCCACTCAGTCTTTGTGAGACTGAGGAACAGGTTTCAAATTGTGAAGTAAACTTGCAATGTAGAAAAAGATAGTTGTTTGTCTCTCCAGTCTCAGTGCACAAAAAACATACTCGTCACTCTATAAGAGTTACATAAATAATGTTGCTTCTAAGAGAACTGAATGGGGTCTAGGCATGCAGGATATAGTGCTGGAATAGAAATTTATGTGTGAAAAAAATCATGGTACTTTACTATGACTTAAGTGGTCGAAGGTTCTGCTCATTAAAGCAACAATGACATCTAGTGGAGCAAAACTGAAGGCATAACAAATGATTCAACCAATTTTACCAAATAACGATGACCAAAGGGGAAGTACAGTGACACAATTAGAAATGACTCTATTGACCTTCCTGTGTGACTTAAGGTATGTTCAGGTGGACTGCATGACTTTCTGCAAAAGATTTGCTCAAATTGATTTGAAGGGCATTTTTTATGTTTCGGGATTATTTCATTTTCTATTCATTTATCCCTGATTTAGGCGTGCCATTAATAATTGGTTTTAATGTGTATGAATACCTCCAATCGCACCGATCTATGGGTTTGCAACCATGATATTGAAGGTGTAACACAGGGACGAGGTAGACCTAAACTTACATTGAAGTCAGCAGTCTTAGAAGATCTACAATTTCTTGCAATCCATAAACATTCAGCAGAAGACAGAACACAATGGAAGCTAATGGTACTTTACTATGACTTAAGTGGTCGAAGGTTCTGCTCATTAAAGCAACAATGACATCTACTGGAGCAAAACTGAAGGCATAACAAATTATTCAACCAATTTTACCAAATAACGATGACCAAAGGGGAAGTACAGTGACACAATTAGAAATGACTCTATTGACCTTCCTGTGTGATTTAAGGTATGTTCAGGTGGACTGCATGACTTTCTGCAAAAGATTTGCTCAACTTGATTTGAAGGCATTTTTTATGTTTCGGGATTATTTCATTTTCTATTCATTTATCCCTGATTTAGGCGTGATTTAGGCGTGCCATTAATAACTGGTTTTAATGTGTATGAATACCTCCAATCGCACCGATCTATGGGTTTGCAACCATGATATTGAAGGTGTAACACAGGGACGAGGTAGACCTAAACTTACATTGAAGTCAGCAGTCTTAGAAGATCTACAATTTCTTGCAATCCATAAACATTCAGCAGAAGACAGAACACAATGGAAGCTAAATATCCATATATGCAATACCTACTAGCTGGAATTAAAACTTAGTCATGATAATATGCTAAACTTAGTTTCATTTGCTAGTATATCTATTAAGTTCAGAGATTTGTATGTTTGTAGAAATTATAGAAAACCTACAGTATTAATGAAATCCAAACTATTGAATATTGGAAATGGAGTTAAGAGTTCATGTAGCTTGACCACAACTTCCTATGGTTTGAGGCATAATAGTTGTCACACTTCTTCAAGGTCATTCTGTTTATTCATTTTAGGAGGTTCACCCTTTAGTTTGTCTTTACTTCATATGATATGCATTGGCACTTCATTATGGCTATCAATTGCCTACCTTTAAATTATTAGTGTTTCGAGCTAATTGTTTATTCCATATTCAGGTCTCCAACCAGTTGAATATGTTATACTTAAAGTTTCTCAAGAGGAATCCCGGTTATAGTGGAAAGGTATATAGATATAACTGAATATGCAGAGTTTCTTTCTTATTTCTATAAGAACTTGGTGCATACAGTTCAGATTAAAGATACGTACTAAAATTTTGTAAAATTCTCAGGTTTCTTTGTATGGTCATTCACTTGGGAGCGTTTTGTCATATGATATCCTATGCCACCAAACAACACTGTCTTCCCCTTTTCCCATGGAGTGGATGTACAAAGAACAAAATGAGGATGAATTGTCTCAGCAGGATCAGAGCAACCTATCTTTAGACCAAAACTCTGCCTTAAGTTCAGATGATGAAACTTCTATTAGGAAGGGACATAAGAGTGATCTGTCAGATAAAGACAAAATGAATGTAGAACCAAGTTTGTCAGAGTCTGTGGAAGATCATACTGAAGATTTTTGTCATCCTGTGGGCCCTCCTGCTTCATCAGACTCGGACGAACCAGTTGCAACCGATGATATCAAGCAACCTAATGATTCCTCAACAAATGAAAGTTTTCGTGAAACTCCTATTGATGAGAGGGACACTATAAATGATGCCGAGAATGTGGACGATGGAATTGTTGAGTTCAATCAAAAGATTGACAAGGGAGTATCTGAATGTGAAAAAGACGGAACAATCAATTCCCTGAGGAAAGAGGTAGTGACATGTCATAGTGTGCATGCATTTTTCATTATTAAAAATACTTTCTGTCTACTGAATTTCTCCATGAAAATGAGACTGGTCCAGATTGATATGCTGAGAGCGAAAATCCAAGAATTAGACACCGAGTGTATAAAGAAAGGTACAGCTAGACAAATAACCATTTATGGAGATCAGTTTTTAACTTCCCCTAACTTAGCATTTCAATTGTGTATCAAAGTAAATAGTCCTTATAAGTTTCTTTTGGAATAGGATGTGTAACGGAAGCAGAAAATGGAGGAACAAACACAGCTACAAGAAATCAATCTATTCCTGAGGAAAGTGATTCAGCAAAGAGTTATACCCCGCAATTAAGATACACAAAGTTGAAATTCAAGGTAATACTTCTCCTTTATAAGATGCAACTATTTTCTGGGTGTGTTTGGGCAAGTTTTGGTTTGATGTTGGAGCAGGACTTCAATGTTCTTTAGAAATTCCTAGAAGAAAGTTATTGAGCTTATCAAAATGTTCATCTCTCTAAATGCTTGTATTTTGCTTTCATCATTTCTTTAGTACAAGACTAGCAATATTCAATATATTCTTTTAAGTATGGTAGGGCTAACAATTTTCTTGGAATGCATTAACTGGCTTTTGATAATTTCACCTTTCGTTCTTCTGATTATTCTCCAGTTGTTGGGTACTCCAAGACATCTTCTAACTTTGGCTGTTTCATTCTTTGGTTCTTCATAAAAAAGGTTGATACATTTTTTGCTGTTGGATCCCCTCTTGGTGTTTTTCTATCCCTCCGCAATGTTCGTATTGGGATCGGTAATTCTTCTACCTATATTTAAGCACATGTTGATTTCATTGCTTATTTATCCTCTGAAGGGGTATACTTTGTACTTTTGTGACAAATCTCTTGAATATTTTACCTTAAGCCTGTAAAACTGTTGTCTGTTTGCTTGAATAGACATTTAGTGTTTGTTTCCATAGATCTAATATGTGAACTTTTTGAAAAAAGGTTAGATTGTATGATAAACAAAGGAAAACTCAGGAAGTATTCCAGTAATACCTACAATCAGAAATACAAAGGTGTTGCTGTACTCCTATGAACTCATACGTTGTCTAAAACTTAGTTGCGCGGACTCTTCACTTTTGATGCCGTACCCGTCTCGGATTCTTCAAAAATACACTACTTTTGGAGAAGCTGACACGCACACCCATTGACATTTTTGAAGAGTCCGAGCAACATAGGTCTAAAATACTAGGGATATCCTCATCTTCACAAGGGTATTCATGTTTTCACCAGAAATAGAAAAGAGCCAAACAATTCAGCTTCATCTTATCCATATAGCAGCTCTTGTTCTCAAAACATCTCTGATTCCTTCTCAGCCAAATGGTCCACCAAATGCAGGCTGGGGCTATCTTCTATCTCTCCCTGTGCCCTGACTGATTTCCATCCCTATTCCAACATGCCAAAGCTTCCTTCATGTTTCCTGGCATAGACCAACTGATGCTCCTTACATTGATGAAAATCTGCCAAAGTTTCACCGTCTCCTTACAGTGTAAAAAGAGATGATTTATTATCTCTGCTTCACATTCATAAAAAAAGCATCTGGAGCACAGCTGAAGGCCCCTCTTCATACGGATATCTTGAGTGAGAACAACTTGTTTGCTAAAAGCCAAGTAAAAACAGGCGACCGTGAAGGGCACCTTAACTTTCCAGATCATTTTCCATTGCCAGCAGCTTGGTTGAGTGTGAGTCTTCTGTGAGTTTCTGTAAGCTGATTACTTTACTACTCTCAAAATCTGCAGTATAAACCTAGTCTTTATATATCACTCGGGCGAAAGATTTTCTTTTTTACTTCAGTAGCAGTAAATAAATGTTTGTCAAATTAATTAGTTTTTAAATGTTTGTCAAATCCTCCTGGTGCATTATGTTGCCTTTAGTTCTGCAAGTTCTATGAATCCTGTGGATGCTATAAACTTTGTATGTTGGTGGTGACTTGTGTCTTTTGATGTTTATAAGGGGTTATTCATTTTTTTTGTTGGTTCTAGGCAACTCATGGGTGTTTGAAATATGGCAGTTCTTTTTCTTCTATATATTAAAAAGATGGTGGTGCATCTGTTTCACTTAGTTATCATTTCTTTTTCTGTTTTATCCTGGTATGACAGGCAAGGGGAAAGACTACTGGGAAGAGGATAATATAGTTGAAGAGATGCCAGCTTGTCGACAAATGTTCAACATATTCCATCCTTTTGATCCAGTGGCATACAGGTTTCATGGTCGTTATTGTTGCTAGTTTTTGTCATCTTTTTTGTTATACAAGCTCATGCATGCTCGTCTCTATTTCAGAATAGAACCACTCGTCTGTAAAGAATATATCAACAAACGCCCCGTCATTATACCCTACCACAGAGGTGGGAAACGGCTACATGTTGGTTTTCAGGTAAGGTCTCCATAGTTACGTAATTAATGTGCTAGGTTCCTTCCACCATCTGTATTAATGTGCATCCTGATACTTACTACTTGGTGCAGGAATTTAAAGAAGAAGTATCTATGCGCTCACAAGCTTTTGTGAACAATATAAATACTGTGAAGGTGTGTTTTCTCCCCATTTGTTGATGTGACATTACATGCACAAAAGGGTGGTATGTTTGTAATTGAGATGATAAGATTCAATATCACTCATTAGGAAGTTCGATATGCTGTAATCTTGCTAAGGTTGACAAATGAAGAATTAACTATTCAGCTTATTACAAATGAAACTTGCTGATTGGATTTTAATTGACCTTAACAAAATAAGAGAACAGCTGTTTAAAGTATAGATCTGTGCATGATCTTTTAACATTATAAAGCACAGCTCGTAGAAGTAGAGATCCCTGCTGAACAGATCACTTGACATGGAAAATAATTATTTGTTTCGGTTTATATCAGCTTATTTTTGTAACCATGAATTGAATGACTTGGGTTATGCTTCTATAACCTGAAATTCTCCTTTCACTTATCCTGCTGGAAACGTGTCTTCTTTATCTAACTATTTTTTATGACATGCATTTTTTCTACTAGTTTGAAACTTCAATCCTGGATTAATTTACAGAAGATGGGTAGACTTGCTTGTTTTAGTGCTTAGCCGTTATTTGTGTGATTATTTTATGGTTTTCAATTAGGTCTCGTGATGCCAATGAGTTATGGATATTAATGACGCTTTGTGATTAGGTAAAGGTGATTACTCTTTGTCAATCAAGAGACAAGGATGGCGAAGATGGTAATAAAAGCAACCATTTCTTTTTTCGAGTGCTTTCTACAGTTAGATTACAAAAGTTTCTCTTCCCTTTTCTCTGTGACAGAAGCTATCAGCTCTAAATCAAGCTGGAGCCTTTCCCTCACCCGACAAACACCATTTACCTTTTATCTGGCTAGATAATTATGTCACTTTCTTGCAGAGGGTTCCCAAGAGTCTCAGGAGATAGAAGAGAGGTCATATGGCTCAATTATGATGGAGAGATTAACTGGAAGTGAAGATGGTCGAGTAGATCATGTTTTACAAGTATGTTCATTCGCCAGTAGACCTTCAAACAGTTGTTCTATTTACGTTATATCTTTCCAGTTTCTTCTGCAATTGAAGGCTTAATATTCTGTGTTACATGGCTATTCTTCTTGCTCTTTCTACCCCTCATTGTTTTCCTGTAGCTGTAGATGTTCATATTTATGTGGGTGATTGTTCAGTATGCAAATCGGCGTTACTCAATACATAGATAGCCCCTTAAACTTGGCACGAACTGCCAGTTAGACACCTCAACTTTCTTAGTGACCATTTAGACACCTCTCTTTACAGAGGTGCGTCTTGAGTACACCTTGTGTTGACATGGCATATTGTTTGTTTTCAACTAATATTTGAGCACGTGAAAAACTTAAATTATGTTTTTTCTCTTCCTTTTGCTCAAAAAAACATTCACCTCTCTTCTCTATACATTTTCCAAAAAAGGAGATCAGTTCAAATGGGTCTATACATTTTCACCATTGATGACAAAAACAAGGTGGAAACATGAATTTTCCAGCTATAATAAAGCATGTAAAATCTCTTTATCATTAATGCTGATCATTTCCTTCGATTTAATCCCCGTCGGTAATGGGCAAGATTGGAGAGTAAGGAGGGTTTCCCCTACAATCACTTCTCACCGAGAACAGAGTTTCACATGTTCCCCAGCGTAGGAAGGTTTTGGTCAAGGTTAATAGCACTCGTCGTTGGCTTGAAGGCATAAAATTCTTGACAGAAGAATTCCACCATCTTCTTTCAGCATGTGTCAGGAAAACTGAATTCTTAACTTTTATGTTATACACAAAAATGGAAGTACGAATCCTGTTCTCATACTAATCATTAGACAAAGATCATCAAAAGAAGCTTTTCAATAATTTTAGAAACTTTAAAAAATTACGATTACCGTAAGGAATAAAGTTTTAAAAGCTTACGGGCATGAGGCATTCCACCGTCTACTAACCAGATTTTGTGCTTTACTGTCTGTCCATGCTGTGAACTTAAGTTCTAATGTCCAGCTAACTGAATCAAATGTTTTTTTCCTTTTTGAAATTCACATGATTTTGTGTGTGTATATATAAATCATTAGGTTCTTACTATGTGTTCTTTTTTAACACCTGGCTGCTGACAGTGTCCATGATGAGTGTATATATTTTAACTCACCAGTCGCAATTGCTTTTTGTTCTTTTTTTTTTTTTGCAGGATAAAACATTTCGGCATGCATACATTTCAACCCTTGGAGCACACACGTAAGTATCCTTATCAACTTAAGAGGGTTCATTATGTCAGTTGCACGTCTCCCCTAAATAATGATTGACAGGTGCGTCTTGAGTACACCTTGTGTTGACATGGCATATTGTTTGTTTCAACTAATATTTGAGCACGCTGAAAAGCTTAAATTATGTTTTTTTTCTCTTCCTTTTGCCTCCAAAAAAATTCACCTCTCTTCTCTATACATTTTCCAAAAATCAGGAGATCAGTTCAAATGGTCTATAACATTTTCACCATTGATGACAAAAACAAGGTGGAAACATGAATTTTCCAGCTATAATAAAGCATGTAAAATCTCTTTATCATTAATGCTGATCATTTCCTTCGATTTAATCCCCGTCGGTAATGGGCAAAATTGGAGAGTAAGGAGGGTTTCCCCTACAATCACTTCTCACCGAGAACAGAGTTTCACATGTTCCCCAGCGGAGGAAGGTTTTGGTCAAGATTAATAGCACTCGTCGTTGGCTTGAAGGCATAAAATTATTGACAGAAGAATTCCACCATCTTCTTTCAGCATGTGTCAGGAAAACTGAATTCTTAACTTTTATGTTATACACAAAAATGGAAGTACGAATCCTGTTCTCATACTAATCATTAGACAAAGATCATCAAAAGAAGCTTTTCAATAATTTTAGAAACTTTAAAAAATTACGATTACCGTAAGGAATAAAGTTTTAAAAGCTTACGGGCATGAGGCATTCCACCGTCTACTAACCAGATTTTGTGCTTTACTGTCTGTCCATGCTGTGAACTTAAGTTCTAATGTCCAGCTAACTGAATCAAATGTTTTTTTCCTTTTTGAAATTCACATGATTTTGTGTGTGTATATAAAATCATTAGGTTCTTACTATGTGTTCTTTTTTAACACCTGGCTGCTGACAGTGTCCATGATGAGTGTATATATTTTAACTCACCAGTCGCAATTGCCTTTTGTTCTTTTTTTTTTTGTTACAGGATAAAACATTTCGGCATGCATACATTTCAACCCTTGGAGCACACACGTAAGTATCCTTATCAACTTAAGAGGGTTCATTATGTCAGTTGCACGTCTCCCCTAAATAATGATTGACAGGCATGTATACCCAAAAATCCCTCATGCGCAAATGAAGAAAATGGTGAGATCTAAAGTGTTTCAATTACAAAAATCTTCTGTGTTCATAGTGTCTTTTCATACTACAAAGACTTCGGTAGGGGTAAGGTTTGCGTACACTTTACCCTCCCCATACCCCACTCGTGAGATTTTACTCTGTATGTTGTTGTAGTTGTAAGACTTGTATGATATGCAAAGTGACGGGAATTGTGGAGGAGTTTGAATTAAGTAATTCAGAGATAGAAGTGCTTAATGGTTATGGTAGTTCAAACCGTGTCAACTTACTCCACTTCTTAAGGTGCCTTTCTTGGTATTTCCACGACTTCTCTCTACAAGTCTCCTCTTGTTAGGGAACTCTGTCAAATCTTTCCTTGTCGTAGTCAACTTTTCTGTGACTCAATATTGTTTTTATGCAATAGAGAACCCCACTAGACTCATTAATCAAAGCTTTAAAAAATATGAATTCCCCTGCTTTGTGGTTGTGTCAATTGAACTTTCTGGAAGCAAAATTTGTCCAGGACGATTTTGATGTTGGCAAGAAATGCATGTTTAAGTACCATTCTTGTCAATCAAAAAAGCGGTGGCACAAAAAGTTTGGTCAATTTATCCTAGAAGTTCTTTCTTCCTTGTCATCTAAGTTGCCTACTATTCTTGAACTAGATAATGCATTACATTGAAAGTCAAGAGAATGAGGAGTTGTTTAGTTCAAGAACTTGTTCAGAGATTTAGAAATAATGTAGGGATACAAAATGTTGTGTTATTTACACAGCAATAACATTTGTAGTTTAAGTTTTGTAGCAAAACAAATGCCTTGTTACTTATGCAGAATATTATGGCAGAATTATTTTTTCCTGATGCATCTAACCAAAAAAAAACTTCGTGTACTTCAATCTTTTGGAGAAAAGCATGTTCAAATTGGTTTTCCTTCTTTGGACAATGTTTGGTTGAGATTGAAAAACGAGAATCTGAAGTTCAAGTTTAAAAAAAAGAATATTTGCAAGTTGCCATAGTGTTCGAACATGCATTTCACTTGGGAAAAAGTTGGAAGTTTTGTGAGTGAACACTATTATTTCACTTGAAATACCCATCTTTTCAACTTCAAATTCCCTATTTCAAGCTGAAGTTGAATAATGGACAAAATGGTAAAACAAACATTGTTTGAAATTAATTTAAATATTTACAAATGATGATAATGCATGTCCCACCACCTACAACCTGAGCAGTTAGCTAATAAGAAAACACACATGTGAGTTTCTGTGTAAAACAAACCTTTACATGTTCTAACATGTATGTGCTGCTTGTTTCTTTTTCTCCCTTGTTCGTTAACCAAAGAGAATGTGGTCTCATGGTGACTATCTTGTATCTTTCTCTGGTGTTTGATTCCTTTAGGAGATTATTGGAGCTTCTTGAGTCATAATGAACATTTCTTTTGAATAAGCCTGGTTTACTTGCATCTTTGCCAGCCTTTAGACATCCATAGACAACTCTATCGAATTTAGAGTTGTCAATAGTCTCATATATTTAAACCTCAGTTTGTTGCATTCTTCTGTATATAGTGAAAGGCTTTTAAGAAGTCTGAACTCTGTCGTAACCTTACAATTAGCGCTCTTATTTGAACTTTTTTGGTTAACTGTGGTGTCGTGACCAATTTATGCACATCTTGACTAGTCTACTGCGCACTTGCTACCTACTACCAATATATGTATTGGGTGACCTATCTACCTAGGGTTTGAAGAATACTAAGAGATCATCTATGGTTATATCGTATCTGCTGGGATGCAAATCCAGATTGTGCCTATGGTTCATTTTGTAATCCATAGCGATAGTTTTGTTGGTGAGACATTTCAGGTCAAAAATGCTTGCCAACCCATTGTACTATATTGCTTCATGAATCTCATCTACTCTAAGGCAGCTTTTGATCATGATTTTCCATTTGTTGTATGGTATATTCAAATCTTTTAAAGGATTTAACATTTTGCAGGAATTACTGGAGAGATAACGATACAGCTCTTTTTATGCTGAAACACTTGTATCGGGATATACCAGAGGATTCCTACTCGTCTTGTGAACCTGTGGAAGGAAGTTCACAGGATGATAGAGATACAACGACCTGGTATGATCAACGAGAGGAGGTTGATGAAGAATTCCCATTAACATTCGCGGACAAAGTAACTGTGAAAAGTTTTTCTCACAAAGCCCGGAGAACTTTGAAGTGGTGAATCATGCTTTGATCTCTTTCGACTAGAGATGCAGAAAAACACCAATTCTGGAGTTATGGTACTTCAACACTAATCAGTGTAAAAGCACAAGTTCTTTTTATACCAGTACTCAAACAAGGAGAGTGTTGAAGGTATATCTGCCTTGTGCAAACGCGGTCAGGAAATACCTTAATACTGTTTCAGAATCTGATGTAAACGAAGGTATTTCTCCGCATCTATGATCTTTAACCATCTCCTGTAAGACTGATCTTCGTCTTGAAAGGAAGACGAGAAACATAAGATCGATCCTCCAGTGTATACAGTGAAAAAGGATATGCTCATGTGACTTGAGCCATGTATGAATACTTATTTTTAGATGTGAATTTCTGGCACTAAACATGTAAATATATGTAGCTATTAGAAAGTGACAATATGCTACTTAGTTTATGTATTTCATTGTCATTTTCCTCTTTGGACATTTCCCTAGTTCATGTTCACCTTTCAATTCTTCTCTTTATCGCTTCGTTGCTTGTTCCGCGACTAATTAAAATATAACAGTTGCGATCTACTTTGATTCGAAAGAAAAGGCAAAGGGCTTAACAACCTTATGTTCTTGAATCGATAATCATCTTTCGACAAATCTAATATCCCACTTCTTGGGTACCAAATAAGGTTGTTTGACTTTGGTTTGGTACAATTTGATTTTCTAAAATGCTATGCAAGTATTAGCTAATTAAACCTATTTTATTTCTACTAAAAATATTACTTTAAAGAACCTCTATGTTTAATTTTTTTTTTTTTTAAATATATACTTTAACTAATAAATAAATAGAAAGTAATTTATTTTTCTTGTTAATCTCATTTAATCAATTAAAAATAAAATAAATTCATGTATTTTTTATTTTAATAATATAAGTCATCATATATATATAATAGTAAACTCATGATTAATTTTCATTCAGATAATAACAGTCAACAAAATTACTAAGACTTTTTCTCAAATTGATATGGATAAACATATGTTGATAAAAGAATCATTATAAAAATAAATATATTTATTTTAAAAAAGAACAATTTTTAACTCATAAATAATAATAAAAACATTTTTCAATCAAAATATTGACTATAAAACATTTTCAAATCTAACTATTAATTAACCACATTTATAATCAATTTTGCATAATTTTGAAACATTTTGACTCTTTTCCAAAAAATTAATTTAAATACTTCTTGGGTTTGAGTCCCTTTGAGTACGGAATCGCTTTTTGTTAGAAAGAATTTAACCTCAGTGTGAGACTTTTCGGGCGAATCTGAATTTAATCAGACTTTAATATAGATACCGCACATCGGAGAGCGAAAAAATAAAGGAAAAATTACATAAATATACTATAATAAAAAAATATTTACCATTTATAACAGTAATATTTCTTCTTAACTTGATCACTTTTAATTCATTTATAATACAAGTTTAATTCATATTACAAAGAATAATTTTTTATTCACATATAATACAAATTTTAATAATAGATAATTCATTTATCACACGTTTTAATACACTTAATACAATGTGTCAAATTTTTACCAAACAAACATAAAACATTTTTAAAAACAATTATGATTCATATATATTGCATACATAATTCACTTTTAATACATATTGCAGATTTAACATAGTATTACTATAAATGATAATAAATAAAAAATATCACTAAAATTAGTAATTATTTATTAAACTGTATCCATTGATGTAATTTTTCCAAAAATAAATCACAAAGCCCATTAGCAGCTAAAACCTGTAACACAGTTTTTGGCGGACCTTTCAATCTTGTTTGGAACACAGTCAAGTTTATTGCTTTCTTGTTTTCATCGACATCATCAACTTTCTCCTTCTTCAAATCTACCACACACCCACCTTGTCATTCATTCTCATTTCTCTGTCAAAAGTAGGAATTGGTAAGCTAATTACACTTCTTGTTCCTTGTTTTCTTCACTTTCTTGTTATGTGCACTGCTTTATTCTTTGTGGGTTTTGAATCAATGT
Organism: Solanum lycopersicoides; assembly: GCA_022817965.1. Classification (NCBI taxonomy): domain Eukaryota; kingdom Viridiplantae; phylum Streptophyta; class Magnoliopsida; order Solanales; family Solanaceae; genus Solanum; species Solanum lycopersicoides. The sequence continues at coordinate 3,479,151 of CM040618.1, forward strand.
TCTAAAGATTTGTTTTTTTTCCATACCCATCTTGTCTTTCATCCCCATTTCTCTGTTGAAGTAGTAATTGGTAAGCTATTCACAGTTCTAATTCCTTGGTTTGTTCACTTTCTTGTTATGCTTTGTGGGTTTTGCATCAATGTTCTAAAGATTTTTTTTTTTTAAACCCATCTTGTCTTTCATCCCCATTTCTCTGTCAAAGTAGTGATTTGTAAGCTAATTACAGTTCTGTATGCTTGTTTTCTTTCATGTTGTTGTTATGTATTGAGATGTTCTTTTTGGGTCTTTATTCAATGTTCTAAAGATTTGCTTTTTATTCCATACCCACCTTGTCTTTCATCCCCATTTCTCTGCTTCCACATCTCTATCTCTCTGTTAGTGTAATTCTCTGCTTCCACATCTATTTATCTGTTTGTGATACTCTGCTTCCACATCTCTATTTATCTGTCAGTGTAATTCTCTGCTTCCACATCTCTATGTATCTGTCAGTGTAATTCTCTGCTTCCATACAGTTTAAATTATTTTTTTTTTTTTCATTTTATTGTTTTGCATTGTTTCATTCTGGGGGGGTCTTGAATCAATGTGAAAAATATCTGTTTGTTTATTATCATACCCACCTAGACTGTTATCCCTATTTCTCTGCTTACAAGTCTCCATCTCTCTGTCAGTGTAATAGGTACTGATTAAGCTAATTACAGTTATAATTGATTGTTTTCTTCATTCTGTTGTTTTGCATTGTGTTTTTCTTTGTGGGTACTGGTATTGAATCAATGTTCTAAATACTTGTTCTTTTTCCATACCCTCCTGTCTTTTATCTGCTTCCACATCTCTCTCTCTGTCAAAGTAATTGGTACAGACTAAGCTAATTACAGTTCTAATTGTTTGTTTACTTTCATTTTGTTGTTTTGTTTTGTTTTATTCTTTATGGGTCTTGAATCAATGTTCTAAAGATTTGTTTTTCCATGCCCACCTAGTCTTTTATACCCATTTCTCTGCTTACACATCTCTTTCTCTCTGTCAAAGTAATAGGTACAGACTAAGCTAATTACAGTTCTAAATCGCTTGTTTTCTTCATTTTGTTGTTTTGCATTGTTTTGTTCTTTGTGGTCTCGAATCATTCTTCTAAAGAGTTGTTCTTTTTCCATACCCACCTAGTTTTTTATCCCCATCTCTGCTTTTTTCATGTCTTGCTCCCCCCCCCCCCCTCTTTTTCTCTGTCAATAGGTACACATTAAGCTAATGACATTTCTTATTGCTTGTTTTCTTCATTTTCTTGTTAATCATTGTGTTATTCTTGTGGGTCTTAGATCAATGCTCAAAAGATTTGTTTTTTCCCAGTTCTTGGCAGGAAGACAGGAATTGGATTACATTGATCAGGAAATGGATTCTGCAGCCATGACTAGCGTTTGTGGCAAATCTGCTCTTTGCTCTACTCCCGTAAGGCCACATCTATATGTAATGTGTGTTAATCTTAAAATCCTGCTTTGTTATTAATGATATGCTCTTCTGCGAATTGACCTGACAGGTTAAATATCACTATATAGTAATAATACCTTTGGTATTTAATAATTGCTAACAAAAAAATCATATGATGTGTTAAAATACTTTTGGTATTTTAGACCGGCAAATGCTTGGTATCAATACAGACTAAAGATAGGGCACACATGAAGAAAAAGATCCAAACAGGTGATAGCTACTAGTTGAGGATAGGTTTTAGACTTGTATGGAACTTTAATTGTTTATTTTTATATAAGTATTTTTTTTATATATATTTTACTATGATATGAGCTTAAATGAAGAAATGAGGATTCATATAGCCGACCCCAACTTGTTTGTGACTGAGGCGTAGTTGTTGTTTTTGTGTTAAAAGGTGTTTCTTTTTTCTTAAAACTACTTGAAGCATCATCATGTAAAAGAGAGGTAGGGAGAATTTGCTTTTCACCTTGTTTGAAGTCTTCTAGGCACATTTGTCTCTTTCTTTCAATATATAAACGTTCTTGCACACATCTCAACATGAGAGTCCCAGAGGGTATGTTATGGTGCATTTTTTTAGTAGGTATTTTCTGTATGTGTTGAAATATATGCTGCTTTTTTGCACCTTTCTGCCTGCCAAATGAAGATCTTGATGCTAGAGATAACCTTAAACTTTGGGTGCATGTTCTGAATAGGGTTTATTTTTGGGGAGAACGAGCGGTATTAGGAGCTCGCAGTGTAGCTTTATAGCTGGAAATAGGATAAACTTTCCAAGGCAGACAGCTCAAGCACACAGAGTTCGTACTAGTTCTCGCAAGGGTCATGGTGCTATTCCTGTGACATGTCGCGCCGAGAAAATTCTGGTGGCAAATAGAGGAGAGATTGCTGTTCGCGTGATCCGAACTGCCCATGAGATGGGAATTCCTTGTGTTGCGGTTTATTCGACCATTGATAAAGATGCCTTACATGTGAAGCTAGCTGATGAATCTGTTTGCATTGGAGAAGCACCAAGTAATCAGTCGTAAGTTATCAGAAACTTGCTGTTCTTATTGGACAAAACTAAGTTTAAAGTCTTTGCATTTTTTAAATATCAAGCCAAAGATTTTCATTGATAATGACAACGCCATTAGTTCCGTATACAAGAGGTATACCAAAAAAGGAGAAACCTACAAAATATGGTTCTCTCCAAATGATACCCAATCCTCTATACAAACCGGAACTAAATGGGTGCACCAAAAGAAAATTCTTAACATTTTCTTATCTTTATTTGATCTTCGTTTCATAATTTTCATCTCCAAGAATTACGGCATTTACATCTCCATTTACCATGTATAGGTATTTAGTGATCCCAAATGTCTTGTCTGCTGCTATCAGTCGCGGATGTACAATGTTGCATCCTGGATATGGTTTCCTTTCTGAGAATGCAAGTTTTGTTGAGATGTGCAGAGAACATGGAATCAACTTTATTGGGCCAAATGTAAGTTCTTACACATGTCATTATCTTATTACCTATATTAAACCTGTAGGCATCTGTATTTTCCATGGTATCCGTGTTGTATTCCGTAGATACTAACAAAACAGGAACACGAAAGGCAAAACTTAGTATTATTCTAATCTATCCTTTGACTTTTGATCGATTCATATTAGATATTAAAGCCATCAATTCGAGACATCGAACTTAAAAGTATTTAGCTAGTGTGGTTCCTATGCAGATGCTCATGATCACTGCTAGATCAAATATAGTAGTAGAGTGAAATCTTAATCTGTTTTATCTATCTGTGTATGGTTTGTAGAAATTCAGCTGTTCCTCATGTCTTTGTATATAAAAATGGGAGTTCTAAGGCACCCAAGGGGGTCGCATAGTGGTCAATGAAGTAGACAAGGTGATTTCTTCCCATCTGTTCCAACCTTGGCGAACAGAATTAATCTGGTTTCTGTGTTGGTGGGATGTAGCAGGTACCCTATAGAATTACTCGAGGTGTGCTTAGCTGGCCCCAACACCACATTTATTAAAAAAAGCTTCTAATAATTAGCTGGCGTTTTGTGGGTAAATAATCAAATATTTGGTTTAAGAGAAGAAATTACTAGGATAAATTGAAATATTTTCAGGCTTCAGCCATGTGAGTTTCAAATAGAGCTCTGTGGTATGACCCAGAGAGCTTGTTGTCTTCTGCTCAATAAGATCTCTCGAATAGGTATATCTGCATCTTTTTATAACTAACATGGTAGTTCCTCTTCTTCCATCTGAAGATATTTTTTTCAGTATAAGCTGAATGTTTTAATACAACAATCTGACACTCTCAAGCATGACAAGAAAGAAGCATTAGCTTCTCTATTGAGATTGGTGACTTATTGATGGAGGTCCCTTTTCTTGTTTCTTTTCCAAAACAGCAAACATATACATACATAACCATGTCATTTCCTTCCCTTTGCTCAATGGAAGCATATGCATCATACGCCCTCAGAATGTATTCTGCTATGTTTTGGTTGATAGCCACATAAATTAAAAGGATTACTTAAATTCTGTCTTTTAGCAACAGCTTTCTCTGGCTTTAAGTAAAATCTTATATTTGTAATATCCACTTCCAACCCTGTTCACCAAAGAAAACTAGAAGTTAGTAAAGGACAATATCATACATTCTACTTAACCTGAGAGCCATAATAAACATGGTTATTCGTCCCAAGGAGTTGATCTTGTGGTTGAGGCACTGGAGTGACAACCTGGAGATCCCTGGTTCGAATCCTAGCAGCAACACTTGTTGGGCCCATCTGCTCCAGCTTTGCTAGCAGGATTGCCTTGGTAATCTGTGATTGTTGGCCGAACGGCCTGCCTGTGGATCAGTCAAATTGCGCTAGCTGGTTCCAACACTACAAATATGAAAAGACATATGATTGCTCAAAACACGAGGAAATGTAAACATCATTATAAAAGATTTTATCTTAAAATTGCAGCCAGACAGTATAAGAGTCATGGGTGACAAAGCCACTGCTAGAGATACAATGAAGAATGCTGGTGTTCCAACTGTACCAGGAAGTGACGGACTATTGCAGGTATCACTGTGTCATGCCATAATATTTTGATTCATTTCCGTCATTTGAATATTGTCATACGCACATGCATTTTATATTTATTTGTATAAGTGTTGCTGTTTCTTGGCTACCTACTAATAAGATAATCCCCATTTGTAGAGTACTGAAGAAGGTGTAAAGCTTGCCGAGGAGATTGGTTACCCAGTGATGATTAAGGTAACTTTTCTCAAAACTGAAGTAGCTTGAATTATCAAATGCTCTGTGGTGTGAGGTATCTAAAATATATCCCTTCGACTATAGTGATTATATCAGTATATGTGAAATACCTGTCACTTGTGCATTTGGAGACTGATTGTCTTGATTGGTCTGCTTGCTAGACTTGTTGTCTCTTTAACACAACGCGGCTATAGTATTATGGACTTTTGTGAAAACATTTGCCAGTCTTGAATACCTTTCCGCATTAAGAGACTGATTGTCTTGTTTGTTCTACAGATATCATCCTTGTCTCATACATAGTTTTGCTTCTTTTAGCCTCTGAAGTTGTGTATGACATGAAACTTCTTTTCTGGCATTCTACTTCTAGTGAATGTTCTCTTCTAACAATGGAAACTGTATAGGAATTGATGGAGTTAATTGTTCTTAAATGGTAATTTCGAATAAAGGATCAAATCATCAACTTGACAGGTCTAGGAAAGACATTTTTAACATAAATAACTGGGCAAAATTTTATGGCATAACTAAAGGTATCCTGACATTTCCAGAGAAGATTGTTACTACACCAATGCAGACTCCGTGCTTCTTGCAAACCCTCTTATGGACAAATGCAAAGAAAGACGTCAATTAGCGACACTCTCAACTGGAACAATTGTTATATTTTGACACAAGCGAAGCCTCCATTCACTTTGCTCACTTTGAAAATTTTACTGAACTGCTTCACTATCAAATCTTATATTTGAATCCAGCATTCTTTTAGTATGAAAAGTTACAGAGTTTAATATCATACTGTGGTACAATGCTATATCTGGTTCTTATCTACCTGCTTTGATAGTGTTGTAATGCTTAATTTTAATCAAGAATGTAATAAAGGGAAACAGAGAAAAGGATGTTTGATGCACAATTATGGAATTTATTTGCTCGAAATAAAGTGATTAAAGTTGAGCGTCTGAAGGGTTGTCACTGAACTTGTGAAGCTTTTATGTTTTGAAGGCAACAGCTGGTGGTGGTGGACGTGGAATGCGTCTTGCTAAGGAACCTAATGAGTTCGTAAAATTATTGCAGGTACTTTTCTTTGTATCATATGTCAATCTTTAAGTCTCAAACATAGTAGGTGCAGATCAGTCTCTTGCTTTTGACTTCTTTAATATCTGGAGATTCATCCAATGAGATCTTTTGGAATTTTCATATAGATGAGAGTAGTATTTCCTGGAATTTTTTATTGAGGAAACTGTTGTGACTGTTGCATATCCTCTTTTGCTTTCTTCAGGCACTTGTTATTTTCAGATATTATTGTTATTATTCCCTGAGCATTTGATAATATCTCATATCACCGTGCTCATGCATGTGAATGGAAACTCTTTTTACATAAGCTTTGCACAGCATTTCTTCCATGATGGTCTCTAATCATCCTTTTCTATGAATCATACGTAATCTAGCAGACCCACAAAACATATCATGAAGCATAATTGCTCTTACCCCAGAGTTCTGACTTTATCGCTAAGCTTGGTCTTTTTTCACTTTCAGCAAGCTAAGAGTGAAGCAGCAGCTGCATTTGGAAATGATGGCGTTTATCTGGAGAAGTACATCGTAAATCCTAGGCACATTGAATTTCAGGTATCGTTGCACCTTACTTCATTAACCAAGAGGATTTTCTAACTGACAAAAAAAGAATTTGACTCCATAGAGATCGAAGTTTTACGTGAGTTCTTGGAAAGAACTGGAATACTTTTTATTTTTAAAAAGCCAGTCTGTTGTGGGAAGAATTGGAGTACATGTAGTCATATGACTGACAACTCTTGGATGTTGGACATTACATCTTACAACTGCTAATGAGCTGTTGTCTCAGGCTTTGTGTGCACATAAAATGTCTGAGTTATGGATTTGTGTTTCTTTTGTTTTGGCAGATTTATTTCTTTATATTGGGACTCGAAATTTTCACATATATTTGACCCAGAAGAATCAATCTTAGAAAAGAAAAAAACGCTTTGCTATTAGTGTAACAATTATGAACAATTTCAACAATAGACGCACACACACACTATTTTTTTTGCTATAGTACCTCTGTCTTTTCTTATCTGATTTAGTAATTGGTGCTAGACATATGATGACATTTGACACTCATCCTTTAATTTCAACTAGTCTGAGATCCTTCTTTGTTCTGTTTTATCTGTAGTTCAACCTATTTCAGTTTGCTGTTTATTGAATCTGTGAGGAGCTCAATTGCATCTTTTACCCTTAGCATCACGAGTGATCAACATAAAATAAATGACCATTAGAAAGTGCATTTCTTTTCTTTAATCAATCTCATGCAGAAAATTAAATAATCCTAATTATTGCTTGAAAGTATTGTAGATAGTTTATCTCCTTATAGGTGGTAATCCTTGTTGGTTTAACTATTCACATTGTAATATACAGTTAATATTCTATTATTTTATGATTCAAATGTGCTGATTCACAGCTTTATGCTATATGCAGGTTTTGGCGGACAAGTATGGTAATGTTGTACACTTTGGAGAGCGTGATTGCAGTATTCAGGTAGGTACAATGTTATACAAATATCTTTTTTTTTTATCTTCTGCATTTTTGTGATTTGCATTATTGGAAAGCCCTTCCGTATTATAAATTCTGTAAATAATTGGCGATGCTTCATTTTGTTGTAACATGGTTGGTTGAATGTCAAACACTCCTTTATGATTAATTATGTTTAAGGCATTCATTATATTGTTAGACTATGTCAGTAATCTTGTTTGGTCAAGTGGCATACACTAACAAACTGCATCATTGAAATGGCTTATTTGTGCAGAGAAGAAACCAAAAGTTGCTGGAGGAAGCACCGTCCCCTGCATTGACACCAGAACTGAGGAAAGCCATGGGTGATGCAGCTGTTGCAGCAGCAGCATCTATAGGTTACATTGGTGTTGGTACCATAGAGTTCCTATTGGATGAGAGAGGCTCCTTTTACTTCATGGAAATGAACACTCGTATTCAGGTGAAAGAAGCTCTGTTTAAGATCTAAGCTTTTTAGATAATTAGAAACTCAATGATAACAATGTAATCTGTCTTCATTGTTTTTTTTTAGTTTTATAATAAACAATGTAATCTGTCTTTTACTTCTAATATTTTTTAGCAAATAATGTAATATGTCGATTTGCTGAATATCTAGGTAGAGCATCCAGTGACAGAAATGATATCCTCTGTTGATCTGATAGAGGAACAGATCCGTGTCGCTATGGGAGAAAAGCTCCGATACAAACAGGTAAGAGAGAACAATCAATTTTTCTTTGAATTGGACTTCTTTTTCTGGAAAGAGACGGACAAGGAAAATTATAACAATTTCAGTGAAAAATTGTGTTTTGACTTGCACTATATTAAAATGAGAGTTCAAAAGTCTGTAATGCTTAAAGTAAGTTGCATGGATAAGTAATTCCACCATTTAATGGTTGAATTCTTAGTAATTTCGGTGTATAAAAGTAATTTTGTAGTGTATAAAAATGGTCCTTTGTTGCTTTGTATTATATATAATATAATGTTGATAGAGAATCAGATAAGAACTTAAGAAGTGATAAAAAGAATTTCTCTTGAGTGATGATATCTGTAAGATCTCGCCGAAAACAGAACTATGGTTAATTATCTAATTTTCATTTGTTAATTTGTGTTCTTACTTACAGGAGGATATTGTGCTTAGAGGACATTCAATTGAATGCCGTATAAACGCAGAAGATGCTTTCAAAAACTTCAGACCCGGCCCAGGTTTTATTGAATTTTCTGTCTGTAGAATAATATTTTCCTTTATAGCAATGATTAATGACCTTCAAGGCAGACTCTGTCAGAATATTTATTTACAAATTAAGGTTGAATCATACTTCATTGTGATATCAATCGGCCTGGGTAAGGAAATCACTCTATGTTTGAGAATGGTGTACATGACGTTAAAAAAGTCCTCAGATGTTTTAATAAGTTCATATTGATCCCTGCATGTGAATGTTGCCAGAGATAAATATCCAAACGCCATAGCAATATATACATAATTCACATCCTTACTATTAAATTTCAGTTAATATAGAGACGATAGGTAGTTGATGACTTCTTTATTTGTCTTACCACCGTTCCTTTCCTATTATGGTGGATTTTACTCCAATTTTAACATTTCAGAAGAAATTGATGTAAAAAAAAATTGCTATTCAATTCTCGAGTTCTTATAATTTACATTGGGAACTGTCTGCGTTAAAGTGAAACTTGTGAGAAATTTGTATGACTGAATTGCGCTTTGTTGGCTCATTCTGTTTACTTGAATGGAAGCCAGATTGTAAAGCAGAATAGACATTGCTTTCACTGTTTTGCATTTTACCTGATATATCTGGAAACTGAAGCTTTTTTTTTCATGAATAGGGAGAATCACTTCATATTTACCAGCTGGAGGTCCATTTACGCGTATGGATAGCCACGTTTATCCTGACTATGTGGTTCCACCTAGCTACGATTCCCTGCTAGGAAAGGTGGATTTCTTTCTCTTTACCGTTCCGTTCTCCATGGACCCCAACCCTCTCTTACATATTTTTATGGACGTGTACTGTGGGGGCACTTGGGTGGTCACTCTCTTCTTAACTCGCTGCTTAATGTTTTTCCCATTTCGAATTATCCAAGTACAATTGCCACAAAGTCCAGCAGAAACCATGGAAGTTGGTACTCATGTTTTCCTAGACCACCCTATGAACGTTTAAAACCAGAAGTAGATTTGTGTTGTAGTAAACCTTATGCAAGACATGTAATTTGGCAATTAGTTTATCTTTACTGATTTTGAAAATCTTAGCCATCTTTCCGTAGTCAAGTCACAAGCATTTAAATGGATTCTGTGGACTGGATTTGAGGGAACTTTTATTGGAGTACGATCATAGAAGTATGCACGACTGTTTTTCCATTTCTCATGTCGATGGTCGTTATTTGAAGTTGATAACACAGCAATTAAAAGATGTTTGATCTTTGTTGCAGCTTGTTCTACTATTTCCTTCTATTAACATTCTTTTTCCCAAAAAATATTTATGAAATTGTTGCAGCTCATCGTATGGGCTCCAACACGCGAGAGGGCTATTGAGCGCATGAAAAGAGCACTTGATGACACCATTATCACTGGTAAGACCAACGTTCAATGGTATCCTGGATATATGAGTGCTTATTTGCACGGCAAAGTAGAGTTGGTTCTTTAAGTTGCCATGAGAGGTTTAAAATCCACCCAGCACTCAAATTACATTTTCTTTTGACAGGAGTTCCTACCACAATAGAATATCATAAACTCATCCTTGATATCGAGGTAGGTGGTCCGTGGACTACCATGTTCTTAACGTGTATACTGACTGGGGAGATTTCGGCGAACCTAATTTTGCTTTGTGTCCGTTGTTCAACAGGACTTTAAGAACGGGAACGTTGATACTGCTTTCATTCCAAAGCATGAGGAAGAATTAGCTCCGGTAAGTAATGGAATTGATATCTTTAAGCTTTTAACCTACAACATGACCATCTTCATCGTCCATTTCGAATGCTATTGCTTGCTTGCAACTTGTAGTGTAGAACGTGAAAGATCAGATGATACAACGCTTAGAAACTCGGTAATGGTTGTACTAACCATAAATCCTAATCTTAATATTTCTCTTGTTTTTGCAGTCATGTAGTTCAATCAAAATGAGAGATAAGAATTTGAAAAAGGGACTTTTCTTTTTCAACAACTTACCCAGTGTGGGGAGGGTTTGGGGAGGGTAGAGAGACTATTTCCGAAAGATCCTCGGCTTAAGTAATGCATATCAACACAGTTTTTAATTAGATAACACTTCTATGTTCCTTCTGATGCTAGACAGAATTCTATTACAAGAACAACAACGTACCTAGTGTAATCCCACAAGTGGGGTCTGGCCGTCTATGGAAGGTAATATGTAAGTAGAGAGGTTGTTTCCGATAGACCCGCGACTCAAAAGAAGCATACTATTCATGTGCTATCCATTTAAGTTTTGTGTTTTCCAGTATTTCGTCTACGGGCAGATGTAGCATACTTTGGCTCAGACCCTGCATATGTGTTTATTATAACTACACAAGCATAAACAATAGATAAGTGGTAGAATCTCAAACTCGAACCATAAATTTCAAATCCCGAATCTGTCTCTTGCTATCCTTCTTGATACATGTGTAAATACATGTCAAATTGTTCTTGAAAGCTACTTTTTTTTCCGCGCAAAGGCGCTGTAAATTTCATTATTCACTAGTGTAAGTTGATATTTTTCAACTTTGTGATTGCAGCCTCAGCAAATTGTTCCAGCATCAAGCAAGGAGCTGATCAATGCCAATGCTTAATTATCCTTCTATTTAGTTTTAGTTTTTTCTTCTTTGATTTTCTTGCTTCATCAAGTGAATATAGTTTAAGAACATTACTCTCATTGGAACTTGAAGTGAGTGCATTTTTGGATATAACTTTTATCTCCTTTATCTTTAGCTTGTTGTATTTAAAGATACACAAGACTTGAATGAAAGTATTCTCTTTTTAAAAAATTGTCTTATTATGTGATTTCAACAAAATACAGAAGGTGGAGTGTATGCAGACGTTATCTTGCCAATCGTTTCTTTTATCTCTGAGAGGGGTTGATTCAAACCCCTATGGTAAAATAAGAACTAACCCCCACCCACCTTCTACCTTAGTGAGGCTGTGTTCGATAGACTGTCAACTTTTCAGAGAGGAGGTGGTATGGAGGTTTTACCCCTTAGAAGGGTTAGTAGGCGCATATTCAAACTAGTCAAGTTATTGTTTTCGATAGACTGTTAGCTTTAGTCAAATTGTTGTTTTCGATAGAATGTCAGCTTTTCAGAGAGGAGGTGGTGTGGAGGTATTACCTCTTAGAAGGGTTAGTAGGCGCGAATTCAAACTAATCAAGTTGTTTTCGATAGACTGTCAGCTTTAGTCAAGTTGTCATTTTCGATAGACTGTTAGCTTTTCAGAGGAGGTGGTATGGAGGTTTTACATCTTACAGGGTTAGTAGGCGCGAATTCAAACTAGTCAAGCTGTTGTTTTCGATAGACTGTAGTTTTAGTCAAGTTGTTATTTTCGATAGAACTGTCAGCTTTTCGGAGAGGATGTGGTATGGAGGTTTTACCCCTTAGAAGGGTTAGTAGGTGCGAATTCAAATTAGTCAAAGTTAATGTGTTGAAAATAATGATTACATAATTATTAGGGATTAATTTAAAATAAGCCGAATTAGTTATATAAATTTTTTCAAATTCTGTGTTTTTTCATTAAGTTATCTTAAGCCAACATTCATCAATAAAAGAAATTATAATGCCTATAAGTTCTACCTATTTTTTTCTATTTGTATAAAAAAACATTAGTAGGTATGGCTAAGAATGCTCCTAGAATGCAAGGAACTAAATTAAATGTAATAATATGATATATATATATATATATATATATATATTAATCGATATCACATATATAAAAATAAATATATTTTTTAAGTTTGTACTCGGTTATATGAATTTCATGATAGTAGGTTTTCTAAATTTAATTTTAACTAGATTAGTAAAATATTTATAAAAATAATTATTCATATGAGTGATTTATTGCATAAGTAATTTTTATCTATCTATATCTATATATATATATATATAACTAAGGAAATATGCAATAACTTGCAAATCACATAGGAGAGGTAACACGCACTAGATAAGCCCGATGCGACAACTCGATCCAGAAGGCAAACCTCGTGCTTTCGTTGGCAAGAGGTTTCGAACTTGAGACCTCCAATATGGAAGTCCCAAGCCCAAATCACTGGATCGTCCCAAGGGTTATATATGTAATATTATACTTTTACACTAAGTAACTATAAAATTGTCTTTATATATTTATCCCAAGATTAAGTCATGAAAACATTTAGGATTCAAGTCGTAAAATAATTATTAATATTTATATCGAGTAACGCGAGATATTTTATAAATCGAGATGTTTTCATTGCTTTTGATTAAATTAATAATTTGAGAGAAAAATGTTTTTACTTTTATTTTTGAGAAAATTATTTAAGAAAATATTTGTGTAAAACCCCAAATGCTACTACTTCTGAACCCACACACAAGCGCTTTTCACTTTCAGCAAGCGCCACCATCCTCCGCCGATCGCCGTCGTCGCCGCCGATTCTGCAATTTGACCTCCGAAACCCTAGAGGCTTCACATCGTAGATAGATTCTTCTAGAAGAAAATGTGGAGGAGACTTCTTCTCAGCTCCGAGCTCTAACTCCATCCCTATCTCCTCCGAAATGCAACCTTTTCGCAACAGGTTCTGTTTCATCTTCGTCTCTGACCTCGGAGATTTTCCGTCCATCTGTGGCTCTGTATAATCGACATTTTCGCTCTGAATTTGGTACGCTACTATTATTTTACATCTTATTTGTACTATTTACCTCATTGTCATTGGCTTGAACTATAAGAGTGGAACGATTATATGTATGTGTGTGTGTGGAGACATAAGATCTAGATTGTGATTTTTCCTTCTCTCTTTCGTGATGTTGTATGTATTTAGAGGTGGTTTGGTAGCCGGTTAGAGTGATGCAACTATTAGTAATGCAGAAATTAGTTACTCTTTTGTATAGTTGATATTAATGTAGGGTTTAGTTATTCATGTATTAGCTATTCCATCCATAAAATAATACATAGATTTTCTCATATTAGTTATGAGAGTTTCTAATTTTTGAACCAAACATAGTAGTATTAATATTATGAGAACGAGAATCATGTCATATGTTGAGAATCTCTTATGATAATCATCCACGCTTGAAATATATCTTAATGCGTGAAAGTTGAATAGGATGGCCCTATGTAAGTATTATATTGCCTCCAATTTTTATGAAATACAAGATGCTCAATGAATGATACGAAAGCTCTAAGTAGCTACCAAATGTGGTGTTACTTATGCAAGATTTTTATCTGCATAACTCATGTCTAAACAAAATACCAAATGACCCCTTATTGTATATTTGATGGTAATAAGTTGAGAATATTTTGTTTAAATTTTGTAAATCAGGCAATGCTTCTAAGGAGGATGAAGTCGAGCATGGAGTAAGTTCTCATCACTCTTATCTTCTTAATCTTATCTATATTGACGGTTCTGGACACCATGGTTATAAGAAAAAGGAAGAACTTCTCTATATTGACTGTTAGATGAACAATGCGTTGGTCTTATGGTGTGTGTTGTTGAAGAAAATTCTGAATGATTGATTTACAGTGTCAGAGTTTCTTTTTATCATTTTGATAGTCTTCTCATTTTAAGCCGAGGGTCTATCAGTAACAACCTCTCTATATCTACAAGGTAGGGGTAATGGGACAAGTTTCCACCACTTCTTTTGTCTTACTGCACCACCATTATAGTTCCAACACTTCAATAAATCACAACTTGTTGCTGGCATAGACCATCTTAGTCCTATCAAGTTCAAAATAAGTTGCCACAGTTGTCCAGTTATGGGACAATGTAGAAACAGATGGCTATTGTTTTCTCTGGCTGCAACACACATACAACATCTAGAGCATGGATGAGATCCCCTTCTTCTTAAGTTTTCTTGAGTGAGACATGACCCTCCCTAGACCCCACTTGTGGGATTATTGCATTGGGTATATAGTTATATAGTTGTATCTTGATTGTCTTTTCTGTAATAAAAAGATCATTTTGATAATTACTTTTTGATATTATTTACTAGTAAATGTTTGTTGGAACTTTTGGAGTCTGTTCATTACATAGGATTTACTGACAATATGGATTGGTTGGAAGCTGTATCTGAGTTATATTAGAATGGTTCTCAGCTCCAAATGCACACATGCTTGTATCGATGATGGAGTGATTTTAAGATGTATATGTGTTGCGTTATGACTTATGGTGGTTCTAATATTGTGGCTAATGGAATATGGATCAACATGCCTTTTGCAGTGTCCAATAATTTGAATGGAAGAACTATATTACATGTTATGCTGTTATGGTGGTTTCTTTGTGGAATACGTTGATCAATAGTGTTTTAGCATTAACTTAAATTAGTGTTGTTTTCTTCTGAAGTTCTGAGGAATGATATTGTATCTGCTACTTCTTTCAGAACTTACTCGAAACTAGATTGAACATGTCTGTTCACTCTAAGAATAACATACATGCTTCACTAACATCGCCTTACAAGGGTTATACATCATGTTTATCGCAATACAATGCCGCGGTCCCAAGTTTCCCTAGAAGGTTCATTACAACAGGTGCTACTTCAGTTAACATGGTTTCTGAAGATGCTTCTGCTTTGGCAACTCCACGTATCAAATTTAAGAGGCTTGATAAAACAGCAAAACATATAATGCAGGTATACAAGATGTGATCTTCTTTTTCAGATATTGCTCCCTGCAGTCTCTGATGGTTTATTTTGTGGCCCATTTTTCTTTTCTGTTGTTACAACTTAAGAAATTATGATATCATCAATGTCTAAGGGAAGTCCTATGTCTATTATGATGTAGATTCTTGATAAGGAAGCTGTTGAAGAAGTAAGGGCGCAGAATGAGATTCCTGATATAAAGCCTGGTTATATTATCCAGCTCAAATTGGTATAGAAGCTTCTCTCAAAAGGATCATGTCTCATTTTTTAATTCCTATTTAACAGCCAGCATTGAACAAATGCTGTTATTTTGGTGGTGTATTTTTAATTTGTGTTTTGTGCACATATGATCCTCCAACATGTTGGACTGATTTCTTAGAAAGAAATTCCTGCATATATTTTTCATGTATGCTTGCTCCATCTTTAGAAGAGAAGTATATGACTAATGAAAAACAAATAGGAAAACTGTGTTTTTATTGGTGGTTTGATGATGGTTATATTGCAGGAAGTGCCGGAGAACAAGAGACGTGTTTCAACTATCAAAGGCATAGTGATAGCAAGGCGCAACGCGGGTTTAAATACTACATTCAGATTAAGAAGACTTGTGGCTGGTGTTGGGGTTGAAAACCTATTTCATCTGTAAGGCATCAAGTTTATATGTTTGTTAGATTCTTAATTGGATGCTCTTTTGGTTGTCAGTTAATGCTTGCATTTGCTAGATTTAGGTTATGTTGCTATTTTCTTTTAGTATTGGAAAGTGTGATAGGTTAGTTTTGGTAGGTTGTAGGAGAGGGAAAGTTAGGGCAGAGAAGTACTAGGGAGAGATGATTTTTTTTTTTTTGAGAAAACTAGTGAGAGATGATTTTTTTTTTGAGAAAAACTAGGGAGAGATGATTAGACAAGACATAATGCAACTTCAACTCACTGACTTGCTTTTTTAATCTTTGCCCGACCTATACAAGGTGTTGCTCACTTTCTCTTGCTAGCTTAGATAGGAGATTATGGAGGACATGGATTAGGCTAGAGGATTAGTTAGTAGTTGTGTGTTGCCTAGCTTCTCCTTTCACACCAGTAGTAGTAGTATTACTCTTGTAGTTCTTGTCCCTCGGTTTCTGTTATTATTTTTTGTTTTTGTACTTCGATTGGCTCTATTTTTCTGTAGTTATTGCTAATTTTTATTTGTCCATCATACTTTGTCGATTTGTTTTGTTGCCATTTTTTTCTTGAGCGCAAATTGTATCAGAAAACAACCTCTCTACCTCCAAGGTAGGAGTAAAGTTTGTGTATACCTTACCCTTCCCAAACTCGTAGGATTACATTGGTACATTGTTATTGTCGTACCGCAATATTGACCAAATCTAATTTTGGATAGTGATACTTGCTTAACCTGATTGCAGCCACTACTATAGGAGTTGTAGTGGTAGAAAAGTCAAAAAGTGTGATGTTTTTTTCGATAAGCATTTGCAATGGCATGACATTAAGGAAAGATCCTCAGGTGATAATATAAGCTTATGTTATTTTGACCTAGAAGGTTAGCATAGTGTTCGTTGACCTAGAAAAGGAAGGCCCTTCTGAGATATACGTTGGCTTACATTAGGGATATTAAGGACATATACGATGAATCCAAGACTTGAGTTAAGACTGTATGAGGTGACTCATATCACTTTCCAGTCATGATAAGGTTGCACTAGAGATCAACCCTTAGCTCAGTCATCTTTGCCTTAGTTATAGACGAATTAACATGACAAATTGAAGGAGAGGTATCATGGTCTATGTTATTCACGGATGACATAGTATTGGCTGACGAGATATGTAGGAGTTAATGGTTATTGAAGGAGAGGTATCATGGTCTATGTTATTCACGGATGACATAGTATTGGCTGACGAGATATGTAGGAGTTAATGGTTGGATAAAGGGTGGAGAGAGACCCTAGACTATAAATTCTTAGGTTAAGCAAGACTAGAACATAATACATGGAGTGCAAGTTCAGTGACCTTACACATGAGGCGGAGGGCGAAGTGAAAATCGAGGAACTAATCATACCCAAGAGAGGAAGCTTCGAGTATCTTGAGTCCATAATCCAAGGAGATGAGGAGATTGACGATGATGTTGTACATCGTACTGGAGCAGGTAGGTGAAATGGAGGCTTGCATTCGGTATATTATGCAATAAGACTTTGTCGTCAAGGCTTAAATGTGAGTTTTACAAAGTGCTAGTTAAATCAACTGCTACGACAGTGTGTTGGCCAGTAAAGAACGCAACGTTCAAAAGATGAAAGTAGCAGAGATGAGATGCTCAAATGTATGTGTGGACATATTCAAAGAGATGATTAGGAACGAAGTTATACATGGTAAGCTGAAAATGGCGAGAAGCGAGGGTGAGATGGTTAAGGCATTTGAAGAGAAGGCATGAGAGGTAGACCAAAGAAGAACGGTGGAAAGGTGATTAGACATGACATGATACCATTTCATTTATTCGAGGACATGATATGGAGGTTGATGATTAGGGTAGAGAAGGTTAGTTGGTAGCTGAGGGTTGTTATTTTTTGGGTGGGAATGGGTATAGGCTAGCCTTTTCCTCTTCTTTTGTCTTCTTAGAAGTATTATTCAATATCACATAGTTTCGTAGTCTTTGATGTGTATTATTCAATAATCGCATGGTTTCTTAATCTTTGATGTGTATTACTCTCTCTGTTCACTTTTAATTGTCCACTATAAATAGATTTTCACTTTTACTCGTCACTTTTAACCTATCAAGAAAAGACAGTATTTTCATGTTTTACCCTTTGCATTAAATGCTTATTTCCAAATCATTTTTCAAGACCTAATATTAAACATCGATTAATATGGTTATTATAGTAAAATACTCATATCAATATTGTTTCTTAAAAGGACGTGGCAAAGTCCTAAGTGGACAAGTAAAAGTGAAAGGAGGGAGTACTATTTGTTGCTGCATTTGTTTGTATCTTGCTACTTTGCTGTCTCTTTTCTTACAATCTTGTGCCACATATTTCCCTTTTAACTCGAGGAACAACCTCTGTACTTCACCATGGTAGGGGTAAAAGTCTGTGTACATCCCACCCTCCCCGGATACCACTTTTGGGATTACACTGGGTATGTGGTTGTTATTTTGCTCTATTGAAACCAGGTCTAAATTTTCCAGGAAAGATGGTTGAATCTGCAGATTTTATTTGGTTTGTAGTGAGATGATAACCTCCAAGAGGAAAGAAGGTCTCTAGGTGTAGGGTGTTTAAAACTGGATAACTTAAGTGCCTAAAAAACATTTCTCTCGGAAAACTGGGGGTGGTGCTTTTTGTATACGTAAGTTCATAACTACCTTAAAGATATGTGGGTAGTATAAGCCTATAAGGGTGATCAGAGCTAGTATGGTCTTTGCCAGAACAGAAGGTTAGCATGCAGGGAGTGACATAGTACTGTTCTTACTTGACTCCCTAGATATGTCTCAGTATCTTATCAACTGTCTTCTTTCATCCAATTTTTGTCTGTCAAGTGGGTGAACCTAACTCTTCTTCATCAAAAATACTTTACTGGTGACACTCCCCTTTTTGAGCCTTTTAAGCATTTTTCTTTTCATTAAACTCATCATGCACCTCTTTTTTTTTTTTTTTTTTTTTTGAGAAAGGTAACATTTACTTCTATATATCCACTGGTATAGTACATCAAAGTGTAGTTCTCCTCCAAAAAGTTTTACTTACATAATTCCTAAGATCTTCTAGTGACAGCCAATCAATAACATTAAACAGATCTTCAGTATCTCCTATCACTACTTCCTTACACCAAAAGTAGTAAAACCCTAGGAAGTTTGTCTTTATCTTCTAAATATTGTTCTGTTTTCCTTCAAAACATCTTTTATTCATTTCCTTGCAAGTTGTCCACCAAATGCAAGCTGGGATAATCCTCCGTCTCTTCTCCTTTTTTCCTGCATTTCCCAATGTGAAGTAATTCACCTTGTACGGAATTTCTGTTCTCCAGAATCCAGATCATTCTCCAGGGTCATCCTGCTTGCTTCACCTCAGTAGAACTGAGTTCTCTGTATGCTAAAGCGAATTCTCCCCTTCTCTCCCCCTTCCACACTAGTCTATCTTTCCGGTCCTGTCAAATTGGTAGCCATATGCATTGTGCAATAGTGCACCTCTTATTTTGTTTTCCATTGACAAAGGTATTGTTTAACTTGCACAATTTACATCTAAATCTCGTTAGTTATGCATAATTCACGTACTGACACCCGATTCCTGCAAATTTTGTGGGTGTGTAGCACAGTTGTAATTAATGATTGTAGAGGTGTTCGATAATTTGATTATAGAGCTTTCACAAAATTGGATTCCTAATGTTAATAATTCGATTATTTGCAGGTACTCTCCCAACCTAAAGGAGATAAAGGTGCTGGACAAGAAAAGAGTGAGGAGGGCCAAGCTATACTATCTCAGGGACAAAATGAATGCCCTGAAAAAACACTAACAAGCTAGCTCATGTGGAAGGTACAATATAAGTGTTCGATGTTATTCCTTAAAGAGATCCGTCAAATTCTTATGTGGTACCCTAAGAAAATGCTGTTTATCTATCAGGGTCGAGCCTATCATCTCAAATTTGTTTCACCAATGTAAAAGACTGCAGCAGAAAAGAATCTTCTTGTTCCAATTCTGGGTCACAGGTTTTACTTATATCTGTTGATCAACATGTATCAGCAACATACTTTTCCTTTTCGAGATGTTGCAGGTAACTTTTACTATGTCGTAAGCAGATCTTGCCATAGAATTATCATATCTTTTTGTTAGATTCTACGATGGTTTTAAAAAAGATGTTTTTACTACATCAGAACTGAACGAAAAGCTATTCGATCTTTACTAAGTTTTAGCGATTTCTGATGTGATGTACACTTCTGGTCTTTGTGACCTACCTAAAGAGATTCAAATAAAGCACATTTTATTGTATTGAATATTTCTCTTTATTTTTTGGTTGAATATTTTGGTCAGTTGTAGTTTGTAAATTCTGTAATTATATTTGGACGAAAAGAGTGATCGAAAACTCAGTTGAGGGTGCTCTTAAGCCCTCAAAAGAGCTTATGGATGGTGCTTTGCCTTGTTTAAGCTACCCTTTAGTGTAGGCAAGGCTCCAATGTGTCCTCTTCCCACTCTCAAAGGGCAGTCTGATAAACTAAGTTCTTGCTATGCTTGGGGTTCGTCCTTAAGGGCAGTCTGGTATACTAAGTTCTTGCTATGCGTGGGTTCGTCCTTGAGGGCGGTCTGGTATGTGTAGGGCAAGGCACACCAATGTGTCCTCTTTCCGCTATCAAAGGGCAGTCTAGTATACTAAGTTCTTGCTATGCGTGGGGTGTCCTTGAGGGCGGTCTGGTATACTAAGTTCTTGCTATGTTCGTCTTGGTATATTAAGTTCTTACTATGCGTGGAGTTTGTCTAAGGACGGGAGCATAGATATAGTATGATGAAATGTTAGTCAAATATATTACTCATTCTGTTTTAGTTTATTAGTTTATGTGGCAACATTTTGTTTTTAATACGTTTGATCAAAAAGAACATAAGAGTAGCACAAAAAAAATGATAAACTTCTAAAATTTGAAAACAATTGAACTCAAAATTTTATTGGAATAATGACACTTTTGGTTCTTTTAACTATTGATAAATTTTAATTTTGGTTCATGTTAATATGTGACCTAACATTATTTTTGGTCCCATTTTCAAAGTACATATTCCCTCCGTTTAAAAAGAATAACCCTATTTCTTTTTAGTATGTTTAAAAAAGAATGACCCTATTTCTTTTTTAGTATATTTCAAAAAGAATGATCCCTTTCCTTTTTTGGCAATATTTTAACTTTAATTTTCCATGTGGCATGTTTATGATTACAAGATTAAAGGGCATTTTAATACATTTAACATAACTTTTATTTAGAACCACAAGATTAAAAAGTCTTTTTTTTTCTTAAATTCCGTTCAAAGTCAAACTAGGTCATTCTTTTTGAAACGGAGGAGTATTAAATTTGAAGTATTTTTTAAACACGTATTATCCTCAAATATAAAATAACAATAGAAAGTTTAATTTAATATATGAGATAATGGATATAGTACAAAATTGATCACAAATATCAAAGCCACTCCCAATTATCGACTTTAAACAATCGATAATGAAGAAGACTCAAAACACTATTTTGCATCCATAAAAACATAGAATTAGTATTAATCAGATTACTAAATATATATATTGGTTCACGTAAAATTATTAAAATAATTTAAATATTAAAATTACAATTTTTTTTTTTGTAACTATAAATTCTTACGGGAATTGAGATTACAATTTTTGGAAATTATTTTCCATTTTTTTCCTTTTAGATTCCAACTTGGTTTTGGAAGTATACTCGTATACGAATTCAAATAATAGCTCTATTTGAGAGAATTCGAGCAAGTAAAGAAAAAAAGAAGAATTAGTCACTTCCTTGTCTGAGTCTGAATCTGCATCTGACTACGAAATTGATAGCTACAAAACGAGAAGGACAGGACAGAGAGAGCGGAAGCATAGATGCAGCAACAGTAGTAGTAAGAGATCGAAACGAGAGGGAGTTGGAGAGGAACATTGGAATGCCAATTTGAGTTTGTTAAGTGATAATGCTACGACTTTCATTGCTGATTTAACCCTGCCTGTCGTTGAAGATAGGGTGATTGGCCTTGTAATGCCTTCCGCGGAACTACTTGCTGCTGCAGCTAAGTTAACTGAAGCACAAGCTGAGCTGAACGAAGATTCTGATTTGTTCATAGGACCTCTACCGCGGGCTCTGGTGACTGAGATCGAGTGTTCTGAACAGGTTACAAGAATCATAGCATCAGATGCAGACAACTCGTATGATGTTTTTTGGGCGCGAACAGAGGTATGTTGAATGAAAACATAAAGAAACAGTACTTGAAGTTGTCTCGTATAGTTCATCCTGATAAATGCACTCTTCCTAAAGCTCACCACGCGTTCATCAAGCTGAACAACGCGTTTAAAGTTTTGCAATATTTAGATAAACGGAGAGAGTTGGGGTGAGAAAATGAAGCATAAAGAAGAACAAGAGGAAATGAAACGTTTTGCAAGTTGCACGAAAAAGTGATAAATGGATGACTACATTGCCTCCAGAACTAAAATCTGGTGATCGTTGTGAGAATGTACTCAATGACGAGGTTTAGCAAGAGCTTGAAACAAGGTCGTGGTGATACTAGCGCCTGGACAGACGCCCCATCAGTTCGAGCTCAGGAAGCTTCAACACTTTGCTAGATCAAGTATCGATGCTGAACTGGTGGTACATTATAACAAAACGAAACGATCAAAATCTATGGTGGAAAAGCATCAAGAGACTGCAGCTCGTAGCAAGTCAATGAAACAATCGAAGCATGAATCAGTGAATGAAGAATGGAAAGGAAATCAGCCATGGAAACCTTGGGATCGCGAGAGGGATTTAACAGCCGGAAGGGAAAATGTTGAGTTTGATGCTTCAGACATGTCTCAAGAGTCTCATTTCCAGGTTTTCTTCATGAGGACAAGTTTTAAATCTTAATGCAGGCAAGTCATATCTCGTTGAATCAATCTTTTTTGCCACATTACGTCTCTAGAAGAGTTGTGGTCATGTTCGATGTGTTTGAATATGTACTGAGCTCGATAATGGGTTGATCGTCCTGACATGTCTCAGAGTCTCACTTCCAGGTTTTCTTCATGACGATAAGTTTTAAATCTTAATGCAGACAAGACATATCTCGTTGAATCAGTCTTTTTTGCCACATCACGTCTCTAGAAGAGTTGTGGTCATGTTCGATATGTTTGAATATGTACTTAGCTCGATATGATGGGGTGATCGTCTTGATGATTATCGTGGACAATGACATGCTTATACATCCGTGTGCTTGACAAGTGCTCAGGGAAGCGTGAAACAGAAAAAAACGATAAGGCCCCGCTTCACGCTTTATGCGATGAAGCGCTCACATACTCATTCTAGTCTGTGAAGCATAGAAGGCTCGTATCGTTTTCACCTTTGACAATTGCTAATGTATATATGGGGTTAAAGGAGAAGTTTCCCTTATGTTGTGCTTTTACATGATTTATATATATTATACCTTCAGAATCGCGCTCTCGAATTCTTTTTTTAAAAAAAAACTTGAAAAGAGATACCCTAAACGTGATACTTTTCGAAAGTTAATTTGATTGACGATTTGACGTAATAAAAACAATAGAATAAAAATTTAAAAAGTTTAGTTTTGATACTCTCTTTTTATTCCAAAATAGTTGTCAAGTTTCATTTTTCGAGAGTTAATTTAACTAGTTATCAAAGTTAAATTAAACTAAATTCAATATTTTAAAAATCAAAGTTTAGATATTAAAAAATTACACCAAAAGTAGTAGTAATTACAATTTTTTAATATTAATACGATAAAATAAAATATATTTTGAAACATTAATCAAAATTCATTTAATTAGATTTCGGAAAATAAACCATGAAAAATATTTTATTTATATATTTATGATATTCAATAACTTATTTATTTTTTTTAGAAAGAAAAACTCTCAAAGTTGCCCTATAAATTAAGACTGAGCAACAATTAACTCAATTTCTCGTACTCTTTTAAGAGTAAATAAAAAAGGCTAAATTTTCTCTCTTTTTCCGGCGAAAATATGGCGGCGTTGAGTCTCCGGAAGGGCAATACCAGGCTACCGCCGGAGGTAAACAGAGTGCTGTACGTTCGGAACCTTCCGTTCAACATCACGAGCGAGGAGATGTACGATATCTTCGGCAAATACGGTGCTATTAGACAGATTCGTATTGGTACAAACAAGGATACACGTGGTACTGCTTTCGTCGTCTATGAGGATATATATGATGCGAAAACTGCCGTCGATCATCTCTCCGGCTTCAATGTCGCTAATCGGTAAAAAAAAAAAAACTTTTGGCTTATTTCCGGTTTTTCTATTGCGTTAGGGTTTATTTGCTTGAATTTTAGTAGTGAATGCTCTATTGGTTAATTTATTCAGTGTTTTTGTCAGTTTCGATTTGGTAATTACTAGTCTACTTTTAATAGTTTTATAAATTTTGAGCGAATCTAAAAGATGTATGTAGATTTCGTAGTCGGAGGAAAGTGAACTCTGAATTAGTTGGTGTCCGTTTGCTTTATGAATCCTTGATCTTATTCTGCTCAATTTTGACTAGTGTACTTCAATAATTAGTAGATTGTAGATTGTCTTTTTAAAAGAACTATGGTGTCCGCTCGAGCTTGCGTGCACTTCAACTATACTATACGCCATACCTCTCACCTCATTACCTCCCGCAGTATCTGGTAGCTATTTCCACCAAGTCTAGGATAGATGAGAAGAATTCACTGTTATTTTTGTCTTTGCTGGGATAGTAAAAAAAAATTTGACATGAATTAGGAGTCGTCTTGAAACCTGATATGGTATATGAATCCTTGATCTTATTCTGCTCATTTTAACTAATTTACTTCAATAATTAGTAGATTGTCTTTTTTAAATAACTATGGTGTCCGGCAAGCTCGTGCTCACTTCAACTTAACTACACGCTATACCTATCACCTCTTTACTTCCCCAGGTAACTATGTCCACCAAGGCTATGACAGATGAGAAGGAATCAGTTCATGTATTTCTTGTCTTTGCTGGGATCGTAATTTTGTTTTTGATATGAATTAGGAGTCTTTTTTGAAACTAGAGGTATCAACTTACTTAATTTGATGTATATTTAGTGTAGAATCTCAGCTAGTTAGGATTTGTTGTATGGATGTTCTACGTCAGCAGTTGTTCTGCTATCTTGACTTACTTATCAAGAAAAAATGGGGGGTTTTAAATATTTTATAGGTTCTGTTTTTCTACCCACGTACTTATCTTGATGTATATTTGGTGTTTTTGTTATTTGGCAGATACTTGATAGTTCTGTATTACCAGCAAGCGAAGATGAGTAAGAAATTTGACCAGAAGAAGAAGGAGGACGAGATAACGAAGCTTCAGGAGAAATATGGTATTCCCAAAGATAAGTGATAGTGAACTTCTATTACTGTTCTTCTTTCCTTCGTTATGTAAATTGAGCCAGTCTTAGCAAGAAGTGCATCACCTTTGGTGTAAACTGATCAAGGCACCCTGGCCACCGAATTATAAGACAGAGTAGCTTGTAGTGCTGTATCTTATTCGAAGTTTGTAACGGATAGTTTTTGAAATGATTGAATGTTGTCAGATGTTTTTACCTATATCACGATGTTTTTCTGTCTCTCCTTGCTGTAGTTACTATAACATTATATGATGAGTGCATTTGTTGTGTGGTTTCTTTCTGTATGTGATGCTTCATGTGTGCTCTCTTTGACACATCCATTGCTTTTTGGGGTGGGTGGGTGGGTGACTTGTACCATGGGCTTCCACAAGTTCGATGTCAAGACACATTTCTTTGTTGCTTTGCAGCAAATGGATCCTTGGGAATGATATGGCCTTGCCCTACAGGTTTTAATACCAGTAATTGTTTTAGCTTTTTTTTTTTACGATATCCTTATCTTCTATTTCGACAGTGAAAACCATATATATACACATTACATAACTGCATGTCTGCATGGATAAGCTCACACCAACCTGTCAATTTGGGATCCAATTTCAGTTAATTTCCTTGCAATGTATTGGATGGATCTGGAATGACAATATAGATACACATATCCAGATATCATTTTTTTTAGTATACAGACATGTCTAGATATCTTGCTCCTTTAATAGCTGATGAGAAGAGATTGCTAGATATTTCAGCTACAATAGCACTGAAGGCTGATGATACTCCTTCGTATAATATGCTAACGAAGGGGCGTTTGCTAACAAGGATGAGCTTTGCAGAAAATTTGGGCCATGAAGCCTGTGCTTGTTATCTGACTTTCACCTGAATTGAGTTATGATTTGCACTCTGTGTGGATTTAAATCTGGTTAACTCAATGTGTATGTGACTGTCCACAGGTTTCCAAGTCATTTGGATAAGTATTTGATGACTTGTGGTTTGAACATTTTCCCTTGCTTGTTTATAAGTTTGAAAGATCTTCTCATTATGTGGGTTGTTTACCCTCATATGAGAAGCTCACCATGAATTCTTCAATTTGATTTAGTATTTTTGAAGGTGTGCCGAGTATTTGCTGTACTTTGACAAGTGAAATGTTTGAGCTCAAATTATTGTTTTTTTCCCTCCTGTTAATAAAAAAACCATTTTTGCCAACTTGCATTTGGTAGAATATCTTATAACCTACGTATGTAAGCCACACATTACCAAGTTAAAAGAGGGAAGTCATGATTTCTACTTTTCTAATAATTGTGATATCTAGTCATTTTTGTTATAACCTTTTCATTACATGAGAGCTACAAAACCCCAAACATTGGAACAATGCAAGTGTGTTGTTATACCAAAATTATGGATTTGTACCAAAGAGACCTATTCAAGGGCTTACTGGTTTAGGTAAAGGCCGAACCCATCGGCGGCCCCTTAAAATTGGCATCAAATTTCACTTAGACACTTTAACTGGACTTTGTTCATTTTGAACACTTATGGTAATCCTTTATCGTGTCATTCAACACTTTTTTTATATTTCCAGATTCAACTTAAGTGCGTGTTGACAAACGCCCTTGTTGGGAAAAAAAAAGACCAATCTTTAAGTGACAAGTAGATTATATATATTTTTTTATAAAAAAAACATCACTTATATTAATTTTTTCTAAAGATCTGTAATCCATGCCCCAGACCCCCTTTCTTCATCTTCTTCTTCCTAATTCCAGTGAGAACAAAAAAATGTCCCAACCATTTTGTTCTTAGTAAATTCGTTCTTCGTCTTCTTCTTATTTTG
This sequence comes from Solanum lycopersicoides, assembly GCA_022817965.1. NCBI lineage: Eukaryota > Viridiplantae > Streptophyta > Magnoliopsida > Solanales > Solanaceae > Solanum > Solanum lycopersicoides. Next base: position 3,506,102 of record CM040618.1, read on the forward strand.
TGCCTTGAAATTATTATCTATTTCTTCTCAGTAACTTCATTTCATTTTTAAAAAAAAAATCTTTTCTCCTCCATTATCTATATATAATCTCCCCTTATCCCAACTCATTTCCTCCATCTTTTTTTTCTATGATGTATTTTTTTACGAAAAGTCATTATAACTTGTAGCAGGAGATACAAATATAAGAATTTTACTTTTTAAAAATATTTATCTATTATAGTGGAAAAGAAGTGAAAAAAATAAAATTATTGTGTATTTTGATATTTTGTATTAGTATTGAATGATGGATAAAAAAAATTAATTTTCAAGAAAGAAGAAAAACCTAAATAATGTACAAATTAAACCCAACAAAAATTATATGTTTTTCAAAAGTTGTGTGATGATGAGGGGTGGTCTATGATGATAGAGAAAAAGAGTGAGGAGGAAGAAGTAGGAGTGAAAAGAAAATCAATGGAGGATGGTGGAAGATTGGAGAGAGAGAGAGAGTGAGGAAGAAGAAAAAAGAGGGAAAAAATCACTCAAAAACTCCTCAAACGCGCTTAAATTTCGTGTTGCATAATTGCTATGCTGAGTCAGCAAAAAGTGTCAAAATGACATAGTACAACACTACATAAAGTGCTTAAAATGAATAGAGAATACCTAAGGTGTCTAACTGAAATTTTGTGCCAAATTTAAGGGACCACCGATGGGTTTACCCTTAGGTAAAATATCTAATGCATTCTGCAATCAATATCATTTTTGGAGGAGTAATTACATATTTTTTGAATCTACGCGCTCCATGGTTAGAACTTAGAATCTATATTTTTAGATCAAAGAAGCGTCTAGCTGTTGGAATAAGGATATCCATTACTATTTGAGCCCTTGTTGCTAGTGAAGTTGGTGAATTAAGCAAAGGTACAACAGAAAGAAAGAGAGGGATTCAAACCCTCGGTAAAAAAAAGGCGAGTAGTATGTATGCAGACCTTTCCCCTACCTTATGATAAGAAAAGGCTTGCACCTATGTATATCCGTGCAAAGTTAAAGCCTTTTTTCAGCAAAGGATTTTAAGGTGATTTAGGGAGAGTCAAAGTGGTAAATAGGCAGCTGCCACACAAAACACTGGCTGAATGCAATTAAGATAAGACGCGTTCCTCCATTCTGGGTATTCAGTGATGAATTCATACGCGACAACGCCTCATTTTGAGCCCTATGTTTTAACTTCAATTCAGAGAAAAGAAAAAGGGAACAAGGTTGATCTGTTAATACAAAAGAAAATGATTGTCATCCATCACTTGATCTAAGTCCACTGGACAAAAAACATCTAAAATCTGGAGGAACAAAGCTAAAACAGAGCACAGATAAGAAAACATAAAGAGTTCCTCTATTTGCGAGATTGTCACAAGGCAGATTCAGGTTCCAATTGCAACTAGCTGTAAGTGCTGGGTAGTGGATGACCAAAGAGAGTTGAGTGGATTCCTTAGCTTCCAGCTGTAGTTGACACTGCACGAGGCTTCGAATCTTCAGCCTTTTCGTGTTCCTTGTTAAGCATCTGAAATGAATATCACAAGCCTCAGACTCTATCCTATATAGATATAAATGGGCTGGCTGTGCAGATATACTATGCAGTAAAATGTACTCCCTCCGTCACAATTTATGTCAAACTGTTTGACTGGAGCAGAGTTCAAAAAAGAACGAAAGACTTTTGAAACTTGCAGTTTAGAACAAGTCATGTACATTTGTCTGACTAAAAATTATCTTATCAAGGTTCAAAAAAAAATTCAAAATATATAGGTATCATTCGTTTAATAACAGACTAAAAAGAAAAGTTTGTGGAAGCCAGGACATATCAACAAAATTATAGGTATACGCAGGACAGTCACGTAGAAGCAAGGACTCTGGTGAAAGATGGACAGTTGTATCCACTAAAGTGAAAGGTAGACAACAGAGTTCTAATCATATGCAATTGTAGTAAATATTGAAGGCGTATATACGCACTGACCAACTGAACTAAGTTGGTTGCTGGCATATTCACAATTGGACTTTTTTTGACAAGCATTGAACACTAATTTAGATCTGTGTTACCTATGCACAATACATTTTCTTGAAAGATAATGACAAACAAACAAGTGAAACTTTTGAAGCGTAGTTAAAAAATAAAATGTACCTTGTTGTTGATCAAGTTATGGAGAGCAATTACACTTCGGATAAGTGAAGATAGATATATGACCAACATCATATCATTCGTTTTCACTGCAACAGAAATCAAATTGGAACGCAAAAGATTAAAAGACCATATATCGGTAGTGTAGATTTTTTAATGGAAACAGAGATGATATCCAGCTAATTTACCTGAAAATGATTTTACTAATTCAGCAACATTTAGATTGGGTAATAGATTGAAGACATCCTGCAAGAAATTTTTATTTCAGAATTCAACGTATTAGCATTTTTGAATTGGATGGGAAATCTGTTAAACATCAGCCTATTGGCACCACAACAAAATGCAGAGAACACTGACGGCAGTTGATGGATCAACAAAGTAACAGTTTTGTTTAGATGCAGAACAGGAGTCATTTCAGCATTTTATATACGAACTCACGTGTGAGTAATAGATTTGACCTAGAACCCTTGGTGCCAAAGCTTCAAACGTCTTTTACTAAAACAAAAATCATCTGAAAATGATTCGGCAAGATCGCAAAAAGCGATGACCGTATGTACAACCAAACAGCAGGCATAAAATTCTTTATAGAGAACATATTTCCACTCATAGCCAAGTAAAAGATATTTCTAAAATCTAGCAGCTTAATTTGTACAAAATAAGGTCCTTGAGCAGAGAAAGCTGCAGAAACCTTTTTTTCTGCTGAAGGACCTTATTTTGAACAAATTAAGCTGTGCTAGTTTTCAGAAATAATCTACATTCATTTTAACTTTTTCACTTGAAAGTTCCCCATAATGTCAACAACCTTTAGAATATAGATGAAGTTCGCAACTGAAGTCTGAAAGAATGATCATGAAACTAGAAAAGAGAAGGAAAGTTGATAGTAATGCTAACCTGCAAATGGTATAGAATCTCATGGTTCAAGGGGAGCTTCCCATCAATGACAAGATCTAAATAACTCCGTATCTCTTGAAGTCGAGCATCCAATCCCTTCAAAGCTGCCAGTTTCCCAGTTACCTGGATTGGAAGTGTTTAAAGTTCTTATTGCTTTCTACTTGCTAAGAAATCAAACTTATTATTATCAATTTTCTATAATTGAAAGGTCATAAGAAGGTTCTGAAAGAAACCTCAGTTGCAAGGGTACTGATAGTAGTGTCTTTGACATCCCTTAGCAAGTGCTCAACACCTGTACATTACAATACATGGTACACAAAATTTTAATGTGTATGCACAGTATGTCACTTGCATTGAAGAATGACTGAAAACTGCTAACAATTCAAGCAAATGAAATAAGTTGACTTTTTAAAAGTAAAACAATGGTAAACTAAAGAGTAAAAAATCTTGGAGTTGTACCAATTTCTTCAACTTCATGAGCAGCGATTTCTGAAGGTACATGCACAAACACATTCTGGCTTTTCTGAGTTGCATTCTGCAAGTATATACCCATCCACAACATGTCAAGTACATTGCAAAAACAACTTATGTATATCAACAAGCACCAAACCCTTTTAGACGATGAACTACTAATCTAAGTTTTACCTCTTTAACTTCCTCAACTGCATAGTATGCCTTAGTTGGTATTCCTAGCTCCTTAGGCTGGACATCAATTATAACCAGGACTGGAGTAGGGACGTAGCTGCAATAACACCACCAATAATAAGCAATATATTTGAGTGTGAAACCTTATGGCATAAAAGATACGAAGTTCAAAACATTGTAGCCACAACTAAATAAATTCACTCTCTTGAAAAAGAGAGAACAATTTTTGACGAGTTTCTAATATGTGTTGTGTGCTTTACATCATATATCCAATTTTTAAGTTCTGTTATGAACCCCGCTCTCCCTCCCATGTCTTACACTTTATATCATGATTACTTCAGTTTAAGCTGGTTTTCAAAGGTGTAGCTGCCAGAATAGCAGAAATTTAGGTTTCTTTGGCTTGGGCATGTTGATTTTGCAATGTCCTTGAGGAAAATAAATTCCGGAGACAAGTCACTTTTCCTGTAAGGACCAGCATAAGACTTGGTAGCTTCTATAGAGAAGACAGTTCTGATGAGAAATTATACCTCTAATGATGGCCTCCTGCCCATCAAGATGCATCAGCATAGGGTAGGGCTTATAGCAGGAAAAGAAGTGACCAAACAAGAATGAAAACTTTTGTGAAAATTCATGCAGCAATACATTGCCTTAATAGAACTGACACTCTAATAGAACTCCAAGAGAGTGAAAAGCTAGTTTTCATAGAATGAACAAAATTTATTTACCGTAATACTAAAAAATCTACGTTACCTTCCCAGGCCCTACGTGAACGGATTCTTCAAACACGGGGCTGCCCTTTTTTAACTAGAGAAGTCTGTTACTACTGTCTTCAATAACCCAGCTTTCTATTTCTTACTATTCGTTCCTTTAGCTTAGACTAAAATAAATCTGAAAATTGAAATATCACAACATGGAAAGTATTCAAGGACTTCTAAAAGACTTTAGACAAGGCAAAATTTAAATTAAATTAAGATGGATGTGCAGCACCAATATTGTGCAAGAGGACATTAAAAGAAAATGAATATACAATGGAACTCATACCCACATTTAAATTTTGAGAACCTTTTCTAAGCAATAGGTAGAAATCCCCATTGGAGACATCTACCTAGCTTTTGCATATAAGTTGCTTCCTTAAATTGAAGTAGCAAATAGGAAAAGGACAAGCCACAATTCCCATTATCTCCTCTCAAATATCTTATTTGTTAATTTCATACTATTATCAAAATCTAACCTAAGTTAGACCCTGAACTTTATTAGAAAATCGTCATCCACAAATCCATTTTGAGTTTCGCACCAGAAGGTGATTAACTATCATGAATTTTAACTATTAAAAAGTTGATTTGAGTTGAAATTTTTTGTACATCCATGAAAATGCAATTTAAATTGCATGAAGGGCTTGGGAGGTCAACAATGAAAGTTGTTATGTTAAGATACTAGTACAAGATCAAGAGGGAAGTAAACTATTTGATTTGTCCATTTTTTCCTGCAAAGTCTATTAATTTGTATCCTTTTTAGCTATACCCTACTGTAAGCAATTCTCTCCCGAAGTTCCCGTTTTGCCGTTTCCCGATCTCTCTAACAAATTTATTTGATAAGTAAAACTTGTAGCTTGAGAAAAACATCCAGGCCTAATCAATCACCAAAGATTCTCATGTTGCCAAACTAAAGATGCCAAATAGGATCTTTTTTTAAAAAAAAACTGGTAACTTTAATATGCCGAATAGGATATCTGAATGAATGAATAAATAATAATGCTCTTACTCGTTAAAAAGCCCATGAATGTTGAGGTCATTTTCCCGAAGTTTGGGACCAGTGCTATACCAACCAACAACATGCTCCTTTGCTGACAGAATTAAATCAAAAGGAAGAATAAATATTCAAACAGGTGACAATACATCTAATAAGATCATGAATTGCAATCATGCAAGTAAATATTAACTATACCGTTTATCCTACGGAACATGGAAAACATTGATTCATGATAGTTATGGTCAAGAAACCAGATACTAGGGTCCCTCTCCTCCTCCTCAAAGGGCACTGCATGAAATAGCGAAAGATGTTAGGTAAAATTACAAAACAGATTCATATCTATGGGCTGAGCCAACTCTTCATTTAGTTAGAAGTAAAACATGGAAAATGGTAAAGTGCTGCAGCCAGATGAACCCATCTAAGGAAACTGCACAGGTTTCACGGTTCTAATTTATTCAACTAAGCATGCAGACAGTCCATTGATACTACAATACAGAAAAGCTAGATATCAGTCCTTCCCTCAAAATGCAGCAATCTCAAATTTAGCTCATACGAACCCTACCAAACGTCAAATTCCATCAAAAAGTATAAGAAGAACCGCAACACAAGTATTAATCCCACAAATAAAAGCAAATTAACTCTTCTTTTACAATATCCCAGCACATTAGATACCAATTCCTAGTTCCAGTATCAAATTTAGCTCATAAAAAACCCAACTTTTAAATTCCATCAAAATGCAACAACACAAGCAACCCAATTAACCCATAAATAAATGCAAATTGGCTGCTACTTTACAATTTCCCAGCAAATTAGATACCTACCTATTCCTTGCCTCTATCTCAAATTTCGCACGTAATAGCCTAACTTACTGTTAATTCCACCATAATGCAACCGAATTAATCCCATAAACAAAGGCAAATTAACTACTATCTTACAATTCCCAGCACATTAGATACATATTCCCAGTTTACAGTTCCAATCTTAAATTTAGCTCATAAAAACCCTAACAAACAAATTTCATCAAAAAGCAAAATAACAAAAGCAATAAATAAAAGCATATTCACTGCTATTTTACAATTTCACAGCAAATTAGATACCTATTCCTTGTCCCAAATTCAAATTTAGCTTAACTTACTGTAAATTCCATCATAAATGCAGGCAAATTGACTACTATCTTACAATTTCCCAGCACATTAGCTACCTATTCCCAGTTCACAGTTCAAATCTTAAATTCACTTCATAAAAACCCTAACAAACTTCAAAATCCATAAAAAATAAAAAAAACCATGAAGCAAAATTTTGAACAGATCTGAAAAGGGTTTGCAACAATGATACCTGCATAGCTATTAGTAACATCAACAGTGCCTTTAAATGAAGTTCCAAGCAAAACCCCAACAACACGTTTCCTTGTATCTCTTGCAACTCTATTGTAGTGGTCTACGATGCTCAAAAGCACAAGCGGATGAACTATTACCTTCTCAATCGGCTTCGAAGATATTTGCTGAGATTTGATTACATCCATTATTGCTTCTTCCTCTCTTCGAAATCTGGAAGAAAAAAAAAAACTTTTCTCCAAGCTAAAAGAGAGAATCAAATAGCAAAACTCTGTTAAGTAATTTCTTTTGTGTATATATATTTAAGACCTCTTTTTTGTTTTTTTGGGCCAAACAAACTATGTTTTAAAAAATTAAAAAAAAATTGATACTCATGATAATTTTAGGGCCCATATTATTTTGGGCTATGTTGGACTAATGGTCATAAAAAACTAATAAAACAAACTTATACTATTTAATTACTCATCGTAGTTATAGTTTTCTATAATTACTATTCGCGACTAATATTATACATTAATTACGTGGGTTAATCTCAAGTTTGTATAAGTAGTCACGTTTGTAAAAGTATAATTCGCCAGAATATACAATTACCTAGGTATAATATACAATTATTTAACCTATATACATATACAATTCACCCCTCTCCCACTTTCTTCCCTCTCTTGCTCGCCTCTCTCCTCCCTCTCCCAATCTCGCTTGTCATATATACAAATGCATATGTATAATATACAATTATATACATATACAACTCATCTCTCTCCGACTCTCTGCCTCTCTCCTCCCTCTCCGAATCTCGCTCGCATCTCTCCCCCCTCTCCCAATCTCGCTTGCATATATACAAATACATATGTATAATATACAATTATCTAACCGATATACATATATAATTCACCTTTCTCCAACTCTTTTCCCCCCACTTTCTCGCCTCTCTCATCTCTCTCTCAATCTCGCTCGCGCTCTCTCCCCCATGTAACATGTAGCTACGAATTGTAATTATCAAACTATAGTTATGGATAGTCATTAAGCTATTTTTAAATGACTATATTTGAAAGTTCTCCAAAAGGATAAATTTTAGGAATCACTAGTTTTAATATAAAATACAATATATTCCTCTCAGATACATTAAAGAAATAAGAGATTTTAGAGTTTTTTAGAAATAGAATGTGATATTGAAAATAAAGGAAACATAACACGTGTATTTCAGTAATTTTTTCAAAAAATTACGAAAATCCTTACTATTTTCTATTTTTGGATATATTACTTTATGCGATATATCAGTAAGATACATCACTTTACACTATATATTGATCGAATACATCACTTTACTCAATATATCGGAACTTACACGAGGTATCGAGACGCGATGTATCGAAAGATTGAGCTATGTATCCGAAATTGAGATGCAGTGTATCGGGAGGTTGAACGATGTATCCAAAATCGAGATGCAATGTATCAGGACGTTTTGGCATGTATCCGAATTCACCAAAATTATGAAATTTTTGTAATTTGGAATATAATAGAAATATGGTGCAATTAACTCTTAACACTATAAGATTTGTGTAAAATTTCAATTGTAATAGCACTGCTAAGATATCTCAACATAATTAATACAAACATAATTAATTATATATTATTCAACAATATTCTTATACACATCCCAAACGACCCCCTACATGTAAATGATACACACATCAATATTAAATTTAGTGTATAAACTAACGCAAGTTATATATTGGTCGAAAAGATATACCAAACAAGATAATTAGTAATACACAAAACTAATACATCATTTTAATTTTTCGAGCCCATGAACCATATCTTTCTTGATTTTTCAATAAAAAATTGTTCTTTCGTACTTTTTATCAATATGAGGCTATTATAACAGTATATAAGAATTAGGCTCTTTATAGAAATTAATTATTGGGGACATATAGATTGGACATCAGGCTATTGAACTGTTGACAAGGGAGTGCATACAAGGTGTTTGATGAAATTACTGAACCGTGTGTTATCTAGTATAAATGTGATGTTTGATGCTTGTGGGAAAAATGGGGATATGGGTTTGGGGTTCTTGATGTTTTCTTGCATGCTTATAGTGATGTTAGTATGACTTATGGGTACATGAAGAACAGGTGCTCTGAGGTTGCTGTTAAGTTCTTTTTTGGAGAAAATGATGGTAGATGAGGATATGAAGTGTGGTTTATTGAAGTCAAATGAGGCTGCTTTTGTTAGTGTTCTTACTTCCTGCAGGTGTTTGGATGTTGGCGTGGCGTGGCGTTATATCTAGGGAGGCAAGTGCATGGTAAGGAATGATGCAGGTAGATTAGTCGGCGTTTTATGGGAAGATGGGTTGTTTGGTATATGTTTGGATGGTTAGCAAGCAGGTTTGAGCTTGGAATGGTATGATTTCTTCCCTAGCTTTGAATGGTAGGGAGAAGCAAGCATTAACATGTATGCGAAGATGAGATCAAAGGGGCTGCATCATGGTAGTTCTATCAGCTTGTGTGTGTGTCAAGCTTGTCGATTTCGGTTTTCAATTGTTTGAAGCAATGTCATGTGAATTTGGATTTGTAGCTAAAATGGAAATTATGGTTGTGTGGTTGATCTATTAGGCAGAGTTGGGCTACTGCAGGAAGTGTACGACTTCATAAAGAAGATGCCTTTTGAAGCTTATGCTACTGTCTTGGGTGCTTTGTGGGTGCTTGTAGAATTCATGGAGCTATTGAGTTGGGAAATGAAGTAGCTCAACTATTGCTTAAGTCCCAACCGAATCATTCAGGGCGATATGTGCATTCTCAAGCATTTATGCTGGCGCAGAGAGGTGGAATCACGCCGTTTCCTTAAGAAAAGCAATGTTACATGCTGGAATACAGAAGGTTCCAGCCCACAGTTTTATTTTAGTAGAGCTGATAGCTGTAGCAGCTTTTATTTGCAAAATTGTCGATGAGCCTACTTGGTGATCAAATCTCGACTCAGCTAAAAGGATCCTTCATATTGGTTTTGCACAGAAACTGAAGCACTGCTTAAAGAAAGTTGATGTCATAGCTTGACAGATCAAGGAGGACACATTTTTTGTGAAAATGCACAACAACCTGGTTCCAAATTCTGCTTGGCGAGGTAATTCTTTTTGTTTTCTACTTTCATTTTTCTGAATCTTTTTATTTACCCTGAGAAGTTATTGAGCGGTTTTCTAGTTAATTAATCTGAACAATAGATGATCATGAAAAACATTGTTTAAAGGCAAGTTGTTCTGTTTATTTCCTTCCCGAGTGAAGTGTCAAATCCATATGGGTTTCAATCATTAGCAATTCTATCATTCAATTATGTGTTCATGTCTAATCTTAGTTTAGGCATTAAACACTATTGAATGTATCTCTTTGCAAGTTATTGTTAGGTACTGAGGCGTAGTTGTATAATAGTGATATCCAGGTCAGCTTGTGTTCTGCTCGATTAATTCAATTGTTACCGTGTACCTTCCACCATACTGGATAACTTTACCATTCGAGACTTAGGGAAGAGTTCTTCCAGTATCACCTCTTCTAGGATTCTAATTTTGGTTTCCGTGGTTGTGTCTCTAACTTTTTAACTGCTAAGATAGCAGACTGCAACTTTGGTCCATGGTTTCCTGATATTTCTTCAATCTTTTGATGAAAGACGATCATGAGTCCGTATATATTTGAACACTGTAACTAGTAACTACAGTTTTTTATTTTTTTGTAACTTAAAGTGATTTGTTTGTGTTATGATGTCATGTGACATAGTTGAGAAAAATAGAAATCAAAGGGGCTTCAAGTGCCTGCAATAAGAGCTTGAAGGACTTTAACTATTCTAACAATGTAATTAAGATAAAGACAAAGATAATAACTTCAAATTTTATGAGTTTGTGGTGACCCCAATTATTTCTCAACTAATAGTAAGAATTAAAGTCAATTTTAATTCTTACTCAAAAGAAAAGAAATGAAAACAAATATGGATGAGTCTCAAAGGAAGAAAACTCATGTCTTTAATAACAGGATATGATCACTACACAAACATCACCGATTATGAAAGATAAAGGCTTATATTTGCTTCACCGCAACATATTAGGCTTGAATCCTGCAATTTAAAAAAAAGGAAGAATTAAAGTCAAAAGATTTAAGGATGAAGGAAATGGAAAATTCATTTCTATATAAAAGAAAAAGTTTTTGAATGAAAAATATCAAGTTGAATACCTGGAGGTTAAATATCTTTTTTTGTGTTTCTTCATTCTCGTAAGAATTTTGTGTTCCAATTTTACATGCATCCTCGAAAACCATGCTGGATATTGAGTTGACAGCATTATGTATATTATGGACAGTCCAATAACAAGTCCACAACTGTAACCCATGAGAACTGCCTGCCAACTGATCATTGGTGAATCTCCTCCTTCTTCATCTAGCTCAACTGGATTCGTCGTTTGTGCTACCCCATCATCACCACCACAATCCTTTGAGAGTGGAAATCCACGTAACCCATCGTTCCCTTGGTATGAACTATTCTCAAACGTATCAAATTGTTTTCCTTTGGGGATGCATCCAACAAGATGATTGTGAGATAGATTTAAGACTTCAAGTGATTTGAGGGATACAAGCTGTTGTGGAATTTCTCCGCTGATTTTGTTGTATGAGAGATCCAATGATTCAAGTACAGATAACTGTTGTAGTGATGCTGGTATGTGACCTTCCAAGCGATTGTGAGACAAGTTCAAAGTACGAAGCCCAATGAGATCTCCAATAATGCTTGGGATATTACCTTCAAATCTATTCCTTGAGAGATCGATAATAATCTCTGTAGTCAAAACTTGAGGAAGTTCAAGCTCCAGTCCCTTTGTCGTTACTATAAAGGAATTCGAGTAATCAACATAACCCATATCTGCTACATACTCTCGGGTTCCACTTTTCTCACCATTTATTTTCATAGCTTCAAAATTCTCAAAAAGGCTCACTGGTAAATCTCCACTAAATCCATTGGATGAGAGATCTATGACTAGAATTCGAGCAAACAAGTTGTCAGTCCTTATAGGGCCATAGAACTTATTTGATCTCAAGTTCAAAATCTGCAAAACAGATAGGGCTCCCAACCATTTAGGAAATGTGTCACTCAACCCATTGTTACCTAAATCAAGAACTTCCAAATCCGTGCAATTGATCAAAGATTGCGGGACTTTCCCCTCTAGCTTATTCCCGTCAAATTTGATGACTCCAAGTTTGTTTCCTATACTAAAAGTAGTATTAATTGTCCCGCTAAGACTATTGTTGCTTAAATCCAAAACCGTAATTACACTCATCTCACCCAAACATAGTGGGATTGTTCCCTCCAAATTATTGCTGCCCAAATCTAGCAGTATCAGTGTTTTCAGATTGCATATGGTTGAAGTAATCTGTCCACTGAGATTATTGTGCGAAAGGACAAGAAAATATAGATTACGCTGGTTTAGGAGTGACTTTGGAATAGGACCTTGCAACTGATTTTGTTTTAGAGAAACAATATCCAATGTTTTAGACTTGAACTCCTGAATGTTTCCACTGAAATGGTTATCACTGAACTCTAACCATACAAGTGAGGGGAGAGAGAATATCCAGGAAGGTATAGTCCCATTCAAGTGGTTTGATGACAAGCTGAGTGAATATAGGTTTTGTATTCCGCTTACATTAGAAGGAATTGAGCCTGTTAGGGAATTGAACGAAAAATCTAGATTAACAAGTTGCGTCCATCTGGTAAAGCATAAGAACTCAAGTTTGCCATCAAAGTTGTTATTTCCAAGTAATAACAACGTGAGCTTTCCAAATCTATAGAAATCAGAAATTGGTCCTTCAAGATGGTTATCACCAAGGTTCAATTCCTCTATATTGGTGAGATTCCATAGAGGTTTAGGAATAGAGCCTGAGAGATTACAAAAAAGCAACTCTAATCTACGCAGTGAAGTTAGATGACCAAATGATTCAGGTATCCTACCAGTAGCATTCACACCATTGAGAACTAACTCCATGAGTGATGCACTGCTATTCCATTTGGTTGTGGGAAACCTAACAGTGAGCTGGAGATTGGATGATAAATCAAGAGATTCCAAGTTGGAAATGTGGAAAACTCCTTCGGGCAATACCCCACGTAATTGTGTGTCTCGAAGAATAAGAGTTGATAAATAAGAAGAGAAATTTAGAGGAATGGTGGAAGAGATGTTCACAAAGCTAAGGTCAAGCTCTCTTAATTGGGTCAAGTTCTTAAGGAGCAGTTCAAAATTGCGAGGTCTGAATCTAATAGCATATGAATAACCCTGAATACGAAGAACTTGTAATTTAGAAAGACGAGAGAATTCTGCTGGAATCAAACCTGTAAAACTTGAATATGACAAATCAAGATGCGTCAAACTAGAAAGCTCACAAAATTTAGGTGAAAACGATCCGAATAAATAATTTTCAGACAAATTAAGCCGTTTGAGATTGGATAGCTTAAAGAGGCTACTGTTGGAGTGAAACTTTCCTTGAAGTCCGCTTCGAGCGAGGTTAAGCTCAGTCACTTGTCCCGTCATCTCGTCACAATGAACTCCATCCCATGAGCAACAATCTATGCTCTTGTTCCATGACAGTAATTTCGAATAAGCATTTGTAGTAAACATGTGCTTGAATTGTAGAAGAGCATGAGCTTGATCTTTTGGGCACAAATGAGGTGAGGATGAGGAGAAAACAAGTTGAAAGAGAAAGGGATATATCATAAAAAATACAAGGTTTACGTAGCCCATTTCTGCAGTAAAATGTTCAAAACTAATTAAGTTGGTAGAGAAGAAATCAAGAAATGTTTGATCTGTGTCTATATTCAACAATTTTGATGAGGTATATATAGCATAATTAAGCAAAGAAATTTACTATACACATTTAATAACACAATTCAAATGTAAATCCCAACACTTGTAATAACACATGCATTTTGTCTTAACAACCAAAACAGGAACTGTTTCTCTTCTTCTTTTTTTTCAAACTTCTTCTCACTGGAATACACATGTAAGCATTTCACCTTGTGTTTTCTGGAAAATTCAACTTTTAACTACAAATAAAAATATTACTAATTTGTATGTAGAGAATACTGAAAGTGATGAAGTAGATAAATCTGCAGGTACATTATAACTGCAACAGAATACCTTGATGTATGTCGGTTGGATGTATGAACAAAGAAGATCGATATGAGGCATTTAGGAGGAAACGGTACATGTTTTTCACAAGTTAAGGTCTTATTAATTGGTTTGGATTTGCACTTCTTGTGATGTTAAGGTCTTACTTTCTGTCCCGAGTTGATAATTAGTGTCCTTTTATTTAAGTAGTGTCGACTTTTTTAAGCAAAAGAAGGTGTTTGCCATGTCTTAATTTAATTTCCCATGATAATAATTAATTCAAGTTCTTCCAAGTATGAAAGCCATTTTTAAATTTTCAAAGTAAATTCAGATGTCAATGTGTTTTACTCTTCTTGAAAATGCACATTTAAGTGTTGCTTTGGAGTAATCAATTCCAGGAAGGTCACCAAGTCATTTTCAGTCAATTTTGGAGTTGTTAATTACACATTACCATTCAATGTGTCGCACAATATGTAAAGACTATTTAATCCTTCTCAAGTCATTGCACTGTAAGTCAAATCACATTCTCAAGTCAATACAAGAATGATTCAAATGAAAGTCCCTACACATGCATTTGTTCTGATACACATGTAAGCATGTCATCCTGTGTTTGGTGGAAAATTCAATTTTAACGACAAATTGGGACAAATAAAAGTATTATTTGGATAAATCCATGATTGGCTGATGAGATTATGCTGAGCTTATTTTTTATGTTGGTTGGGTGTATGAACAGTGTCTCGCTTTAGAAGTTGACAAGAAAAAGAAGATGTGTATAAAGTGAAGTGATACCCGTTATTGTCTCTGTGTGATTCATTGTTGTTCATCGATCTACCCGTCATTGTCTATGCTGACCTTATGTTGTGTCTCTGAAGTCCTATTCCTCCACGGGGTCGGTCATGTGCTTAAATATCAAATATGTGACTCCGTGAATCTGTCCTCATGTGCTTAAAAATCAAATATGTGGACTGATAAATCATGATATAAGCAATGCTTCCTCTTCACCACACATGATATATGTCTTGATGCTAAGATTAGGAACTTGTTGTTTGTCTAAATTCAGAATCCTCCTAGCTTGACTTGGTAGATCTGAAAAACTATGAATCTCAAACCTGCCAGTAATGTCAAAAGCCATGTTGGCTAAATAATCTGCAAGTATATTTCCTTCTCTATAAGTATGTTTAACCTGAATTTGACAAAGTTTCGATGCATTCGTTATGGGGGAGGTTTAGTGCAACATCAGCATTGTGAAGCTATGTTGATTCCCAATGTGTCTGTAAAATCATTAACTTCAATCCCAAAGGATCTCTCTGTTCTGCAGAGATGGATTTAGTTCAAACTGCCTCTCTTAGATCTGCAGTTCTGGTAACAGAATCTTTTGCACGGATTGCCCCTATTTTGGGGTGGTCTTTAATTATTTCCCTCAATCGGTGGTCTTTAATTTTTACCCCTGCTTATCATTTAATGGAAGTTTGTGGGTCAAAGTACCCTTAACTATGACCTAGTTTCGTAAGAGAACTTTTGCCTTTGTCTGGCATAAGTTGTGTAGTATCTAATTTGCAAGGCAAAAGTTTAGATAACATAAAGTTTTGTAGGATTAAACTATGTCTTTGTAAGACATAACTTGTGCCTTGCGTATTTTGTTTCAAAAAGAGCTAGATTTTGTTCAGATAACTAGTACGAGGCTTAGAAACTGGGAACTCTTTATAGTACGAGGCCTTGCCTGTATTTTTAACCATTTGCTGTAACACAGGGTATTTGATGCGATGGAGCAGATTTGCATATCGAATGGTATGATTTCTTCCCTAGCATTAATGATGAATTCTGGGTTGCAACAAAATGAGATTTCCTTTGTAGAAGTTCTATTCGGGTTCTAATTGTTTGAATCAATGTCACATGAATTCGGACTTGTAGCTAAGATGAAACATTATGGCTAGCTGTGTCGATAGCCTGCATCGTGATGGAAATCCTGAAACAATATGGTCAAAATTTTTCATGAACGTCCGTTATGACCTTTGAAATGGAACCATTTCGTCCCACAGGGAAAAATGGTGCATTTTGAAGTTCAAACGAGCCCCAAAGCAGGCGAAGACAGATTTAATCGATTTTCGTGTGTTATAGCTTATAGATTTTGTTTATTCAAATTTTTTGAAACAAAATGACCAAATGTTTTAATGGACGTCCATTAAGACATTAGAAATAAAACCAGTTCGTTTCACGGAGAAAATGGTGCATTTTCAAATTCAAACGAGCTCCAAAGCAGCCAAGAGCAGATTTTACCGATTTTTCAAAGGAGAAGAAAAACTGAATTATTTTTCCACTCTGTCATAAAATGAATTTGGATCATGTCTAAATAGATGAAGCATTGAGTTTTATATATATAAAAAAAAAGGTTGGGTCTAGATGCATAAAAATGAATGAGATAACTTTTAAGCCACGTGGTCTTTTTGGAATTTTAAAACCAGTTTAAACAATTTTTTTTCTTAATTCAGTATGTTAATGAAATGAGTAATTGTACACCATTTACTAGAGATGGGGTATATATGCACCGATTGTTAGATGACATGGTATATATCAACTATTTTTTTTAATGAGGGATATATCTGTTCTAAAATTACAAAGTTGAGAGAGATATTTTTCCCGTTACCCTTAATTTTATAAAAAATATGTAGAGGTATTTAGGATACTTTTACATGATTGTTTTAACTTACTTTATTTTTCTTTTATTCTTTTGTGTAAAAATATGTGAAATAAAGAAAGATCTATGGATAAAAAAAGAGAAAAAAATTAGAATTATTTTTTCTTAGCTATATTGTAATTTATTTCTTGTATCTATAAACTTTTTGGGGGCAAAGATCTTGACTTAAAGCTAAACAATAAATTTAGTTGAAAATTTCTTCAAATTTTGGTGGAATTGATTTGAGTCCAGACATACAAGTACGGTGAACCACCACCACCAACGGATGTGATAGATGAATGTAATTTAAAATCATTTTGTCGGCTATATTGTAATTCATATTTTGTATCTATAAAAAGAATCGGGGCATCTATGATAAATTTACAAGAAAGTTCGTTAAAAAATATATTTACCCTCAAAATAATAAATTCAAATTAGTTGTTGAATAAAAAAAATTAAAGAAAAAAAGAAGAAGAAATGTGTGAGAAGGACTTAATAAATTGTTTTTTTATATATAATCTTAAAAATAATTTAAAATTAATTTGTTTTCATTTTTGCTAAAGGAAAAGGGTATATACGAATTATTTGTGTAGCAGTAGGGATATATATGAGTCACTGAATGATATATAAAATCTAAATGTAAGGATATATCAAATCATTTTTCCTTTAATCAATTTAAATTTTAGACAAAAAAAAAAGGATAGTGATGTATGGGCTTAGACAAAAACAATTGAGTTGAAAATTCAAAAAAAAAAAAAAAGACTTTGTTTAGTTAGGGTAAGAGTGTTTGTTAGTTGATGTATAGACTTTGAACGGATTTAAGTTAAAAAAACGCTAAAACACCAACGAATATGATGTATAGATGTAATTTTGATGAACCACAAATTACGCGAAGAAAAATCTATTGTTGTCGCTTTGAGTAGTCAATTCGAGGAACCCACCTAAACACTTTCGCTCTAATTTTGAATTATCAACTTTATATTCTCAAATCAATGCACGAGTCATTGCACAAGAATAATTTAAATGATTGTTGAAAAATATAAAAAATTTCCAAATTATTAAGTCTATCATATAGAAAGTTTAAATGAAAGGTACTACACAAAATCATTTCACTTGTAATAATACAATTTTCTTTGATACTTTATCGGTCTAAAACATCACAATCCCAAGTCTCTGCAAGTAGTCTTGACACAATTATTAGGCGTTCTAACTGTGGAAATAGTCACTTATGCTTGCAATTGATTAACCTTCATATCACACCCTTAAGTTGAGACTCTTCTCCAAACTCTGACAATATCTTTTTTCTTAGTAGGAGAAAGAAAAGTCTACAGTAGTAATAATTAGTAGAGCAACTTTCACATACAGCAAATAAAAAATTCATATTTGTATGCTATAACAAAATTTACATAATTGCGCTTCCTAGCAAACATAGAGACTGTATAATTCGTTATACATATATAGTTGAAGCAATTGTATAAAATAAAGTGTATAAAACGAGAAAGAGAAAGACACTTGGGCAGAGAACTGTATAAAAACAAAGTGTATAAAACGAATTGTATTATTATAAGTGTATAGAACGATTATATACAATTTGAATTTGTATAAAATGAGAAAGAGAGAAAGACAAAAGAGACTTGACAAGGAATATACAATTGAATCGAATTGTATAAAACGAGAAAGAGAGAAATTAGCTACAATTTGAAAATTGTATAAAACGAGAAAGAGAGAAAGGCAAAAGAAACTGGGCAGGGGAGTATTTTTATTGTATAATTATAAGTGTATAGAACGAAAATATATGTACTTGCATGTGTATATACAATTTTCTCACGCTTTATACAAACAGAAACACAATTTATACATTTGACTTCTGTTTGTATAAGTGAGAAAGGTGAGGGTGGCGAGCGAGATCTGGAAGAGGGAAGAGAGGGGAGCAAAAATATATGTATTTATACAATTTCCTCTGCTTTATACAATTAGAAATAATTTTATACACTTGTGTTTGTATAAAAAGTGAGGAAGCGAGCGAGATATTGAAGGAGAGTGGCGAGCGAGATATTTGGGAGAGAGGCGCCTGATAATTTTTTGCAAACGTTTGCTATGGAGCATAATTAAATCAAACCCTAGCTACTCCATTTATTTTAGGTTATTAGTTTGCTATTATATATAATTATCCCTAATTAGTATATAGACCTTGGCCACAAGTTTTCGCATCAAAATATCAAGAAGAGTTCGATTAGTTAGGATAAGAGTATCGGTTGATATAAAATGATGTATGGGCCTTCAAAATATTTTTTTGATAAATATCTCAATTTATCAAATATTGTTAGTCATCTACTATAGCTAATCAATTCCAAGAAGCTCATCTAGTTACTTTCAGTCAACTTTTGAGTTGTCAATTACGTATTCGGTGAAATTCCATTGAATAATCTTTTATAGAGTATTACGCAAAAAAGTTGTAATAATTCAATTTTATTTGATACATTATCAGTCTAAAAACGTCATAATCCCAAGTCTCTTCAAGTAGTTCAGATGCACGGAGAAAGAAAGAGTGCAGTGCCCCAGCGCGATCTAACAAACAGAGAAAGGGCTTATTAATAAACAGAGAAGGAACATACACAGTCTCTGTTGACTTTGCCAACGTCGGAGAGTCATTTCATTGATTCCTCTGTTTTATAAACCAGTATGACGGGATAAGTCTTTAGCGGTTAAAGATGGACAGTCATTTGAACCACAAACAAGTGCTCCAAGTAGACGTCACTCCAAATTGCTGCAGTGAGACGTGACAAGTACGTAGCTCAAGTTTGCACAAACAGAACAAACTTGGAAAATTCGAATCATTGAGTTAGTTACAATAGTATAAAGATTTTTGCGATAAAACAGAACAAACAGTAGTTAAAATGCCTTCTAGGTAAAACTTGGAAACAAAATTATTCTACATAACTATTACTGCCCCGAATTCAGAATCATTGTGCACAACTGCTGAGACAATACAATGATATCGAAGAACCTATCAGAATAATGCTATCAATGAACGTTGCAGTTGAATCCAAATAATTACGCTGAATATGTAACAAAATATTGATAAACGAAAACTAATGCTTTTATACATTACAAACTAGTAAAGTAAAAGCTTTTATTTGCATCACCAACAACATATTAGACTTTGAATCCTGCAATTTTAAAAAACAAACTAATATATTTTCTTGTGCTTTTTCATTCTTGTAATAATTATGTGTTCCAATTTTACATCCATCCTCGAAACCATGCTGGATATTGAGTTGACAACATTATGTATATTATGGACAGTCCAATAACAATTCCACAACCGTAACCCATGAGAACTGCCTTCCAACTTATAATTGCTAAATCTCCTTCTTCTTCTTCTTCTTCTTCTTCTTCTTCTTCTTGATCACCACCACCACCACCACCACCACAATCTTTTGAGAGTGGCAATCCACGTAACTCATCGTTCCCTTGGTATGAACTATTCTCAAACGTATCAAATTGTTTTCCTTTGGGGATGCATCCAACAAGATGATTGTGAGATAGATTTAAGACTTCAAGTGATGTGAGTGATACAAGTTGTTGTGGAATTTCTCCGCTGATTTTGTTGGATGAGAGATCCAATGATTCAAGTACAGGTAAATTTTGCAATGCCACTGGTATATGACCTTCCAAGCGATTATGAGATAAGTTCAGCGTGCGAAGCCCAACGAGATCTCCAATAATGCTTGGTATCTGACCTTCAAATCTGTTGTTAGAGAGATTGATAATAATCTCTGTAGTCAAAACTCGAGGAAGTTCAAGCTCCAGTCCCTTTGTCGTCACTATAAAGGAATTTGTGTAAAAATTCGCATTATCTGCTACATATTCTCGGGTTCCACTGTTCTCACCAATTATTTTCATGGCTTCAAAATTCTGAAAAAGGTTCACTGGTAAATCTCCACTAAATCCATTGGATGAGAGATCAATGATTTGAATTTGAGCAAACAAGTTATCAGTCCTTATAGGGCCATAGAACTTATTTGATCTCAAGTTCAAAATCTGCAAATAAGGTAGGGCTCCCAACCATTTAGGAAATGTGTCATTCAACTCATTGTTACCTAAATCAAAAACTTTCAAAAATTTGCAATTGATCAAAGATTGCGGAACTTTCCCTTCTAGCTTATTCCCGTCAAATTTAATGACCATTAGTTGGTTTCCAACACTATAAGTAGTATTAATTGTCCCACTAAGACTATTGTTGCTTAAATCCAAAACCCAAAGACTAGTCATCTCACCCAAACATAGTGGGATTGTTCCCTCCAAATTATTGCTGCCCAAATCTAGCACTTCTAGTCCTTTCGCATTGCAGATGGTTGAAGGGATCTGATCACTAAGATTATTGTGCGAAAGGACAAGATAATTTAGATAACTTTGGTTTAGGAGTGACTTTGATGGCATAGAACCTTGCAGGTGATTTTGTTTTAGAGAAACTAGATTCAATGTTTTAGACTTGAACTCCTGAATATTTCCACTGAAATGGTTGTCACTCAACTCTAACGATTTAAGTGAAGGGAGGGAGAATATCCATGATGGTATAGTCCCATTCAACTCGTTTGATGACAACAAGAGTGAATTTAGGTTTTGCAGACCACTTACATTAGAAGGAACCGTACCAGTTATGGAATTGGATGAAAAATCTAAAGCTTCAAGTTGTGTCCAGCTTCTGTTAAAGGATAAGAACTCAAGTTGGCCATCAAAGTTGTTATTTGTAAGTGATAAAGACCTGAGTTTTCCTAATCTAAAGAAATCAGAAATTGGTCCTTCAAGATGGTTATAACCAAGGGAAAAATCCTCTATGTTGGAAAGGTGGAAAACTCTTTCGGGCAGTATCCCGTATAACTCTGTAAATGGAAGCCGTAAAGTAGTTAAATATGAAGAGAAATTTAGAGGAATGGTGGAAGAGATGTTCACAGAGCTAAAGTGGAGCTCTCTTAATTGGGTCAAGTTCTTAAGCAGCAGTTTAAAATTGTGAGGTTCGAATCTAAGCTCATATGGATAACTCCGGATACAAAGAACATGTAATTTAGAAAGACGAGAAATTTCTACTGGGATTAGACCTGTAAAACTTGAACCCGACAAATCAAGATGCGTCAAACTAGAAAAATCACCAAATTTAGGCGAAATGTACGATCCAAAGAAATTATTATTAGACAAATCAAGCCTTTTGAGATTGGAGAGTTGAAAGACACTACTGTTAGAGTGAAATTTGCCTTGAAGTTTGCTGCAAGTGAGGTTAAGCTCAATCACTTTTCCAGTCATCTCGTCACAATAAACTCCATCCCAAGAGCAACAATCTGTGCTCTTGTTCCACGATAGAGTTTTCGGATATGACTGAATCAGTTGGCCTTTTACGTCGAAACAAAAATCAGAAACATCATGACTTATTTTAACATTTGCTTGAATTGTAGAAGAGCAAGAGCTTGATCTTTGGGGCACAAATGAGATAAGGATGCGCAGAAAGCAAGTTGACAGAGTAAGGAAAATAGCATTAAAAAAACAAGTTTTACGTAATCCATTTTTGCAATAAAAATTTCAAAACTAATTAAGTTGGTAGATAAGAAATCAAAAATCTTTGCTCCTCTATTCAATAATTTAGATGTCGTATATATAGCGTAATTTAAGCAAAGAAATTTCTTGATCTGTAGACCTTGACAACAACATTTTAGGTCGAAAGTCATTCAATTTTTTGATTGATATCATTGTGTGTAGACCTTGACTTAAAAGTAAAAGGATACACAATGATAAAGACTATTAAAATCTATAGTTAATATAGAAATGTTAAAATTCTGATGTTATTTAGGATTTGTCCATGTTATAGGGTGTTATAATATTTTAAAAATAATTCTACTTTGACTTCAATTTTCTATGAACATAAAAAGAATTCAATTTATATACATTGACGGTATGTAACAGGTTACTCCTCATATTTCATAGATCATTATTCCAAGCTTGTTGTATAAATTTTCCTATAATTGGTTTTAAATGACTCAAAGAGGCAAATATATCCCTCAACTTTGCGATTTAGAGCATATATACTCCTCGTTAAAAAGTGATGCATACATACCTCCATCGACTAACAAATATAATGGTGCATATACCTTTGTTGTCTAATAAATGATATACATTTACCCTTTTCATTAACAGACTGGATTTTTAAAAAAATAATCTTTAGAATTGTTTTTTTCAGTCAAATTTATTGTTGTGGATCATAAATGCATATTCAATGGTGTGATCTTTCGTCAATACATACCTATGAATTAATTAAAGTTATCATCCACCGAGTATATGGTGGATGAATGAACTACAAATTAAGCATAGAAAAATTTACTACTCTCTCTGTTTAAAAAAGAATGACCCTATTTTCTTTTTAGTCTGTTTAAAAAAGAATGACCCCTTTCCTTTTTTGGCAACACTTTAACTTTAACTTTCCACGTGACATGTTTAAGACCACAAGATTAAATGGTATTTTGGTACATTTGACATAACTTTAAATTAGAACCACAAGATTAAAAAGTCTTCTCTCTTTTCTTAAACTCCGTTCCAAGTCAAACTAGATCAATCTTTTTAAAACGGAGGGAGTACTTCTTTGGAGTAATCAATTCCAAGAAACACACCTAATAAGTGTATTAGTTGGTGCATAGACCTTGACCAAAACATTTTCCAATTTTTATTTTGATTGGTTAGGATATGAGTGGTGGATATTGTATCGACCTTGACTTTCAAGTAAAAAATCCAAGTTGATTTTGGCCATATGCACAAAGGTCACTTTTTCTTTGGGGAGAATAGTCTAATATACATTTTTCGATTTTGAGTTTGATACATCCCTTATTATATTATAATAAGAAAACAACGTTTTATTGTTGTTAACTTTCTTTGCATATTAATGTAGTGTTAAGGTTTGCACTACCAAATTGATTTGTTGATGAAAAATTAGTTGTCTTATTGTTGTTTTAACAATCAAAAATGTCATTTAGCAAAGGGAAATGAGGTACAACGACCGGTTAGATTGTTGTCACGTTTTTAACGATTGGATATGGTCTCGTCCCTAAAAGATTTTTAACGATCGGACTTT
The DNA here is from genome assembly GCA_022817965.1 of Solanum lycopersicoides. NCBI lineage: Eukaryota > Viridiplantae > Streptophyta > Magnoliopsida > Solanales > Solanaceae > Solanum > Solanum lycopersicoides. The sequence goes on from CM040618.1 coordinate 3,529,775, forward strand.
AAATACGATTGTTAATCTAGGTTTTTGTTTTCATTTTATTATATTACTTTTGGTTATGTTTATAAATATACATTTATTTCACATTCTCAATCAATTTTCTATAATTAACAGATGTATTTAGCAGATTCCATTTGTACAAAGGTTACTTTTTCTTTGAAAAAAAAAAGCCTAATAAATTGGGAAATCTATGATAAATTTTACAAATATATGAGTGAGAAATAAATTTGCCAATTATAATATTAAATCCAAAATCTATTTTTTCTTAAATAAAAACAAATTTAAAATAAAATTTTCACTTCCATTGGATCAAATGTGAGCCACCTTTGGAATGATAATTATATCAACTGTACATTGCAAAGGTAAAAATTCACAAAAGTTTTGATTATTTAGGATAAATGTATTGTTTGGTGTATAGACATTGACAACAACATTTCAAGTAAGAAAAACATTTTCTTATTGACTAACAATATCATGTTCAATTAAGGTTACCATAATTGATTGGCTTTTAAATGATGTGATGGTATAATATCGACGAAATGTGTGAAATTGTGGTGATGTTTTGTGCACCAAACTCTCGAAATAAAAGGTGTTTTAATCACTAATATTATGTCATTCTTCTGACCCAATTATTATGCAATGTGGAATAATTCTTTTTGAGAAAACTAGGAGCTTTTTCTTTTTGGTTTGTCATTCGATGTCTGATATACACATTAAAGTTTGATTATTTTAAACTCGTGTCTCGCACCGTGTAGAGCCCGATTCGGTGGGGGTGGGGGGAACACTCTCTACCAATGATTTTTTTATATCTAGGGTTCAAACATGAGGTTTTTGATTAAGAAAGGAGAAACTGTATCCACTACACCACATCCGTTGGTGATGACAATATTAACTTTAACAATAGGGAACAATTATGTAATCAATTCAATTTGCACTTTACATAAGTAATATACCAAAATGTAGAGTCATTTGATTTTTACCCTTTTCTCTACAACAATCTACCATGAATCTTCTAAGCTATGGTGAAAAATAAACAAGCTTTCATTAATCTTATTAATTATAATCTTCTAAAATTAATTAGAGATGATCCATAAATTGAAAACAAAGAAAAAAGGGACATAATAATTAGATAAACAAAAGATATGAAAATTACAATAATGATTGAAGTCAATAATATTGGAACTATTCATTGTACTCTCTGGTACTCCATGTTGCACATGGTAGTACTCTACATATTTTTCCTCTTTAATCGGAAGTTTTGAATTACTCCCTTCGTGGTTTTATATTTGCAAAAATAAATTGAAATGATGTTTTAAAGTGAATGAGTATATCTCGCGTTTTATAGTATAGTCTACTCTTGAAAATTGAGTTATTCCCTTGAAATCTCATTTGTTCAATTTTGATAATTTAAATTTTCTACTTATCAATAAAGACGAGAATGACTTCTAAATTTCAACGATGTGGACTATTCGAGTTTTAAATCAACTAGTTCCTGGACACATGTGTTTGCACGTGAGTCCTCAGTTACTTTTTATAAATCTATTAGAATAGCTAAAATTAAGGATGGACATTCGATATTTCGGTTCAATTTCAATTTTTTTGGTTTTTGAATTTTGTTGTACCAAACACCTCTAATTCAATTCGATTTTCTTGTAATTTGGTTCAGTTCAAATTATTAGTAGGATTTGGGCTGCAGAATGAAATAAACTATTGAAACTTTGGAATCTGTTAGTAAGCAGAGTTTTGTTATCTTCACAATTTTCTAATTCTATTGATGTTAATGCTCTTATTCATACGAAAATTATGTTATTGAAAATCAAACCAAAAAAAATCAAAGTTACAGAAAATTTGAATCGAATAATAAAATTTTTTGGTTCTATTTGGTATTTTGTTTTATTTAGTATTCATGCACAACCATGATTCAAATTCTATAAAAATATGCGTGTAATATGTAATAAAATTCAACAATTATAAATTAGGCGTAATACATAAATATGCCCTTTAACTTGACATCATTTTATATTTATACCCTCCAACTTTGAGTGTGCACAAGTAGACACTTAAACTTGTATAAAATTGAACAAGTAGACAGATGAATCCTACGTATCATAATACACATAGGCCACTATGTAGGACGCAAATTGTCATGTAAAATGCCACATAGAATGTGTGTCTATTTGTTCAATTTTATACAAGTTTGAGTGTCTACTTGTTTATACTCAATGTTGGAGTATATAAATGTGAAATGAGGTAAAATTAAAGGACATATTTAATCTTACACGTGTATGTTGTGTGATTTTCTTATTTATTCGTTGAACTAATATAAATAGCATATACTAAGTAAAAAAATACAATAATCACAGATAATTTTTTAAAATGTGAGGAAAACACCAATTGATGTACGTACTTTAATGTTTAAATTTAATTCTTTTTAAGTAGCTAACTGTAAATTTGGAAAATTATTTAGTAAATAACAAATTTTTAATAAAGTCACAAATAACTAATTTCTGCTCATTACAGATTTAAGACAATAAGAAACCATAGAAAATTAAATAAAAAAATCTAATAGAAAAAAAAACGTATAAAAAATAAAGAGATAAAAAAAAATACAGCATACATATCCTTCTTAATATCTTAACCATTACAATATAGATGAAAACAGAAATACATAATTAATATATATTTTTCTAAGTTCTTGACGACTCCTCTCATATTAAATAAAATTTATGAGTCTTTTTTATTAAGTCAAACTAAAACATGATCCAACTAGTACAATTATGATATAAGTGTTTCACTACTTAAACTTGATCACTAATACTCCAATTAATTTTAAAAATAATTACTTAAGAATTAAAGAAAATGGTAAAATGTAAAGTTAATGAATTATATAGCTTCTTTCTCTTTCTTTTGTAATTTGAATATACTAGGGAACATGTCCGCGCTTCGCGCGCGGATTAATTAATATGTGGTAGGAAGTTGTTATGGATGAATTATATGATTATATTATTTGAGCATATCATTTTGTTTTAATTTGAAATGATGATACATGAGGAAACTTATGAACTTTAGTATCTATTTAATGAGAATAATACATTGTTAATGAATAAATTCAGAATATATTACATCAAATACGGCATATCATTATTTATTAGATAGATGGTTAGAGAATATATTCTCTAATCAAAATTTATTTCAATTCCCTATAACATAGAAGTCAATACATGTTAAACGTCATATCATTCTTTGTTGGTTTGTGCTTGTGAAGCTCCAATGTATATATAATTTTTCAACTGCTCTTGTTGCTTGTGTTATTGATTTTTTATATAAATAAAGTGATAGGTGGATTGAAATTGCTTAATATGGTGTTATTGCATAGAAATACATGTATAGATATATATAAATTTTCACATTCACCGTAAATATTTTAAAATTGTTTAATAAGTGTAGTTTACATCTTTATGCATTGGTTGTGATGTTCATTTAATTGTTTCTATTAATGAGATTATTTTTTAAATAGTTAAATGTGTACGTAAAGATAAGTGTTATTCATTTTTAGATAGAATAAGCATACATGTTGAATTTTTTATTTATTTTAATTGATTCGGGTTAAGCGGTATAGAGTATTGTGAGAGAGCTTGAGAGTATGCAGGCGTATATGAGGTGTGCAGTTGCTTGTGTTATTGAATTTTTTTTTAAATAAGTTTGTTTTAATTTGAAATGATGATACATGATGAAACTTATAAACTTGAGATCTGCTATGCCTTGGGACATGAAATAATAAATTTACTTCCTAATGGTCTAGCTAGCTGAAAACCAAAACCAAAACAACACATAAAAACCTGTAAATGCCACCAAATTATCCAAGAAAGGAGCATGAAAAATGAACCAGTAGCAAACTGATTAAGGAAAACCATGGTGATCTCCATACTGGTTCTTTGATGGTTTATAATATAACTTCTTTTTCTAGGTTGTTTAAAAAATAATATTAATCTTTTAGATTTCAAAACTCATTAACTTGTAAATTTCTCAATTTATCCTTAATGAAAGATTTAATTTTCAAAGTCTCCAAAATATTATGTCATGTGTAGGACCACTTATTTGGAAGAAAGTTTTTATATATATATATATATATATATATATATATATATATAACTTCCTAAAAGCTTTCATCTTTTTTATTTTTTTACTTTTTTGAAAATTCAAATTCATAATACCTGAAAGTTAAAAGGTAACAAATATAATTACTATTCAAGTAACTCTCTTTTTCAATTGGAAATTTTCAACTTTTTGCTAAATGCTTCATCATTACACGTATTTTTTTTGTTATTGTGCTAATAAATAAAAGTAATAAAGATTAAATAGCAACCGTTTTAATTTCTTCAGCTGTTATAGTTTTGTCTATATGTGTCTTTTTTTTTGGAATTTTCATTAGCTCATTTTATTCAATGTAATCAAAATTTACAGATAAATAAGAACATTAGTTTATTGTGGAATTTCAACTACTTCTATCCAATTTTATCTTTGGTATTTGCAGGCAAATAGAAAGTAGTATTTGTTTACTCTGCAGTGCATGAGGAAAATGTAAGTAATTTTTGGTAAGTAAAATTATGTGCACATTTTATTCCTTGTTAATGTGCTTTGTTCCCCCTTTCTTAAGGTTAAAATGTAGAAAAAACTCATTTTCCTGGGCCATGGATTTGTTTTTCACTCAAGAAAACGAAGTGCTCTTCTTATCGTCTTTAGCTGATGATGATGAACGGTCTTGTTAACCTCTTTAGATACTAATGGTGAAAGTCAGAATGATCTTCTTCAGAGTTTCTACTACCTGACTCATCTTGGGTCGATCTTTTGCAGATTTCAACAAACAGGTGTCAGCTAACTTTGCCATCTTTCGAGCTGCATTGATGGAATACCAATTTTCCAGCCTTGGATCCATGAGCATACCGAATTTCTTGCCATCAGCAGGATAACATTTAATCCAATCCAGAAGTTTATGTTCTGGTTTGGTCTGTTCCTTTATAGGGACCATCTACCGATTAGGATCTCATATAATACAACACCAAAACTCCACACATCACTCTTAGCTGTGAGATGTTCTGTTTATATGTAATCAAGTGCTGCATACCCCCATGTCCCCACAACCTGGAAGGAAGATCCATAAACATACAAATGAGATATTTAAATTGTGCTAATTTAAGGAATTGTTTTCATTTTCAATGAAGCTAATATGTCCAGAAGAAATTTAAAATATAGTAGTGAGTAAGAATTTAGTATTTAATTTATTTGAATTTGAATATCGAAATTAAAATATTATTTTTAATTCTAGCACAGGCTAAGTTGCGTCTGGCAAAATTAGATGAGTTAAGGCAGGCAGCTAAAACTGGAGCAGAAATGCACTTCAACAGGAACGAGATGAACTGGGTACAAAGGTTGAGTTGCGTGTACAGCAGGCTGAGGTAAACAGAATGCTTCTCCTAAAAGCTAATCTCCAAAGGAGGGCCACACTGAGGGAGAGGACATCTCAATCCTTACTCCGCCAAATGGCTCGTGAGAGCAAGTATAAAGAGCGAGTGCGTGCTGCAATTTTTCAAAAGCGTGCAGCTGCTTAGAAGAAGAGGATAGGATTGCTAGAAGCTGAAAAGAGGAGGGCATGTGCTAAAGAGAAATTACTGTTATGTATCAGGAATTCATACAACAGAGATGATGACCATAGACTTCTTAAATGTTACTAAGACGAAATACTTGTTTATAAAGCCAACTATCACTTATACAGTTGACAGAAGAAATAAAACTAACATTTAGAACATTAAGAATAACAGTATTTTACCACTTCAGTGGTGAATCGGTATATACAAGTTTTCTGCATGTTTGACAAAAGGTTTAAAGAACAAATATACAGTAAAGATGTCAATGCAGATGACGTTTTAATTTGAAATGGTCTTGAATAAAGACATTGTTATAATTTATAGATAGAACTAAAGATGAAACACATACACTCCAATGTCAAAAAAATCAGGAAAATAAATGAAACATATAGAAAAACTCTGCTTTAACATTTTTAGGCTTCAAAGGTGAATCCATATCAATGATTATATACCTTTAGCATCAAGCAATACGCCACACTTGGGTTATACATTGAAGAAAAGAGAAATCCAACTATTTTATGACCCTACATAACAATTAGAGGATCAACACAAAACTATAATTTACAATAAGATAAAAAAAAACTTACGTAATTTAGCTTCCAAAATAAAAGACTACAGTCTACAGATTTAAGTTTGCAAAATCTAGAGAAGCAAGTCACATCAACCATAACTTGTTGCCAAGTAATGTTGAAAAACCACAACTTCCAACTAATGGAAGAAAGTACAAATATTGCTAATGTTTTCAGGGTGCTCCTTACACTTTACGGACATTTATTTTCTGTTTAACAAATTTTAACTTGAAAGGGGAGCTTCTCATATAATCAAATCAAGTTTCTACAAACTGTTAGGCATACAGAAATGATCCACATTTGGACGGCAATTAAATGATCAACCGGAAACTAACATAGCAAAAAGTGAGTTGGAAATAGTATTTATAGCAAAGTGCAAGGAGCAAACATACATGTAAATAGAACAAAGTTGGATATATTGCTCTCTTCCACAAGCAAGATACACACATATACCGCGTACATTCTCCTAAATAATCCTACGCAGATGTAGACAAATGAATTTCAAGGGCATCAATACTTTGATCTTTTCACTAAAGATGAAAGATTAACCGTACCTACCCAAAAAAAGAAGCCAAAGTGTTGTACTGTAAAAGTCAAGAAACCACACTTGAAAATATTACATATTCAGGACACTTATTAGCTTGTAAAGAAAATTATGAACTCGTTGAAAGACAAGCCTCAGTTTCTCGTTATGACATTAGGACATGTGTTTTTTTTTATAAAAAAAACTGGTTTCTGGCATACAAAGACCTTTTGTACGAATCAAGGAGATTGCAGTAGTAAAAAACAGAGATTAGAAAGGCAAAGTTGCAATAGATATACCTTGCGGTCATTGGCCTGATCTGCATGTGCATCTTGGGAAAAGTACGCCAGAATAAGATTTCCAATATATGCTCCAATATCAAAACCCATTGGCCCATAGAAAGAAAATTCTGGGTCAATTACTTGGGTTGAATTGTGAGTGACCATCAAAGAACCAGTATGGAGATCACCATGTATAAGAGCTTGGGCTCTCTCACAAAACCTGTAAAGTATAAAATAAAGATTGTTGTGATTTTCCAGCTAAAGAAAAAAACATAAAAAATTCAAGCAAATCAGTTAGATGCACTAAAGCACATCTTCAAAGAATCACAAACATACTTGGATTTAAGCTCAGCAACTTCAATCTTCAAACCATTATCATTGCGAACTGCCTCTGCATCGGCATCAAGATAAGGAGATGTACAGTGATTATATTCTGACACTTTGTAGGGGTTTGAGAAGACAACCTGCTCAGTGATCCTACACAACTCGACGTTTTCACAAAACTCAGCAACTGCAAGAATGAATAGAAGTAAAAAACAAATAGAAATAACAGTCATGGCCATGATATAGGTCGCCAGTGTTCCATATCAATGATTATATACCTTTAGCATCAAGCAATACGCCAAAATGCTATGCATACAGAAATGATCCACATTTGGACGGCAATTAAATGATCAACCGGAAACTAACATAGCAAAAAGTCAGTTGCAAATAGTATTTATAGCAAAGTGCAAGGAGCAAACATACATGTAAATGGAACAAAGTTGGATATATTGCTCTCTTCCACAAGCAAGATACACACATACCTATCCAAAAAAAGAAGCCAAAGTGTTGTACTGTAAGTATCATACTTCTTCACTAACATAGCAACAAAAAACAGAAAAAACGACAATGAATGATGATATGAGTAATGCTCCATTACAAGAAAAAGCTGCTATAAACAGATTCACAGATACAACAATTTAACAAATAAGACCACACTCAAATCACATGTGTGTGCATTCACATTTCAGTTACCAGTCAAACTAAACACACATTCCAAGATCAGTTATACATAATGGAGCATACTCTTAAAAAAACTTAACTAATAACCATCTTCATTGAGTTTTTTAATGGCAACAATAGTTGATTCACCTTTTCCATCAGCAGGCTTAATATTACCTTAGTATACACATCCAAAACCTTCTTCACCAATTTTAAGTAACCTATTAAAATTATTAGTTGCTTGTTTAAGCTCAGGGAATGTGAAAACCCTCAAATTCTGACATTTCCCTTCATAAACATCAGAGAAGCTACGTGCAGAAGAAGTTGAACATAAAGACTGAGTTACCCTTTCTGCACCACCACCTGAAATATCTTATTTACTCTGATCTTGGAGTACCATTGGTGCTGAGTTTCTTTTCCTATTTCTATTCCTATCCTTGAAGTAAAAATAAACACTTCATTTTCCCCCTCTTCACAAATTTTCAACAGAATTTATACCAAGTTCAAACTGGCTTTTGATTTTCTTGAAAGTCAATAGAGTAGCAAATACTTCATTATGTTTAGTTTTAGTCATAAAGACAACTTATGAAAGACAATTATAAGAACTAAGTCATCCATGAGTCAACAACCAGTTGAAACTATTCCTCAAAGGCAACTGGCAGAAGGCAATTATAAGTAACTAAGTCATTTTGTATGGAAGTTATATTGTGAATGGGTGGAAACTATCATTTGACAGGTGTATAAAAATTCAAAGCATCTCTTCTTCAACAACACAAATCCAAAAGTGAATGTGACATCAAATACCTCTATGTGTTAGTTTTACACTAAAAGACAACTTATGAATGAATGCTTTTTGTGTTAGAATACATTTTTTGATGAAGAAACACATAATACACATTTGAGAAAGATGTTAGGGCTGCCACAAAGGGAAGATCCATAAACATATACTCTTTTGTTATAGCTCATTGAGTGCAGTTTTATTTATTTGAATTCATCAACTTATTTGAGTGTTCCACTATCGAAACTCGAGTTCAAAGTGGCAGGAAAATGAATAGTAGAAAAAACCTCAACTCTGTATTACGACTACATAGCAACAACCAAACGAAGATTTTGAACGTCGAACTAATATAGGGGAATATAAGAGAAGAAGAAGCACGAAACCCGCTCATGCATAGCCGCAAGAACTAACTGAACAGGAAGGATGCAAAATTCTCTCACTGTAGTAGCAGTCACTATCACTATATACGGGCCAGCATCCTTGTTATACAGTTAAAGAGGAAACTTCTCCCCAAGTTCATCTCATAAGGTAATTTTTTATGTAGCAGAGCTATGCAGAGCAAATATAAATCAGAATGTAAAAGTGAAAAAGTCATCTGATTTATCAAAATTTAATAAAAAGAAGTGAAGTTATCATCAATTAATACACATGTGGCAGTAATTTAGATGCTTAAAATATGTAAGCAAAATAATTTCAAATGATTTCCCATTGGGTAGCACTTAAGATTAGCCATCATAAAAGTATCTAACTATTATTTTGTAAGAAGATAACATAATCGAACTAATTAAAATAAGATGAGTGACTTACTAATTTCTAACAATGTAGATTTTTCCTTTTTTCCCGGTTCGCACAAGCACTTTCCATATCAGTGATTCCATATAAACAACCAACCACATCTACAAATGAGGAAGACGTTTTGTTAAAAATGACATAGTCATGTAAATATTTTAGTGAAACACACTATATATAAATATCGACTTGATAAAACATTGTTGTTCTATATATATAAGAAGAATTAGGGTATGAAAGGCCACAAAAATCAATTAAGATTAATACAAATTAAAAACATGACAATTACAAATTATGAAGATCAAAATAGAAACCTAACATGAAAACAAAATACATACCTTACCTTATGAAACTTATGAAGTTAGGAGGGAGAAGATTGACAACTTACTTATGAAGTTGGGAGGGAGAACATATTGCTGGTTTGCCTTCTGGTAATGTATTAAATTGGATAATTAAGAAGATGTTAGTGGGCTGGATTTGAATCGTTTCGGATGGGTTGGATTTGAAACATTTCGGATGGGCTGAATTTTAGTGGTTGTGGGCTGATTAATTAATTATTACTATTTAATGTGATCTTTTAAATGAGGGATTATTTTTATTTTGAATAAAAACACAGATTTCTATTTAATTAAAAAGATAAAATAAAGGAATTTCAAATGGTGGCCATTGAGGACTGCCACATCAGCGGTTTTGGATTCACATTTATATATATATATAGATTGAATGTTGTATACTATAAAATACAAAAGCAAAGATCTATCAACAAATTTATTGAATTAATTACATGTGTGCACTCAAAGTTAAATCTCTCCTCCATGCTAATTAGTTCAAAGTTGAAAAACTAATAAAATTTTGATCAATAATAGAAATTTAAATAAAGAAAGAACATAGTTTTTTCTTTCTTTTGATAAAATTGAGTAGGATAATAACTAAGAAATAAAAGATAGTCCTTAAATTCAGAATCAAGAAAATAGATTAAATTAAAAGATGATATTTGAATAAAATCAAACTCACCATTATATAATTGAGTCCTACATTGTACGAGACTTGATAAGTGAATCTAAATTTTATAAATTTAGAATTTTATAAAATTTTGTCAAGATATTCTCCTAAAAAATGAATGAAATGATGAAGTGAATGAGGATATCTCGTGTTTTATAGTTTACTTTTGAACACTGAGTTCTTACCTTGAAACCCTCATTGGTTCAATTTTGACAATTCAAATTTTACTTATCAATAAATTAGATGGAAAAGGACTTCCTAATTTTAATTATATGGACTATCAGAGTTTTAATTATCTGTTTTCTAAACACGTATGTTGCACGTGTTTCCTTTTTACTTTTTATAGATTTGTTATGATGATTTAAATGCGGTGAAAGCATGCTTGTAATGAGTACTAAAATACAATTATATCTTAATTTTTAAAATACTAATTTATGAACACGTGTGTGCTGTGTAATTTTTTTTAAATAGATCTTTCAGACTGATTAAAATTGCATGTAATGAATAATAAAATACAATAATTATAACTTAATTTTTGAAATATTAATTTCTGGACAAGTGTATGTTGTGTGGTTTTTTTTATAGACTTGTTAAACCGATTAAAATTGCATGTAATGAGTAATAACATATAAAATTACAAACAAATTTGTAAAAATATGACGTATTTTAACGGTTAAAAGCAATCCTTTTTAAGTAGTCAAGCTGTAAATTTTGAACCTTTGGCTTAGTAGTTATCAAACTTTCAATAAATTCATAAATAACTAACTTGACTCTAATTAAAAACACACTTACAACAATAAAAAATTAAATTTGAAATTATGAAGTGAATGATGGTATCTCACATTTTATAGTCTACTCTCGAAAATTGAGTTATTCTCTTGAAACCTTATTTGTCCAATTTTGACATTTCAAATTTGTTACTTATCAATAAAGACAAGAATGACTTCTAAATTTCAACGATATGGACTATTCGAGTTTTAAATCAATTTGTTCGTGACTACGTGTATTGCACGTGAGTCCTTAATTAGTTACTTTTCATAGATCTATTAGAACATTTAAAATTGGGGTATGCATTCAATAGTTCGATCCAATTTCAATTTTTTTTATTTTGATTTTTTTTTAAAGAGAAGATGTGGTAGTTGTGTGTTTCAGAATGAGATAAACGACTGATAATTGAAATGAAAACCTAAGGGCTAAATGCTAAGTGCATACTTATAAGGAAAAAAGGAAATAAAAGTATCAATAATTAAATAATATCTTATTATAGTAAGTGCATAAATTCCGGTTAAATTGAAATACGAAAATTATGTTACTGAAAATCAAACAGAAAAACCAAAGTTACAGAAAATATGAATCGAAAAATCAAAAGAATTGGCTTCGTGCAGTATTTTTTTTTCTTTCAATATGTATACTCAGTCCTGGTTCAAATTCTATAAAAATATGTGTGTAATATGTAATAAAATTGAATAATTATGATTTAATCTTTAAGAATATTAATTTCTAAATACGTGCATTACACGTGTGTGATTTTCTTATCAGTTCATTAAATTAATTAAAATTGCATGTAATAAGTAATAAAATTCAATAATTACAAATATTTTTTTTAAAATATAATGAAAATTACACCAAATGATGGGCGTACTTAAAAGTTCAAAATTAATTCCTTATAAGTAGCTTACTGTAAATTTGGAACATCAATTAATAAATAATAAATTTTCAATAAAGTTATGAAAAGGATAAAACAATTAAGAAAACTAAAGTTGATTTTCAAAATAAAACAATTAAGAAAAATAAAAAATACACCACTTTTAGTATTTAGTGTTGTATCAATAATATGATATAATTACTATTAAATATTAAATTAGTTAAAACTTTATAACTTCTTTATTTAATATATGTAGGTTAATATAGTAATTCAATTTTAAATTTTGAAGCTTTCCACTTTTAAATATATATGACAATATGATCAGATGATGAATGATGATGACGATATATGATAAGATATTAAGATGAGATAATTTATTTTGTTAATTTACTGAACACAAACACACTCATATATATATTATATATATATATATATATATATATATATATATATATATATATATATTTGTGCTTGTAACATATGCAAAAGGTCAATCTACCATACAAAGAAAAATTGTCTTATCATATATAGACTTAATCGCCAAAAGAATCTACTAACAAAGAGAATTAGAAAAACATTATTTGGGTAATGTTCTTTATCCAAATTAAACATAAAAACAAATATTTGAGGGTGCATAATTCGGTGAAAATATTTTTTAATTTTCTCATGTTCAGTGGGTTAATTTTTTTAGGCAATTAGTTCCGTAAAATTTAAAAAATATTTTTCTCATTGATTTTCTCGTCTCCATACTCCAACATATCTCATCTTCACCCAACTATCGTAGCTCCCCATATTTAGCACCTTACTCCCCTACTTCACCTTCCATAGTATTTATCTAGATTATACACAAATGGATTTTAAATAATATATTATTCTTGCGTACACACGAAAATAGATAAAAAAATCTACTTATTTTTCGAGAAAAAAAGTTTTCCTTTCCACCAAACACACTCTTTCATCTCTTCTCTATTTCCAAGGGTATTTAAATTAAAATCAATATATTTTCTTGTATGCTTCACACAAGACAATATTATTACCTAGTGATTTAATATCTCTTTTTTTTCCTCCCCCTATATATAAAATGTGATATTTAAATCCTCAGTCACAAAGAATAAAAAAATACAGTTCAAGAAATGGCTAAGTCTCAAATTCACTATACAACCTTTCTTGTTCTTCTCTTTAGCTTCCTCATGATTGCATCAATGGGTAAATATCTCGCCCCTCGCGTTCATGATATTTCACATCGTGATTAATGTATTTCTTTTACGATATGCTATAGTTCTGGATATTTTTTTATTGACCTTCCAGCTTTAGAAAACTGACCAGTAGTGCTCCATATAGTCTACTCCCTTTGTCTTAGTTTATATAGTATTTTTTGAATTTTGAAAGTTAAACGAGTTTTTCTTTAATTACGATCTTTTCATATAACAGTTAAATATCTTAAATTATTAATTATTGTGACTTATAGTATTTTTTACTTATTATCTAAGTTTGCGTAAATTTTATTTCAAATTAAAAACTTTAAAAAAGGCCTATCGGTTTACTGTCAAAACATAAAATTTTGATTCTCGAAATTCAAACTATGAGAAATAAATTAACGGAAAAATGCATAAGTATCCCCTCAACCTATGTTCGAAATCTCAGAGATACACTTATACTATACTAAGGTCCTATTACCCCCGTGAACTTATTTTATAAATAATTTTCTACCCCTTTTCGGCCTACGTGACACTAGCTTGAAAAAAAATGTCAACACGCGCTAGGCCAACAAGTTAGTGCCACGTAGGCCGAAAAGGGGTAGAAAATGATTTATAAAATAAGTTCAGAGGGATAATAGGGCTTTTGTCTAGTATAAGTGTGTTTGTGAGATTTCGGGCATAGGTTGGGGGGTACTTGTGCATTTTCCCTAAATTAAAACAAAGAGAGTAATATGGGAGTACGACTGACTTATTGAATGACACCCTCGCCCCCACCCCCCACCCCCCAAATACACACACTTAATCATAGTGGAGAAATCAAAAATCTCGTTAAGGGTGTTTAAGATTGAATATATGTGTGAAAAATAATTTTTGATCTATTTTATTTCGTATAATTTTTTATATACTATTATGCATAGTATATCTTTCCGATGAAAAGTGTTCAACTGAACATCCTTCACTATATGTCGCTACGTTATTGACCGTAAATCATCTCAATAAGGGTAAACTAGATATTGAATAGTTAAATTGTTATAACAACAACAACATACCAAGTATAGTCCCATACCATGGGGTCTAGAGAGAATAGATTATACATAGATCTTACCGCTACCTCAAAGATCATTTTTAATAGACCCTCAACCCAACGAAAAACAGTTTAAAACGGTCCAAGAAAAAAAAAGTAAATATGTATCATTCTTCTTGAAATGGACTAAAAATGACATCAACGTATAACATAAATTTAGACAAATGAAATAATTATTTTCTTTGAGCTAATACTCATTTTATTTTTCTTTCACAGAGGTAGAAGCACTTGGTTGTGAAAAACCAAGCACAACATGGTCAGGACCTTGTTTATTTAGTGATGAATGTAACAATCAATGCATCAATTGGGAAGGAGCTATTCATGGAGAGTGTAGTTTTGCACTTGGTCCTGAATGCTTTTGTTACTTTTGTTGATAAAATTATCATCATCTAAAATTGATGCTATGTATGCAAAAATTAAATTAAAAAAAATAAAGATACATGAAGTTTGTAATAATGTGAGAATTAAATAACAAATGAGCAAAGTCATTTATCTATGTTGACTTTGTTCTTAATACAAATGAGATCTGAAGAGGATATTGTGCACAGATCGTATTTCTATCCTGATAAATAGAGAGATTATTTCCTATATGGATCCTCGACTCAAGAAAATAACAGGAGCAAAGAAACCAAGGCAAATATTGAACAAGGCATGATGATAAGGTGTTCAAAAGGAAGACAATAATTAAAATAAAATAATACGATAGTCGAAAAAGAAATGAATAAGAAAAAGTATAAGGAACCAATGTTATGAATTGTTACTATTGTCACTACTAAAGAAACAAGAATTAGTGACAGGATAAATTTTATGGATAAACAACAAAATTCATCTCTGACTATATATATATATATATATATATACGAGTTATTTAAAAACGGAATAGTGTTAAATCCAATTTGGGGTCTTACGCTACTAGAAATAAAGATTTTCTTTTTCATAAATTAATGAAAAAATTTGTTATAAAATGTGATTTTTCTACTAAACTAATTTACTGGGAAAACATATGGTGAGAAATAAATTCTCATTAAAATACTAGGAACAACCACTAAATAAATCAAAATTTCCAACTCTTATTAAATCTTTAATTTTTTTAATTATTTTTTTATTTATTTGTTTAATTATTATTATTAAAAAAATATACATATGCGGGTCGAAACGAATTGAATTAAAGTTGAATATGATTTTATGAGCTAATTTTATCGTTCTTATTACCACAAGTTTGGATGAAAGTCAAAAGATTATCTCCAATTTTCCCCCTATATTTCTCTTGTTTTTACTAGGAGTATAAAGTATGATAATTTACCTTTTTTTTTTTATCTTTATGTTGTTATTTAAATTCATAAATTATGTCACTTTCCTTTAATCAAGGTGAAAACAGTATTTAGCTAATGTTAGTTAATTACAACCATTGCCAAACACCACTTTTCCCAGATTTTACGTTTAACCAAAGATACAATAATGTTTAGATATTTGTTGTTAAAAAAAACATATTATTACACAAAAAAAAACAAATTAATTGTATCAAAGTTATTATAGAAAGGTAGAAGTATAAAAGAAAGAGAGCAAGACCCAGAAGGCTCGTAGCTACCATGACCTCAAAAATCCAACATTAGCAAGAGCATTTAGACATAGAGGCGAGTGCGCGAGCCAGAAGCACTAAGTATTATTGGATTTTATTTATATAGGTTGAGTTACGTTCACTTGTTCATATGTTGGAAGATAATAGAAAAGAAGTTTGTCGACAGAATCAGAATGTACTATCGCCATAAAAAAGGTATATTGTCAAAAACAAAAACATTTTACATATTTCTTCATTAAATGTTAAAATATGTCCTCTTTTTTTTTTCTTTTTCTTTCATTAAAGTTTGTTAGTTTCTTGAGATTGAAAGATGCATAAACATTTTTTGCACAAATAAAAATATGCAATTATGTTATCTCTAGTCTCAAAATCTTGGAAAAATGCATAAGTATTACCCCTCAATATATGTCCGAAATTTCAGAGACATACTTATACTATATTAAGGTCATGTTACCTTCCGAACTTATTTTATAAACAATTTTCTATCCTTTTTCGGCCTATGTGAGAAGAGTTCAACGCGTGTTGACAATTTTTTCAAACTATCTAGTTGATAATGCCATGTAAGCCGAAAAGGAATATAGAAATAATTTATAAAATAATTTTGAAGGATAATAAAACCTTAGTATAATATAAGTATGTGTATGAAATTTCGAACATATGTTAAGGAGTACTTATGTATTTTCGCCGAAAAATCTTTGAAATAGTTTACATCTGAATCACATACTCATACACAAAATATTCTCAATAACATTTACAGTAACTAATTTATGTAGTATTATTCCTTTCTTGTCAATTAAAGAAAATGAATTTATTTTTTTCGTTTTTCATATTTAGTATAGTTTTAAAATTTAATCTTTTCCTTTTTTTACACCTCAATAGGATTAGTAAGGTAAATCATAATTCATATCGTACTGTTTTTTTCAGTTTCAATATTATTATTAAAAAAAAACAAAAAAACAAGCCCTAGCCACCTTCCCTAGAAAATTTGCTGAAATTTTAAAAAAATATTACTGAAATGACTTATAGCCACAAAAAATTCTACGATTTATTTAAAATCATAAAATTTTTTTCCTAAACTTCGTAACCATTCAAAAACATTCACATAAATTGAAATAAAAAAAATAATACTTTATACCAAATTTAACATAGAAATTTGTTGGTACATGTCAACTATATATTAAATAGAAATTTAATACAAAATAAAAACAGATGTAAACTATTAAAAAAAAAAAGTGACATCCAAGGAAGGTTTTATCCTCTTGAAGTACAATCTGGACTCATGTTAACCTCAAATTGATGATTTCAATATTTTAGGAACTTTGTGGAAAAAAAAATATATACTTAAATTAAAACAGATAGAACCTCACTCTGAAAAATATATTCCTTTCGTCGTCTCAATTTACGTAACACTCTTTCTATTTTAGTCAATCACAAAAAAAAAAGTTAATATATTTTTATATTCAGTAACAATTTTAACTTTAAACTTTTTTGTTTACCCCTCCCTTATTTATAGCCGTAAATTTATTAATGGCTTATTTTTCTCTAATTTTGTATCCAGTCAAACATCGTAACGAAATTGTTTTTATAAAATAAATGTTCAAGGTTTTATTGTAGTTGGTATCCTTATATATATATATATATATATTATAAATTTCTATATTGGGAATTTGCCATTTTGCAGTATACAAGTATGGAAGAAAAAGAAGTTTCAGGTAGAGAGGATGTTAAAAACCCACTCTCCATATTTTTCAAAGATATAAGGTAAAGTTTTTTGCCATTTAATTTTCTTTTTATTTTCTTGGTCAAAAAGTTTAAGATTTATCATTTAATTTAAAAGGTTTATACACACTTTACATGTAAAAAAAATGATGAAATTTATGTGCTTTTTCCTCATTTTTATCCTTGTGTCATACCAATAATATTGTTCGGACTCTTTAAAAATGTTGCTGCACTCATAACGATCCTCAGAAAATGCACTACTTTAGAAGGAATCGACATACACCGTATGACTACAAGAAAAATTATAGGATTTTTCGTCGCTAATATGTAGATAAAATGCTTGTAACTAATAGATTTTTTAGATAATCCATAGCTAACCCGTTGCTAAATAGGATTAGTCATGGATTATGTTGTTGTTATTGCTGTTTAGTTACAAAATTTATTTATCGCCGAATCCTAATATTTTAGTAGTGATATTTGAAGAGTCTGAGCAGCAAAATCCCGTACTACATAGAGCAAAACAGAGGGAAATGTTGATGAGATCCAATAGAGTGATGGGTGGAAATATTGGTTTTGATAATTTTATTGTATAAAGAGAGGACATATTTAAATAATAGCCGATAAATGTATAATATTTTGTATATCGAAATTTCAGATACACACCCTAACTAAACTAATGTCTTATTATCCTGAACTCATTTTTTTTTTTGTAATTTTGTACACCTTTTATGGTTTACGTGGCCTCCAACATCTCCCACGCGCCTCAACTAAGTGAAGTCATGACATGTGTCACGTAATCCATAAAGGTGTACAAAAGTTTTTAAAAAATGGGTTCGAGGGTAATAGAATCGTAGTTTAGTGAAGGTGTGTTTATGTGATTCGGTCATGGTCAAGGGAGTTTCTGTGCCTTATCCTTATATT
>CM040618.1:3549165-3593796 GCA_022817965.1 Solanum lycopersicoides
TTTTGCATTTATTTTGAATAATCTTTGCCGTTCTTTAAAGTTTTAGATAATATATATTTTACATAATTATGTATATAATCAATATATTTTATGATTATTCAAAAAAAAAAAAAAAAAAAAAAAAAAAAAAACATCTCAAACATTTTTAAATTTAGTGAGTAGTCTTTTAAATTAGTTTAAATCATGGTTATATTTTGAATCACTAAGTTTATGATTAAATAATTATTTTATTTTTTTTGTTAAGCATTAAGAAGCTCGTTAATTAATTAATATTAATTTATCTTATTTAAGGTTTAAGCCAAATTACTAATGCTAACAATTTGCGCAAACTTTATATTTATTTTTTTGAAATTTACAAAACTAATTATTTTAAATTGTTTGAGAATTTAAGAAGCTCATTAATTAATTCCTACTGGGGAGGGTCAAAATTGCGGTGTCAACAGCTGTCCCTCATTTTACTTGGATTGATGCAAGAAATTTGAGGAAAATGAAATTGACCAAGCCAATTTTGACCGACCACATATTCATCTTTTAAGAAAAGGGATCTGGTACGGACTTTAGAAATTATGGCCGAGCCCTGAAAATGTGTTCCTACATATCTCAGGACTATATGAGAATTCAGGTCACTTGTAGTTCGATACGCTAGATTTAACGCACGATTTTGAAAGAAATCAAAAGTAATCTCGATACCGAGTTATGAGGAATCGGGATGCTTGGAATAAGATTCGAGTGGAATGTTAGAATACAGCCGAGTTTCAACATCGAGCCCGCCTACATATCCTTAAACCATAGGAATCAGGCTGTTTGTAGTTCGACTCAATCGGTTGAAAAGGAAATCTATTATGCTAGATAACATTTGGTTCTGGACAAGTGACAAAATTAAACGAGTATGAAAAGGAGGCTTGTAACCTCTTAGCCATGAATGTGGTGCACTTCACACCCATAATTAAGAACTCACATGGACATAATTTCCAAAGCTCTCGGTGCATTGTCACTCAGATTAGAAACTTGCTTCCGGTAGACCAAAATTTCCGAATGCGAGATCGAAACTGACAAAACCTAAAGAAAAACCCACATGCCTTCTGATAGGGGTGTGGTTTGATTGTGGTGGAAGTCGCTCCTCTGCTCGCGTCCTAAGAGTTTGACACTCCTCTTTGGACTATATCCCAGTTCGCTGCTAAGAAAAAGTTCCACGATGTGCTGCATCCGTTTTGATGTCGTCCGCATCTGTGGTTTGTTTTTGGATAATTCATCCTTTCGGATGCTCTCGACAAAGACTGAGATAAAACTCGTCAGCATAAAAACTCAATTAAAAAGGGAGACAGTGTCTTTTACCATGTCGACACTTAATTGTTCTCCTCGACTTATAACATCAACTCAATCAGTTTGACGTAAAGCAAATAAAGCTTATGTCTTATGTATGTAATGCAATCTTCAATGTGTTCTTCATTTGATGTTGAAATAAATAAAAACAGATGCAGTGCTGATATTTATCTTGATGTCGTCTTTGATGTTCTTCTTGATGTTTAATAAAATGATGCAGTTGATGCCGATGAGTGAATATTTTCTTCAGATGCACGATTTCCTTTCTGGCAGTGCATGATTCCTTACGGGGCAGGTGTATCTTCCCGCGATGTATGAATATTAACTCGCGATGCATGACTTTCCGCAATGTATGAATATTAACTTGCGATGCATGATCTTCTGCGGGGCATGAATATCTTCCCGCAGTGCATAAATTCCGCAAGGTATGAAATCTTCTTGCGATGCATAAATTTCAGCGAGGTATGAATTCTTCTCGCGATTAACTTGTGATGCATAAATATTAACTCGCGATGCATGAATATTGACTCTCGATGCATGATCTTCTGCGGGGCATGAATATCTTTCCGCAATGCATAAATTCCGCAAGGTATAAAATCTTTTGCGATGTATGAATATTAACTCGCGATGCATGATCTTCCGCGATGCATGAATATTGACTCGCGATGCATGATCTTCCGCAATGCATGAATATTGACTCGCGATGCATGAATATTGACTCGCGATGCATGATCTTCCGCGATGAATGAATATTGACTCTCGATGCATGATCTTCTACGGGGCATGAATATCTTCCCGCAATGCATAAATTTCGCAAGGTATGAAATCTTCTTGCGATACATAAATTTCAGCGAGGTATGAAATCTTCTCGCGATGTATGAATATTAACTCGCGATGCATGATCTTTCGCAATGCATGAATATTGACTCTCGATGCATGATCTTCTGCGGGGCATGAATATCTTCCCGCAATGCATAAATTCCGCAAGGTATGAAATCTTCTTGCGATGCATAAATTTCAGCGAGGTATGAAATCTTCTCGCGATGTATACTTTTCTGCGAGGCATGAATATCTTCTCGCGATTAACTTGTGATGCATAAATATTAACTTGCGATGCATGAATATTGACTCGTGATGCATGATCTTCCGCGATGCATGAATATTGACTCGCGATGCATGATCTTCCGCGATGCATGAATATTGACTCTCGATGCATGATCTTCTGCGGGGCATGAATATCTTCCCGCAATGCATAAATTTCTGCGAGACATGACTATCTTCTTGCGATTCATAATTTTCTGCGATGCATAAATTTCTGTGAGGTATGAAATCTTCTCGCGATGTATGACTTTCTTGCGGGGTATAAATATCTTTACACGATGCATAAATTCCGCAATGTATGAAATCTTCTTGCGATGTATAAATTTTTGCGAGGTATGAATATCTTCTCGCAATATATAAATATTAACTCGCGATGTCATCCTTGGTACCAAGCGAAGATGGTGCTTCCATTGAGCGACATAGTGATCTTCTGGGTGCCTTTTGGATAATCATATCGTCTCAATTGAAAATATCAGTAAAATGATTTTCCAGATAGTGCATTATCTTGATCGACAATAAAATAAATGGCCCCTCCGAGTAATGTATTGTCTTGATCGATAATAAATAAATAACCTCTCCGGGTAATGTATAATATTATGTTTGACATTACGATGCAACTGACGTCTTTTACGGAAATCATAAACTCTTCCTTGAGATTTCGTTTGATTCACCTTCGAATCCAGCTAGACGTTCCTTGCAAACTTCATGTTGTTGACTGAAATAAACAAATCATATTCCCAAGTTTCCGCCCTAAGCGATATAACATGATTCCTGCATTTAAGAAAACTGTCGATTTTGGGAGAGTTTTCTCTTCCTTTGACTTCCCCATATTCATCCATCGGAAGAAATCTGCTGGTATCAAAGCAAAGCTATCAACCTGCGTCCACCAAAAAATTGTTAGTTTTAAAAGGACTGATCTGTGTCGATTCTTCAGTTGTCTGCTCCTTGTCCTGCTATCTCCGGTTGATCTTCCTGATCTCCCAACTCTTGATAGATAAGACAAAATATTTTATGCCAAAACAAATGAAACATAAAAGGAAAAACTTTAAAAAAAATAAATTTTCGAAAAGTAATTTTGAAAAAGGTCACTGCCAAGTGTTATGTCACGTCGGGCTTAGTGAACTTATTCGAGTCTGATGACTGGAGGTATATTTAATTATTCGCTGGGGAGTATTCAAAGTCACTCTAGACTTTTCGATAAACCCATGTTTGAAATTTTGAGGCCATCCTCAAAATTTCTGTCCCAGTTAATTGTCTTGTTTATCTTTCAACTGTAGCCAAGTAAATCATGGAATTTTCGAGGTCATCTCAAAAATTATGTCCCAGTTGCAATTTTGAAGTATTTTTAGTCTTAACTTGTTGAGGAAAAATCTTCTTCTTGAGAAGTTTTGAGTCCCTCTCAAAAATTCTGTCCCAGTTTCTATCGTAAAGAGGAATAGAAATCTTACGGGACATATGACCGAACCCTTGTGGCGCCTACGTATCCCGTTGAGGCAGGAATCAGGTCAAACGTAGTTCCCCTCAAGGCTAACAACAAAAGAAATTTTTACAAAGAAACCGACCGAGGCCGACACAGGCTGCCTACGTATCTCATTCTTGAGAATTCAGGTCGAACGTAGTTCAAATACAAAGAAATATTAAAAGGGGTAAATGGGGTGACCGGAACAACATTTGGCAACCAAGTCGGGTATTGCGTCACCTCCACTAATCGACACTTAATCTGTTTGTTAATCTCCTCTTTAATCTTTAGACTCAACTCGGGCTTAAACTTCTAAACTTTTGCTTCACCGGATCGAACCCTGGATTAATCGGCAGTTTATGAGATCAACATCGGTACTCAACCCTTGCATGTCGCCGACTTCCCAAACGAACGCATCAATGTATTCATTGAGTAAGTGTATTAGATCCTTCTTCTGAGTTTCATTCTAGTGAACGCTGATTTTGGCATGTTTACCGTACTCTTGATCTCCCAGATTTACAGTCTCAGTTTCCTCTAAATTCGGCTTGTGCTGATTTTCATAAATTTTTCAGCAACATATTCCGGTACCTCATTTTCCTCTTCGTAATCATCCACCTCGTCGTCACCTACCTCACTTTGTTAGTTCAGCTCGTGACATGACATGACATTGGTAGATTTAAAACTTTATATTACTAAAACCATAAATAGACAAAGTTAAGTAAATAACCAAATTTTAAATAAAGAGGCTTTCATTCAAAAGGGAAATAATGCGAACTTTGGCTATGGCAAAGGGCCATTTTGCCTTTTTCAAACATCACGAGGGAAATTTAAAATGCACGCGATTAAGAAAATGCAAAATGTTGGGTCTCGGGCTTCTTCCGGACAACCACCGATTTAAATATGCATTAAATGATGCTCTTCTACCAAGGAGTTAGGGGAATCAGGATCGGCGTGGAGGTCTAATTCTGCAGCATCTCTCCTGGTTCAGCATCACGGATACCGGTTAGCTCGACCTCTTCCTCAATAACAACATCGATTTCCTCGAAAAGGCCGCAGATTCCTTCCCCAACGTCGTCAGGGACGATTGGAGTTATCACCTTTGTCATACACCAATCGTCGTCTGTCTCTATCATATTCACATTGCTGCCTCCGTGATTTGGCAAAGGATTGGTGTTCACATTAGGTGCAGCTGGTTGTAGAGAGACCACCTCTTGGTCGATTAGATCCTGAATTTTGTGCTTGAGGTTGATACAGTCCTCAGTATCATGCCCAACGTTGTTGGAATGATAAGCACATCTCTGATCTGGCCTATAGAATTTCGAATTGATATCCACGGGCTTAGGCCCCACAGGATGGATATATCCGGCCGCAGCTAGTCGTTCGTACAGCTTCGTTCGACTTTCCGCGAGCGCGGTAAAATTCCTTGCAGGTTTCTTCTCGAACCGAGGTCTAGGTAGATCATAGCTTCCTTGTGGGGGAGGCATCTATTGATAACCTCGATTGTTCGGACGTGGAGTTTGACCTCTGGGATATGAATTGGCTTGGTAGTTTGGCAATGAAGCTTGGCAATTCGGGTTAGGATTTTGATATGGTGGAGCTTGGACTTGATATGCAAGAGGGGGTGCTTGGTAGCTCGACTGCACATTGGCACAGTTGGGAGCAATGCCTTGGTAGTGAGAAGACAGAGCTTGGTAAAGTGGAGGATGACTTTGGTATGTGGGAGATGGATTTTGGTAAATTGGAGGTGAACTTTGGTAGATTAGAGGAGGATTTTGGTATACTGTAGGGGATTTTGGCTGGACGACTCGTAAATGCGAGGGAGATAAGTCCGTCATGGACTCAAAGCGGATCATGCAACAAAAAAAATAATAAATAAATTAACACTTGAGATAAGGGAAACAATTAAAACAAGACTTAATTAAAATAGGAGTTACTAAGGCACTTCAAAAACCAAATGCAACAAAAACCAACCATTACACCTAAGATTAACAACCAACAAGCTTATGAAATTAAGAGCAACAAATACTTATGTGTGTTAGAATTTGACAAGTTAGAAAAGAGAATTTAAAGCATTTATGCTAAACTGAAAATATGCCCAGAAAAAATGAAAAAGAAGAAGATGACGATACCTTTTTTCGGGCAGCAAACCGGGACTAAGAGCTAGAAAAAGCAGCAACTTCACTACCACAACGACATTCCGATGAACTCGAAAAATTGAAAATTATATTATTATTTTTTTTTTTTGAACTCTTGACCTTAAACTTTTGA
This sequence comes from Solanum lycopersicoides, assembly GCA_022817965.1. Classification (NCBI taxonomy): domain Eukaryota; kingdom Viridiplantae; phylum Streptophyta; class Magnoliopsida; order Solanales; family Solanaceae; genus Solanum; species Solanum lycopersicoides. The sequence continues at coordinate 3,555,317 of CM040618.1, forward strand.
AGACATTTGAGGCATGTATTATTAGATGGAAAAATCTCCCTATCAATTTCTTCTTTTCTCTTCTCTAAAAAAAATTCCCCTATCAATTTTTTTTTTTTCAAGGAAGATCCGATCTCCTCTAACTTTTTTTTTTCTTCCAATTTTTCTCCCCCCCCCTTTTTTTTTTTTTTTTTTTAAGTGAAAAATAGGATGTATATATCTATAGGGGAAGATTAAAGTCCCTTTTGGAGAAAAAAAAACGGATAGGAACATGGGGGCAAAATTGAGAATCCCTCCATTCCCCAAATTCAAACTAAATCCCCCAAAATTCAAATTAAATCCCCCAAAATTCAAACTAAATCCCAAAATTCAAACTAAATTCCCTAAAATTCAAACTAAATCCCAAAATTCAAACTAAATCCCCCAAAATTCAAACTAAATCCCAAAATTCAAACTAAATCCCCCAAAATTCAAATTAAATCCCCAAAATTCAAATTAAATCCCCCAAAATCCGGATGGGGAAATATATTGGGATGCAGTAATTTGGAGGAATGGGCTGGAATTGCATTGGGCTTGGCTGAAAGTAAAAAAAAGATTTCTTGGCTGAAGAAATTGAATTGGGTCTATTTAAAAAATTGGATGGGCTGGAGGGGGTAATTTAAGTTTGGTCGGCCGGAAATATGAAATGGGCTACTGACAATTAAATTGAAGTTTGGCCCAATTTTTTCTCAAAGTTGAGTTAAGTTGGAAGTATAGGATGGATTAAATTTAAGAAATAGCCAAATGTGTTACATTAGTAATTTGGCTAAACCTTAAATAAGATAAATTAATATTAATTAATTAACGAGCTTCTTAATCTTAACAAAAAAAATAAAATAATTATTTAATCATAAACTTAGTGATTCAAAAATATAACCATGATTTAAACTAATTTAAAAGACTACTCACTAAATTTAAAAAGTTTTTGAGATGTTTTTTTTTTTTTTTTTTTTTTTTTTTTTTTTTTTTTTGAATAATCATAAAATATATTGATTATATACATAATTATGTAAAATATATATTATCTAAAACTTTAAGAAACGGCAAAGATTATTCAAAATAATGCAAACTTTATATTTATTTTTTTTGAAATTTACAAAACTAATTATTTTAAATTGTTTGAGAATTTAAGAAGCTCATTAATTAATTCCTACTGGGGAGGGTCAAAATTGGGTGTCAACAATGTCGATCATATTCAAAAGGATAACAACACTGATGTTGGCTCAAAACTTCCCATAAGTGATGAAAAAGATCATAACTACCACCACTTGAAGCAAGGGCTACCAAGAAGCACAAAATTCTGCTCCATTATTGACACTAGTTACGGGCACGTGCATTGCACGTGTGCCCCATGCTGAATTACATGAAGTTGTTGTAACGATGTGTGTATATCTCTCTATCTATCTATCTATCTATCTATCTATCTATCTATCTATCTATCTATATATATATATATAAGCAAGGGCTACAACATCTATAAGGTAATTCATATATACCTTATGTCTATTATATTTTCTTACGTTAACATTAAATATTGTTGATGAACACAACAATTTTCATACTTAAATATTTGATAAAACAAAAAAATTGTTAAACTTATTTTGAGTATATCTCATATAGTTTTCATGTTTTTTGACAGTGTACTACCAGTCTGTCACTTGTTCAAGATGAATATAATTGGAATCTTTCAAGGGGAAAAGATTCATTAGAAGATTCCAACATGAACTGCTCGAAAAAAGAAGATTCAAGTACCAAAAAGAATTTTGGTGGTAAGAGAAAATGTAGAGAAAACCAAAAAGGCGACGAAGAAAAGGATGCTATGCCTTAATTCTTCCACCTACAAGGTTGTATTTAAATTATTTCTTTGAATGTTGAATTCTATATGTTGATTTACAAATTTAAATTTTAGTCACCTTATAAACTTCGCGTATTGCTTCTTCAGTTGAATGTTTTTCATTAATTACCCTTTATAAAGGTTCATTTTCAAAATTCATTGGCAAGTCAATGATGAGCTCTCTTTTGAGTTTCTTTTTTTTTTTTTTAATTCATGCTTATTTTAATACCAAATTAATAAATATGAGTTCACTCGAGATTTTAAAAAGCCGAAGTTCTGATTTTCTTACAAACACTTATTTTAGAGAGTTAACATGATAAGTTAAAATTAGACTGAAATCTTTATTTCTATTATCTTGTAAGATGTGTGCCCCTCTTTTGCTTAAGACCTAATCCGTTCTAATTTGAACTTATCATTATTCTCCTTTTGTCACGACCTAAAGTATACCCTAGGTGTAACATGCCGTAAAACTCCTGAGACATCCTACACAATTCACTTAGCATACATTATACAATTAAAAGAAATGGAGATTTCAAAAATAGAAATCTTATATAATAAAAGAGTTTTACAAAGCGGAAGTCTAACATAATTTGAATAAGTCATATGATACATCAGAAGAAGTGGTTGAGGCGTAAATCATACCCGAGTACAATGTTTGAAAACTGAAAAAAGAAAGAAAAGAAAATCTATAAAAGTTTCTTGGTCCTCGGACCATGAGGACTCACCAATCTTCAACTCGACAAGGGATATAAACTAGCCATGTAGACACAAGTATGCATTAGTACATTCCATGTACTAAGTATGATAGCAATGCATAAATGATATGAAATCATGCTAAAAAAGACTTTACCTGACATGCAATGACCAAGGTAAATCATAAGATAAAAGGTTAGAAAACACAAGTCATGATCAATGCAAGCTTAACATATATAAAACACTTGGTGAGATACTTTGAGAGTAATATAGTTCATTATTGTGGGATGTTTACCATTGACCGACATAGATCATGTGATCTAAAACATGGAATCTGGTGTCCATCCCATACCGAAAAGAGATGTCCTACTTGTCAAGGTAAGAACCGTAAAATTCTAGCTTATGTGGATCCACTAGCTAAGACATCCTACCGGTCACATAGTTAGAGAAAAAGAGATTTCTACTAGATACCCGACCTCTACTAATGAAAAAGCATCCATATCAATATTCTCTCGTGCTAAGTAAAATCCCACGAAATAGTCATTAATCATATTCATTTCATCATCAATGGAGAGGCACAATTTAGAAACAATCCAAGCTAAAGTTATTTACAATAACTCCTAAAACATGATTCAACTTAGGTGAGAAAACATTCCAATCTCATGAATCCTTATGTGAGAAAACATTTCTTACCAAACCCCACGACACCCTTCATGGGTGAAATTTTTAAGTAAATCCAATCAACATTAAACTCAAGGTCTCTTCCTCTAAACTCAACATAGTGCTTTTATCGACTTTGAGCCATTTTCAATCTTTCTCTAATAAGCCGAACCTTTTCCATAACCTCAAATGGAGTCATACCAATACTTAAATTAGAGATTGACTTTTGGACATATAGTTCTGAGTCTTTGCTTATCTTGAAGTTATTTTAAAATTTAATATTTGATTCCTTAATTTGCTAAAGTTGGCAAAAAAAATTTAGGTGGATAAATGAAAAGAACAAATATTCATATATAATATATAATATCTTGGTGATTTATGCTAATTAATGTTTTTCTAATTATAGAATTGTAAGTGAATGAATGAACCTACTCTAATCGTTGAAATACGTAATCAAAGATATAAAGTGGAATAAGCATCAATAATATCATTTATGAAAGATTATTATGTAATATATGAATATATAATATGTTGGTCAAAATATAATTCATTATACATTTTACCTACCTAGCTAAATTTAGTTGTTAAATTTATAGTTTCAAATAATATTTAATCATCTATTGTTCAACAAAGAAGTCATTGAATAAGTTGACTATTCATCTTTATCAACTTGTACTTTTTCAGTTTATTCTATATTTCATTACAACATATTTTTAACCTGATTTATATTGTATGTACTACTTGCATGGAACAGACGTGCAATTCACGTGCTCAAAAACTTGTAATACAAATTGTATGCCTAGAAACTAATTCAAGATTTAAAGATTATGGATTCCTACATCGATTTCAAGTCATTATATGATAATAACTGGATTCATAATCAAAGATTAATTTGTGAATATTTATAGAATACTTTATTAGATTTATAGGATTTGAGCAATTGTTAGTGAATTTTCCGTGAACCCGAAATTGGATTCACCCTTGATTGTAACGTTTCATTATGTAATACTCATGCACTATCTTTGTGTAACTTCACCATTTATTTATGTGTACGCGTTGATTGGTCAGAGAGTTCAAAAGAGAAAAGGAAGACTGTTGAAACTTGTATAATATAACTCAAAAACTTTAAAGCAAATTGTAATTTGTAGGCATAGTAGAGAATTCAAAATTTAAAATTTATGTGTTCCTACATCGACTTCAATTCATTACACGATAATAACTAGATTTTTAGTCAAATATTTTTAAATATTTAGAGTATATTTTAATAGATTTATAGGACTCGAGAAAAAAGCTAGTGGATTTTCACAAACGTGAAGCTAGATCCTCCCTTGATTGTAACGTTACATTATGTAATAATACTTGTGCAAAATTTGTGTACTAGGAATTAATCAAAAGATGTCCAAATGGTATTAATATTTAACTAAAATGATACAATTTAATATTTGAATAGTTAAATGTTTTATAACATTTTAATTTATTGTAGGTGTAAAATCGTAATTTAGTTTTTCACATTGAGCATTCTCACTTTGCAGTTCAGTTCGATCTAGTAAGTATCGATGTTTACGCTGGAGATGTCAACTAGGATCAACAGTTCATTTTAAGTTTTTTTTCTTGAATTTATGGTAAAATAATATTTCCTATGTTCAATCCTAGCTAGATTTGATTGTTTTATGTCTTATGGAGTTGCTTGTTGTTCTTCAATTTTGTATGAATAATAATAGTCTTTGGACACGTGCTTTGCACGTGTAGCCATATTCATTGTTATATGAATAATAATAGTATTTGGACATGTGCTTTGACGTATATCCATACATGTTTCCTTTGTATTTTGATAGTATACGTTAAATATGACCGAATTAAAAAAAAAAGGACACAAATAAGAGCCAAAAATCTAAAGATCACAGTCATTTAAAAAAAAAACAGTAATTGGAGTACTATGATAGAATTTAAAACTTTTAAGTTATCATTTATAAAAATATTTTGGTAATATAAATATTTAAATAATATATATTTCGTTAGAAGAGTGCAAAATGCAAACGAGATACATGAAAGAGAATAAAGGAAGTAATTCCAAACTTTCTATCAAAGAGGGAAAAGATGCAGACTAACCGGTGATGGCGGATAATACAATGAATAGTTTAAATATTATTGACCTCACCATTACGATAATTTTCATATTTTGTATTTATCTATTTATTTCCGTTTTTCCCTTTCTTTTCATTCCTTTTTTCGTCTCTCAAACTTTTTTTATTTCACTTTTTTATTCAATTATAAACCTTCTCATACTAAGTTTTTTTGTTTTTGTGTTGAAATGAATTTTTATTTAGATGATTCATTGATCATGATCGTTTTAATACACAATAAATTTTCTATTTTCAGGATAAAATTAAAAAGAGGAAAATTGCAAGAAGGTAATACACAATGAGAGATCTAACGAATATAATGACAGGAAAAAAGAAAAGGAGCAAGAAGTCTCTTTTGATGGTGGTTCGAAACTTCCCATAAGTGATGAAAAAGATCATAACTACCACCGCTTGAAGCAAGGGGTACCAAGAAGCACAAAATTCTGCTCCATTATTGACACTAGTTACGGCACGTGCGTTGCACGTGTGCCCCATGCTGAATTACATGAAGTTGTTGTAACGATCTGTGTGTATATATATATATATATATATATATATATATATATATATATATATATATATATATATATATATATATAAGCAAGGGCTACAAAGAAGCACAAAATTCTGCTCCATTATTGACACTAGTTACGGGCACGTGCGTTGCACGTGTGCCCCATGCTAAATTACATGAAATTGTTGTAACGATGTGTGTGTATCTAAATAGTTATCCTAATTATCCATTGGGGATGTTGGCCTCTATGATATTAAAGACAAGAAACCATAAATATTGTGAAAGAAAAATAACTATATATGTTAAATATGTATACATTTTGATTTAATTTAGTAATTTACTATAAATAAAACGGAAAAGGGTCATATTTGCCCTTGTATTCTTAGAAAAGGGTCATATTTATCCTTCGTCATACTTTTTTGATATATTTGCCCTTACCGTTCTACTTTGGGTACATATTTACCCTTGTACAGTTAACTTTATCATGTCACCATTTTCTTTAGTCCACGTAGCGCCTACATGGCTCCATATTTATTATTATTATTATCATTATTATTATTATTATTATTATTATTAGTGTTGTAATTAAATTAAAAAATTACTCTCTATTTAGTGATAATCCATCTGACCTAATTTCCCTAATTTTCTACCCATAATCTTTGCACATGAATGATTCATACGATAACAAGAGAAATGAATTGAACAGTGCATTCTATATAATATGTTAAACATATACGAGACACTTTATATACACAGACAAAGAAAGAAGAAAAGACTTTTTTGGGCTGCAATGATCACATTTCTCCATTACCGGTGTTTTAGGAGGCAAAAGGCTATCAATAAATGAAGATGTATACCAATTTTGACATTTTTGTGCAGATTTTGGAAAAAAACAAGAAACAAAGACCATACAAAAAGGGTAAAGAGATCATTTAAGAACAGAAATCTTACCTATTGTTGAATTTTTTCTTTCAATCAAGACATAAATGCCTCTTGTTACCGTATGAATCGTTCGTGTGCAAAGATTATGGGTAGAAAATTGGGAAAATTAGGTCGGATGGATTATCACTAAATAGAGAGTAGTTTTTTAATTTAATTACAACACTAATAATAATGATAATAATAATAATAATAATAATAATAATAATAAAATAAAAGTATATCCACATGGAGCCATGTAGGCGCCACGTGGACTAAAGAAATGGTGACATGATAAAGTTAACTGTACAAGCGTAAATATGTACCTAAAGTAGGATGGTAAGGGCAAATATATCAAAAAAGTATGACGAAGGATAAATATGACCCTTTTCTAAGAGTACAAGGGCAAATATGACCCTTTTCCGTAAATAAAAATAGAAAACAAAAACATAGTTATAAATTAGAATAATTGATTAAGTAAAATATATAGAGAACTTTCACATATATAAGAAATATTAGGCAAGATATAATGCATACTCATATTGCGGTTATCTCAAATTTTCTTTTCAAGAAAATCAACAAAGCGTTTCTTTTGTAATGGAAAATTTATGTACTGTTTTCTTGTAAAGATGGATCTTAACTTAAGTAAGAGAAATTAATTAATTAATTAAATTGGAGATTTGTAACTTAAACTTCATGTTGGAATTAAAATAAATTAAATGAAAGAAAGTGAACAAGGGACAAAGTCTCAAACATCTTTACATATTTCATCAGTAGCTAGAGGCCTTAGTAGATGGATATGATTAATATATATAATTAAGTGTATTTAATTATTAAGTAACCCTTCAAATTCTTAGTTTTTCTATAAAGTTTGCAAAATAAAATAATAAATCAGAAAAAAAGTATTTTAAATGAAAGAAAGTGAACAAGGGACAAAGTCTCAAACATCTTTACATATTTCATCAGTAGCTAGAGGCCTTAGTAGATGGATATGGTTAATATATATAATTAAGTGTATTTAATTATTAAGTAACCCTTCAAATTCTTCAGATTTTCTATAAAGTTTGCAAAATAAAATAATAAATCAGAAAAAAAGTACTTTAAAAGCTATTTAACCTACATTTGTGGTCACCAAAGCAAGAATAATTCTCAATCATGCAAAGACTTGAATAAAAAAATTTGAAGTCTTATTGTGTACAATAATTTTTTATTTATAGTTATTTATTATTGAATAGGAATTAACTCGAAAAAGAAAATAGTAATATTAAATAAAAGAACACCTCTAAAGAATCAACAAAGATATTGTAAAATGAAGCTAAACATAACAATGTATAACATCTTCATTACTAATATAATAACACAAACAAAAAATTTCACTTAAACACATAGAAAAAAATCTAAGCAGATTTTAGTTAATCTACAATAAAATTATCAAGCAAATATTAAGATACACGGAGTATAGAGAAGTAGCTATCATCCAAACTAAGACAATTATATCATGGCACAATTTACAAATAAAAACAGTGAAGCGCACAATGATATTTATAGCCAAGAAATATAGAAACTCAAAATTAAAACATTGTCCTCATATATAACAATTTTAAAGTTAATATATAATAATAACTCAGGAAGTTTACTAAGCAACGCTTCCTCATAGGATCACCAAAGTAGACTCCCTTAGCCGCTTCTATTGTTACAGAATCGTAAGATTTCTTCTCCGCCGCAGCTTAAGAGCTCCTTTCTACATCAATATATGACCTTCGAGTTTACAGTCAAATATTTATATAAATTTATAGAATTTGAGAAAAAACTAATAGATTTCCGTGAACCCAAAGTTGTATATCAAACCTTGATATTAGCATATCGTTATGTAATACTCGTGCACTATCTTTTTGTAATAAAGGTAAAATTAAATGAAAAATAGTGAAGTTAGATTACTATTAGACATAGAAATATATTATTTTCTTTTTGAGACTGACTGGAAAAAAAAGTATCAAATAGATCGAGACAAATAAAATACAATACAATAAGGACATATTTATACATTTACAATGTGTTGATTGAATTAAATGAAATGGTGCTACTTTATGATACAACATTTAACAAAAAATGCCATATAAGGTCCCTCTTATGCTTTCTTTGGTCCTTATAAGGAATTTAAGGTTACTATACAAATTTACTATATCCCCACAAAGGTAGGGCTAGTGATTGCATACATCCTACCTTACCCCGATCCTACATGTAGCATTACACCGGGTATATATATATATAGATTAACTATCTTCAGCTCCGGAGGAACTTCCAAGGGCCTGTCCCGGTGCCTATCCTGCAAACCATGAAGCAAAAAATAAACAAATTGTGCTTCTGAATCCCACGGTCGTCTTAATAGCCTGTTTGACCAATCTTCTGAAAAGCCTGGGTTATTTGAGAGAGTTGACGTGTTTGATCAAGTCTTTCGGGAAAAAAAAAGTAAAGAACTTTTGGATCCCTAGTCAGACAAAAACTAGTTAATATTGCAAAGGCCCTTTAACTTGGCTTCGACATGATAAATGTGCCCTTTAACTTGGCTTCAATATTTATGCCCTCCAACTTTGGGTGTTCACAAGTAGACACTTAAATTTGTATAAAATTGAACAAGTAGACACACGTTCTATACATGGCATAATACACATAGGACGCCATATAGGACACAAAATTGTTATGTAGGACACCATGTATGACAAAATGTGTTTATTTGTTCAATTTATACAAGTTTAAGTGCCTACTTGTGTGCACACCCAAAGATAAAGGTCATAGTTGCTTGTTGAAGCCAAGTTAAAATTCATGTTTATGTATTATGCCTATTGCAAAAGTGTTCTTCAATTGATTAGTCAAACACAAATTGTTATCATCCAAAAGTACTTTTTCGAAAAGCAGATTTTGGAAGCTTGACCAAACAATCTACAAGTCTTGGTTTTTCGGATGCTTACCTTCCGAAGCCAGCTAAAGCTCTTAAGCTCATATAGATGGTTAGAGCTACCCAAATACCGATATATCCATAACTTGATGAAAGAAGGAGAAGGAATATAATGCTGAAAAGAGCCACCGTAAGCTGAAAGATCAAACGTGTTCATGTCAATAAACGTTTAATAACTTATCCTCGGAACAGCACGAAGAAAGAGTTCTTCGAGAAAGTAATTCTCTATTTGGAAATGTGCGCGTGGTTGTGTGTGAAGACGAGAGTAGGAGTGGGGGTGGTTTGATGACATTTATTGAGTTGAAGTGCGAGTGTGAGTCATGATTTAAGTGCAGTTGATACCTATGTTGCTCAGACTCTCCAAAAATGTTGTCAGATCTTCGAAAAATGCACTACTTTTGAAGTATCTGACGCACACCTTTCGACATTTTTGAAGAGTCAGAACAACATAGGTTGAGAGATGAGACTAATGTGGCAACACTATAACATTTTACAATGTAAAAGGGAAGTTCATACCTATTGTGAGCATAGTGTGTTTATTATGTGTTGACAGCAAGAAATTAATGTTTCGAGTGAACTTACCATCGAGTATGCAGAATATGCAAAGTCGGAAGCACCAAAGTTTACACCATCGAAGACAAAAGCCAGGCAATTGATCGGTTGAGTTGCTGCAACAAACTGAAGTTGGAAGAAATGGTTATAAGTTCTGTAAAGATTTGTAAATGTATCAACGACGTGTGTATAGATGGTGTGTACCGGGATTCCAATGCCAATTAGGTTTAGGACATTGACATCTTTTGTAAACACTCGTGCTCCGTAGTGTAAACCAATTCCAAGAACAAGTGCTAGTACCAGTCCTAGAACAACTCCCAACTGCACGTTTTCAAGAACTAGTTCGTTACTATAGCTACTCGTATATAAATACTCTGCTATTTAATAACTTTTTAGTACCTGTAACACTCTTGATGCTGTTGCAGTACACCTACTGAAGTCCTTTTGAGCAAATGCACTTGCGAGTATCGCCTGAAAGGGGAAAAGGAACGTTGAAGTTCGTTCACATAATATGATGAACGTTGATGCTTTCTCGTGGTGGCAAATATGAAAGTACTAATGTTCAGTCAAACGTTTTTATAACAACATCGTTTGTCCAATGTTTTTTTGGCAGCTATAGTTAAATGCTTTTATCGAGAGCTTATAATATAACATAAGATGAAAGAACTGTTCCACAACAAACATGATTGTTGTAGTGAAATATTGTTCGAGAAGATGATTGTTATAGAGAGGTCTGACTGTCGAAAACATGTGATAACATCGATCTGGTTAGAAATTGTTTCGTCTTTTCCTCTGTCTCTTTAGCTTAGACAGCCGAAAAATATGGATGGGGGAGATTACAATTTACACGTCTTACCTGCCCAGCGACAGCTAATCCGTCAGCTAGAAGAGATGTAGCTAGCCAAATCTGCAAGCAGACCTGAAATGCAGCCATTTGCGTTGGTCCTAACCTAGCAGCCAACGATGCAGCTAATGTTACGCAGAATGTTACCGCTATGACTCTCACTAACAACAGGAAGCCTGAAAATCGGAGAGAAAAAGAAGAAAAAATCAGTTTAACTTCTTTACGAGTACGAAAGGTATACATTTAGAGTTGGCATTCAAGTGAAAAATTCATTTCTAGACAGAAAAAACAGAACGAAATCTGATGAACAGACGTGGTTCAACAGTCGAGAGGTTGTTTCCAAGTCGGGTCTGTCTAAGGACCTTTGCGGGAGTAGAGAGGTTGTTTCCAATAGACCATTGGCTCGACAGACAAGAAAAGAATTCGAAACATAGTAACAAGAAAATATGACAGCAAAATAGCAAGTGAGGCAACAAATAGTACTTAACATATAAGAAAAAGAAGCGCGATAACTAAGACACTTAGTAATCAGGATTCGATGCAAACATGCTTGTTTTGATGCAATAAGATTGCGACTTGAAAAATTTGAAGCCTCATCCTAACAAATACATAGCTGGTTTTGTACTTAACTGAAAAAATATAGATTTAGTAGTTTACAAAAGCAAGAAAATACTTACCATTCGTAATAAATCGAGAAAATTGAAGATACTTGAGACTAGGAGGCACGACATCGACTTTCTCCAATAGTCTCCAAAACAGTATAACTGAAATTAGGTACCTATAATATCAATTTCAAGTAATAAGAACATGTTTCCAATGTATCGCGAACTCTTTAATCAGTAAAACTGTTGCCTCGCGATTTTTATTTATCATGAGGAGAGACTAGAATCGACTCACTGAGAAATTACATGAGCGATTGCAGCACCTCTGACACCGAGATGGAAAACGAACATGAATATAGGGTCCAAAATTATATTCGCCAAATCGCCAGCCACTGTATGATATGTCAAAACACACACAGGAAATGAAAAGGCGAAGTCAGACTTAGGCCTCGTTTTTTAATTAAGATTAAGACGGTTGAATCTGAAAGCACGATGTGTATCACATCTCACACATCTCTAATTACTTACCAGTAGCAAATAGTGGAGTTTTCGTGTCTTTAAATCCTCGAAATACCCCTTGCATAGCTAGTGAGAGGAGAACTGCCGGTGCACCAAGTGACCTCAATCTTAGGTAATCTTGTGCTGGTTTCGACATAGACGAGCCCTGTAATATTATCAACATACAAACAGAAATTGATACTATGAGAGCCTCTCAGTACCCCTTCACCTAAGTCCGAAAAAACGAGATGAAAAAAGTAAAAGAAAATAACACCAAAGAGTTGGAAGAAGGATACAAGAATATAAATTGGAAAAAAAAATACTCATTCCGTCCCAATTCATGTGACACTCTTTCATTTTTAGTCCGTCCAAAAAACCATAACAATTCAACTCTGTCCTTCCCGTTTTACCCTTGCTAAGATCATTTATAGACACAAATATCTACGAATTGTTTTAAACCACAAGTTTCCAAATGATTCTTAAACTTCGTGTCCAGTCAAACTTCTTGACATTAATTGGGACGGAGGGAGTAAGAAATTACGTACTCTGTATATGAAGAGATGAACTTACAGGTTTGACTCCCATGAATTTCAATAGCGGCTTTGCTCCAGCGATAAGAAATATTGCTTGGATGATGCCAAGAACAGCACCGATGATCAATGCAGATGACGCGGATGGAATGTGTCTCTTTTCAGGCTTAGATTGCATTATTTCAAAGCTCGAAACTATCTTTTCGGACTTGCATACACTGTCTGTAGAATCTGAAGGTAAACGAAAAGTTTAAAACAGTGTCATTATCAAAAAGAAGAACGAAAACATGCACGTGAAATCATTTCTCGAGTGTGTAACGTTGCTACTTAGTTTCAGTTTCAACACTTCTATCCAAACACATAACTGCTTAAAAAGCGTTTGATTTTCACTTTCCAAAACATACCATTTTTAGGTATTAGGCTTTTGCTTTCACTCTTTGACGGTGAATCGGTTTCAAATGCTTCAGCATCATCAACTTCATTTTTCTCCATACAGTTATCATCTTCATTTGCATTCGCGATTGCATCTTCCTCCGCGACAAAAGAAGTTGTTACGCTGACCAGGGGAAATATTGCAATCTTAGATGCTTGATTGAATACAGCAATTGAAACTCCTACAGCAGCCTGCTCAATCGCACCTGTTTCGAACCAAATTCGAGTTTATTTTTGATGATCTTAAACCTACTTTGCTCAACAACCACCTTAGTTTATAAGTCTAACTTATGTGCCACAATACTACTCATGAGTTCGGCAGAATTCAGTAACTTTAGGTCACTCTATATTTGTGTTGAAGAGTCAAAACTACACCTCAAGTATCTCGATTTCTTGAGTTTCATACCTGAACTATAAGGTCTATGAATTTCCTAGAGTAACTAACAGCAAATGTGTAACGACCCAACCAGCTAGTGATATTGTCCGCTTTGGGCCTAGGCCTGCACGGCTTTAAAAGGTGTCACTAGTTGGTAATGTCAGCTTACTTATATACCCAACATCTCTCCTGTATGTTTGCCGATGTGGAACTTCTAATCTTAAGATGAGGCATCACAAAATGTTTATCAACTTTGGGTGTGCACAAGTAGACACTTAAACTCTCATTAAAATGTATTGTGTCATGAAGGACTCGTGTGTTTACTTGTTCTACTTTATACAAATTTAAGTGTATACGTGTGCATATCCAAAGTTGAAGGACATAAACGTAAAATGTGGCCAAGTTAAAGCACAAATTTATGTATTATGCCTATGATAAATAGTTGATGATAGTTCAGATAGGAAAAAATGAACATATGATAGTTCATATAGAAAACTCGCAAAAAAGTGATACTTTTGATCATTAACTCTTTCGTTTAATCTATACAAATAATCTATTCAGAATCCAGTAAGCGAAACAAAATTGTGATCCAAAAGCCGGAACACGTAAATTAAAAGTCCTAGCTCGCCTCTAATAGCAAGATAATAGGAAAACATAAATTTTTGTTAAGTTGATACCTATATGTCCAATAAATGCTGTATCAACTAGAGATGCAATTGGATCTGCTGTTAAAGCTAGTGCAGCAGGTAGAGCAATCCTTCCTATTTCTTGTCCAAGTTCATCCAATTTAAAAATTGATCTGCTCAAAGGGAGAAAAAAAGGGGGACAAAGTTACACATTTGGCCGATCGATAAAAAATAATTACATTCATTATTCAAATATACAACAAATATACATTATTTTGTATAAAATATGTATATTATATATTAATATAAGGATATATACAACAAATATACATTAATTTTGTATGAAATATGTATATTATATATTAATATAAGGATAAGGCACAGAAACTCCCTTGACCATGACCGAATCACATAAACACACCTTCACTAAACTACGATTCTATTACCCTCGAACCCATTTTTTAAAAACTTTTGTACACCTTTATGGATTACGTGACACATGTCATGACTTCACTTAGTTGAGGCGCGTGGGAGATGTTGGAGGCCACGTAAACCATAAAAGGTGTACAAAATTACAAAAAAAAAAATGAGTTCAGGATAATAAGACATTAGTTTAGTTAGGGTGTGTATCTGAAATTTCGATATACAAAATATTATACATTTATCGGCTATTATTTAAATATGTCCTCTCTTTATACAATAAAATTATCAAAAACCAATATTTCCACCCATCACTCTATTGGATCTCATCAACATTTCCCTCTGTTTTGCTCTATGTAGTACGGGATTTTGCTGCTCAGACTCTTCAAATATCACTACTAAAATATTAGGATTCGGCGATAAATAAATTTTGTAACTAAACAGCAATAACAACAACATAATCCATGACTAATCCTATTTAGCAACGGGTTAGCTATGGATTATCTAAAAAATCTATTAGTTACAAGCATTTTATCTACATATTAGCGACGAAAAATCCTATAATTTTTCTTGTAGTCATACGGTGTATGTCGATTCCTTCTAAAGTAGTGCATTTTCTGAGGATCGTTATGAGTGCAGCAACATTTTTAAAGAGTCCGAACAATATTATTGGTATGACACAAGGATAAAAATGAGGAAAAAGCACATAAATTTCATCATTTTTTTTACATGTAAAGTGTGTATAAACCTTTTAAATTAAATGATAAATCTTAAACTTTTTGACCAAGAAAATAAAAAGAAAATTAAATGGCAAAAAACTTTACCTTATATCTTTGAAAAATATGGAGAGTGGGTTTTTAACATCCTCTCTACCTGAAACTTCTTTTTCTTCCATACTTGTATACTGCAAAATGGCAAATTCCCAATATAGAAATTTATAATATATATATATATATATATATATATAAGGATACCAACTACAATAAAACCTTGAACATTTATTTTATAAAAACAATTTCGTTACGATGTTTGACTGGATACAAAATTAGAGAAAAATAAGCCATTAATAAATTTACGGCTATAAATAAGGGAGGGGTAAACAAAAAAGTTTAAAGTTAAAATTGTTACTGAATATAAAAATATATTAACTTTTTTTTTTGTGATTGACTAAAACAGAAAGAGTGTTACGTAAATTGAGACGACGAAAGGAATATATTTTTCAGAGTGAGGTTCTATCTGTTTTAATTTAAGTATATATTTTTTTTTCCACAAAGTTCCTAAAATATTGAAATCATCAATTTGAGGTTAACATGAGTCCAGATTGTACTTCAAGAGGATAAAACCTTCCTTGGATGTCACTTTTTTTTTTTAATAGTTTACATCTGTTTTTATTTTGTATTAAATTTCTATTTAAAATATAGTTGACATGTACCAACAAATTTCTATGTTAAATTTGGTATAAAGTATTATTTTTTTTATTTCAATTTATGTGAATGTTTTTGAATGGTTACGAAGTTTAGGAAAAAAATTTTATGATTTTAAATAAATCGTAGAATTTTTTGTGGCTATAAGTCATTTCAGTAATATTTTTTTAAAATTTCAGCAAATTTTCTAGGGAAGGTGGCTAGGGCTTGTTTTTTTGTTTTTTTTTAATAATAATATTGAAACTGAAAAAAACAGTACGATATGAATTATGATTTACCTTACTAATCCTATTGAGGTGTAAAAAAAGGAAAAGATTAAATTTTAAAACTATACTAAATATGAAAAACGAAAAAAATAAATTCATTTTCTTTAATTGACAAGAAAGGAATAATACTACATAAATTAGTTACTGTAAATGTTATTGAGAATATTTTGTGTATGAGTATGTGATTCAGATGTAAACTATTTCAAAGATTTTTCGGCGAAAATACATAAGTACTCCTTAACATATGTTCGAAATTTCATACACATACTTATATTATACTAAGGTTTTATTATCCTTCAAAATTATTTTATAAATTATTTCTATATTCCTTTTCGGCTTACATGGCATTATCAACTAGATAGTTTGAAAAAATTGTCAACACGCGTTGAACTCTTCTCACATAGGCCGAAAAAGGATAGAAAATTGTTTATAAAATAAGTTCGGAAGGTAACATGACCTTAATATAGTATAAGTATGTCTCTGAAATTTCGGACATATATTGAGGGGTAATACTTATGCATTTTTCCAAGATTTTGAGACTAGAGATAACATAATTGCATATTTTTATTTGTGCAAAAAATGTTTATGCATCTTTCAATCTCAAGAAACTAACAAACTTTAATGAAAGAAAAAGAAAAAAAAAAGAGGACATATTTTAACATTTAATGAAGAAATATGTAAAATGTTTTTGTTTTTGACAATATACCTTTTTTATGGCGATAGTACATTCTGATTCTGTCGACAAACTTCTTTTCTATTATCTTCCAACATATGAACAAGTGAACGTAACTCAACCTATATAAATAAAATCCAATAATACTTAGTGCTTCTGGCTCGCGCACTCGCCTCTATGTCTAAATGCTCTTGCTAATGTTGGATTTTTGAGGTCATGGTAGCTACGAGCCTTCTGGGTCTTGCTCTCTTTCTTTTATACTTCTACCTTTCTATAATAACTTTGATACAATTAATTTGTTTTTTTTTGTGTAATAATATGTTTTTTTTAACAACAAATATCTAAACATTATTGTATCTTTGGTTAAACGTAAAATCTGGGAAAAGTGGTGTTTGGCAATGGTTGTAATTAACTAACATTAGCTAAATACTGTTTTCACCTTGATTAAAGGAAAGTGACATAATTTATGAATTTAAAATAACAACATAAAGATAAAGAAAAGGGAAATTATTATACTCCTAGTAAAAACAAAGAGAAATATAGGAAAAAATTTGGCGATAATTAATCTTTTGACTTTCATTCAAACTTGTGTTAATAAGAACCATAAAATTAGCTCATAAAATCATAGTCAACTTAATTAACTTAAGCTTGGACGGGTTAATGATCCACTTAATTCAATTCGTTTCGATCCGCATATGTATATTCTTTTAATAATAATAATTAAACAAATTATAAATAAAAAAAAATAATGAAAGATTTAATAAGAGTTGGAGAAGTTGGTTTATTTAGTGGTTATTTCTAGTATTTTAATGAGAATCTATTTCTCACCATGTGTTTTCCCAATAAATTAGTTTAGTAGAAAATGAGAAAATGCATAAGTACCCCATCAAACTATATTCGAAATTCCAGAGACACACTTATACTATACTAAGATCCTATTACCCCCTGAACTTATCATATATATATATAAACGGAAACCTTAGGCCCGCCTACGTGGCACCACCACAAACCAGAATTCCCTTTTAAATTTATTTATTTCCAAAACTAGCCTTCCTTTTTCAAGAAAAATTGTGACTTTTATGAGGAGTTGCGACTTTAATGAAGACTTGTGACTTTTATGAAAAGTTGTGACTTTTATGAATAGTTACGGCTTCTATGAAGAGTTGTGACTTTTATGAAAGTTGCGGCTTTTATGAAGAGTTGCAACTTTTATATCAAAAGTTGTAACTTTTATGAAAAGTTGCGACTTTTATGAAGAGTTGTGATTTTTATGAAAATTGTGACTTTTATGAAAGGTTGTGACCTTTCCAAATGGTTGCAACTTTTCCAAAGAGTTGTGACCTTTCCGATAAGGCATAATAAATATTTATTCACACTACCCTCTGTTATCGATAAATAGAGGGATTTGCTGCCACTATTATTTGAAGGTTTTTTCCGCTGGGTAGTTGAATTCAATTACATTGATTAAGTTTCTTATGAAATTTGTTTCATTCCTAAAAGGTTTTATCCTCCTATTTCATGGAGCTTAATCTTTACTGTAAGTCGTAGTGATTCATGTAAGTATGACAACTCTTTTTGCTATTTTGGTGACTTTTTTCTTTTAACTTTGTTAAAAGTTACAGAGAAGATGATTGAAAATTGATCTTCTCTTTTGTCCCTTTCTACAGATTTCTTCGTATAAACAAAGAAAATTGATTTTGATTGCAATGTCACGTTGCTACTCTTGCACCTTTAATTCCACAACTCATAACGTTGTTGAAATGGTTGAATTTATTACATTTAGTTTTTTAGTAACCAAATTTTTTATTTCTGCCACTAAAATAGTTTTTTTTTTTTGCTATAGAGGAATCGAATTGAAATACATTAATTAAACTTCTTATGAACCTTTTTCATTCCTCATTTTCCATGAAACTTAATCATTTACTGTAAGTCATATTACCGAATACTCATATGTAAGTTTAATAAAATAGTCCAATCCCGTGCGAAGCACGGGTAATTTACCTAGTTTTATAAATAATTTTTTACCCCTTTTTGGCCTACGTGGCACTAGCTTGAAAAAAAAAGTCAACCAACATTGGACCCACAAGATAGACGTAGGCCGAAAAGGGGTAGAAAATTATTAATAAAATAAGTTCAGGGAGGTAATAGAACCTTAGTATAGTATAAGTGTGTCTCTGAGATTTTAGACATAGATTAAGGGGATACTTTTGCATTATCCCGTAGAAAAATCATATTTTATAACACAATTTTTCAATTTATGAAAAGGAAAATCTTTTTTTTTGTTGTTGTTGGAGATAAATTTTGTTGTTTATCTATAAAATTTATCCTGTCACTAATTCTTGTTTCTTTAGTAGTGACAATAGTAACAATTCATAACTTTGGTTGCTTATACTTTTTATAATTCCTTGTTCTTCGATTATCCTATTATTTTATTTTAATTACTGTTTTTTTTTTGAATGCTTTGTCATCATACCTTGTTCAATATTTGTTTTGGTTTCTTTGCTCCTGTTATTTTTTTTAACCGAGGGTCTATAAGGAAACAATTCTCTACCTCTCAGGATAGAAATACGATCTGTGCATAATAACTCTTCAGATCTCACTTGTTTGATTAAGTTGGATTATTAAGAACAAAGTCAAACATAGATAAATGACTTTGCTCATTTGTTATTTAACTCTCACATTATTACAAACTTCATGTATCTTTTATTTTCTTAATTTAATTTTTGCATACATAGCATCAATTTTAGATGATGATAATTTTATCAACAAAAGTAACAAAAGCATTCAGGACCAAGTGCAAAACTACACTCTCCATGAATAGCTCCTTCCCAATTGATGCATTGATTGTTACATTCATCACTAAATAAACAAGGTCCTGACCATGTTGTGCTTGGTTTTTCACAACCAAGTGCTTCTACCTCTGTGTAAGAAAAAAATAAGTATTAGTTTAATTAAAAATATTATGAAAATAATTATTTCTTTCGTCTAAATTTATGTTATACGTTGATGTCATTTTTAGTTTGTTCCGAGAAGAATAACATATATTTACTTTTTTTTCTTGGATTGCTTTAAACTGTTTTTTGTTGGGTTGAGGGTCTATTGAAAAATGATCTTTGAGGTAGCGGTAAGATCTATGTATAATCTATCCTCTCTAGACCCCATGGTATGGGACTATACTTGGTATGTTGTTGTTATAACAATTTAACTATGCAATATCTAGTTTACCCTTATTGAGATGATTTACGGTCAATAACGTAGCGACATATAGTGAAGGATGTTCAGTTGAACACTTTTCATCGAAAAGATATACTATGTATAATAGTATATAAAAAATTATACGAAATAAAATAGGTCAAAAATTATTTTTCACACATATATTAAATCTTAAACACCCGTAACGAGATTTTTGATTTCGCCACTGTGATTTAGTGTGTTTTGGGGGAGGGGGGGGAGGGTTGTCATTCAATAAGTTAGTCGTACTCCCATATTTCTCTCTTTGTTTTAATTTAGGGAAAATGCACAAGTACCCCCCAACCTATGCTCGAAATCTCACAAACACACTTATACTAGACAAAAGTCCTATTACCCCTCTGAACTTATTTTATAAATCATTTTCTACCCCTTTTCGGCCTACGTGGCACTATCTTGTTGGCCTAGCGCGTGTCGACATTTTTTTTCAAGCTAGTGTCACGTAGGCCGAAAAGGGGTAGAAAATTATTTATAAAATAAGTTCACGGGGGTAATAGGACCTTAGTATAGTATAAGTGTATCTCTGGGATTTCGAACATAGGTTGAAGGGATCTTATGCATTTTTCCGTTTATTTATTTCTCATAGTTTGAATTTCGAGAATCAAAATTTTATGTTTTGACAGTAAACCGATAGGCCTTTTTTAAAGTTTTTAATTTGAAATAAAATTTTCACAAACTTAGATAATAAGTAAAAAATACTATAAGTCACAATAATTAATAATTTAAGGTATTTAACTGTTATATGAAAAGATCGTGATTAAAGAAAAACTCGTTTAACTTTCAAAATTCAAAAAATACTATATAAATTAAGACAAAGGGAGTAGACTATATGGAGCACTACTGGTCAGTTTCTAAAGCTGGAAGGTCAATAAAAAAATATCCAGAACTATAGCATATCGTAAAAGAAACACATTAATCACGATGTGAAATATCATGAACGCGAGGGGCGAGATATTTACCCATTGATGCAATCATGAGGAAGCTAAAGAGAAGAACAAGAAAGGTTGTATAGTGAATTTGAGACTTAGCCATTTCTTGAACTGTATTTTTTGATTCTTTGTGACTGAGGATTTAAATATCACATTTTATATATAGGGGGAGAAAAAAATGAGATATTAAATCACTAGGTAATAATATTGTCTTGTGTGAAGCATACAAGAAAATATATTGATTTTAATTTAAATACCCTTGGAAATAGAGAAGAGATGAAAGAGTGTGTTTGGTGGGAAGAAGAAAAAAATTCTCGAAAAATAAGTAGATTTTTAATTTATTTTTGTGTGTACGCAAGAATAATATATTATTCAAAATCTATTTGTATATAATCTAGATAAATACTATGAAAAGCGAAGTAGGGGAGTAAGGTGATAAATATGGGGAGCTACGAGAGTTGGGTGAAGATGAGATATGATGGAGTATGGAGACGAGAAAATCAATGAAGAAAAATATTTTTCTTATTTTACCGAACTAATTGCCTAAAAAAATAAAAAAAAATAACCCGCTGAACATGAGAAAATTAAAAAATATTTTCACTGAATTATGCACCCCCAAATATTTGTTTTTATGTTTAATTTGGATAAAGAACATTACCCAAATAATGTTTTTCTAATTCTCTTTCTTAGTAGATTCTTTTGGCGATTAAGTCTATATATGATAAAGATAATTTTTCTTTGTACTAACATTATTTTATTATCAATGATAGATTGACCTTTTGCATATGTTAATAGCATAAAAACATATTTTTTCATATATTAGGTTGTTTGGTACGAATAAAAATATTTTCTTAAAAAAATAATATTTGATAGGATTAAATTATTTTTTAAAAATTATTTTATATGTTCAGTAAATTAGCAAAATAAATTATCTCATCTATTATATATCTTTATTATCATTCATCATCATATCATATCATCATATATTTTTAAAACATGAAAAGCTTGAAAGTTTAAAATTAAATTACTATATTACTCTATATATATATTAAATAAAGAAGTTATAAATATTTAATTAATTTAATATTTAATAGTAATCATTATCATATTATTATTACAACACTAAATACTAAAAGTGGTAAGCTATTAAGTGAAAAGATGAATTTTTGGGCATTTCCCCCTCCATTTGACTACATAAATAATCAACTATTTAAAGTATATTTTTTCTTAATTATTTTATTTTGAAAATCAATTTTATAGTTAACCTCTCTTCCTTTTCATAACTTTATTTGAAAATTTATTATTTACTAATTGATGTTCCAAATTTACAGTTAGCTACTTATAAGAATTAATTTTGAACTTTAAAGTACGCCCATCATTTGGTGTAATTTTTCTTATATTTTAAAAAAAATATTTGGAATTATTAAATTTTATTACTTATTATGCCAAATTCCAAAATAAAAGGAAAGGGATGCTTGTACGCACATTAGATTTGCTAACTCAATTGATTCTACTGTATCTAGATCAGGGTTTTCGTTTAAGAAAGCTTGTTAGCTTTATGCAATTTTAATTAGTTTAACGAACTGATACGAAAATCACACATGTGTAATGCTCGTGTTCAGAAATTAATATTCTTAAAGATTAAATCATAATTATTCAATTTTATTACATATTACACACATATTTTTATAGAATTTGGACCAGGACTGAGCATACATATTGGAAAAAACAAAATAATGCACGAAGCCAAATTTTTTTATTTTTAGATTCATATTTTCTGTAACTTTGGTTTTTCTGTTTGATTTTCAGTAACATAATTTTCGTATTTTGATTTAACCGGAATTTATGCACTTACTATAATAAGATATTATTTAATTATTGATACTTTTATTTCCTTTTCTCCTTATAAGTATGCACTTAGCATTTAGCCCTTAGGTTTTCATTTCAATTATCAGTAGTTTATCTCATTCTGAAACACACAACTACCACATCTTCTCTTTTAAAAAAAATCAAAATAAAAAAATTTTGAAATTGGATCGAACTATTGAATGCATACCCCAATTTTAAATGTTCTAATAGATCTATAAAAAGTAACTAAGGACTCACGTGCAATACACGTATTCACGAACAAGTTGATTTAAAACTCGATTAGTCCATATCATTGAAATTTATAAGTCATTCTTGTCTTTATTGATAAGTAACAAATTTGAAATGTCAAAATTGGACAAATGAGGTTTCAAGAGAATAACTCAGTTTCCGAGAATAGACTATAAAACGTGAGATACCATCATTCACTTCATCATTTCAAATTCAATTTTTTATTGTTGTAAGTGTATTTTTAATTAGAGTCAAGTTTGTTATTTATGAATTTATTGAAAGTTTGATAACTACTAAGCCAAAGGTTCAAAATTTACAGCTTGACTACTTAAAAAGGATTGCTTTTAACCGTTAAAATACGTCATATTTTTACAAATTTGTTTGTAATTTTATATGTTATTACTCATTACATGCAATTTTAATCGGTTTAACAAGTCTATAAAAAAAAACCACACAACATACACTTGTCCAGAAATTAATATTTCAAAAAGTAAGTTATAATTATTGTATTTTATTATTCATTACATGCAATTTTAATCAGTCTGAAAGATCTATTTAAAAAAAATTACACAGCACACACGTGTTCATAAATTAGTATTTTAAAAATTAAGATATAATTGTATTTTAGTACTCATTACAAGCATGCTTTCACCGCATTTAAATCATCATAACAAATCTATAAAAAGTAAAAAGGAAACACGTGCAACATACGTGTTTAGAAAACAGATAATTAAAACTCTGATAGTCCATATAATTAAAATTAGGAAGTCCTTTTCCATCTAATTTATTGATAAGTAAAATTTGAATTGTCAAAATTGAACCAATGAGGGTTTCAAGGTAAGAACTCAGTGTTCAAAAGTAAACTATAAAACACGAGATATCCTCATTCACTTCATCATTTCATTCATTTTTTAGGAGAATATCTTGACAAAATTTTATAAAATTCTAAATTTATAAAATTTAGATTCACTTATCAAGTCTCGTACAATGTAGGACTCAAATTATATAATGGTGAGTTTGATTTTATTCAAATATCATCTTTTAATTTAATCTATTTTCTTGATTCTGAATTTACGGACTATCTTTTATTTCTTAGTTATTATCCTACTCAATTTTATCAATAGAAAAAAAAAACTATGTTCTTTCTTTATTTAAATTTCTATTATTGATCAAAATTTTATTAGTTTTTCAACTTTGAACTAATTAGCATGGAGGAGAGATTTAACTTTGAGTGCACACATGTAATTAATTCAATAAATTTGTTGATAGATCTTTGCTTTTGTATTTTATAGTATACAACATTCAATATATTCAAATTACAAAAGAAAGAGAAAGAAGCTATATAATTCATTAACTTTACATTTTACCATTTTCTCTAATTCTTAAGTAATTATTTTTAAAATTAATTGGAGTATTAGTGATCAAGTTTAAGTAGTGAAACACTTATATCATAATTGTACTAGTTGGATCATATTTTAGTTTGACTTGATAAAGAAGACTCTTAGGGGTCGTTTGGTAGAGTGTATAAGAATAATGCTAAATAGAGTGTATTAGTAATGCTTGCATTAGCAATGCATGTATTAGTTATGCTTGCATTAGTTATACATAGATTATTTTTATGCATTGTTTGGTTTGATGCATAAAAAAGTAGCATGCATTGCATAATAAATTAATTTACATAAGATACCCTCCACTATTGTGGTAGAAAAGATGTAAAAAAAGTTTTGAGGGGCAATTGGGTCTTTAATCATGCTAATGCATGCATTAAAACCATTGCATTGCTAATACCTAGAAATCCATGGCATTAGCAATACACACCTTAATACACAATAGAGTGTATAACTAATGCAAGTGTTAGTTATACATAGGTTGAAAAAGAGTACCAAACAAGGTATTAGTAATACACAAGATTAATGCATGCATTATTTTTTCTAATACACTCTACCAAACGACCCCTTAATGCATAATACATAAATATACTCTTTAACTTAACCTCATTTTACATTTATGCTCTCCAACTTTGAGTGTGCACAAATAGACACTTAAACTTGTATAAAGTTGAACATATAGACACACGAGTCCTACGTGTCACAATACAAGTAGGACATAAATTTTCATGTAGGACGTCATGTAAGACGTTTGTGTCTATTTGTTCAATTTTACACAAATTTAAGTGTCTACTTGTACACACCTAAAATTAAAGGGCATAAATGTAAAATGATGTCAAGTTAAAGAGTATTTTTATGTATTATACTTTTTATTTTATATGAAATGAGTCGACAAGAACTCAGAAAATTATATATTAATTATGTATTTCTTTTGTCATCTATATTGTAATGGTTAAGATATTAAGAAGGATGTGTATGCTGTTTGTTTTTTTAATCTCTTTATTTTTTATATGTTTTTTTTCTATTAGACTTTTTGATTTAATTTTCTACTAATTTTTTATCATCTTAAGTTTATATTAAGCTGAAATTAGTCATTTGTGATTTTATTGAATATTTGTTATTTACTAATTGATGTTTCAAATTTACATTTAGCTACTTAAAAGGAATTAATTTTAAACATTAAAATAGGTCCACCATTTGGTGTTTTTCCTCATATTCTAAAAAATGAATTTGTAATTATTGTATTTTATTACTGATTACATGCTATTTTAATTAGTTTAACAAGTCGAAAAAAATTTCACACAACGCACACGTGTAATGCACGTGTCCACAAAGTAGTATTTTTAAATATTAATTTATAATTTTTATATTTTATTACTCATTACACACATATTTTTTTATAGAATTTTAATTAGAGTTGAACATAAATACCGAATCGATTTTTTTTTTTTTGGTTCATACTTTTTGTAACTTTGTTTTTTTTTGGGTTTAATTTTCCGTAACATAATTTTGTATTTCAATATTTCGATTTGAAATTTATGCATGCACTACAATACATACTATATTAGATATTATTTAATTATTAATACTTTTGTTTCCTTTTTTGCCTATAGCACACACTTAGCAGTTAGCCTTTAGGTTTTCATTCCAAATTTTCTAGTTTGAGGTATTTCATCCTACTAATAAATCGAATCGAACACAATTAAAAAAAATGAATCGAATTTGATTAATCCGGTTAGGAATTCTGAACAATAAATTCAAAAACCAAAATTAAACCGAACTATCAAATGTCCACCCTTAGTTTTAACCGTTTCAACGTATCTATAAAAAGTAACTAAGGACTCACGTGCAATTATTATGTCCCTTTTTTTCTTTGTTTTCAATTTATGGATCATCTCTAATTAATTTTGGAAGATTATAATTAATAAGATTAATGGAAGCTTGTTTATTTTTCACCATAGCTTAGAAGCTATATTTCTTTTCCTTTTTTTTTCTTCTCATCTCTCAAACATAACATATTTTGACTAGTCTCTGGATACGGCTTCGCATGTGTATCCTATATTCATTGTCACATAATTTTATAGAGAGGTGAGCAAAATACGCAAAGAAAAAAAGTAGATTGTTGTAGAGAAAAGGGAAAAAATCAAATGACTCTACATTTTGGTATATTACTTATGTAAAGTGCAAATTGAATTGATTACATAATTGTTCCCTATTGTTAAAGTTAATATTGTCATCACCAACGGATGTGGTGTAGTGGATGCAGTTTCTCCTCTCTTAATCAAAAGTCTCATGTTTGAATCCTGGATATAAAAAAATCATTGGTAGAGAGTGTTCCCCCACCCCCACCGAATGGGGCTATACACGGTGCGAGACACGAGTTTAAAATAATCGGACTTCAATGTGTGTATCAGACATCGAATGACAAACCAAAAAGAAAAAGCTCCTAGTGTTCTCAAAAAGAATTATTTCACATTGCATAATAATTGGGCCAGAAGATAATATTCTCAAGGAGAAAATTCCACATTGCGTAATAATTGGGTTGGGACTATTTGTTGATACTTAGAAGCAATTAGAAAATATCAATTGTAATATACTTAGTTCAGCTTATTACAGTTTGTACATTATGTATATATATAATACTTGGCATATTGTAAAGACAGAGAACTCTACACAGATGAAATAAAAGATTTCTTTTCTCTCTCTCCATTCCACCGACTCCATGAAGAGATATCTTGGTTTCTCTTCCGAATTTGAAGTGTAACATGGTATCAGAGCAGGTGAGTGCAATTCTTCACCACATCTTTCAAGCGATGCTACCATTGCTATAAATTTTTTTTGGAGTCTCGCCAACCCACAGATGCGAAATTAGGGTTTCCGGCAACTATTGATTTCTGGATACGAAGTTAGTGTTTTGGTATTGTATTCCTCTTTGTTGATCGATTTTGCCTAGTTTACTTGTTTCAGTTACTTGCTTACGAAATGCCAGATTCTCCATCTACGAATGCTAGTGCGTCAACGGGAGGTTTTACTCCTTTCACGGTTGATCCTTCACATCCATACTTTTTGCATCCTTCTGATAGCCCAGGCACTGCCTTAGTTACTACTAAGTTCAATGGCACTAGGTATGGGAGTTGGAGGATGAGCATGTTGATAGGACTCTCCTGTAAGAACAAATTAGGGCTTATTAATGGCACCATAAGTAGACCAGCTCCAAATACTCCTCTTTTCGAGCCATGGACAAGGGCAAATGATATGGTCCTTGCTTGGTTGATGAATAGTCTTGAACTTGAAATTAGGGAGAGTGTCATGTACACAGATTTTGCAGATAAACTGTGGTTAGATATCGAAAGGATATATGGACAGGCGAATGGGACTAAAGTCCATCAGATTAGGAAAGAGATTGCTTCTATTACCCAAGGGTCTTCAAATATTGCTTCTTATTTTTCCAAAATCAAGAAATTGTGGGATGAACTTGCATATTCGCTTACATATCCTGATTGCACATGTGGTTGCAAAGAAGCTTTCCAAAGGATGGAAGAGGAACAAAGATTACATCAGTTGTTGATTGGTTTAAATGAGATTTATTCAGGAGTCAGGAGAAATATTTTGAAGCTTAAGCCACTTCCTGATGTGGATACTGCCTATTCTATGCTGATTAATGATGAGAGTCAGCTAGAAGCACATACTGTGACTCCTTCTTTTAACACAGATGCTGCTTTCTTTTCTGCTGGGGTACACAGGCCTCCTTATCCTCCTAGGCCTCAATATCCACAGAAGGTGAATTTTGACAACAAAAGGACCAATTTGTTTTGTCGCTATTGCAAGAAACCAGGTCATGTTATTGGAAATTGTAGGAAGCTTCAACATCAGAATGCTTCTCAGCCTAACCAACATAATTCTCACAACACCCCTGCAACTTTCACTTCATATAAGAGGTCTGTTGTTGCTTGTGTTCAGGGTGCTGATTCCCAATCTGATGTGAAGTCTGAGGTTTCAGGGACGTCAAAACCAAGCTAATGCTTCCAATGTGGCTCCATTTTCACCTGATCAGTTGACTCACATGATGAATATGTTATAACAGATGAAAAATACGTACCTTGACCAAAATGGAACTGACTCTGCCATCTATGCAGGTTTAGTGAGCACTTCTGATTTTAGAAATTGTTGTCTTTCTGCTTGTCACATGTCTAGGATGGTTGATAATCCTTGGATAATAGACTCCCGTGCTAGTAATCACATGACTCCGATTAAATCTTTCCTCACTAACATCACTCCTCTTCCTATTCCTTATCTTATTACTTTGCCTAATGGTTATATGGTGAAAGTTACTTGTACTGGAACACTTACTCTGTCCCCTGATTTTTTGTTAACAAATGTTGTTTATGTGCCTTCTTTTCATTATAACTTGATTTCTGTACACAAGTTATTAGTCCAATTCAATTGTGGAGCTTACTTCACTACTTCTACTTGTGTTTTACAGGGCCCTTCTCTGAAGAGGCCACTGGAGCTTGGTAAAGCTTCTCAAGAGCTATACATTCTGCATCCCAAGTCTCTTCCTACTTCCCATTATGTAAATTCCATTGCGGCTACTACTTGTGTTGATAATAAAGTTGCTGCTACTTCTACTACTTCTATTGATAATAACATTAGTGTTCCTTTACATAACCATATTGTTCCTTTACATAACCATATTGTTTCTGATTCTGTTTCACTGTCTATATGCATGCCTTCTTTTGTTTGTTCTTCTGTTCATACTGATCTTGCTTTACTTTGGCATTTGAGATTGGGCCATATGTCTTATCATAAGATGAAATCTATTGTTGATATAAATGCTCAATTACCTAAGAAACAAGACTTCATTTGTAAATTGTGTCCTATGGCTAGACAACAAAGACTACCATTTCCTGAAAGTTCCATCAAAACATCATGCCCTTTTTAACTTATTCACATCGATCTTTAGGGACCCTACCACACTCAAACTTATAATGGCTATAAACATTTTCTTACCATAGTGGATGATTTTTCTAGAGCCACTTGGACACACTTACTGTCTACTAAGTCAAATGCTTTTTCCCTTATCAAATCTTTCATCCTTATGGTTCAGACTCAATTTCATACTAAAATACAAACTCTAAGATCTGACAATGCTTTTGAGTTGGGTTCTAGCACTGAAGCATCTTCTTTCTTTTCTTTTCTTGGCATTATCCATCAAACATCTACTCCCCATACCCCACAACAAAATGGTGTTGTGGAAAGGAAACACAAACACTTATTAGAGACTGCTCGATCTCTGTTATTTCAATCCAAACTTCCTATCAAATTTTGGGGTGAGTGTGTCCTCACAGCTACTTATCTTATTAACAGATTCCCTTCACCCTTGTTACAAAATAACACTCCTTATGGTCTGTTATATAATACTTCTCCATCCTACTCACATCTCAAACTTTTTGGTTGTCTTAGTTTTTCTGCAGTCCCTAAACCTTAAAGGGATAAGTTTAAATCTAGATCCATCACTTGTGCTTTTCTTGGTTATAGCATGACCAAAAAGGCATATAAACTCCTTGATTTGGACAAGCAGAAAATTTTCTTTTCCAGAGATGTCGTGTTTCATGAGACCACTTTTCCTTACTCTTCTTCTCCTCCTCCTTCTATGTTTCCTCCTCCTTCACCAGATGTTTCTGATTGTTTTGTTCCCTTCCCCACTGTTCATGTTAATCTTCATCCTGATCCTGCACCTGCTATTCCTCCTGACCCTTCTTTTTCTACTAATATTCCTGCTCCTGTAATTTTGAGAAGGTCATCTAGGATCTCAGTTCCACCTCCTCATTTGCAACATTATTATTGTTCTAGTGCTTCTACATCCAAGGCTGTCTTTATTCCTATTGATGTTGATTTGCATGAGCCCCAGTTTTATCATCAGGCTACTTCCAGTCCTGCTTGGCAGGAAGCTATGGTTAAAGAGTTTGACGCCTTGGAAGCAAATAACACTTGGACTATTGTTCCTCTTCCTCCTGGTAAGAAGGCTATTTCATCTAAATGGGTGTACAAGATTAAGCAAAAGGCTGATGGTACCATTGAGAGATACAAAGCTCAACTAGTGATTAGGGGTGATACCCAACGAGAAGGAGTTGACTTTACCGAAACTTTTTTCCCAGTTGTGAAATTGACCACCGTTAAATGTCTCTTGGCTGTTGCTGTTAAAAATGGTTGGGTGGTCCATCAGTTAGATGTTAACAACGCATTTTTGCATGGAGATCTTGAAGAAGAGGCTTTTATGAAAGTACCTCTTGGTTTGCAAGTTTCACATCCTGATTCTACCTCTTGTACTTCAGTATGCAAGCTCAATAAATCTCTCTATGGATTACGACAGGCTTCTCGACAATGGTATGTTAAACTTTCTTCTGCTTTGTTGTCCAAGGGTTTCCATTCTAGCAAGAATGATTATTCTTTGTTTCTTAAGTATGAGAACCAGTCTTTTACTGTTGTGGTTGTCTATGTTGACGACATTCTTACTACTGGGAATAACAAGGTAGAGATTGCTTCCGTTAAATCTTTTCTGGATGATCAGTTTAAGATCAAAGATTTGGGTGAGACACATTATTTTTGGGGTTTACAATTAATCAGATTTCCCGAGGGTTTCTTGGTTACTCAACAAAAGTTTCTTACTGATCTCTTACATGAGTTTGATTGTGTTGATGTTAGTCCTGTATCTTCTCATTTGATTACCATATTAAGTTTGCAACTGACTCGGGGGATCCTCTACCTGATCTATCTTTGTATAGAAAGCTTGTGGGCAAACTGAACTTTCTCCAGCATACCAGACCTGATATCTCTTTCAGTGTCCAACACTTGAGTCAGTTTATGTCTCATCCTCGGGTCTCTCATTATGATGCTGCTCTACATGCGCTTCGATATTTGGCTGGCACCCCTGATTTGGGTCTTTTCTTCAACAGTTCTCCTTGCTTTTCTCTTGAAGGTTATTGTGATTCTGATTGGGCTAGTTGTACGTCTAGTCACAAGTCCGTTAGTGGTTATCTCTTACTTCTAGGTGGTTGCCCTATCTCCTGGAAGTCGAAGAAACAACCCACTATTGCTCTATCTTCGGCTGAGGCTGAATATAGAGCCCTTCGCCAATTGGTTGCAGAAATTGTTTGGCTTGTTCTTTTATTCGCAGAGTTGTGTATTCCTTCCGTTGTCCCTGTTGCTGTGTACTGTGACAACACCTCAGCCATTCACATTGCTAAAAAACCCGTGTTCCATGAACGAACAAAGCATATCGAGGTTGATTGCCATTCTGTCCGTGATGTTCTTCATGATGGTATCATATCCCTTCATAGCATTTCCAGTGGTTCACAGGTTGCTGATGTCTTAACTAAGTCTCTTCCAGGAGTTCTTCATCGCAATTTTTACTCCAAGCTTGGTCTGGTTTTCCATTCTAGCTTGCGGGGGGCTGTTGATACTTAGAAGCAATTAGAAAATATCAATTGTAATATACTTAGTTCAGCTTATTACAGTTTGTACATTATGTATATATATAATACTTGGCATATTGTAAAGACAGAGAGCTCTACACAGATGATATAAAAGATTTCTTTTCTCTCTCTCCATTCCACCGACTCCATGGAGAGATATCTTGATTTCTCTTCCGAATTTGAAGTGTAACACTATTTGCGTAATTATTACTAGTGATAAAAAATTGTATTATTACATTTGGATTTTTGTGCAATGACTTGTGCATTTGACTTGAGATTTTTCTCATTAGTCTAATTACAAATGTTTGTTACCTCAAATATTTTTTTACATATTCTTTAATTTTATTTTGGAAATTACAGGTTCCAAAGAGTGTTCGTTGTTTCTTAATGAATGACATAATATTAGTGATTAAAACACCTTTTATTTTGAGAGTTTGGTGTACAAAATATCAGAACGGTTTTCACACATTTCGTCGATATTATACCATCACATCATTTAAACATCATTTAAAGCCAATTAATTATGGTAACCTTAATTGAGCATGATATTGTTAGTCAATAAGAAAATGTTTTTCTTACTTGAAATGTTGTTATCAATATCTGTACACCAAAGAATACACTTATCCTAACTAATCAAAACTTTTGTGAATTTTTACCTTTGCAATGTACAGTTGATATAATTATCATTCCAAAGGTGGCTCACATTTGGTCCAACGGAAGTGAAAATTTTATTTTAAATTTATTTTTATTTTTATTTTTATTTTTATTTAAGAAAAAATAATTTTTGGATTTAATATTATAATTGGCAAATTTATTTCTCACTCATATATTTGTAAAATTTATCATAGATTTCCCAATTTATTAGGCTTTTTTTTTCAAAGAAAAAGTAACCTTTGTACAAATGGAATCTGCTAAATACATCTGTTAATTACAGAAAATTGATTGAGAATGTGAAATAAATGTATATTTATAAACATAACCAAAAGTAATATAATAAAGTGAAAGCAGAAACCTAGATTAACAACCGTATTTAAAGTCAGATCGTTAAAAATCTTTTAACGACGAGACCATATCCAATCGTTAAAAATGTGACAACAATATAACCGGTCGTTGTACCCCATTTCCCTTAACACTACATTAATATGCAAAGAAAGTTAACACCAATAAAACGTTGCTTTCTTATTGTAATAATAAGGGATGTATCAAACTCAAAATCGAAAAATATATATTAGACTATTCTCTCCAAAGAAAAGTGGCATTTGTGCATATGGCCAAAACCAACTTAGATTTTTTACTTTGAAAGTCAAGGTCTGTACAAAATCCACCGCTCATATCCTAACCAATCAAAATAAAAATTGGAAAATGTTTTGGTCAAGGTCTATGCACCAACTAATACACTTATTAGGTGTGTTTCTTGGAATTGATTACTCCAAAGAAGTACTCCATCCGTTTCAAAAAGATTGATCTAGTTTGACTTGGAACGGAGTTTAAGAAAAGAGAGAAGACTTTTTAATCTTGTGGTTCTAATTTAAAGTTATGTCAAATGTACCAAAATACCCTTTAATCTTGTGGTCTTAAACATGCCACGTGGAAAGTTAAAGTTAAAGTGTTGCCAAAAAAGGAAAGGGGTCATTCTTTTTTAAACAGACTAAAAAGAAAATAGGGTCATTCTTTTTTAAACAGAGAGAGTAGTAAATTTTTCTATGCTTAATTTGTAGTTCATTCATCCACCATATACTCGGTGGATGATAACTTTAATTAATTCATAGGTATGTATTGATGAAAGATCACACCTTTGAATATGCATTTATGATCCACAACAATAAATTTGACTGAAAAAACCAATTCTAAAGATTATTTTTTTAAAAATCCAGTCTGTTAATGAAAAGGGTAAATGTATATCATTTATTAGACAACAAAGGTATATGCACCATTATATTTGTTAGTCGATGGAGGTATGTATGCATCACTTTTTAACGAGGAGTATATATGCTCTAAATCGCAAAGTTGAGGGATATATTTGCCTCTTTGAGTCATTTAAAACCAATTATAGGAAAATTTATACAACAAGCTTGGAATAATGATCTATGAAATATGAGGAGTAACCTGTTACATACCGTCAATGTATATAAATTGAATTCTTTTTATGTTCATAGAAAATTGAAGTCAAAGTAGAATTATTTTTAAAATATTATAACACCCTATAACATGGACAAATCCTAAATAACATCAGAATTTTAACATTTCTATATTAACTATAGATTTTAATAGTCTTTATCATTGTGTATCCTTTTACTTTTAAGTCAAGGTCTACACACAATGATATCAATCAAAAAATTGAATGACTTTCGACCTAAAATGTTGTTGTCAAGGTCTACAGATCAAGAAATTTCTTTGCTTAAATTACGCTATATATACGACATCTAAATTATTGAATAGAGGAGCAAAGATTTTTGATTTCTTATCTACCAACTTAATTAGTTTTGAAATTTTTATTGCAAAAATGGATTACGTAAAACTTGTTTTTTTAATGCTATTTTCCTTACTCTGTCAACTTGCTTTCTGCGCATCCTTATCTCATTTGTGCCCCAAAGATCAAGCTCTTGCTCTTCTACAATTCAAGCAAATGTTAAAATAAGTCATGATGTTTCTGATTTTTGTTTCGACGTAAAAGGCCAACTGATTCAGTCATATCCGAAAACTCTATCGTGGAACAAGAGCACAGATTGTTGCTCTTGGGATGGAGTTTATTGTGACGAGATGACTGGAAAAGTGATTGAGCTTAACCTCACTTGCAGCAAACTTCAAGGCAAATTTCACTCTAACAGTAGTGTCTTTCAACTCTCCAATCTCAAAAGGCTTGATTTGTCTAATAATAATTTCTTTGGATCGTACATTTCGCCTAAATTTGGTGATTTTTCTAGTTTGACGCATCTTGATTTGTCGGGTTCAAGTTTTACAGGTCTAATCCCAGTAGAAATTTCTCGTCTTTCTAAATTACATGTTCTTTGTATCCGGAGTTATCCATATGAGCTTAGATTCGAACCTCACAATTTTGAACTGCTGCTTAAGAACTTGACCCGATTAAGCGAGCTCGACTTTGATAGTGTGAACATCTCTTCCACCATTCCTCTGAATTTCTCTTCTTATTTAACAAATCTAAGACTTTGGAACACGCAGTTATACGGGATGCTGCCAGAAAGTATTTTTCACCTTTCCAGCTTAGAATCTCTTTATTTGTTAGAAAATCCCCAGCTCACTGTTAGGTTTCCCACAACCAAATGGAATAGCAGTGCATCACTCATGGAGTTATATCTCTATAGAGTGAATGCTACTGGTAGGATACCTGAATCATTTGGTCATATAAGTTCACTGCGTACATTGACAATAGATTCTTGTAATCTCTCAGGCACTTTACATTTAATTTCTGATCTCTTTAGATTAGGAAAACTCAGGTTGTTATCACTTGCAAATAACAACTTTGATGGCCAACTTGAGTTCTTATCTTTTAACATAAGCTGAACACAACTTGAAGCTTTAGATTTTTCATCCAATTCCATAACTGGTACGGTTCCTTCTAATGTAAGTGGTCTGCAAAACCTAAATTCACTCTTGTTGTCATCAAACGAGTTGAATGGGACTATACCATCATGGATATTCTCCCTCCCTTCACTTAAATCGTTAGAGTTGAGTGACAACCATTTCAGTGGAAATATTCAGGAGTTCAAGTCTAAAACATTGAATCTAGTTTCTCTAAAACAAAATCACCTGCAAGGTTCTATGCCATCAAAGTCACTCCTAAACCAGAGTTATCTAAATTATCTTGTCCTTTCGCACAATAATCTTAGTGATCAGATCCTTCAACCATCTGCAATGCGAAAGGACTAGAAGTGCTAGATTTGGGCAGCAATAATTTGGAGGGAACAATCCCACTATGTTTGGGTGAGATGACTAGTCTTTGGGTTTTGGATTTAAGCAACAATAGTCTTAGTGGGACAATTAATACTACTTATAGTGTTGGAAACCAACTAATGGTCATTAAAGTTGACGGGAATAAGCTAGAAGGGAAAGTTCCGCAATCTTTGATCAATTGCAAATTTTTGAAAGTTTTTGATTTAGGTAACAATGAGTTGAATGACACATTTCCTAAATGGTTGGGAGCCCTGCCTTATTTGCAGATTTTGAACTTGAGATCAAATAAGTTCTATGGCCCTATAAGGACTGATAACTTGTTTGCTCAAATTCAAATCATTGATCTCTCATCCAATGGATTTAGTGGAGATTTACCAGTGAACCTTTTCAGAATTTTGAAGCCATGAAAATAATTGGTGAGAACAGTGGAACCCGAGAATATGTAGCAGATAATGCGAATTTTTACACAAATTCCTTTATAGTGACGACAAAGGGACTGGAGCTTGAACTTCCTCGAGTTTTGACTACAGAGATTATTATCAATCTCTCTAACAACAGATTTGAAGGTCAGATACCAAGCATTATTGGAGATCTCGTTGGGCTTCGCACGCTGAACTTATCTCATAATCGCTTGGAAGGTCATATACCAGTGGCATTGCAAAATTTACCTGTACTTGAATCATTGGATCTCTCATCCAACAAAATCAGCGGAGAAATTCCACAACAACTTGTATCACTCACATCACTTGAAGTCTTAAATCTATCTCACAATCATCTTGTTGGATGCATCCCCAAAGGAAAACAATTTGATACGTTTGAGAATAGTTCATACCAAGGGAACGATGAGTTACGTGGATTGCCACTCTCAAAAGATTGTGGTGGTGGTGGTGGTGGTGGTGATCAAGAAGAAGAAGAAGAAGAAGAAGAAGAGAAGAAGGAGATTTAGCAATTATAAGTTGGAAGGCAGTTCTCATGGGTTACGGTTGTGGAATTGTTATTGGACTGTCCATAATATACATAATGTTGTCAACTCAATATCCAGCATGGTTTCGAGGATGGATGTAAAATTGGAACACATAATTATTACAAGAATGAAAAAGCACAAGAAAATATATTAGTTTGTTTTTTAAAATTGCAGGATTCAAAGTCTAATATGTTGTTTGGTGATGCAAATAAAAGCTTTTACTTTACTAGTTTGTAATGTATAAAAGCATTAGTTTTCGTTTATCAATATTTTGTTACATATTCAGCGTAATTATTTGGATTCAACTGCAACGTTCATTGATAGCATTATTCTGATAGGTTCTTCGATATCATTGTATTGTCTCAGCAGTTGTGCACAATGATTCTGAATTCGGGCAGTAATAGTTATGTAGAATAATTTTGTTTCCAAGTTTTACCTAGAAGGCATTTTAACTACTGTTTGTTCTGTTTTATCGCAAAAATCTTTATACTATTGTAACTAACTCAATGATTCAAATTTTCCAAGTTTGTTCTGTTGTGCAAACTTAGCTACGTACTTGTCACGTCTCACTGCAGCAATTTGGAGTGACATCTACTTGGAGCACTTGTTTGTGGTTCAATGACTGTCATCTTTAACCGCTAAAGACTCATCCCGTCATACTGGTTTATAAAACAGAGGAATCAATGAAATGACTCTCCGACGTGGCAAAGTCAACAGAGACTGTGTATGTTCCTTCTCTGTTTATTAATAAGCCCTTTCTCTGTTTGTTAGATCGCGCTGGGCACTGCACTCTTTCTTTCTCCGTGCATCTGAACTACTTGAAGAGACTTGGGATTATGACGTTTTTAGACTGATAATGTATCAA
The DNA here is from genome assembly GCA_022817965.1 of Solanum lycopersicoides. Taxonomy (NCBI): domain Eukaryota; kingdom Viridiplantae; phylum Streptophyta; class Magnoliopsida; order Solanales; family Solanaceae; genus Solanum; species Solanum lycopersicoides. The sequence goes on from CM040618.1 coordinate 3,593,155, forward strand.
ATAAAATTGAATTATTACAACTTTTGCGTAATACTCTATAAAAGATTATTCAATGGAATTTCACCGAATACGTAATTGACAACTCAAAAGTTGACTGAAAGTAACTAGATGAGCTTCTTGGAATTGATTAGCTATAGTAGATGACTAACAATATTTGATAAATTGAGATATTTATCAAAAAAAATATTTTGAAGGCCCATACATCATTTTATATCAACCGATACTCTATCCTAACTAATCGAACTCTTCTTGATATTTTGATGCGAAAACTTGTGGCACGTCTATATACTAATTAGGGATAATTATATATAATAGCAAACTAATAACCTAAAATAATGGAGTAGCTAGGGTTTGATTTAATTATGCTCCATAGCAAACGTTTGCAAAAAATTATCAGGCGCCTCTCTCCCAAATATCTCGCTCGCCACTCTCCTTCAATATCTCGCTCGCTTCCTCACTTTTTATACAAACACAAGTGTATAAAATTATTTCTAATTGTATAAAGCAGAGGAAATTGTATAAATACATATATTTTTGCTCCCCTCTCTTCCTCTTCCAGATCTCGCTCGCCACCCTCACCTTTCTCACTTATACAAACAGAAGTCAAATGTATAAATTGCGTTTCTGTTTGTATAAAGCGTG
>CM040618.1:3594796-3621955 GCA_022817965.1 Solanum lycopersicoides
TTTACATTTAATTTCTGATCTCTTTAGATTAGGAAAACTCAGGTTGTTATCACTTGCAAATAACAACTTTGATGGCCAACTTGAGTTCTTATCTTTTAACATAAGCTGAACACAACTTGAAGCTTTAGATTTTTCATCCAATTCCATAACTGGTACGGTTCCTTCTAATGTAAGTGGTCTGCAAAACCTAAATTCACTCTTGTTGTCATCAAACGAGTTGAATGGGACTATACCATCATGGATATTCTCCCTCCCTTCACTTAAATCGTTAGAGTTGAGTGACAACCATTTCAGTGGAAATATTCAGGAGTTCAAGTCTAAAACATTGAATCTAGTTTCTCTAAAACAAAATCACCTGCAAGGTTCTATGCCATCAAAGTCACTCCTAAACCAGAGTTATCTAAATTATCTTGTCCTTTCGCACAATAATCTTAGTGATCAGATCCCTTCAACCATCTGCAATGCGAAAGGACTAGAAGTGCTAGATTTGGGCAGCAATAATTTGGAGGGAACAATCCCACTATGTTTGGGTGAGATGACTAGTCTTTGGGTTTTGGATTTAAGCAACAATAGTCTTAGTGGGACAATTAATACTACTTATAGTGTTGGAAACCAACTAATGGTCATTAAATTTGACGGGAATAAGCTAGAAGGGAAAGTTCCGCAATCTTTGATCAATTGCAAATTTTTGAAAGTTTTTGATTTAGGTAACAATGAGTTGAATGACACATTTCCTAAATGGTTGGGAGCCCTACCTTATTTGCAGATTTTGAACTTGAGATCAAATAAGTTCTATGGCCCTATAAGGACTGATAACTTGTTTGCTCAAATTCAAATCATTGATCTCTCATCCAATGGATTTAGTGGAGATTTACCAGTGAACCTTTTTCAGAATTTTGAAGCCATGAAAATAATTGGTGAGAACAGTGGAACCCGAGAATATGTAGCAGATAATGCGAATTTTTACACAAATTCCTTTATAGTGACGACAAAGGGACTGGAGCTTGAACTTCCTCGAGTTTTGACTACAGAGATTATTATCAATCTCTCTAACAACAGATTTGAAGGTCAGATACCAAGCATTATTGGAGATCTCGTTGGGCTTCGCACGCTGAACTTATCTCATAATCGCTTGGAAGGTCATATACCAGTGGCATTGCAAAATTTACCTGTACTTGAATCATTGGATCTCTCATCCAACAAAATCAGCGGAGAAATTCCACAACAACTTGTATCACTCACATCACTTGAAGTCTTAAATCTATCTCACAATCATCTTGTTGGATGCATCCCCAAAGGAAAACAATTTGATACGTTTGAGAATAGTTCATACCAAGGGAACGATGAGTTACGTGGATTGCCACTCTCAAAAGATTGTGGTGGTGGTGGTGGTGGTGGTGATCAAGAAGAAGAAGAAGAAGAAGAAGAAGAAGAAGAAGGAGATTTAGCAATTATAAGTTGGAAGGCAGTTCTCATGGGTTACGGTTGTGGAATTGTTATTGGACTGTCCATAATATACATAATGTTGTCAACTCAATATCCAGCATGGTTTCGAGGATGGATGTAAAATTGGAACACATAATTATTACAAGAATGAAAAAGCACAAGAAAATATATTAGTTTGTTTTTTAAAATTGCAGGATTCAAAGTCTAATATGTTGTTGGTGATGCAAATAAAAGCTTTTACTTTACTAGTTTGTAATGTATAAAAGCATTAGTTTTCGTTTATCAATATTTTGTTACATATTCAGCGTAATTATTTGGATTCAACTGCAACGTTCATTGATAGCATTATTCTGATAGGTTCTTCGATATCATTGTATTGTCTCAGCAGTTGTGCACAATGATTCTGAATTCGGGGCAGTAATAGTTATGTAGAATAATTTTGTTTCCAAGTTTTACCTAGAAGGCATTTTAACTACTGTTTGTTCTGTTTTATCGCAAAAATCTTTATACTATTGTAACTAACTCAATGATTCAAATTTTCCAAGTTTGTTCTGTTTGTGCAAACTTGAGCTACGTACTTGTCACGTCTCACTGCAGCAATTTGGAGTGACATCTACTTGGAGCACTTGTTTGTGGTTCAAATGACTGTTCATCTTTAACCGCTAAAGACTCATCCCGTCATACTGGTTTATAAAACAGAGGAATCAATGAAATGACTCTCCGACGTTGGCAAAGTCAACAGAGACTGTGTATGTTCCTTCTCTGTTTATTAATAAGCCCTTTCTCTGTTTGTTAGATCGCGCTGGGGCACTGCACTCTTTCTTTCTCCGTGCATCTGAACTACTTGAAGAGACTTGGGATTATGACGTTTTTAGACTGATAATGTATCAAATAAAATTGAATTATTACAACTTTTTTGCGTAATACTCTATAAAAGACTATTCAATGGAATTTCACCAGAAAATGTGAATACGTAATTGACAACTCAAAAGTTGACTGAAAGTAACTAGATGAGCTTCTTGGAATTGATTAGCTATAGTAGATGACTAACAATATTTGATAAATTGAGATATTTATCAAAAAAATATTTTGAAGGCCCATACATCATTTTATATCAACCGATACTCTTATCCTAACTAATCGAACTCTTCTTGATATTTTGATGCGAAAACTTGTGGCCAAGGTCTATATACTAATTAGGGATAATTATATATAATAGCAAACTAATAACCTAAAATAAATGGAGTAGCTAGGGTTTGATTTAATTATGCTCCATAGCAAACGTTTGCAAAAAATTATCAGGCGCCTCTCTCCCAAATATCTCGCTCGCCACTCTCCTTCAATATCTCGCTCGCTTCCTCACTTTTTATACAAACACAAGTGTATAAAATTATTTCTAATTGTATAAAGCAGAGGAAATTGTATAAATACATATATTTTTGCTCCCCTCTCTTCCCTCTTCCAGATCTCGCTCGCCACCCTCACCTTTCTCACTTATACAAACAGAAGTCAAATGTATAAATTGCGTTTCTGTTTGTATAAAGCGTGAGAAAATTGTATATACACATGCAAGTACATATATTTTCGTTCTATACACTTATAATTATACAATAAAAATACTTCCCTGCCCAGTTTCTTTTGCCTTTCTCTCTTTCTCGTTTTATACAATTTTCAAATTGTAGCTAATTTCTCTCTTTCTCGTTTTATACAATTCGATTCAATTGTATATTCCTTGTCAAGTCTCTTTTGTCTTTCTCTCTTTCTCATTTTATACAAATTCAAATTGTATATAATCGTTCTATACACTTATAATAATACAATTCGTTTTATACACTTTGTTTTTATACAGTTCTCTGCCCAAGTGTCTTTCTCTTTCTCGTTTTATACACTTTATTTTATACAATTGCTTCAACTATATATGTATAACGAATTATACAGTCTCTATGTTTGCTAGGAAGCGCAATTATGCAAACTTTGTTATAGCATACAAATATGAATTTTTTATTTGCTGTATGTGAAAGTTGCCCTACTAATTATTACTACTGTAGACTTTTCTTTCTCCTACTAAGAAAAAAGATATTGTCAGAGTTTGGAGAAGAGTCTCAACTTAAGGGTGTGATATGAAGGTTAATCAATTGCAAGCATAAGTAACTACTTTCACAGTTCGAACGCGTAATAACTGTGTCAAGATTACTTGCAGAGACTTGGGATTGTGATGTTTTATACCTATAAGGTATGAAAGAAAATTGTATTATTACAAGTGAAATGATTTTGTGTGGTACCTTTCATTTAAACTTTCTATATGATAGACTTAATAATTTGGAATTTTTTATATTTTTCACCAATCATTTAAATTATTCTTGTGCAATGACTCGTGCATTGATTTGAGAATATAAAGTTGATAATTCAAAATTAAAGCGTAAGTGTTTAGGTGGGTTCCTCGAAACTGACTACTCAAACAGAAACAATAGATTTTTCTTCGCGTAATTTGTGGTTCATCAAAATTACATCTATACGTCATATTTGTTGGTGTTTCAGCGTTTTTTTGAACTTAAATCCGTTCACCAAATTTGAAGTAATTTTTTACTAGATTTATTATTTACCTTCAAGTCAAGGTCTTTACATCAACTAACAAACACTCTTTACCCTAACTAAACAATTTTTATTTTTATTTTTGAATTTTCAACTCAATTGTTTTTGTCAAGTCCCATATATCACCATCTACTCTTATAGACTATTCTTTTTTCCCTCTAAAATTTAAATTGATTAAAGGAAAAATGATCTGATATATCCTTATCATTTAAAATTTATATATCACTCGTTATAAAAGTGATTCATATATATCCTATTGTTACACAAATAACTTGTATATACCCATTTCCTTTAACGAAAGTAAAAACAAATTATTTTTAAAATTAGATTAAAAAAATATTTATTTGGTCCTTCTCACACAGTTCTTTCTTCTTCTTCTTCTTCTTCTTTTTTTTTTACTTTTTTTATTGAACAACTAATTTGAATTTATTATTTTGAAGGTAAATATATTGTTTAACAAACTTTCTTGTAAATTTATTATAGATGTCCCAATTTTTTTTATAGATACAAAATAATTTTAAATTACATTCATCTATCACATCTGTTGGTGGTGGTGGTTCACCGTATTTGTATGTCTGAACTCAAAATCAATTCCACCAAAATTTGAAGAAATTTTCAACTAAATTTATTATTTACCTTTAAGACAAGGTCTTTGCACCAATTAACACTCTTATCCCAACTAAACAAGCTTTTTTGAAATTTCAAATTAATTGTTTTTGTCAAGTCTCATATATCAACCATCTACTCTTATAGACTATTCTTTTTTTTTCCAAAAAATTGAATTGATTAATGAGAATTTTTTTTGATATACCTCTCAACTTTATTGTTTAGATCTTATATACCACTCATCATAAAAGTGGCTCGTACATATCCTTACTATTAAACAACTAACGCATCTATACTTTTTTCCTCTAACGGAAATGAAAAAAAATAATTTTTATTTTTTGTAAAAAAAAAAAATATTTATAGAGGGATATATTTGATCTTTCTCACACATTTATTTTTACTTTTTAATTCAACGACTAATTTGAATTAATTATTATTTTATTGATAAAATTTATTTTGGACATGACTTTCTTGTATAATAGATGCCCCAAAAAAGTTTATAAATACAAAAAATAAATTACAATATAGCTGGAAAAAAATATTTTTTTCTCTTTTTTCATTCAAAGGTCTTTCTTTATTTCACATATTTTTACACAAAAGAATGAAAGAAAAATAAAGTTAGTTAAAACAATCATGTAAAAGTATCCTAAATACCTCTACATATTTTTTCAAAAAATTAAGGGTAACAGGAAAAATATACCTCTCAACTTTATGATTTTAGAGCAGACATATCCCTCATTAAAAAAGTACTAAATATATACTCATGTCATCTAACAAATGGTGCATATATATACCCCATCTCTAGTAAATGGTGTACAATTACTCATTTCATTAACAAACTGAATTAAAAAAATAAATTCCTTAAACTGGTTTTAAAATTCCAAAAAGACCCTCGTGGCTTAAAAAGTTATCATTTTATGACTGAGTGAAAAAAGAATTCAGTTTTTTTCTCATTTGGCTCGAATCTCGAGATATGAAAAAGATGCGGGATAATATTTGAAAGCCACGTGATATTTTTCAAATTAAAAAATTAGTATTATAATTTTTTTTCAACTAAGTAAATATATATATGTTAAAGAAAGGTGTAATTATGTTATTGTTAAAGGAAAATAGAAAAATACTACGTGTTAATTTATTTTAAATACCATGCAAAGGAAATAAAAGAAATAAAAATCATATATACACGTGGTGTCACGTATAGAAATAATAAGATACATATTTTAAAGAACTTTGTATTATCTAATTTATATGCACACATAATTTGTTTTAAATATTATCATAATTATTGTATTTTTTTCTAATATAAATGTTTATATTAGAGGGTAGGTTTTAATAGTAAAAAAAAGTCCTCAGAGTTTCACCTAAAAATTGGTAATATGAATATGTAATTGACAGCTTAAAATTTTGACTGGAAAAATAATTAGATTTTTTCAGTCTATTAATGAAAAGGGTAAATAAATATCATTTATTAGATAACGAGGGTACAAATGCACCATTTGTTAGCCAATGGAGGTATATATGTATCACTTTTTAAAGAGGAGTATATTGGATCTAAATCGCCAAGGTGAGGGATATATTTGTCTCTTGCCCTAATATAAAAATTTTAAAAAAAACTATTTTTTTTTTCACTTTCATTTGATGAAAAGATATATGTCAGTCACTAATATAATGGTAGAAATATATGCGAGCCAGTTTTATCACAATAGAGGTATATGCGAGCTATTTTTAATTTTTTTTTTATTTGAACTTTTTTTCGAACGACTTGTGCATTGACATAGGAATATATAAATTTATTAAAATTTTTAAAATATAAGTTTGATCATGGTCAAGTTAATCTACAATATGGTGCATAAACCAAATAACAATTTTGACTTGCAATGCTTTTGTCAAGGTCTATACACCAAGCAATACTCTTATCCTAACTTATCAAAAGTTTTATGAATTTTCACCGTTAGATTAATGTTATACACTAATTAACACTCTTATTCCAACCAATCAAAATTTTAAAGGATTTTCAAGGCATATACATACACCAATAAATACTCTTATATCTACTCTCCTGAGAAAGAATTTAATTGGTTATAAGTAAAAATTTTCTGTATTTAAAGTTTATATTCTCACTTATATTTTTTTAAAAGAAAACAAGTCCTTTATTTTTAATATTTTAATTTTTTTTATGTTTTATTTGATTTCCTTGAAAAAAAATTATATCCATCCAAAAATAGCTTATATTAATATCAGACATTTGGAATTAAATTTGAAATCAAATCCAAATGACCAAATGAAAGACGATGAGAATAAAAGATATAAATAAAACCAATATGGAAAAGGAGAAAAAGATCAAAAAAAATATGTATTTACGTATGTTTGAGAAAATTTTAAATACAAGGCAAAGAAAAATAAAAAATATTATGTGTGTCGGCTTATTTTAAAAACAAGGCAGATAAATTAAGAAGATATTTTTAAGAAAATAAATAAATAAATAAATAAATACAATAGCTAATTGAATTGAGTTACACAGCAACACATAAAGTGCAAAGAAATATAGAGAAAAAAATTTAGGGGGCAATAAGACCTCCGTAAATATATGGTGCATCCCTATAATTTTGATTATAGTTTAAGAGGTACTTATATCTTCTCTCAAGAAGCGTTATTCCGCATTGCGTAATAATTGGGTTAGGACTACTTGTAGAAAGTTGTGATTGTGATGATTTCATTGATAAAATTTTTGTATTATTACATTTGGATTTTTGTGAAATGACTTTTGTGTTGACTTGAGATTTTTCTCGTTAGTTTAATTACGAATGTTTATTACCTCAACTATTCTTACTTAATTCTTTATTTATTTTTATTTTTAAAATTATAGGTTTTATAAAGTGTTCTTTCTTTCTTAATGAATGACATAATATTCGTGATTAAAACGTCTTTTATTTTGGGAGTTTGGTACACAAAATCTCTCACACATTTTCACATATTTTGGAAATATTATACCTATCACATAATTTAAAATGGATTTTTTTACTTGATATGTTGTTGTCAAGGTCTATACACTAAGCAAAACACTTATCCCAACTAATTAAGACTTTTGTGAAATGATATAACTATCATTATCAAAGTGGCTCACATTTGGTCTAACGGAAGTGAAAATCTAATTTTAAATTTATTTTTATTTTAAGAAAAAAAAATAGTTTTTGGAATTATTACTTTAATGGAAATAATTATTTCTCATTCATTTAGTTGTAAAATTTATCATAGATTCCATAATTTATTTATTTTTTATAGACACAAGTCCCCCCCACCCCCACCCCCACCCTTATTTTATAAATAATTTTATAAATGATACGTTTTCAATGTTTTCTTACCTTTTTCTGTTTTTCCATTCACATTTTTTTCTTTTCTATTCTCATATGTTTATACTAAAAATGAAAGAAAAATAATTTAAATAAGAAAAAGAGACTCAAATAATGATAAGCAAATAGATCTATAAGGGATATATTAAAAACTCAAATTACACATTAAATCAAAGAAGTTTAAAAAAAAAATCATGTGTGAGAAAGATAAAATCTACTCTGAATTTTGCTAGAAGAATCAGATACATCTACATGAATTCTTTTTCTTAAAAATTTTAAAAAATTAACATTACCGTTTTCACTACCATTAGATGAAAAAAAGTATATGTGAGTCACTTTTATAACCTTAAAAGCATATGTGAGTCAATTTTATAACAAAGGTATATCAACTCTTAATAACAAAGTTTTGGGATACTTATATATATTAGACTTTTTTTTCGTCAAAGAAAAAGTAGCCTTTTTTTTTTTGTCAAGGTCTATGCACCAACAAATACTCTTATAGACTTTTCTTTTTCATTGGAGCATCACCATAGAAAATTGCCTTTTGCTATGTGCTATATAAACCTCATCAAAACTATTGAATAGAGACACAAAGCAATAGTTGGAAAACTTACTTAGTTATTTTGATATACATTTTGAGGCGCGAAAATGGGCATTGGAGAACTTGCATTGTTTCTGCTTTACACGTTTCTCTGTCAACTTGTTTTCTCCTCATCTTTACCTCATTTGTGCCCCGATGAACAAGCCCTTGCTCTTCTTCAATTCAAAAATATGTTTACTATAAATCTTGATGCTTCTTATAGTGGTTCTTATCCTAAAACAGTTAAATGGAATAAGAGCGCCGATTGTTCTTCATGGGATGGAGTTCATTGTGAAGAAATGACGGGACAAGTGATTGAGCTTGACCTCGCTAACAGCAGACTTCGAGGTGAGTTTCATTCCAACAATAGCCTCTTTAAGCTCACCAATCTCAAATGGCTTGATTTGTCTAGAAATAATTTTTCTGGATCACTCATTTCACCTAAATTTGGTGAGCTTTCTAGTTTAACGCATCTTGATTTGTCGTATTCAAATTTTACAAGTATAATCCCATCAGAAATATCTCGTCTTTCTAGGTTACATGTTCTTCGTCTCCAGGATAGTCAATTAAGATTTGAGCCTCACAATTTTGAACTGCTCCTTAAGAACTTGACCCAATTAAGAGAGCTTGACCTTCGCTATGTGAACATCTCTTCCACCTTTCCTCTAAATTTCTCTTCTTATTTAACAAATCTAAGACTTTGGAACACGCATATATACGGGACATTGCCCGAAGGAGTTTTCCACCTTTCCAACTTAGAATCTTTTTATTTATCAGAAACTCCCCAGCTCACTGTTAGGTTTCCCACAACTAAATGGAATAGCAGTGCATCACTCATGGAGTTAGTTCTCTTAAGAGTGAATGTTGCTGGTAGGATACCTGAATCATTTGGTCATCTAACTTCACTGCAAAAATTAGATTTGCTTTCTTGTAATCTCTCAGGCTCTATTCCTAAACCTCTATGGAATCTCACCAACATAGAGTTTTTGGACCTTGGTTATAACTATCTTGAAGGACCAGTTTCTGATTTCTTTAGATTTGGAAAGCTCTGGTTGTTATCACTTGGAAATAACAATTTTAATGGCAGACTTGAGTTCTTATCCTCTAACAGAAGCTGGACGCAACTTGAATACTTAGATTTTTCGTTCAATTCCCTAACGGGTCCAATTCCTTCTAATGTAAGCGGAAAACAAAACCTACAACGCCTCTACTTGTCATCAAACCATTTGAATGGGACTATACCATCATGGATATTCTCCCCCCATTCACTAAGTGAGTTAGACTTGAGTAATAACCATTTCAGTGGAAACATTCAGGAGTTCAAGTCTAAAACATTGGATATTGTTTCTCTAAAACAAAATCAACTGCAAGGTCCTATTCCAAAGTCACTCTTAAACCAGTGTTATCTACATACTCTTTTCCTTTCGCACAATAATCTCAGTGGACAGATCGCTTCAACCATCTGCAATATGACACTACTGAATGTGCTAGATTTTGGCAGCAATAATTTGGAGGGAACAATCCCACTATGTTTGGGTCAGATGAGTAGACTTGAGATTTTGGATTTAAGCAACAATAGTCTTAGCGGGACAATTAATACAACTTTTAGTATAGGAAACCAACTTATAGTCATCAAATTTGATAGGAATAAGCTAGAGGGGAAGGTTCCGCAATCTTTGATCAATTGCACATATTTGGAAATTGTTGATTTAGGTAACAATGAGTTGAATGACACATTTCCTAAATGGTTGGGAGCCCTATCTGAGTTGCAGATTTTGAACATGAGATCAAATAAGTTCTTTGGCCCTATAAAAGTTTCTAGGACTGACAACTTATTTGCTAAAATTCGAGTCATAGATCTCTCATCCAATGGATTTAGTGGAGATTTACCAGTGAGCCTTTTTGAGAATTTTCAATCCATGAAAATAATTGGTGAGAGCAGTGGAACCCGAGAGTATGTAGCAGATATATATTCTTCTTTTTACACAAATTCCTTGATGGTGACGACAAAGGGACTGGAGCTTGAACTTCCTCGAGTTTTGACTACAGAGATTATTATCAATCTCTCTAACAACAGATTTGAAGGTCAGATACCAAGCATTATTGGAGATCTCGTTGGGCTTCGCACGCTGAACTTATCTCTTAATCGCTTGGAAGGTCATATACCAGTGGCATTGCAAAATTTACCTGTACTTGAATCATTGGATCTCTCATCCAACAAAATCAGCGGAGAAATTCCACAACAACTTGTATCACTCACATCACTTGAAGTCTTAAATCTATCTCACAATCATCTTGTTGGATGCATCCCCAAAGGAAAACAATTTGATACGTTTGAGAATAGTTCATACCAAGGGAACGATGAGTTACGTGGATTGCCATTCTCAAAAGATTGTGGTGGTGGTGGTGGTGGTGGTGATCAAGAAGAAGAAGAAGAAGGAGATTTAGCAATTATAAGTTGGAAGGCAGTTCTCATGGGTTACGGTTGTGGAATTGTTATTGGACTGTCCATAATATACATAATGTTGTCAACTCAATATCCAGCATGGTTTTCGAGGATGGATGTAAAATTGGAACACATAATTATTACAAGAATGAAAAAGCACAAGAAAAGATATTAGCTTTTACTTTACTAGTTTGTAATATATTTGAAGTGTGCATTTCCCTATGTATAAAAGCATTAGTTTTCGTTTATCAATATTTTGATACATATTCAGCGTAATTATTTGTATTCGACTGCAAAGTTCATTGATAGCATTATTCTGATAGGTTGTTCGATATCATTGTATTGTCTCAGCAGTTGTGCACAATGATTCTGAAGATTAATCAAGTCGAGTATGGGTTATTAACCACTAATTTTGAAAAAAGTATAATCCCGAATTCATATAATTAAGAATTTTCCAATTCTGGGATCATGCATTTTATGCATCCGATCCATCATTTTTTAATTTATCTAATTCACTGTGAATGAGAAATTAATCAATACAAATACAGATCAATTATGATGTGTTTAAACTTGACTTAAGTACTGCAAGTTCTCATCCAATCCGAGGCAGTAATAATTATGTAGAAAATCTAGTTCTCTTTGAATAATTTTGTTTCCAAGTTTTACCTGGAAGGCATTTTAACTACTGTTTATTCTGTTTTATCGCAAAAATCTTTAAATTATTGTAATTAACTCAATGATTCGAATTTTCCAAGTTTGTTCTGTTTGTGCACGAGGCTACGAACTGGTCGCGCCTCGCTGCAGCAATCAAGTCTAATTTGGAGTGACATCTACTTGGCATGTAGAACAACACCATAACTTGGAGCACTTGTTTCTGGTTCAAATGACTGTTCATCTATAGTATAAGACACAAGTTTAAAATTACCTCACGAGTTTATATATAGTAAAATTTTAAAAGTTTGAAGACTTAGTTACACGTTTTAGGGAGATTACATAAGAAGTTCAACAGCCCTATATCTAGGTTTACTAGCATTTCTATATGAAGTAGTTATAGATTAAACATTATCCATAAATGATATTAACAGAAGAAACTCAAAGAACTAAGCAAATGATTAAATGTTTGGAATGTGAAAAGATATATATTTTAGATAATATCATAATAAAGATTGTACACTATGTATAGCCTGAAATAATTACTGGTATATGAAAAGAGTCAGCCCCCCATTTAATCGATTAATGCCACTGATTTTATTTATTTGATTTATTATTACTAAGGTATTAAAAGTGTATTATTATATATAAATGAATTAGTATTAAATTAATAAGATGGTTTGTAATTGCCTTATTTATTACTAATTACAATGATTTGTATTTTTCATCTTCTTAATTATCCATTCAAACTAGACTAGATTCTAAGTTTAGAGCAGTAATTATTAGTGGCAATGTTAGTTCTCTTACTTGGTCAGATTATGATTTGTATTTTTCATCTTCCTATCTATCTGTATATTAAAAGACTATTATTTAATATAGAACTGAAAAATATATAATTTGAACATACATTTTCACTGCTATTTAAGAACTAGATTATAAACATTGAAAAATGAAAGAAATTGTCATTAACGGATAATCAAAAAAACTATCCCATCTAAGATTATTGTTTTTTATAATTTCTTTTGCATTTCTAATGAACTCATTATGGTGTTGTGATCTTTTAGCTATTATTATGGGCTTTTGGAATAGATGTATGTATGAACTTCAGTGTGTTAATTATGTATCTGTCACTTTTCTATTTTGAATTTAATTGCTTTTTAATCTTGTAAAATTTTGAAAGTACTGTATCTTCATGATTCTTTGATTAGCGTTTTAATTCTAGAACTTTAGTTAAATAATATAAATATTTCACGCTCCATTTCTCATTAAAATAAAATAGGCAATCTTGTCAATAAGCGTGCATGATTTTTGGCTATAAAAGGTTATCACTGATATTTAGATCATATCCCAAGCATTATTGGAGATCTCATTGGGCTTCGGACTTTGAACTTATCTCATAATCGCTTGGAAGGTCACATACCAACATCACTGCACCAGTTATCTGTACTTGAATCATTGGATCTCTCATACAACAAAATCAGCGGAGAAATTCCACAACAACTTGTATCCCTCACACCACTTGAAGTCTTAAATCTCTCTCACAATCATCTTGTTGGATGCATCCCCAAAGGAAATCAATTTGCTACGTTTGGGAATAGTTCATACCAAAGGAATGATGGGTTACGTGGATTTCCTCTCTCAAAAGATTGTGGTGGTGATGATGGGGTACCACAAGCGACAAATCCAGTTGAACTAGATCAAGAAGGAGGAGGAGATTCACCAATGATCAATTGGCAAGCGGTTCTCATGGGTTACGATTGTGAACTTGTTATTGGATTGTCCATAATATACATAATGTTGTCAACTCAATATCCAGCATGGTTTTCGAGGATGGATGTAGAATTGGAACACAAAATTCTTACGAGAATGAAAAAGCACAAGAAAAGATATTAGTGTGTAACCTCAAGGTATTCAACTTAATCTCTATCCTTCAGAAGATCACATTTTTTATATCCATAAATTTTCTACCTCCATTGTTAAAGCTTTTACTTTCATAGTTTGTGATGTTTCATGAAGTGTTTGTTACCCTATGAATAAAGACACGAGTTTTATTTGATTTCACTTATTCAATTGTGAGCAAAAAATAAAGGGAAAATTACGCGGATAAGCAAACTTATACTATTTAATTACTCATCATAGCTATAGTTTGCTATAATTATCACTCACGACTAACATTATACATTAATTACGTGGGCTGACTTCGAGTTTGTATAATTAGTCATGTTTGTATATGTATAATTCGCCAAGATATACAAATAAATATGTATAATATACAATTTTTTAGCCTATATACATATACAATTCACCTCTCTCACACTCTCTGCCCTCTCTCGCTCGCCTCTCTCCCCCCTCTCTCAATCTAGCTCGCCTCTCTCCTCCCTCTCCCAATCTCGTTGCCATTTATACAAATATATATGTATAATATACAGTTATATATAATTATATACATAATTAATTCACCTCTCTCCCACTCTCTGCCCTCCCTCGCTCGCCTCTCTCCTCTCTCTCTCGATCTCGCTCGCCTCTCTCCTCTCTCTCCCTGTCTCGCTCGCCTCTCTCCTCCCTCTCCCAATCTCTCTTGTCATATATACAATTACATATGTATAATATACAATTATCTAACCAATATACATATACAATTCACCTTTCTCCCACTTTTTCCCCCCTCTCTCTCGCCTCTCTCCTCTCTCTCCCAGTCTCGCTCGCCTCTCTCCTCTATATAACATGTAGCTACAAATTGTAATTATCAAACTATAGCTATGGAGAGTAATTAATTATTTTTAAGTGGCTATATGTGAAAGTTTCCCAAAAACAAATTCATAAAATGCAAATACTTTGAAATAACAGTAGAAAGCACATTAAAAATCCTAAAATGGTTCCAAATACTTTGAAATAGAAAATTTATTCATCGATATTGATCAATATATAATAACTTGAATAACGACGACCACAATAGAGTTGGTGTAGCAGTTGAAAAGTTGGAGAAACAACCTCGGATATTAAGGTTTAAATCCTAGCAGAGGTGAGACCAGATATCACATTTACACTTAATTTTTTGAGTCATGACTTCATAACGATGCAGCCTTTTATCGACAATTTTACAAATAGAAACTTCTGCAGTTATCAACTAATAATTTCCTTTGTAACGAACTGAATTTCTGAGACAGTTAGGCTCTTTTAGAACCAGGTAAAAGAGTAAGATAAACAGGGGCGGACCCACATGGTGTCCGCCGGGTGCTCGAGCACCCATTAACTTCGTTACGAAATATATATATTTATGTAGAAATTGATAGGTATTTGTATAAAATTAACATAGAGCACCCAATGAATAAATGATATAGTTGGCCCAATGGTTCTTGAATGGGTACTTAAGGCTCTTTGAGTGTTGTTATCAAGGTTCAAATCTCATTGTTAACACATATTTTTTACGTTTTCACTTCAAAGCACCACAACCTTAAAATTCTAGATCCGCCACTGAAGATAAAGATTCTTGCCTAAAGGAAAATAAAGATTCTGTTACACCAAATGGTTAAAAATACACGCAGGGCCTCGTACTAGTTCTGTTCAAGTATAATACTGTTGACACTAATTAAATAAGTCATTCTCATTAGCAGAGCTCAGATGATTTCTTCTTCTTTATAGATAATAAGCTTTTTTGCTTATGCAACATGTTTAAGTCCAAAATACGCATATCAACAGTAAAATAAATAATATATGATGTCATAACGGACGTCCTTGAAAAATTTTGTTCATTTTGTTTCGAGATTTTCGGAACAAAAGGAATTCATGGGTTATAAAACACAAAAGCCGGTAAAACCTTTCTTTGCCTGCTTTGGAACTAGTTTGAACTTGAAAATGCATCATTTTTCAACGTGGGATGAACTAGTTCCATTTCTTAGGTCTTAAGAGATGTCCATGAAAATTTTTGGCCAATTCTTTTCGAGATTTCCGGATAAAAAAATCAATTGGCTATAGCACACGAAAATCGATAAAATCCGTCTTTGCGTGTTGGGGCTCATTTAAACTTGAAAATTCACCATTCTTCCCAGCGGGACAAACTGATTTCATTCCTAAAGTCTTAGCGGACGTCCTTGAAAAATTTCGGTCATTTTATTCAAAATTTTCGGATAAAAAAAAATCATGGGTTATAGCACACGAAAATGGGTAAAACCTTTCTTTGCCTGCTTTGGAACTAGTTTGAACTTGAAAATGCAAACAAAATTCGGTAAAATCTGTCTTTACCTGCTTTGGGGCTCGTTTAGACATGAAAATGCACCATATTTTTTCCGGAGGTGAACTGGTTCTATTTCTAAGGTATTAATAAACGTCCATGAAAATTTTTGTCTATTTTGTTTCGGGACTTCCGATTTAAAAAAAAATCCATGGGCTAAAATCTGTCTTTGCCTGCTTATGGGCTCGTTTGAACTTGAAAATGCGCTATTTTTCCCCGCAGGACTGGTTTCATTTCTAAGGTCTAATCGGACGTCTATGAAAATTTCGGCCATTTTGTTTCGGGATTTCCGAATAAAAAAAATTGCTGGACTATAGCACAAGAAAATTGGTAAAATCTGTCTTTGCCTGCTTAGGAGCTCGTTTGAACTTGAAAATGCACTATTTTTCCCCGTGGGACGAATTGATTCCATTTCTAAGGTGTTAACTAACGTCCATGAAAAATTTTAGCCTTTTTTTTTCGAGATTTCCAGTTTAAAAAAATCTATGTGATATAGCACATGAAAATCGGTAAATCTTCCTTTGCCTGCTTTGGGGTTCATTTGAACTTGAAAATGCACCATTTTTTCCCGCGGGACGAACTGATCAATTTCTAAGGTCTTAATGGACATCCATGAAAAAATTTGGTCATTTTATTTTGGAATTTCCTGATCAAAAAAATTCATGGGGTATATCACAAGAAAATCGGTAAAATTTTCGTTTGCCTTCTTTGGGGCTCGTTTGAACTTGAAAATGCATCATTTTTCCCTACGGTATGAACTAGATCAAACTAGTTCCATTTCTAAGGTCTTAAGGGACGTCAATGAAAAATTTTGGCCATGTTATTTTGGGATTTCCGGATCAAAGAAATCTATGGGCTATTGCACATGAAAATCGATAAAATATGTCTTTACGTGCTTCGGGGCTCATTTGAACTTTAAAATGCACCATTTTACCCCCAGGATGAACTGGTTTCATTTCTATGGTCTTAATGGACGTACATAAAAAAAATTGGCTAGTTTTGTTTCCAGGATTTTCGGATAAAAAAAAATCCATGGGTTATAGCAATGAAAATCGGTAAAATATGTTTTTGCCTACTTTGGGGCTCGTTTGAACTTAAAAATTCACTATTTTTCCCGCGATACGAATTAGTTTCATTTCTAAGGTCTTAACGGACATCCATGAAATTTTTTATCCTTTTTATTTTGAGATTTCTGAATAAAAAAATTCATGGGTTATAGCACACGAAAATCGGTAAAATTTGTCTTTTCCTGCTTTGGAGCTCGTTTGAACTTGAAAATGCACCATTTTTCCCCGTGGGATGAACTAGTTTCATTTCTAAAGTCTTAACGGACGTCCTTAAAAATTTTGGCCTTTTTATTTTGGTATTTCCGGATCAAAAAAATACATAGGCTATTGTACACGAAAATTGATAAAATATGTCTTTGCCTTCTTTGGGTTCGTTTGAACTTTAAAATGCACCATTTTTCCAGCTGGGATGAACCGATTCCATTTCAAAGGTCTTAAAGGGCATCAATGAAAAAAATTGGCTAGTTTTTTTTTTCAGGATTTCCGGATAAAAAAAATCCATGGATTTAGCACATGAAAATCGATAAAATCTTCCTTGGCCAGCTTTGGGGTTCGTTTGAACTTGAAAATGCACCATCTTTTCCCGCAAGACGAACTAGTTTCATTTCTAAGGTCTTAACGGACATCCATAAAAAATTTCAATCATTTTGCTTCTGTATTTTCGGATAAAAAAAATCCACGGGCTTATGCACACGAAAATTGATAAAATATGTCTTTGCCTGCTTTGGGGCTCGTTGAACTTGAAAATGCACTATTTTTCCCCACGGAACAAACTGGTTTCATTTTTAAGGTCTTAACGGACGTCCATGAAAAATTTTGGCCATTTTGTTTTGGGATTTCTGAATTAAAAAAATCAATGGGCTATAGCACACGAAAATCGGTAAAATCTGTTTTTTCCTGTTTTGGGGCTCGTTTGAACTTGAAAATTCACCATTTTTTTCCAGCGGGACGAACTGGTTCTATTTCTAAAGTCATAACTGACGTCCATGAAAAATTTTGACCTTTTTGTTTCGATATTTCCGGATCAAAAAAAAAATACATAGGCTTTAGCACACGAAAATCGGTAAAATCTGCCTTTGCCTGCTTAGGGGCTCGTTTGAACTTGAAAATGCACCATTTTTTCCTGCGAGACGAACAGGTTTCAATTCTAAGGTCTTAACGGACATCAATGAAAAATTTTGGCTATTTTGTTTTGGGATTTTCGAATTAAATAAAATTCATGGGCTATAGATTACGAAAATCGGTAAAATCTTCCTTAGCCTACTTTGATGCTTGTTTGAACTTGAAAATGCACAATTTTTTTCCCTGCGGGAAGAACTGGTTTGAAGCCATTAAAATAATTACTACTTCCGGAAATATTTTTCAAAAGATTACTACTTTGGAAGAGATTATTCAGATCAAGAGAGGCAGTTTGAACTAAATCCATCTCTGCAGAACAGAGATATCCTTCATAAATCACAAAATTTACATGCGTATGTGAATGGGAATCAATATAGCTTCACAATGCTGGTGTCGCACTAAACCTACATCTGAGATTCATTGTTTTTCAGATCTACCAAGTCAAGCTAGGAGGATTCTGAATTTAGACAAACAAGAAGTTCCTAATCTACGCATCAAGACATATATCATGTGTGGTGAAGAGGAAGCATTACTTATATCATGATTATCAGTCTACATATTTGATTTTTAAGCACATGAGGACAGATTCACGGAGTCACCAAAACAGAAAAAGGGAAGGAGTTATTTCACTAGCAACATACATCAATAGAAGATCGGAAACAACATGCTCAACCACCACCAAATGATCTGGATTGCACAGCCGCAGAAGCATCATGCCAAAATCTGGTCATCGTCTTGGTTTCTGGAAGAAGAAAATCAACAAGTTAAGAAGTGAAAAGGAGCAGTTCAAGGATGAACACAATTACAATCTCCGATAGGATGAAATACCGACCCCATGGAGGAATAGGACTTCAGAGACACAACATAAGGTCAGCAGAGACAATGACGGGTAGATCGATGAACAACAATGAATCACGCAGAGACAATAACGTGTATCACTTCACTTTATACACATCTTCTTTTTCTTGTCAACCTCTAAAGTCCAACCAACATAACAAATTATAAGCTCAGCATAATTTCATCAGCCAATCATGGATTTATCCAAATAATACTTTTATTTGTCCCAATTTGTCGTTAAAATTGAATTTTCCACCAAACACAGGATGAAATGCTTACATGTGTATCAGAAAAAATGCATGTGTAGAGACTCTCATTTTGAATCATTCTTGTATTGACTTGAGAATGTGATTTGACTTACAGTGCAATGACTTGAGAAGGATTAAATAGTCTTTACATATTGTGCGACACATTGAATGGTAATGTGTAATTAACAACTCCAAAATTGACTGAAAATGACTTGGTGACCTTCCTGGAATTGATTACTCCAAAGCAACACTTAAATGTGCATTTTCAAGAAGAGTAAAACATATTGACATCAGAATTTACTTTGAAAATTTAAAAATGGCTTCATACTTGGAAGAACTTCAATTAATTATTACCATGGGAACTAAATTAAGACATGGCAAACACCTTCTTTTGCTTAAAAAAGTCGACACTACTTAAATAAAAGGACACTAATTATCAACTCGGGACAGAAAGTAAGACCTTAACATCACAAGAAGTGCTAATCCAAACCAATTAATAATACCTTAACTTGTGAAAAACATGTACCGTTTCCTCCTAAATGCCTCATATCGATCTTCTTTGTTCATACATCCAACCGACATACATCAAGGTATTCTGTTGCAGTTATCATATACCTGCAGATTTATCTACTTCATCACTTTCAGTATTCTCTACATACAAATTAGTAATATTTTTATTTGTAGTTAAAAGTTGAATTTTCCAGAAAACACAAGGTGAATGCTTACATGTGTATTCCAGTGAGAAGAAGTTTGAAAAAAAAAGAAGAAGAGAAACAGTTCCTGTTTTGGTTGTTAAGACAAAATGCATGTGTTATTACAAGTGTTGGGATTTACATTTGAATTGTGTTATTAAATGTGTATAGTAAATTTCTTTGCTTAATTATGCTATATATACCTCATCAAAATTGTTGAATATAGACAGATCAAACATTTCTTGATTTCTTCTCTACCAACTTAATTAGTTTTGAACATTTTACTGCAGAAATGGGCTACGTAAACCTTGTATTTTTTATGATATATCCCTTTCTCTTTCAACTTGTTTTCTCCTCATCCTCACCTCATTTGTGCCCAAAAGATCAAGCTCATGCTCTTCTACAATTCAAGCACATGTTTACTACAAATGCTTATTCGAAATTACTGTCATGGAACAAGAGCATAGATTGTTGCTCATGGGATGGAGTTCATTGTGACGAGATGACGGGACAAGTGACTGAGCTTAACCTCGCTCGAAGCGGACTTCAAGGAAAGTTTCACTCCAACAGTAGCCTCTTTAAGCTATCCAATCTCAAACGGCTTAATTTGTCTGAAAATTATTTATTCGGATCGTTTTCACCTAAATTTTGTGAGCTTTCTAGTTTGACGCATCTTGATTTGTCATATTCAAGTTTTACAGGTTTGATTCCAGCAGAATTCTCTCGTCTTTCTAAATTACAAGTTCTTCGTATTCAGGGTTATTCATATGCTATTAGATTCAGACCTCGCAATTTTGAACTGCTCCTTAAGAACTTGACCCAATTAAGAGAGCTTGACCTTAGCTTTGTGAACATCTCTTCCACCATTCCTCTAAATTTCTCTTCTTATTTATCAACTCTTATTCTTCGAGACACACAATTACGTGGGGTATTGCCCGAAGGAGTTTTCCACATTTCCAACTTGAAATCTCTTGATTTATCATCCAATCTCCAGCTCACTGTTAGGTTTCCCACAACCAAATGGAATAGCAGTGCATCACTCATGGAGTTAGTTCTCAATGGTGTGAATGCTACTGGTAGGATACCTGAATCATTTGGTCATCTAACTTCACTGCGTAGATTAGAGTTGCTTTTTTGTAATCTCTCAGGCTCTATTCCTAAACCTCTATGGAATCTCACCAATATAGAGGAATTGAACCTTGGTGATAACCATCTTGAAGGACCAATTTCTGATTTCTATAGATTTGGAAAGCTCACGTTGTTATTACTTGGAAATAACAACTTTGATGGCAAACTTGAGTTCTTATGCTTTACCAGATGGACGCAACTTGTTAATCTAGATTTTTCGTTCAATTCCCTAACAGGCTCAATTCCTTCTAATGTAAGCGGAATACAAAACCTATATTCACTCAGCTTGTCATCAAACCACTTGAATGGGACTATACCTTCCTGGATATTCTCTCTCCCCTCACTTGTATGGTTAGAGTTCAGTGATAACCATTTCAGTGGAAACATTCAGGAGTTCAAGTCTAAAACATTGGATATTGTTTCTCTAAAACAAAATCAGCTGCAAGGTCCTATTCCAAAGTCACTCCTAAACCAGCGTAATCTATATTTTCTTGTCCTTTCGCACAATAATCTCAGTGGACAGATTACTTCAACCATCTGCAATCTGAAAACACTGATACTGCTAGATTTGGGCAGCAATAATTTGGAGGGAACAATCCCACTATGTTTGGGTGAGATGAGTGTAATTACGGTTTTGGATTTAAGCAACAATAGTCTTAGCGGGACAATTAATACTACTTTTAGTATAGGAAACAAACTTGGAGTCATCAAATTTGACGGGAATAAGCTAGAGGGGAAAGTCCCGCAATCTTTGATCAATTGCACGGATTTGGAAGTTCTTGATTTAGGTAACAATGGGTTGAGTGACACATTTCCTAAATGGTTGGGAGCCCTATCTGTTTTGCAGATTTTGAACTTGAGATCAAATAAGTTCTATGGCCCTATAAGGACTGACAACTTGTTTGCTCGAATTCTAGTCATAGATCTCTCATCCAATGGATTTAGTGGAGATTTACCAGTGAGCCTTTTTGAGAATTTTGAAGCTATGAAAATAAATGGTGAGAAAAGTGGAACCCGAGAGTATGTAGCAGATATGGGTTATGTTGATTACTCGAATTCCTTTATAGTAACGACAAAGGGACTGGAGCTTGAACTTCCTCAAGTTTTGACTACAGAAATTATTATCGATCTCTCAAGGAATAGATTTGAAGGTAATATCCCAAGCATTATTGGAGATCTCATTGGGCTTCGTACTTTGAACTTGTCTCACAATCGCTTGGAAGGTCACATACCAGCATCACTGCAGCAGTTATCTGTACTTGAATCATTGGATCTCTCATACAACAAAATCAGCGGAAAAATTCCACAACAGCTTGTATCCCTCAAATCACTTGAAGTCTTAAATCTATCTCACAATCATCTTGTTGGATGCATCCCCAAAGGAAAACAATTTGATACGTTTGAGAATAGTTCATACCAAGGGAACGATGGGTTACGTGGATTTCCACTCTCAAAGGATTGTGGTGGTGATGATGGGGTAGCACAAACGACGAATCCAGTTGAGCTAGATGAAGAAGGAGGAGATTCACCAATGATCAGTTGGCAGGCAGTTCTCATGGGTTACAATTGTGGACTTGTTATTGGACTGTCCATAATATACATAATGCTGTCAACTCAATATCCAGCATGGTTTTCGAGGATGCATGTAAAATTGGAACACAAAATTCTTACGAGAATGAAGAAACACAAAAAAAGATATTTAACCTCCAGGTATTCAACTTGATATTTCTCATTCAAAAACTTTTTCTTTTATATAGAAATGAATTTTCCATTTCCTTCATCCTTAAATCTTTTGACTTTAATTCTTCCTTTTTTTTAAATTGCAGGATTCAAGCCTAATATGTTGCGGTGCAGCAAATATAAGCCTTTATCTTTCATAATCGGTGATGTTTGTGTAGTGTTCATATCCTGTTATTAAAGACATGAGTTTTCTTCCTTTGAGACTCATCCATATTTGTTTTCATTTCTTTTCTTTTGAGTAAGAATTAAAATTGACTTTAATTCTTACTATTAGTTGAGAAATAATTGGGGTCACCACAAACTCATAAAATTTGAAGTTATTATCTTTGTCTTTTTCTTAATTACATTGTTAGAATAGTTAAAGTCCTTCAAGCTCTTATTGCAGGCACTTGAAGCCCCTTTGATTTCTATTTTTCTCAACTATGTCACATGACATCATAACACAAACAAATCACTTTAAGTTCACAAAAAAATAAAAAACTGTAGTTACTAGTTACAGTGTTCAAATATATACGGACTCATGATCGTCTTTCATCAAAAGATTGAAGAAATATCAGGAAACCATGGACCAAAGTTGCATCTGCTATCTTAGCAGTTAAAAAGTTAGAGACACAACCACGGAAACCAAAATTAGAATCCTAGAAGAGGTGATACTGGAAGAACTCTTCCCTAAGTCTCGGATGGTAAAGTTATCCAATATGGTGAAAGGTAGACGGTAACAATTGAATTAATCAAGCAGAACACAAGCTGACCTGGATATCACTATTATACAACTACGCCTCAGTACCTAACAATAACTTGCAAAGAGATACATTCAATAGTGTTTAATGCCTAAACTAAGATTAGACATGAACACACAATTGAATGATAGAATTGCTAATGATTGAAACCCATATGGATTTGACACTTCACTCGGGAAGGAAATAAACAGAAAAACTTGCCTTTAAACAATGTTTTTCATGATCATCTATGTTCAGATTAATTAACTAGAAAACCGCTCGATAACTTCTCAGGGTAAATAAAAAGATTCAGAAAAATGAAAGTAGAAAACAAAAAGAATTACCTCGCCAAGCAGACTTTAGAACCAGGTTTGCTGTGCATTTTCACAAAAATCGTGTCCTCCTTGATCTGTCAAGCTATGACATCAACTTTCTTTAAGCAGTGCTTCAGTCTCTGTGCAAAACCAATATGAAGGATCATTTTAGCTGAGTCGAGATTTCATCACCAAGTAGGCTCATCGACAATTTTGCAAATAAAAGCTGCTACAGATATCAGCTCTACTAAAATAAAACTGTGGGCTGGAACCTTCTGTATTCCAGCATGTAACATTGCTTTTCTTAAGGAAACGGCGTGATTCCACCTCTCTGCGCCAGCATAAAGAATGCACATATCGCCCTGAATGATTCGGTTGGGACTTAAGCACATATCGCCCTGAATGATTCGGTTGGGACTTAAGCAATAGTTGAGCTACTTCATTTCCCACTCACTCAATAGCTCCATGAATTCTACAAGCACCCACAAAGCACCCAAGACAGTAGCATAAGCTTCAAAAGGCATCTTCTTTATGAAGTCGTACACTTCCTGCAGTAGCCCAACTCTCCCTAATAGATCAACCACACAACCATAATGTTCCAAATTAGCTACAAATCCAAATTCACATGACATAGCTTCAAACAATTGAAAATCGAAATCGACAAGCTTGACACGCACACAAGCTGATAGAACTACCATGATGCAGCCCCTTTGACCTCATCTTCGCATACATGTTAATGTTTGCTTCTCCCTACCATTCAAAGCTAGGGAAGAAATCATACCATTCCAAGCTCAAACCTGCTTGCTAACCATCCAAACATATACCAAACAACCCATCTTCCCAAAAAACGCCGACTAATCTACCTGCATCATTCCTTACCATGTACTTGCCTCCCTAGATATAACGCCACGCCACACCAACATCCAAACACCTGCAGGAAGTAAGAACACTAACAAAAGCAGCCTCATTTGGCTTCAATAAACCACACTTCATATCCTCATGTACTATCATTTTCTCAAAAAAGAACTTAACAGCAACCTCACAGCACCTGTTCTTCATGTACCCATAAATCATACTAACATCACTGTAAGCATGCAAGAAAACATCAAGAACCCCAAACCCATATCCCCATTTTCCCAACAAGCATCAAACATCACATTTATACTAGATAACACACGGTTCAGTAATTTCATCAAACACCTTGTATGCACTCCCTTGTCAACAGTTCAATAACCTGATGTCCAATCTATATGTCCCCAATAATTAATTTCTATAAAGAGCCTAATTCTTATATGCTGTTATGATAGCCTCATATTGATAAAAAGTACCAAAGAACAAATTTTTATTGAAAAATCAAGAAAGATGTGGTTCATGGGTTCGAAAAATTAAAATGTACTATTAGTTTTGTGTATTATTAATTATCTTGTTTGGTATATCTTTTGGACCAATATAAAACTTGCGTTAGTTTATGCATTAAATTTAATATTGATGTGTGTATAATTTACATGTAAGGGTCATTTGGGATGTGTATAAGAATATTGTTGAATACTATATAATTAATTATATTTGTATTAATTATGCTGAGATATCTTAGCAGTACTATTACAATTGAAATTTTTACACAAATCTTATAATGTTAAGAGTTAATTGCACCATATTTCTATTATATTCCAAATTACAAAAATTTCATAATTTTGGTGAATTCGAATACATGCCAAAACGCCTGATACATTGCATCTCGATTTTGGATACATCATTCAACCTCCCGATACACTGCATCTCAATTTCGGATACATAGCTCAACGTTCCGATACATCACGTCTCGATACCTCATGTAAGTTCCGATGCATTGAGTAAAGTGATGTATTCGATCAATATACAGTGTAAAGTGATGTATCTTAGTGATATACCGCATAAAGTAATGTATCCAAAAATATAAAAAAGTAAGGATTTCCATAATTTTTTGAAAAAATTACTGAAATACACGTGTTATGTTTCCTTTATTTTCAATATCCCATTCTATTTCTAAAAACCTCTAAAATCTCTTATTTCTTTAATGTATCTGAGAGGGATATATTGTATTTTATATTAAAACTAGTGATTCCTAAAATTTATCCTTTTGGAGAACTTTCAAATATAGTCAATTAAAAATAGCTTAATTATTCTCCATAACTATAGTTTGATAATTAAAATTCGTAGCTACATGTTACATGGAGGAGAGAGCGCGAGCGAGACTGAGAGAGAGATGAGAGAGGCGAGAAAGAGGGGGGAAAGAGTTGGAGAAAGGTGAATTGTATATGTATATCGGTTAGATAATTGTATATTATATATATGTATTTGTATATATGGCAAACGAGATTGGGAGAGGGGGGAGAGAGGCGAGCGAGATTGGGGAGAGGGAGGAGAGACATCCTTCGTCAAATATTATAACAGTATATATAAATAAAATTATAAATTAAACGTAAATAATATACCTTTGGACACCCTTGACATAACATATGATGTAATCTATGTGGTTTTAGGCGTCTTTTGAAAGAAGTAAGAGGTAAACACAAATTTAAAGTGTTTGTGTGTTCGAATTTCACTGTAACAATTTTTTTTCTTTTCCTCTTTTAAGAAGGAGCATGATTCCAATTTAGCACTTGGACCCCTTTTGTAAAAATCCTGGCTCCACCACTGATTAGTTCAGGGTGTACAATTGATTGATCGATAAAGTAGAATCGATAAAGAGTGGCTATTCGTTCATAATAGGTTTTTCAGTGGTTTTATAATAAAAATATTATTGAATTAATATTGGTTCGATATTGGTTTTTAATATAGGGTAGATAGTAATTTACTATCTTTACTTTGTAAATAAATATTAATCTCAATACCTTAGTAGTTATGTAATCGTTTGTCGTTAACCTTCAATTCACCATTTCATATTGACTTTGATTTCACAATTTCAACATTCTATAAAAAATGTTAAAATTTGAGAGAAACCTTATTCTCTTAATATAGTTCTTTTTCAGGTTTGTTATTATTGTTTCCTATTTATGCTCATTTGTGAAATTACATTATTGTGTTTTAAGCATCAAAGTTTTATTATAGAAATCGTATATTTGGTTAAGTATTTTTTTTTAAACAAAATCGAACCGTTACCGACCGATAAAAATAATCTCCATATGATAGTTGATTTTATAGACCGATATTTAAAATTGATAATGACATAAATCAATCGAACCGACCCTGTTCTCGGTCCATTTCAAAAATAAATACTTTTCTTTTCTTTTGATTTGTTAAATGAATCGCACAGAGAAAGAGATTGGACTATATTTTTAATTTTGTGTTTTAGAGCTGGGACATGTTTTGATTTCGAATTGATAGAAATAAAGTATTATTTTGGTGCTTCAT
>CM040618.1:3621980-3643329 GCA_022817965.1 Solanum lycopersicoides
CTAATACAAATGCGGCTACGCCACTCCTACTAATAGGTAGGATCTAGAAAGTACTAAAGAAATAAGTAATTAAGATAGGTGGCTAATTTCCATCAATTCTTTATAATAAAAAAAATTAAAAATATTCAATATTATTATCATTATGAGTTTGGAAACAAAAACAGTGTGTGTAACAGGAGCTTCTGGTTTCATAGCTTCATGGATAGTCAAATTATTGCTAAATCGTGGTTATATTGTGAAGGCTTCTGTTCGTGATCCAAGTTTGTATCTTTTTGACTCTATTTTTAATTAATTTATTTATTTATTTATTTTTGGTTTAGATTCATTTATTGGAGAAATTGGGGATATGGTTTTGTGATTTTTGAATTTTTTTTTGGAAAAAATGTTTTTTTTTTTTTTGTGTTTGATGAAAATTGTGTTTATGATTATCTTTGGTTTGGTTGTTTGTGTTAGTAACCTCTCTAAACAGAGAGTTTTTCGATTTCTCGAACAACCAACTCTAACCTAATTTTCTATTTTAATTTTTTTAAAATAAAAATCTTCTTTACCTTTTTTTAATATTATTATATTATTATTTTTTATTTCATAATATAAATCATTTCTTTCCCGAATAATTCATCCTATATAATTGTCATGTAATATAAAATTTTATTTTTTAAAAATTCTTTATTTAATACTCTCTCTGTCTCATTTTATGTGTTATTATTCATTTTTTGAGAGAAATATTTTAACTTTGACCGGACATTTGCGTATGAAATCTTCAAATTTTTTAAAATGAAATTTATATATATGTAAACTATGTAAAGAATACTATAAGTTACAATAATTGATAATTCAAAATGTAAAAAGGATCTATGAAAAACTTACGGTCAAAGATAGACTTATTTAAATTTCGAGATGCGAAAATATCACATAAAATGGGACAAAGAAAGTATAAAATTATATTTTATTTCAAATTTCTAGAGAAAAGCATAACCACAATCACAACCATAACTTTATTTGGATCATACTTTAATTTTTTCCGAATATTGTAAAATCTGAAAACAATCTACTAGACTACTAAGTTATTTTTGTTATGTATTGTATTGTTATGTTATATTTAAATTATTATGTTATGTATTTTATTGTTTTCTTATATTTATATTATTATGCTATGTATTATATTGTTATGCTATATTTGAATTATTATGTTAATGTATCGTATTATTATCTTATATTTATATTATTATGCTATGTATTGTATTTGTAAATTAAAATTTTTACATTTTATGCATTCTTCATAGTGAAAATTATTAATAATATCAAATTATATCACTTAAGTGATGAAAATAAAAAATAAAAATAAAAATAAAAATAAAAATAAAAATATTATTAATTCGGGATGAAAGTAGTATGTATTAAATAATATAATTTTTAAAATATTATATTACATTTGAAACGAATTTTAAATATTAGATATTTAATTAATAACCTTATATGAAAAAAAATATTTTAATTATAAAATGATAAACATAATATTGAAATAATAAAAAAGTGGAATAGCAGATCTCTATAAATAGAGAATAGAGGGCTTTTTAAAGTGTGGTTAGATCTTCATTTTACTCTCAAAATATAGAGGGGTTGGAGATAAAGTTAAAAGCATATTTTCGAAAGCAGAAAGTTAAAACCAGTAAAGAAGATAAAATCTATAACAAATCAGAAATAATATCAATAAGAAAAATAATTAAGCCCACTAAATGCAGAGTGTGTCCTTAAGAAAATTATTTCCCTCAAGTTAATGGAAACTATCCTCCTAGGATGGAACAATTTTACTCAGCAGCAGGGCCGGACCCACATGGTGTCCGCCGGGTGCTCGAGCACCCATTAACTTCGTTATGAAATATATATGTAGATATATATATGTAGAAATTGATAGGTATTTATATAAAATTAACATAGAGCACCCAATGAATAAATGATATAGTTGGTCCAATGGTTCTTGGATGGGTAGTTAAGATTCTTTTTGTGTTGTTATCAAGGTTCGAATCTCATTGTTAACACATTTTTTACATTTTCACTTCAGAGCACCCACAACCTTAAAATCCTTTAAAATCCTAGATCCGCCACTGCTCAGCAGTGTATCCGTACAAAAAACAACGATGTCAGTGAGCTACTCAACAGTAGCAAACTACACTTATTTATTTGTGCGGAAGAAGAAAGAAGTAGTAGTTTAGAAAAAATCCATAGTGAAAAGTCTAAGGAATCAAGATTTTAAAAAGAGTTTTGAGTTAAACATAGAATCATAAGAAAGGAAGTTGTTTAAAGGACCTACATTCAATCAGAATTCATAAACCGAAGTGCTAATAAGCTAGTTTGACTGACTTATAAACTTAGACAATCACATCGTTATGCTTTCTATTATGTTATATTAATGTAATAATCATATTTGTTTTTTATTTTCGAATCCGCCTGTAGATGATCCAAAAAAGATAGATCACTTGACATGTCTTGATGGAGCCAAGGAGAGACTTCACTTGTTCAAAGCAAGCCTGCTGGAACAAGGTTCCTTTGATGCTGTTGTTGATGGCTGTGAAGGTGTATTTCATACAGCATCTCCTTGTTACTTTAAAGCTAAAGATCCACAGGTTCCTCACTCATTCTCTTGATTAATATGGTTTTGATCTATGTTGCCGAGACACTCTAAAAATGTCTGGATACTTCAAAACTAGTGCATGGTTGTGGCTACATTTTTGAAGAGTACGAGCAACATAGGTTTTGACGTCTACTTTTGCAAGCTTACTCTTTGGATAGTTGGTCTTGTTGTAGAACCACATAAATTGGATGAATGAAAACTAGTGCATTTTGTAGGATCAGTACGAGCAACATAGGTTTTGACGTCTACTTTTGCAAGCTTACTCTTTGGATAGTTAGTCTTGTTGTAGAACCACATAAATTGGATGAATGAAAACTAGTGCATTTTGTAGGATCAATACGAGGCAACATAGGTTTTGACGTCTACTTTTACAAGCTTACTCTTTGGAGTTACATAGTTAGTTTTGTTGTAGAACCGCATAAATTGGGACGTAGAAATATTATCTAGATGAAGGAGTTATTCTTCTGAGTACCATTTTCTGATCACTTCCTATTTTATGCACGAGTCAGTCGATATGTCCTCACATAAAAATACTGAGAAAAGTGTCTTGATAAAACTGTTGCATCTGAATTCACTTTGTGAAATCTTTTCGTAGTGTATACAGACACAGAACGACTTAAAAATGTTGATTGGACGTGGGAGTTAAATAATTGAGCAAGAGGTACCAAAGGTATATTAGCTATAGCAGTCTTATCAAAAGCAAAAAAGCCAGAAAAAGCTCTAAGGTCCGTTGAGGTGTTAAGTGCAAAGCGTGGACTTCAATGCAAAAAAGGCGCAAAGGGAGGAAAAAATACAAATATATATGTTTTGTCCAAGATTTATAATTCTAAATATGACGAAAAATAAATGAATGAAGAAACTGAAATTTTTTCTAGGATGAGTTTGAAGTATCAATTGTTTAGTGCTGCCTCATTGCTAAGGAAAAGTATGCCCTGATGACGACACTAAAGCGCACATTAAGTGAGTCAAAGCGCTCAACACGTTTTGAGCCTCGCTTCAGGGCCTGAGTGTGCCTTTGACAACTCTGGTCTATAGTACTCATGTGTTTAAGATACCGTCTTGAAGGATGGATTACTGTTGTTCACCTTTACTTGTTAAATGTAAGAAAATCTCACCTACGAAACTGGCTTAGCCCTACTGTTAACGTGCTGCAGGCGGAACTGATTGATCCTGCAGTGAAGGGGACACTCAATGTTCTAGGATCAGTTGCGAAGACACCAACTGTTAGAAGAGTGGTTTTGACATCATCTATTGCAGCAGTTTCTTTCAACGGCAAGCCAAGAACGCCTGAAACAGTGATCGATGAGACATGGTGGTCAGATCCTGACTTTTGCAGAGAATCACAGGTTCCTTAGCTTAAAAATTCCATTTACTTTAACAGTTAAACCATTTAACTACAAAGAAGTTATGTAAGTGTTTCGTTTACATCTTAAACGTTCTTGTCAAAACGTTGTAAATCACAAATACTCATTATAATCATCTGAACTGGTGCTCGATCATTTCTATCGTAGATTTCACATATTTTGGAACTTTAATGTGCTATTTTCTAGATGATTATGACCGCAAGATAAGGTTAGCTGTTTCTTCTTGCAGAAACTTTTTATACATGGCATAATGGATCTCCTAACATCATTGTATTAGAGTAGGCCGTTTTCTTGTTTTTATTTTCTACGTAACATAAGAGTAGAACATACTTTTACGGAGCACAATGCCTGGAAAATGATGAAGGTATTGCGCGTATAGACTCTAGTGATAGCACTTTTGGGGTTTGTGGAGCTAATTATGGACCATCTTTTGTTGTTTTTGCTAGCTCTGGTATATACTTTCGAAGACATTGGCTGAGGACGCTGCGTGGAAGTTCATGAAAGAGAAAGCTTTCGATATGGTTACAATAAACCCTGCAATGGTTATAGGCAGTTTGTTACAACCAAAACTGAATTCAACTTGTGCTGCCATCTTACAATTGCTAAATGGTAATGCTTGATCTTACATCAGTTGATCTGTCGTTGATCTCGTCATCTGAACCTAGTTGTTTTCTATTTGACTCATCCGTTGTGATTTTTGGAGGGGAAAAAAAGGAAGAAAGAAAAAAGGATCGCGATTAGTTAATCAACCGTTTTCCTAAAGTTTCTCTTCAAGATAATGAATATGACAAATCAACTTTGTTTCTGCATGCCACTGGCTTAGCTCTGGTAAGTGATGATACATGTCGGGTCGGTGGATATGATTATGACATGTGTATGTTCGTTAGTATAAAGGTTATATATATGCTCTAGTTATTGAACGGCAGGGGTACCAATGTCCCAAAAGTATAACGGAGGGTATCTGCATCTTGTCCTTTTCTCCTTTATTCTATTCATGTTACTACAATGTGTTGGAATTCATGTCTAAGTTTCGTTTTGCTTTACGACAGGTTCTGAAACATACCGAAATACTACATCTGGATGGGTTAACGTGAAAGATGTTGCCCTCGCGCATATTCTAGCATTTGAAAATCCTTCAGCTAATGGTAGATATATAATGGTTGAGTCAGTTGCACACTACTCTGAGATAGTACAGATATTACGCGAGCTTTACCCTACAACGAAGCTCCCAGAAAAGTAAGTTTCTTCTACGTGTAGTACTATCTATCTTCGATTAGGTTTGTGAAATGTGCATCGTTGATATTGAAGTTATATTTCACAAAGTAACTAGAGCATGCTCAAAATACATAAAGTTGGCTCAAAGTTTTCGATTTAACTCTCCAGGTGTGTTGATGATAAGCCATTTCCGCCAAAGTACCAGGTTAACATCGAAAAAACCAGAACATTGGGTGTTGAGTTCACTCCCTTGGCTGTAAGCATCAAAGAAACTGCTGAAAGTTTGAAAGAGACGAAATTTTGTTGAGATGCATAGCAAGTAGAGAGCATACTTCTTCTGTACCTTAATGTTCACCATAGCTTGGATAGATCGATATGATACGAACTTCTGTTACATGTCGATATAAACGCTTCATGGATGTAGTAGAAATAGCTCGCGTCCCTTGTATCGACGATTATCTTGGTCTATTAGAGCTATTTTGAAGCTATGTTATCTTTTGAAGTTGGAAGTTTAATGTGTTTTGTTATAATATTTAGCAACTTACTATTAAAATGTGCATTTGGCCTGTTGTTTTTGTTTGTGCAAGAACTGCTCCAGGATGTTTTTCTTCTCTTTTCAATAATGATGGTGTAGGGGTTGTCATGGTCGCATTTCAATTATTTCACGAGGTACCTGTTATCTCTACTAGCGTAAATAGTGGTATCATGTCTTGCTTTTTCTAACAAAAATACTAAAATTTTATTAATTTGTTAAAATGAGCAAGTAAAATGAGTATTTGTTTTTGATATGGGGGTCAAGTAAAATAAAACGGATAGATTATAAATGATTCATTTATTTCTACAATTGAAGAACTAACACAAACTAATAAAAGGATAAGTGAATCAGAACAACAATAAAATACTCAGTAAAATCTAATTAAGTGGCGTCTGCAAACCTTACTACTACCTCATGAAGGTAGAGAGATCGTATGCGAAAGATTCCCGGTTCAAGTGTATCAAATCTGAATAAAGAAAGAGGAAAATAATGAAGAAAACATAGAAGCTAATAAGAAAGCCGTGTAAAGTTTACAAAAAAGTTTCAATAACTACATATGAAAAGAACTATAAGGGTACGACTAGTACTACGACATACATTAACAAGTCTAAACCTTCTCCAGGCAAGACAAAACTCTACCCCTACAAATCTTCTAACCAAATATGCAACCTCCATTCCTTCCTATTGATGGTCATGTTCCCAAAATATGAATCGCACCATGTTTTGTCTAATCACGTATCTCTAATACTTTTTCAGTCTATCCTATCCCTTCGCTAACCCCTTACAACCAACATCTAGCACCTTCTCATTGGGCATTTGTGCACCTCCTCTTCACATATCCAAACCATCTCTTGGACTTTGTCATAGCCTCCAAGCACCTTTAGCCATATGCAGTTCCCTCCAACTTTCCCTATACTTTTCCACCAGTCTCCGCACAGGATGGATGACTTTAGTAGTTCATCATTTCGACATTAAACCAAATCGTTCTCGAAAATGAACACCCTTCTTCTTACCCTCAATCTACTCCACTCTCTCCCAAATCTTCACAGTGTGACTTAACAATTTAATATCCTATAATTATTATAATTTTGAATATCACCCTAATATATTTTACACAATCAACTAAACTATCCTATAGGCTAATGAAAACGCATACAATTTTTCTATCTATTATGAACATGTTATTAGATTTTTTGATTTTTACTTGAAACGGAGTTTACTTCATATATCTAATTAACAAGTTTAAGAAATTAACTACATATTAGGTCAATATAATAAGATACTCATGCTGAAAAAGAATATATTTACACCATATAGTTTCATATATAATATTATACTCCATTTAACCTATATGTGTATACAAAAACTATTATATAAGGTCGATACACTATGTATAATACTTCCTCCGTTTAAAAAAGAATGTCTCTATTTCTTTTTTAGTTTGTTTAAAAAAAAATGACCCTTTTTTTTTTGGCAACACTTTAACTTTAACTTTCCACGTGGCATGTTTAAGACACAAGATTAAAGGACATTTTGATACATTTGACATAACTTTAATTTAGAACCACAAGATTAAAAAGTCTTCTTTCTTTTCTTAAACTCCATTTCAAGTCAAACTAAGCCATCCTTTTTGAAGCGGAGGGAGTATTAATTATTGAATTACTTAACGTAATATTTTATATTGAACTATATATAGTCCCTCCGTTTAAAAAAGAATGTCCCTATTTCCTTTTTAGTTTGTTTAAAAAAGAATGACCCTTTCCTTTTTTGGCAACACTTTAACTTTAAATTTCCACGTGGCATGTTTAAGACACAAGATTAAAGGGCATTTTGGTACATTTAACATAATTTTAATTTAGAACCACAAGATTAAAAAATCTTCTTTCTTTTCTTAAACTCCGTTCCAAGTCAAACTAGACCATTCTTTTTGAAACGGAGGGAGTATTAATTATTGAATTACGTAACGTAATATTTTATATTGAACTATATATAGTCCCTCCGTTTCAAAAAGAATGTCCCTATTTCCTTTTTAGTTTGTTTAAAAAAGAATGACCCTTTCCTTTTTTGGCAACACTTTAACTTTAAATTTCCACGTGCCATGTTTAAGACACAAGATTAAAGGGCATTTTGGTACATTTAACATAACTTTAATTTAGAACCACAAGATTAAAAAGTCTTCTTTCTTTTCTTAAACTCCGTTCTAAGTCAAATTAGACCATTCTTTTTTAAACGGAGAGAGTATATATTTTAAAAAAAATCATTTTCTTTTAAGAAAAATGAAATTAGGACTACCTACCTACAAACTACCAATAAAGGAAACAATATAGGTGGCTAATTTTAAGGATAATCTCTCAAGTTACTTTTTTTTTTTCCTATCAATTCTTTATACCAAAATAGTATTATTGTTTTTTTCTCCTCTGTTTCTGCTTTGTATTTTTGCTGAGAGAAATGAGTCTGACAGCGAAAACAGTGTGTGTAACAGGAGCTTCAGGTTACATAGCTTCATGGCTAGTCAAATTCTTGCTACATCGTGGTTATAATGTGAAGGCTTCTGTTCGTGATCCAAGTTTGTACCTTTTTTTTCTCTTTTTATTTTCGAAAAATGGTTTTTTTTGTGGGTTATTTGGGTTTGGATTCATTTGATGGGGAAATGGGGATATGGGTTTGTGATTTTTTTTTGTGGGTATTGATTCTTGGATTTGAATTTTGAAAAAAAAATGGTGTTTTGTGTGTGTCATGCAGTTGATATACTTGGAAAATAGTGTTTTTTTGTGGGTTATTTGGGTTTGGATTCATTTGATGAAGAAATGGGGAATGGGTTTGTGATTTTTTTTTGTGGGTATTGATTCTTGGAGTTGAATTTTGAAAAAAATATGGTGTTTTGTGTGTGTCATGCAGTTGAAATACTTGGAAAAATAGTGTTTTTTTGTGGGTTATTTGGGTTTGGATTCATTTGATGGAGAAATGGGGATATGGGTTTGTGATTTTTTTTTTGTGGGTATTGATTCTTGGATTTGGATTCTGAAAAAAAATATGGTGTTTTGTGTGTGTCATGCAGTTGAAATACTTGGAAAATGAGTGATTTTTTGTGGGTTATTTGGGTTTGGATTCATTTGATGGGGAAATGGGGATATGGGTTTGTGATTTTTTTTTGTGGGTATTGATTCTTGGAAAAAAAAAGTGGTAGAAAAAAGTTGTTTTTTTTGTGTGTCATGTAATTGATATGTTGTGCTTTATGATGGTGTTGGGTTGTTTGGATCTTGGAATTTTAGGTTATGAAGATCATATGCTTTGATTGTTTGTTGGATTATGTTGATCGTGTTATCTAAAAGCTTAAACTATTAGGGGTTCGTTTGGTATGTGGAATGGTGGTTGTGATTATGGTGGACTGATTTTGCTAGTTCATCATAAGCACACCAGATTTTCAATTTGAATACAAGTGATGTTGTGATTATGGTGGACTGACTTTGCCATGTAAAGCCACCACTCATGTATTCATTTTCATAGGAAATGAGAAATTTTACCTGGTTGGGCAGAAAAAGCAGAATCATTTGCTGAGAGTTCTCGTTAATTTAGCCGAATCCCTGCACCTGTATCTGTACCTAGATTCATATCCCCGAGTCCCTGAATTTTAAAAATTAGATTATGAAGGACGCAACCTCTAGATTCATACCCTCCCACTTTTAAAAAAAAATTCTTTACTCAATAGTTAATCTTTTGACGTCAAGTAAAACTACATCTCAGAGCAAACCAACTCGCAAGCAGTTCCATAACAGGTTACAGTTGATTAATTAACCACGCCTCGCTCTTGAACTAAGCGATATGGTGCCTATGCAGATCCCTTTCTTCCATTATATTGTGTTCTTGGCTATGTATGTATTGATTTAGAGAGATTTTAGACCTTTTGAGACAATCACATCATGTGATAGAGTGTTTTTGTCTCCTTTTAGCACACTTATTAAATAAATACAGTTGTAGTAAAGAAAAAAAATCATAAGGTTGATCTTGTTTCGCTCATCAAGGGGACTTCAACTTTCAGCTCTCCGCTTATTATAGGAAAAGCTAGATATGTCTTTCTTTGCCCGTGCTATAGGTCATGTTAACTGCTTATGTGTTGAATGCATTGTGATATTTTCGTGCAGATGATCCCAAGAAAACGCAGCACTTGCTTTCTCTTGGTGGGGCCAAGGAGAGGCTTCACTTGTTCAAAGCAAACCTGTTAGAAGAAGGTTCATTTGATGCTGTGGTTGATGGATGTGAAGGTGTATTCCATACAGCGTCTCCTTTTTACTACTCTGTTACAGACCCACAGGTTCTTTCCATTCTTGTAAATCTGATTTTAAACCGCTTACCTTCATTCTAGGTAGTGCTAAAAGAAGTCCTAAGTATAATGGCGGTTTCTATGTATTGATAAAAGTATTGCGGTCAGCATCTTTATTAGCTTAATATCAAGTAACTTTAGTTATCAAAAACTCAATTTCAGTTGCTATTCATCAAAGACAAGTATTCTGATTCAGATAACACAAGTGGCAAATGAACCATCTGGTACATTAAAGGAGCTAGATGCTATGCTGATGAACCATAACATGTGTCCTGTTTCTTTGAATCAGATACTATATAATTTGCATTTCCATTTACTCTGCTCCTGGTTATTTTTCCATTTGCCCGGCCCGACTTGTATATCTTTCTCTCTCTTTTTCCAATTGAAGTTTCATTATTCTTTCAAGTTCCTTTTGTATGCTTGGCTGTTTGTAAATAAATCTAAGACTGTGTAATACGATTGAAAGACGTAACAGTTTAGTTTCAAGATATCCTTTCATCATTGTTACGTCTCCCCTCTTGTAAATTAAGTTAGTTGTTACATCCTACTAGAGTGAAATTCTCAAATTAATATATTAAGTACTTAATAGAATTAGTGTGAGAAAATTTTGAATTATGTCTGTAAGATAATACTCCTTGACAGTTCACTCTCTGCTTTGGCTCAACTCTTGTTTAGTGATTATAAAACTATGCGGTTATGGTTGGTCGAGGAAAGTTTACAATGAGCAGGGGTCACCTCCTTAAAGGACAAGTTGCGACAGTGGCTTGAACATCATGAGAGGATAATTAAATTATAGCATACAGCTATTGGAATTACTATTTTCTCCTTTCAATGTACTTGATGTGTTATTATGAAGCTTAAGAATTTTGTAATCTTATTGTGGAGTTTGTTTATGGACTTTGACTAGTTGATATAGTTCACATTTGGTAGTCACACATAAGATTAATCACATTCTCTAGAAAATGATATGTGTATAATGTTAATGGTAGCCATTTTACGAAACCGACATTCGACTTGTTTTCAATGGTACTTAAAGTAAGTTAGCTTGTTTGTCCTTCTAGAGTTGGCTCCCATTTCAAATCTATTCTATGTCTCCCCATATTTCAGGCTGAATTACTTGATCCTGCTGTTAAGGGAACACTCAATCTTCTCGGGTCATGTGCCAAAGCACCATCAGTAAAACGAGTTGTTTTAACATCTTCCATAGCTGCAGTTGCTTACAGTGGTCAGCCTCGGACACCTGAGGTTGTGGTTGATGAGAGCTGGTGGACCAGTCCAGACTACTGCAAAGAAAAGCAGGTGTGCATATATTTTCTTCTTCTTTCTTTTTGAGCACATTCAAAGACAAATGAAGGTATTGCCCATTGAAATAGCTAGTATTGAGCTAGTCTTACCATTATTGTATGTTTTGTTATATTTGTGGTCAATGTCTCTCTTGACAAATTACAGTGTGATACTGTTGCATAAATGTGGGAGCTGGGAAGGCTAGGGATCTACAGAAGTTTTAAAATAGTAGCCAGAGGTGTTACCTTTTGTAACAAAATATACGCTGTATAAGTGCTATCTAAATTTGTGATGAATTAGATGCACTTTGATTAAAGTTACTTTTATCATGGTTTGGTATTGGTATGGATGTAAGAAGGACCAGACACATTTCTCTTATTTTAAGGTCAACAAGAGCTCATTAACCTTGGTTCTTGACAACATGACTAGCTGATCCAATTTAAAGAATTTCCAAGTACTTTTAGTCACTGCACTATTTCTTATTAATATCATAAGTTTCTATTT
This sequence comes from Solanum lycopersicoides, assembly GCA_022817965.1. Lineage (NCBI taxonomy): Eukaryota > Viridiplantae > Streptophyta > Magnoliopsida > Solanales > Solanaceae > Solanum > Solanum lycopersicoides. Next base: position 3,633,836 of record CM040618.1, read on the forward strand.
TTGCATTTATGTCAACTTAAGTTTTTGATAATTTCTTACTTTTAGGTGTTCATCCTAGCACTTCTCTGGTTGGTATAGAATTAGGAAGACACATTTTTTTTGGAGATGCGTATTTTAAAGCTAGGCGCCTAGGCCGTTTCAGTAACTTTTCAAGTATAATGAATCATCTGATCTTTGTCGCTTATATGATCTGTTTTATATGTGACATTGATCTATTATGATTCAAAGCTATGATATTAGTTGCAATGTGTCCTGTAAGTGGCCTCGTTTGTTTGCATGTGTAAATAAAGCACTCACATCCCATTTTTTCTTTCCTAGATTTCAATTGTTGACATCTCTCTATTTTCTCCTGTTTCTTTTTAGCTCTGGTATGTCCTCTCAAAGACATTGGCTGAGGATGCTGCGTGGAAGTTTGTGAAGGAGAAAGGCATCGATATGGTTGTAGTAAACCCTGCTATGGTTATTGGTCCTTTGTTACAGCCTACACTTAATACCAGTTCTGCTGCAGTCTTGAGCTTGGTAAATGGTATGTTTTTAAACTTAAATTGGTTAGATCTTTACCTCAATCTGGTGTGGTCAAATGGCTTGAAAATGTTTAATTATAACAAGTGGAATAGCAAAGCACGTGGAGTGCCAAAAAGGCAGAACATATATGCTGTAATATTTTTGTTTTATGGTCAACATAAGTAGAAGAATACGTAGGCCACCATAATCAGCTCTAAGGAGAAGCTCATTTGCAAGGTTAAGGCGAAAAATCTTCGTCTTTCTAGTGAGCCTAGTTAGATTTCTCGAAATAATATTACTAAACTAGATGGATCCTCCTCCTAATATGAATATGACGAGAACATCCACTCTCTTATGGCATATAATAATGCGGTTAAATTTGAGAGTAATTCATCGAGTATACTGGGCCTGTTTGTCCTTTTGTTCTAGTTGGATGTTCTCCTGTTGCTTTGGCCTGAATGTGGAGGATACGTGGGCGAGGTGCTAGACCACAGGTGGGTAACTACAGTTTATGCAAAAGATGATGGTTGGGTGATATGCTTATTGAGCTAGAGGTGAAGTCACTCGTTAATGTTTTTACCCTTTAAGCTAGAAGAGTTCTGAAGTAATTTACCTTTATAAGTTTAAATTTCAACCAAAGAAAAAACTAAACAGAACAATTGTGGTGGAGGATATAAATGATGAAAATGCATTAATAGGTCAGTAACTCGTGCTTTTTCTTTTCCCCTTTTTTCTTACGATAAAATCTGATTGACCTTATGGATGTCAACCATTCTTTTCATTGTCATTTCAAATGTTCATTTTTCCATGCTATGTAGGTGCTGAGACATACCCAAATTCCTCTTTTGGATGGGTTAACGTGAAAGATGTTGCAAATGCACATATTCTCGCATTTGAGAACCCTTCAGCTAATGGGAGATACTTAATGGTTGAGAGAGTTGCACACTATTCTGATATATTGAAGATATTGCGTGACCTTTATCCTACTATGCAACTTCCAGAAAAGTAAGTATTCATATTTAAAAAATAGGTCTATTTTTGCTTGTGCTGGAACTTCTATGTTGAGCTTTTATTACACAAATGTGCTATGTGGTTAGATGAATATGTTGATAGTGTTTTATGTTGAATGTGTGCTTATCCACTCCGAGTCATTCATAGATTGAATGCTCTTTAATTTTTATGCAACTTATATCCGAGGACTTGCAAATCCCTACGCCCCCATAGATTTTCTTCCCTTTCTGGTGGTTGGACAAGCATTGTAAACACCAGAAAACTTCATGTATGCCCAATCCAGTGTTTTTTAAAGGTAACGTAAAGGGGGAGGCTTTTTGCTCAACCCGACTTAAGATTGAGACGAGGGACTCAGTGCCTTAACTTAATCAAGTGAACCTTCTTTGCCTTTTAACCCTATGCAATCCAATGCAGTTCTTAGAGAAAACTTGGAAGCAAGATGATAAAAATACTGAATAATTCTAAAGCTGTTCTTTCTTTCTTTCGTTTATGAACTTGTAATACCTTATGCCATAATAAAGTCATTCTTGTTTTACGACTCAGAGAACTTTTATTTGATATCTTATCAGCCTAACTCGATATAGATATAGGGAGTAATGATCGTTTGAAGTTGGTCCCTTGGTCCTAGTGCATGCTCATTTGAATCTTTAGTTTATCGTTTAGTTTCCAACTTTACTTCGCCCTAGGATTCACCTTAGACCCTAAATCACTTCAAATACATCTCGTATACTTGCTATCACGTCCAAGTGATGTTGCCCTTTGACATGCAACACAACATTTTATATATTCGTTGTCACATTTATCACCTCCAAACGAAATTCTTAGCTTTTCAATGAAATTGCTTGAACTGTGTGTTTCGGAAATAACATCTGTAGGTGTGCTGATGACAACCCATTGATGCAAAATTATCAAGTATCAAAGGAGAAGGCAAAAAGCTTGGGTGTTGAATTTACTACCCTTGAAGAAAGCATCAAAGAAACTGTTGAAAGTTTGAAGGAAAAGAAGTTTTTTGGTGGTTCATCTGCTATGTAAAAGGCTTCTCAAAGCTTTTATGGTTGTTGAACAATAGTAACCACCCCACCCCACCCCCACCCTCACCCGACACTTTTTTTCCTTCTTTTAGCTAATTATAGAATCGAGAAGTTGAATGGTATATCCGTTAATAAATTTCGATCAGATGAGGTTGAAATTTGTTCTATATCTATAGATTTTCATAGACTGGTTTGATAGAAGAAATTAGAACACTATTGTTGTGTTTTATTGAGTTTGGTTTGTAGAAGAAAACCAAATGGATTTATTGATATTTAAAGGTTTGAGTTGAATCCAAAAATTTTGGGCTCAGATATCAAATTAATAGTTGATTTGAAACAATTTGGATTATTTTTTCATTTAGCAAAAACATGTTATTAAAATTTCTGTGTAAATTATGATGATTGTTTGGATTTTATTTACTAAGTCAACTTTGTCCTTCATTATACTATTTTCAGATATTGGGATTTGCTTAACCAGATTATATTGTGTATGAAAACTTTTAAAAGATTAAACTAATCTACTTCTAACTCTCTTACAAAAGAAATTATCCATGATTTTGTGTTGTCTTTGAGATATATATGGTGCCACTTACACCTGATGTTTATAGAAAATAAAGAATTTTAACCATAGTACTAAATACATCTCTTGGATTCATTGGTGTAAACACCAGGTACGAGTCGAACCAATGAAGTATTCAATAGTTAAGAAATTTGTCTAAAAAGCACAACATATATCCTACGAACTCCCCAACAAGTTTTCTTGACATGCCTAGTTATTTATCTTAGGAAAAAAGGACAGATATACCCCCGAACTATCGTAAATGGTATGCAAATACCCTCCGTCATACTTTTGGGACATAGGTGTCCCTGCCATCCAAAAACTAGAGCATATATACCCTTTATATTAACTGACATTCACGTGTCATAATCTTATCCACCGACCCGACATCGGATCAACGGATAAAATTGTATCACGTGTTCATATTTAATCTTCAGTTAGAGTGAAGGGCATATATGCTTTAGTTTTTGGACGGCACGGACACCAACGTCTCAAAAGTATGGCGGAGGATATCTACATACAATTTACGATAGTTCGGAGGTGTATTTTCCCTTTTATCTTATAAACATAACATCACAACAGCAACACGAAAGATTTACCAATTGGAAAAAATGCAGCTTTTAACTTCTTTTTGCAACTTCTGCTTCACTGTCCAGTTTTTTTCTCTTCGCCATATTGTATCACAAACTCGGAAAATATCTCAAGAATTACGAGAGAAGAACTACTAACATCTTTTCTTTCACTGCAGGGTGCCCATCATCTCTCAGGTTGCCAGAACTTACGAAGACCTTTGAGTCCTACAAATCACCTTTCACATTACTCTAAATTTTGAACAATGATTTACATGTTAAAATCTAATTAGACGCGTACCATATTGAGAAAAGTCCATATATATCTGCCTGGAATTTTGTCTATCCGGAATCTGAATCGGTAGAAAGCTTCCATGTTGCATCCCACTTCCTTAAGTGTACCACGGAGAGCAATTGAATCAAATATATCCACACCAAAACCAAGCATATATAAAAGAGAGGGACATGAGCAAAAATTAACTTACAGTTGATACGTCCAGATGAGCAAATGACGTTTTTGGAATTTCATTTTGGGCTTCAATTTAAATGCTTGACCTCAGGTTGAAGGAGCAATCATGAATCAGTGTGTCAAAAGGCCGGTCTAAAATCATGTGAATTTCATAATACGGTGTATGTGCCATCCTACATTTTGAGGCAAGCACATCAGTGAAGTGGGATAATGACTTATTGAATACAGATGGAACATCATATTAAAAAAACTCAAATCTTAGATTGAACATACATCATTGATTGTAAATTTGTCTGATAACTTCAGGGATGGCAACAGCCATTCCGATAAATAGATGGGCTGCTTTGGATATTTACTATCATCTGCAGAATAACGACAAAGCCAATTCTTTTTATCCATGATAAGAGCAAGAAATGGCCTAAATGATTTTGAGCCATACCTGAAGGGCGCACGAGTATTCTGTGTGAAACAAAGGACTGCAACAACCAGAGAAGATTATTAAGGATAATAAACCCCTTAAAGTCCAATAATCAATTGAAGAAAAAACAGTTATATAAGTGTGGGATTCCTGTCAAATCTCCCACATTCATTTATATATAGATGATTGGGTGTCGTTTGTATAAAATCATATCTTTTTGTAGGCTTTCTACTTTCTGGCATACTTCTTTTATACTGGTGCCTCTTTATGCTCATGTTGTTAATAAACTGTAACTTCAAAAATACAATGAACCAGGGATTCTTGTCAAAGGCTGCAACCGCAAGGCATAGAGGGGGAGGTCATAAGTGTGTAGTAAAATCAATTTTGACAGAATGAAAAAGCATCAATTTATGGAGCACTAATTTCAGAAGCTCATGATTCTTGATGTTTAAGGTCAAAAACATAAAAGGGAAAATACACATGTTCTTCCACGCTTATTTACTGTAAAAGCATTTCATAAACAAAAACTTTCCCAGTATAAAAAGTCTCTGTGCTTGACTTCATCCAAAAAGCGGCAATGAATGAATTATCAAACTAAATTTGCTGCTCCCTGAATCAACATACCATGTATTAACATTTCTTTTGATGTTCAACCAGAGAGGTGTTGTGAAAATTTGCCACTACTCTATATAGCTATAGTGCCTTTCTGTTACTGATTTCTCATCTATACATCACAGTCCACACTTAATTCATACCAGGAGAAAGGGGTTACTGGCACTCTCATTCATAAATCATGTCCGACTTTCCAAACATTCAAGTTCTATAGTGGAAGATTTCCAATTCCATCTGATTGGTAATAAACCATCACTTGCAAGAACCACCAATTTCGGCAGAAACTCCACCATTCTTTGATTGTACCTGTTTTAGTTTCTGAATTTTGTTCCTTTAGCACAACATTTTCAATATATTAACACAGAAATATTTCCACCCTATGTTATATTTGCAAGAAATTAACACGACACGCATTACGTGCTGTGAAGAGCCCCACATTGTCCCTTTAAGGGATGAGCGGTCTCTTTATATTGCTTGGGCAATCCTCACCTTGAGGTTGAGTTAGGCCCAAAATCCATTTCTTTACATGCTATCAGAGCAGGACCTATTCCATTTCTCATTTCCGATGTTGGGCCCCATACTAAATTGTCCACGTACCAAATGTCCAGCCTTGGGTATGAGGGGTGTGTGAAGAGTCCCACATCGTCCCATTTCTTTTCATGTGTTAGCAACGGGAGAAGTGGAAAAAAATTGGCCCCAACGTCTATTGGGTCTGCTATATGAATCCTCACTATATCCAGTTCAGTTGAACCCATTCCATTCCAAAATTCAAAAACATGCCCTTTTGAGTTCTCTTCTGTTCCCATTGACATGCAAAATTAAGAAAAAAACTAAAAAGATTCCTAGCAAATATTGAATCTAATATATGTCGCTTATATGAAATTTTACTTCCATTATGTTCTAAATTTTGCTAAATTGATTTTAGGTCCACATTCTCTTTCAACACTTCAATCATGATGGTTCGTCCTCCACTTCTCTCAGTTCATCTCCATTAACAAATCACTATAACGTTAAAAAGAAATAGTTTATTATAATGCTTAGCCTGAACAAGATGCCCAACAAATGATTTTTTAGATAGAAAAGATATCTATATACCATCCCTAGAATTTCTTTCTCTGATAGGGCAAAGGCAGATGCAAGAGAATCCTCTACTATAGAGTGAAGTGGCTGTACTAAAATTTAGCTAGAACATTTGAACTCTTGCATTCTTGGGTTGCTTATGAAACACAATGGATCCTTACTCTCTTTAATTAAAAACGAAGAACACCAAAAAAAAAGAAAAGAATAAGCTGGCTATACACAAGCTTTTCATATATAATATGGTTACCTGCCATACTGAAGGCATATACTCCCGATACAGTTGAGCATTAGTACTACTCCTAATGGTCCTTGAGTCCAAGTTACTCTCAATAGACAACCGCCCTGTACTCCTGTTTTGAGTGGTTGCAAATTAGAAAACGATGAAAGTGAAAAGAGAACTATTTGTAAGATTTAGCAGCTTAAAAGCATCAAGAAATGATCTTTGGAACAACTGAACATTTCCACAAATATGGTATACAAAATGATCCTAAATTGATACATTCAAAGGTGGACAAGCTCGTAACCACTATTGATGATCAAACAGAGTCCTGTACATGTTATGTTACTTGAATAATTTAAAAATTAGTCAATCAGAACACAAACTGTCCAAAGCAATGAGCCCAGAATATGGAATTAAACCAGGGCACATTTACAGACAGACAGCACATATTGAGCTTTAATTTTTCCACCACATTCTATACACAGGATACTTATCATATTTATCTGGTCATTTGCAACCAGATTTTAGTAATGTGCAATACAAGATTTATTTTGGAATTTGGACAAAGGAAATGAACTGAATCCAACCTAATAACTTCGCGAGATGCAAATTTATCCTGTAAACTTGCTGCTTTTGTTGTTAGAACAAGCATCGGATGCACCACAAGAATCTTTTGGATCTCTTGAACGGCAATGTCTGACACATTTTGCAAAGACAGACTTCTCCTGGTAATAAGACAAATACGTAATGCTAAAATACCCAGTTCGAGAATAATAAGCAAAAAAGAATGGTGCGACCTATACAGAAAGCAAAGGAACATACTGAATCCTTTTCTCTCCTAAGAACCAAACCAAGTGTTAACATGAGGAGTGCTAGGTGAAAAACATGAACAGATGAAAGCAAACAGAACGAAACTCGTAACCACATATATAGTACTTGATTAGATGACATGTGAGGTTACCAAAACCACAACCTGCACCCTCCCAACCTCCAGGAGAAAGAAGAAAAATAAATGACAACTGAACAACTGGGGTTTATTCAAAATGGTGAGGCTAAACAACAAAAATAAAGAAAAAGACAATTGAACTGCAACCTTCATTATAGGAATAGAGTTAACTCTACTAAAAGACTACATTTATGTGCTCATGCCTGCAAAAAAAATGCTCTTAAGAGGCACCACTTTCGAACTGATAAAGTCTATATTTCAAAACTTTTAAGCACTCTCCAATAGCTGAGGCAGGTTACCAAGAACTATTTATCTTACATGTGAATTTAGTATAACACGTGCAGCATTTTAGCATGACCAAGAACAGGTTCATCTGTTAAGATGAATCCGAGTACTTTCCCAGCTCATCCAAGGATAAAACAAAAATCCGTAGAGAGTAGAATGCAAATCTTAAGCAAGACAATTGCATTTCTAATCACCTACTTACAATATTTGACAGGCAATGGTCATTTTCCAGCTAATAAATAGGTAGCAGAAACTGCAGGCTTCCTTAACACCACAAAAACGCTACAAACTAAGGTGCTTGCAGGAAATATTTGGAGATGAACTAACTTTCAGGGTTCTCCATAACTCCTCTGTTTGCTGTTCATTTCGAAATGAATTTTTTACTTATTTCTCCCTTTAAATATAAGATATTGTTGTGAACTCTAACCTGTTGTTGCTCCCTGGCGGTATAGATGGTGAAGCACGATCCATCCAATAAAAAGCTCCAATACTGGTCATACAAGAGAAGCAACATATCTTAATAAACTACAGAACTTAGTAACACCATCAAGGAATATTAAAAGATGAAGGAAAAAAAACAAAGGAAACAAAGGGAAGAGGAACATAGATGGAAAGTCTGAACACACAGATCTGATGAACTAACAGATAATCACTAAATGGGTAGTAATGATGAAGTACAATCCTAATGCCTGAACAATGATCTGGTGAATAACAGGAAAAATCTAGTCCGAGTGGAAACGGGAATTGATTATAGTCCCCACCCCACGGAGCATGCCAAAGAATCGGACAAGGAACTAACGATAAAATGGAAGATAACACATAAGCTTTTTCCCATAACAAGGCACATTTTGATAAATTAGTTGTGTCCTTCCTTGGACATTCCCCTGATAAAGAAAAAGGTCTCTTTAGAAGACTATCATACTGTAGTACCATAGGATTGGCTGTTTTAACGTGGCCACGTGAATAAATCGGCAAACTGCCTAACATCAAAGATAATGAATTATCATGAATTGTTTGATTTATCTATCCATATACTTATCCTAGGAATACTTCTATTCTGTAGGTTGAATGATACTACTGTTAAAACTTCAAGTGTCTCTTTATTATTTGTATGAAACTAAACCACCAAATTCAACATCAAGAAGAGCATTAGAAGGAACCTGTCAATCATAAGCAAATATACACCACTGCCATGTGCCTCTTTTTCCTTTTGAAGTTGGAAATGCAATGTCTGCAACAAAACGAAATTGAAAGAATAGGCGACATACTTGTATAGAAAATTGAATTATTTATATCCAAAAATATAAAAAAAGTATCTCACAAACTAACCCAATCAAAAGAATACATTGTAGAAATACACAAAATGATAAATAAAAATAAATTAACAACATATATTTACAGCGAGAAGTGTTGGATATGGAAAATTACACGACCAACTTGTCTAAAAGTTTAAAATGTTGAAAAGATGCACTTATTTTTACCTAATCATATCTTTAACACCCCCTATTCTTTAGAATGAGTCAAGCACATCGACATCTTTTAAGAAATGATGGGGGTGAGGCTTAAAATCAAGATTAATGTTGACCTATGTCAAACTCTGATAACATGTTTTTAAAAAAATGGACATTGAGCTTTATGCAGCTCCAAAAATTAGAGCATGAGGCAGATTGTCAAAACCACATAACCAGACTACATCTCATATACTTAACCACGGAGCTCAACATTGCCAAGCTCCTTAATATGCAATTGTCAACATTCCAACCCCACTCCCTATCTTCAGGATATTTCAT
>CM040618.1:3646557-3666583 GCA_022817965.1 Solanum lycopersicoides
CATAATCGCGCTTCATAACAAACATAAATATGTATATTTCGTTATAAATACAAAAGAAAGTTGTTGTATAATTTCGCTATACATATACAAAAGAAAACAATTGTATAGTTTGTGTTTGTATAAAGCAAGAAAGAGATAAAAATAATAGAAAATTGGGTAGGGAAAGATCGTATTTGTATAATCACAAGTGTATAAGACGAAAATATATGCATTTGTATTTGTGTATATAATTTTCTCTCGCTTTATACAAACACAAATACAATCTATATACATTTGTGTGTTGTATAAAGTGAGAGAGGCGAGTGAGCGAGCGAGATTTGGGAGAGTGGCGTGCTAGATCTGGGAGAGGGGAGAGAGGGAAACAAAAATATATGTATATATAAAATTTTCTCGTGCTTTATACAAACACAAACACATTTTATACATTTGCGTTTTTGTATAAAGTGAGAGAGACGAGTGAGCGAGCAAGATCTGGGAGAGTGGCGAGTGAGATTCACCTGCAGAGAGAGAGGCGAAATAACAACAGTTTGTTATGAGGTACGATTAAATCAAACAAATTTATAGTATTTAATTTGAATTAATAATTTGCTATTATATACAATTTTCCTATAAAAGATGCTCCCTTGATTTCACATCACACAGATGCACGAGGTGAAGAGATGCAAGACGAAATTATACATGATACAGTAGAGGCAAAGACAGACTGAAAAAGTGTTGAAGAGAGATGATAAGATAAGATATGACTTAATTTCATGTTATCGAGGTATGACTTTAGATAATAGAGTATGGATAATACATATTAGGGTAGAAGGTTAGTACCTGAATTTGTTGCATTTGAATTTTTCAATTGAGAATCTTTATAAAATAGTATCTCTACCTCATGGGTTAGTAGTAAGATATGTGTATATATTACACTCTCTAAACTCTACTTGTAAAATTTCACTGAATATGCTGTTATTATTATCATATGTATCTACGTACTAAAAGTATTTATTTTTAATTATATGTCAATTTATCAAAATTAAAACAAAACAAATCTACTTATTTTTGCTTTGCCCTTAAAGTTAATTAAAAAAATAATACAAATATTGTGAAGTGTAAAAGAAGTTAGTCCATATATTGATTCTTAGTAGTATTGATAGATAGGATACATAAACAAAGTATATTGAAAAGAGTTAAAAAGGGGGAAATTAATAAAAATGTCTTTCTTAATATGATTTTTTAAAATGTGTGTGTAAAAAGAAAAGTGGATAAATAATATAAAATAAATGAGGTAATTTATTTGACTCCTAAACGCATGATGCTGTCACATAAATTGAGATAGAAAAATACTTGTCTTATTACTCATTTGGTTCAAAATATTTGTCATAATTCACTTTCCAAGAGTTCCTTAGTATTTTAAAATTTAAAGTGAAATACTCAAAAGTATACAAAATATGCTAGAAGTTATAAAAAACAATTCATATCAATATAGTAAAACAGATACACCAATTATATTAACCTAACAAGTATTTTGAGACTGGAAAATCTCTTTATTTAGATTCACACGTACCTTAAACAAAAAAATATAATTTACAATGCTTTACTAGGGGCGACTTTAACCTTTTGACTACGAATTCACCATAACTTTCAACATAGACTATATTAGACCTGAACCTATAATTTTAACATTACAACAACTTCACTAGTAATTAAAAATCTTAAAAGTTACGACCTAATAAACTTAAATCTCGATTCCGCGTCTAAATTTCACTTGTGACATATTCTAGCAGTTGGCATTGTGACACAAATAGGTGCATACTTTTTCTTTGCCTCAAGTGTCCCTGCCTTTGGTTCCTCAGCCATAACAACACTTGCAAATGAACTTGTAGCTACTATAGCCATTATGGCTAAAGCCCATTCCCTTCTTGATCCAATGCTCTTTTTTCCCTCTTTTTTTGTCACAATTTTTTCATCCTTAGTAAATGCATTAACTTTTAGCACTCTTCTCCTATTTGAATGCGCGGAGAGGAGGGGAAACCCTTCGTTCCTGGTTCTCCTGTAGTTGGATCCTTCGATATGGGCTAGAAATGAAGATGACATTAATAAAGAAGTCATTAGTGTATAGTTTTTGTGACTTTTTTGGTGTAGCACAATAATGTTGTAATGGTTGATAATTATGTTTTTGTGTTATATAAAGTTGCATATGAATTGTGCTAGAAGTATCCATTTGATCAATCAAAAATCTTATCTATTAAATTTGTGGTGTCAAGTAATTAAACTTGTGAGTATGATTACTTCTTTTGTATGAATTGTGTGCTAGAAGAATTCATTTGAATCAAAAACCTTATCTTTTATAGTAATTTTATATTGTTTGGATGTTCTAGCTATGTTGTAAGCCCTAATATATAAACGTGTTTTATAATTTATCTTTAGCTCACATTTATATTCTTTAATTTTGAATATGCATAACTAAATACATAAACTTATATGAAGTCAAACAAACAGATACACACGTCCTACAATGCATAATACATGCAGGATTTCACGTAGGATGTGAAATGTCACGTAAGACGTGTGTATCTACTAATTCAATTTTGGATGATTTAAGTAGGTCTCTATTTATGCACACCAAAATTAAAAGAGATAAATATCAGGGAAACTTTCACTCTTGTATATTCGAAATACCTCTCTAGGAGCATTACGATCTGCAACTCAAATTGTCCCTTATGAAGTCTCTATTAATTTTATTCTTATTGTGCGCCTTGTGAGCGCGTTTGAAGAAACCAAATTAAAAGATATATTTATATATCATGCTTATATAAAAACGATTAAAAAATCAATTCACTAAGTTTTCGTTAGGCATGTGATTTGAGAAGAATCGGATCACATTATTTTGTTGCATACAAGAAAAAAAAATTAGAACACCCCATGTTTATTTTTTATTTTTTATTATTCAAGTTAAATATTCACTTCTTTTAGTCTTCTTTTGTCATTATATGGAGAAAGAAAATTTATGATACCAAATTAAATATTGATATAACAATTAAAACAAACAATAACGTGTGGAAAAAAGATGATGCAATATTAGAAATATTCAACAAAATATTGGAAATTTGCTATTAATGATGAAGACAACTTAACAAATCAATTTTCTTGGTATTAATGAGTAATAGCAAATTAGTCAAACTTTGTGTGGTTGGTAAAATCACACCAATTTATGAAATGATCATTTTTTTAATAATATTTTATGACAAAAAGAAATTTAATAATATAAACCTAAAATTGGACATAAATGTTTTTCTTTTCAGATACAAAAAATATGGCTCCATTGAGTTCAATATCTTACATAATATTTGAAACTCTTATTTTTATTTTATAAAAAAATTACTACTTTATTTTAGTTTCTCATGTTATTAATGTTTTAGGTTTTTTACTTTTTCTTTTTGAAAGAAAATGTTTTTAATTTTTCACTTATTTAATTGATTCAAATTTTAAAAAATGTTTTTTAAATGGACAATTTTCACCAATTTAAGAATCTTTTTTCTTATATATAGTAAAGAAACCATATTCCAATAACTCTTTTTTCAACTTAACTATCCAATCCCGACTGAGGATCGATCTGACTCTTGACCCTAATCAACAACCTGATTTTCAATTTCGACTCCAGGCCTAACTGTCGATCATGGACCCAAATTTGACCTCAACCCAACCTAGAACCCGACTTCCTACCCCCAATTCCGATCGATGACCTGACTATCGCCCCGATCCTAACTGAAAACCCGACTCCCGCCCCAATTCAGATCCTGATCTAGGACTCAAATCATGTCCTGACTCTCAGTTCGGACCATGAACCCAATCCTAACTCCAATTTGAGATCCAACTCTCAACCTTACCTTGGATCAACTCCGAGTCGAGATCCAACTCTCAATCTGAGTCTCGAAATCTAACTCTAGATTTTTATAGTGAAGTTAAAAATTCCTAATATTTAACATTTGTGAAAAAATAAAATTAAAAAATCTATAACAAATATTACTTAAATTAGTACACCCCAATGGAATTTTATATTTAAGTTATTAATTCACTTCTTTGTTTGGACTTCTTGCAACTAGAGAATTATATACCATTAGTTGACTTAAAAGTCTTTTTCTGTCATTTTTAGACACAGAAAATTTATGATACCAAATTAAAAAATTGATATATATAACAATAACGTGTGGAAAAAAGGGGGGTCTAATTATTAGAATATTCAACACAATATTGGGAATTGCTATTAATAATGAAAACAACTTTACAAACCAATTTTTCTTGATATTAATAAGTCATGAAGATAACTTTTTCTAATTTATTTAATTAATTAATTTTGGGCGATCTCATATCATGTTTTCTTTACCTTCAATAGTCTTTGCTTGGTTGGTTGTTACTTATTATATCTGTATAGTTAGTTTAAATATTATATTTGTTTTGATTATTATTGTATTGTATCGTTTATTATATATAATATTTGATTTAGTGTGATTATATCGTTAGTTTAATATTTTCTTTTTATTTTGTCTTTACTTATTATTTGATAATGTTATTCTTTACATCATTATTTTAATATTTTTTTTTCATTTTATCTTTACTTATTATTTAATAATGTTATTCTTCTTTTCTCTCTCCTCCTTCTGACATGTAATATGTATTTGCTATACACAAATATAGTTTAAAAAAATTTACAAATCATACACAAGTCAATTGTATCAATTCAGCCTCTCTTTTCCAGATCTCTCTTTCCTCTCTCTTTCCTCTTCCGATCTCGCTTGTCTCTCTCCTCCTTCTGACATGTAGCTATAAATCGTAATTAAGCAAACTACATTTATACATCTCTAATTAAGTCCAAACTATAGTCATTTTTTGAAGGGAAAATGCACAAGTACCCCCTCAACCTATGTCCGAAATCCCAGGGACACACTTATACTATACTAAGGTCCTATTACCCCCTGAACATATTTTATAAGTGATTTTCTACCCCTTTTCGGCCTACGTGGCACTAGCTTGAAAAAAAAGTCAACCAACGTTGGGCCTACGACAAGATAGTGCCACGTAGGCCAAAATTATTAATAAAATAAGTTCAGGGAGGTAATAGAACATTTGTATAGTATAATTGTGTCTCTGGGATTTCGGGCATAGGTTGAGGGGTTACTTGTGCATTATCTCTTTTTTAAAGTTCCTCTACTCTTTAGTCTTTACCCTATCTCTTTATAGTAACTCTACCATGTACCCTGTTTTTCTTTTTGTAAGTTTATCATTCAGATTGTTGATGTGTGACATTATGCAATGAGGAGAACGATACAATCTATTCAAAATTTACATTTATTAAAACAATACAATACGATACACTATGAGACGAAACGTAACGAACATCCAAACAGGGTGAGATTTGTGACAGGAAACATTCATCACAAATTCCATTTTGTGATGGATTATTAATATATGATAATTAAACAGGTAAAAACTTCATTGAGGATCATTTCTCTTAGAATCTGGAGTCTCACCCCTTTATACTAACCACTTCACATTACATGTTTCATCACACATTTTCATTATATCATAATTTTTGAAGGTTTGATATGTCACAAACTTTATTTTTAGAAACAAAAAACAGAAAATTTATCGTTAACAACACGAATTACGAACATAATGTGTGATGTCAAGCAACAATTACATCTATTTTTGCAGAATCAGAACAACTCTCAAGCAACTTCACAGACTCAGTTGAGTTTATTGAAGAACTAGTTAGATTGAACTCCAATGAACATGGTTCCCGCGATTCAGAGGGCCTGGGAGGCGTTTGCAATGTTTGTAATTCGCCTTCAAGCATTTCCAGTACTCTAGTCATTGAGGGACGATCGAGTGGATTCATTTGTATGCACCACAAAGCAACTAAAGTCAGCTTGTTTACGTCTTCATGTGTCTCGTCTAGTACTTCAATCTCCTTTCCCTTATCGAGCTGATCATATATCCAATGTGGGAAGTACTGGCTTGACATGTCCTCTCTGGCTACCGAGTTTGTTTTCAAGCCTACGATATCAACGAGTAACATTCCAAAGCTATAGACATCTGCCTTATAAGATATTGGACCAATGCTTCTGTTGATCAACTCTGGAGCTACATAACCAATTGTTCCCCTGACTGCTGTTAGAGTAACAATGCTCTTATCGATCGGGTATGATTTTGCAAGACCAAAATCAGATAGTTTCGGAATGAAATTCTCATCTAATAGTATGTTGTGTGGCTTGATGTCAAAATGTAGTATCTGTATGTCACAACCTCGATGCAAGTATTCAATACCTCGAGCAACTCCAAGAGCAATATCAAACTTTCTTTTCCAACTTAATAGTTCACCTCCTCCTTCTCGAGGTGTGATGTACTTTTCAAGTGATCCGTTAGGCATGAAGTCATACACGAGAGCACGCTTACATCTCTCAGCACAATAGCCAATGAGTTGTACTATGTTAACATGATGAATCCTCCCGATTGTAGCAACCTCGTTGATGAAGTCTTGTCCATCAGCTTTGGGCTTGCTCAAGATCTTCACTGCTACATTCGGACCACTTTGAAGCTTGCCTTTATATACTGAACCATAACCTCCTTGGCCTAGTTTCTCTTTGAAGTTTCTAGTCATCTTTCTTATGTTGGAGTTGGAATATCTAATGGGCGTGAAATTGTTCTCACCGTGCAGGAAGCTTTCAATTGCATCATAAATCGACAAATGCCTTCTTCGTAACTCAATCATTAGAAATACAACTATGCATGGAAATAGAATGACTCTTGCCACAATGCTAAACCCTGTGTACAACCACCAACATCTGCTCCATCATTTCGACATTAGAATGACTTCTAGCGATATATTTGAAAGACGAAAGATGTGCTTACCAGCTATGGGAAGTATCCATGGGATGATTGCTGCAAAAACACAAACATTCAATAACACAGTTAATCTAACTTGCAACTAGTTACTGTTATGTAAAACAGAATTGACAATAGAAGTACGACTGCTTACTTGCAAGAACGCGGAGAACATGTCTTCGACTAACTTGATTACAGAACCGGAAAAAAAAAAACAGTTAAGACTTGCACAGAAAAATTACTAGAAGTGTGTTATATTCTAAGCATGACACTGGGAATGTTCTTACCACACGACGTTTTGAAGAATCTAAAATTGTAAGCTTTGCAGCTGTTATCCACACAACGAACATCAGTTGAATTTTCACCTTCACAACTATATTCAAAGGGGCACTTGTGACAGTAAATGTGACGAAACCATGAAATCTCAAATCCATATGCCAAAGCATTATGCAAACTTAAAATAGAAATGTTGGCATTTGCATCCTGAATACGCCATGAAGTCATTGACATGAGGTCTACACTACACCCGACTTTCAAATCGGATGGTGATAATTCGCCCATGGTTGCATATGTGTGTCCCTTAAATAAACCAGAAGATACATTGGAAGCATAACTCCTGTTGAGACAATTAGTGATTTCCACAAAAACTGAAGAATTTAAGGCAAATGGACAGCTGAAGAGAGTAACTGGTACTGTCAAATGAACAAAATCAGGCCTAATAATAAGATTTAAACCAAGAGGGATAGTGTAAAACGTAATCGAATTCTGAGGAAGAGAGCAGATAACTTGTTCTCTTATACCAGGATCTACAAGACGGATAGTGGAGTTAGCGTAATTGATGGCTTGAACATAGTAGTTCAGTGATCCATACCAATTATGTGGAAATATAGTGAATATGACGCGATTTCCTTCACAACTCAATTCATAATTTTCATCGCCGCAGTGCTTTGGATCACTTTTCAATCTAAAGGGATAACTGATGTTATGAATATGCCCACAACTAGAGGGGACACACTGCTGTCTCTGATCTGCAAATGGGGTTCCTGAGAGCTGCATGAATACGAGGATTGTAAGAAGAATCTTGGTTTCTCCAGACATTATATTTTATGGTTAACTGTATGTATGTGCCAAACACAGCAAGTTAGCAGTCAAGAAGATCTATATATGTTTCATCCCGGCCCACGGATACCAATGAATCCTAAAATAGCAAGTCTTCATGAAGTAAGGGAAGTCAGTAAGTCAATCATGGAGGCTCAAGACTTTTTCTTGTTTAATGAGTCAAGTCTTCATGATGTAAGGCACAATACTTTTCTTGACTAAATGAGAGAAAAATCCAAGCCTTTATCTAGAAGAGTGATGAAGAAGATGTAGCGCGTTTTCTAGGATGAGGACAAGCTAACATAATCTTTATTTTATTATTACTGCAAACAGATTAATGCAAGTCCTCAACTCTAATTTACCACTAGAACAACAGCAAGTTTCCACTGGAACAAATTACCTGCTGCCTCCCTAGATTTGGGGCGTGATAAACTTGGTATCACAGCTTGTCGTGTCATAGGGAGTCTACAAGTCGTGTCAATCGAGATGACCATTTTTTTCCTCATCATGGTATTGTTGGCTATGGTTGGTGATGGAGCATATGATTGCAGAGAATCCAGGTGTGGAATTTATGGCCCTAGCATTCATTTTCCCTTCAGGCTTAGCCACCAGCCAGAATACTGTGGTTATCCAGGCTTCGAGTTATCTTGTGACCGCGAAAACCAAACCATACTCACACTTCCCAATTCACTTATCCTATCTGTCGGAGAAATTGATTATATGTCTCAACAGATTCTCCTTTATGATCCCAAACATTGTCTCATTCTCAACATATTACACCTTAATTTATCAGCATCTCCTTTCTCCTTCACTGTTCATAAACCTTATTCCATACTAGTTGACTTTTCAGTTTTCAAATGTTCTGGTATGCCTGCAGATTATCATAACGAATATCCAGATTGTGCCTCTGACAAAGCAATATTTGCTGTTTCCTACTCTTTGGATTCACTCCCCCCTACAACTTGCATAAAGATTCATGAAATTCCGTCAATTCCATTCGATACAATTTACAGTTTGATAAGACTCAGTTGGTCTAATCCAATCTGTAGCTATTGTGAAGGTCTTGAAATGGATTGTGGCTTCAAGGACTATACTAAACAACTTACTACTCAGTGTTTCGAGCGACCATTTACTACAAAAGGTATTGACAAACTTTTCTTTAATGACATTATCATGTTCCATAACAAAAAAAGTTGTGTTAATTCTGGCAGGCACAGTAAAGAAACCACTGATTGCAGGTGGAGTTATAGGTCTCATTCTTTTGGGAATTATTATGATGGCACTATATGAGTGTTATAGCTCAAGCAAAATTGAAAGAGAGAATCAAGCCAGAGTTGAAAAGTTTTTGGAAGACTATAGAGATCGCAGACCGACTAGATATACTTATGCAGATATTAGAAAGATGACAAATCAGTTTCAGGAAATATTAGGAGAGGGAGCTTACGGGATCGTTTATAAAGGAACTCTTACCAATGAAATTCATGTTGCTGTAAAAGTTCTCAATGATTCCGAAGGAAATGGGGAAGAATTTATCAATGAAGTTGCAGCAATGGGGAAAATCCATCATGTCAACGTGGTTCGCCTAGTTGGCTTCTGTGCTGACGGAGTTAGAAGAGCACTAGTGTTTGAATACTTGCCAAATCAGTCACTTGACAAGCTCATTTTTCCGATAAGTTTCAAAGATAATATCACCCTTACTTGGAAGAAGCTTCACGATATTGCTATCGGAATAGCAAAAGGGCTAGAGTATCTTCATCAAGGATGTGACCAACAAATCCTTCATTTCGATATCAAGCCTCAAAATATTCTGTTAGACCATAACTTGAACCCAAAGATCTCTGATTTTGGTCTTGCTAAGTTATGCTCTAAAGAGAAAAGTGTTGTTACTATGACGGAAGCTAGAGGAACCATGGGTTATATTGCACCAGAAGTGATGTCAAGTAATTTCGGAAAAGCTTCTCATAAATCTGATGTCTATAGCTTTGGAATGATGCTACTTGAAATGGTTGGAGGGCGGAAGAATTTTGATGCAAAGGCGGACTCTAGCCAAATGAACTTTCCCGAGTGGATTCATGAGCGGCTGAATCAAGGAGACGAGTTGAAAATCAGGATTGAAAAAGATGATGATGTTATAATTGTAAGGAAATTGTCTGTTATAGGACTTTGGTGCATCCAATGGAATGCGATAGACCGGCCATCCATCAAAGTTGTTACTCAAATGCTAGAAGGAGATGGGAGCAACCTAACTGTTCCTCCTCCTTTTACAACAAGAAACACCACTCATGTTAGCCCTTCGATGCAAGAGTTGATGGTAATATCAGAACTAGAATGAACGGAAGCCTTAATTACAGATCAACTCCTTCATCTACGTTGTAATGTCAGAGTCATTATGTTTAGCAGCTACTTTCGCAACTCTTCTCCGTGTCCAAATATGTATTGTCAATCTGTCATGATTCTAATATTAACAATCTCACAAAAGTTATTACATACGCAACAATAAAAATGATCTCCGCCATAACTTATGCAACACTAATAATACAATTACCTAAGAGTTTACCACATTCAGTCATGCAAGAGAATTTGCAAAAGGTGTACAATTATCTACAGAATGAATGATCTTACGATTTTTGTGCAGAAAGTATCAGATACAATTCATAGATATACCTGAATTGGCACCACCGGTGTGTAGCCTAATCGATCATTTCTGCTACGTGTTTGCACTAGGGAACAATGCTCTAATCGTCAACTGAATTGCGTACAGACAAATCAATTGTGCCTATACATCATCATCATAGAGATAACGTTTTGGACGATGTTGTTACGTGTAAGGAGAGGCCTCCTATACCATGGCTATATGTTGGAAAGGTAGAAACTGAACAAATAGAATTAATATGCACAACAGGGGAACATTAATGCATAAACCACTGCCTTCATTGATCAATGCAAACAAAACATGCTACTTATATCCATCAAAATTTCTCGAAAAGTATTCGTGTGATCAGCTAACTTCAGGTTCTTCAAACTTATCCCATATCGAAACAACACATCCATTTCCAACTTGTTCGCAATTTCTATGAATACATGTACTACTTGGACATGATTTCTTTGTGATATTTTATCAAACAAGTAGGAAACAACTCTAATTGTTTTAATTTCCACAAATTCAAGCTATGTATAATAATAATTATTTTTTATGATAAGGGAAACCCACAGCCGCTACTCTTTGGGTGCGCATAGGGTAAAACCCGCGCTCCTATTCAATAACTCGCAAACCACATAGGAGAGGTAACCCACACTAGGCAAGCGTGGTGCGACGAGCTCGACCTAGAAGGCAAACCCCTTGCTTTCGTTGGCAAGAGTTTCGAACTTGAGAACTCCAACATGGAAGTTCCAAACTCAAATCATTGGGCCACCCCGAAGGGTTCAAGCTGTGTATAATTAAAGCATTCATTGTACAAATCAAGCTCTCGAGTACACTCAAGGATTGTCAAGCACTTGAAAGTCGGGAGTTTGATTTATCTCATTGATACCTATTACCTCCCACCACCAACAAGTTTCAGGTAACTCTAACTAATATTTTGTTTGGATCATTGTTATCCATTGTTTCATAATGTATTGTATTGTAGTCTATTTTACTGTATTGTATAGTAGATACAATGTTTGGTTAGATTGTATTGTTTGTTGTTATTTAATGACATTTTAATTGTTTGGTTTGATTTATCGTACTGTATTGTAATTTGTAAATTTACTAAAATATCCTTAATCATTCTAGGGTAGGAGATTTGACTAGATTTAAATAAATAAAGTAAAGGATAAAATAGTATTTTGAAATGTTATGTAAAGATATAACTGGAAAAAGAAATTAAGTAATAATGGGAACACAGCAAATCGGTTGTTTCATAAAATGGTGGTTTTCATTGTTACGTAACAATGAAATTTAACAATATAGTACAATACATTTTAAGTAAAAATCAAAACAAATATTGTAGATATAGTAACGATACAATACAATACAATAAATAACAATGATCCAATATAATGTAAGAGTTTAGAACAGAAGGAAATAAATTGCATAATGTTTTATTTTGTTTTGTCAAAAGACCTCTATGGGTCCTACCTGATGCAACACTGACATAGTAATAACTTGAGACTGATGTAGAAATTCATAAACTTCAAATCTAGAGTATGCATACTATATATGAGCGAACTCATATATATTAATTTGGTTTTAACATAAAGCACGAATTAAAAAAAATCCTTGAGAGAGACCGTCACACCATTTTTTCTAAATAAATTGTTACAATCAAAGAAATGATTGAAAAACAGTCTTGGCGATTGAACAATTAAGTTGTATCATTCTTTTCTTCCTTGCATTTCTAATTTTCTCTGTGTTTTCTTTTACCACCGGAATGCTTTTTGTTACTTGAGTCTTCTTTTTTTCGTACCGGAACCTTCCCATGAACGGTATCCCCTACGTAGATTCCAATTATATTCATTTCCACCCGCGACTTTGTTGAGCTCAGTCTCCCCTGAAAAATCATGCATAACTAAATGAGAGGGTATGATACACACGAAACAAAATTAAGCTAAAAAATAGATTTGAGTTTGAATCTAATTCATGTCATATGTCATTTAAGTGCGAAGTTTCTATCCTTAAAAATATATCGTTCAATAAAATGAATGAAACAATTATTATCGGCATAAACGTTGGATAGAAAGTAAAATTTTAGCAAGGGAAGGAACATATAGAACGTTATTTAGGACAAAAGGTTGTAGGAAGAATAGAGGAACCAGTAGAGTTAATAGAGAGAAGATTACCATCACCAACTATGACCGGAGAAGAACTAGAGTATGGAGCATGAGAAGTAAGGATAGAAGGATTAGTTGTCATATGGGCTAATGCTCTAGAATTCGTATACCAAACTGTTGGGTGAACCTCCTCAAAATTCATAGCATCAAATGATTGAGGAACATTGTTAGCTACAAATGAGTGATTGAACTTGTTTCTACACTTCAAGGCAGCGTGGTTATAGTGAAAACATATTTGACATTGTTTAGCCAGAGTAAAATGGTGGTCGTACCAAAGTACCATTAGCGGGTGAAGGATGTCGAATATTATTTTAAAAATTCGACCATGAAGAGTTATTGGATCCTAGACCCCTACCATATTGTCCATTGTTAATTATTCCTAACACGACCTCGTTCATGTGAGTGTTTATTTGCAGGTTGATGTCTGTGAGGGGATGATGCACTAGAATTGGTTCGCCGTGAGTTTTCACAAGCAAGGGAAAATTAGGATTTGATTCTTCTGAAGAAATTGTACTAATTGTTGGGTTATCCCACATCGGAAGTGGAAGGGGCTGGTGGTCAATTTATAAGTGTGAGGGAAAGCCTCAACCTTTGAGCTAGCTTTTGGGTTGAGAAGGCCCAAGACCACCCAACATTGGTATCAGAGCCCAGGTTGTCAACAAGTCTCAGCCCACCGGGAGAAACTGGGTTGTCGCTCTCTCCAGCCTAAGGCCCGATGTGTGAAGGGGGAGATTGTTGGGTTATCCCACATCGGAAGTGGAAGGGGCTGGTGGTCAATTTATAAGTGTGAGGGAAAGCCTCAACCTTTGAGCTAGCTTTTGGGTTGAGAAGGCCCAAGACCACCCAACACTAATGTGGGTTTCTTCTGTGAGGAGGAGTGGTCGTAACGCAATAAAAGTAGGAAGCGAGCCACAATGACATTTAGTCCAAACACAAAAGTAAGATAAGATGAAGATAGACCTTGCAAAGCCCGAATGACTAAATCATCATCCGTCAAAGGCTTGACAATTGCCCTTAGAGAGTAGGTAATCGAGTGAAGTTGTTGAAGATAATCCTCCATAGAAAGAGAACATTTCTTGAACTTTTGAAATTTCGACTTAAGATGAATGGAGGAGGAAAAAACATGATCCAAATACATTGAGGCTAAAGTGTCTCAAGCTTCTTTAGATGTCTCACAAGAATAGTTCAAAAGTGTTTCAAGAACTGTCGTCGAAAGTGTTGCATTAATCCAACTCAATGGAATAGTATCACACTGAATCCATGATTTATATTCTTCATGATTTGGCGATGGTCACAATATTTTTCCCTCTACAACGAACATCATATTATAACTTTTCAGAACTGTGACAAAAACCTTCTTCCAAGTAAGGCAATTGACATATGTAAATTCAATAGGGACAAAACCTTTGATATTAAAATACATGTAACGAATAACAAAATGCAACAATTACAAATAAAATTATAAAATTGTGACAAGAAACATCAAATGAAGAATCTTATTTTAATGTATAAAATTTATCAACAAACTATAAATTTAGAACTTCAGATAGTAATTAGCCAATTTGCTTTATATATATTCACAAGAGATTAACTTTAGCCTAAATAAAAATACAATTAAAACAATCAGAAATTTATGGAAAATCAAATTAAAGAAGTTTAATAGAGAGAAAACACATATACAAAATAAACAAAGAAACAAACATGTAACATATATACACATTCTTTTGAAGACTTGAATCATAACAATATGTATATGGAAAAAGAAATACAAAATCACTATATATTTTTTCGAGTTTTTGTCGACACTTCTCCCGTAAACAATTATAATTCAAGAGATTTTTTCATTTAGTTAAAGTATGAATCAAATAGAACAATAATGATATAAGTGGTACACTATTTCAACTATAGAATGAAAAGAATAACCTTAGTAAGGGTATTCATGAAAGAAATAAAGATGTATATGGATAAAAATAGGGTAATTAGATGGTGTAAGTTATGAAGATGAATATATTATTCCTTATCACAATGAAAATAAAGAATACAACAACTTCAATTATTATTCAAAATAATAGTAGCAATTAAAGTTGCACCAAGTAATTTGTCTAAAATATTATCTATGAAACATTGCAAATCTTTAGTAGGCTTTGATTATGGTCTTTGTATATTGATTTAACTCAATGGTATCATAATAAAATAATTTACATTTTAGTATAAAGAAAAATATTCAAAAAATTGGAATTATTTTAGTTTTTAAAAGGGTAGAAATGCCTAATATTTATTTATGAATATTGTCTTTCAACTTTTTGACTTTAACAAAAACTTTTAATATTTAGTGTGGCATATAGAATGATTACTATTTATAAATAAATATTTTATAATATTTTAATTTAACACAGGCGAAAATGATAATTTAACTTTATATTATGTTGTTTAAATCTTTTTTTTACCCTTCAACCAAAAACAATCTCCATAGGGAAACGTTGGACAAATACAATGAGAACTTATCATACAGTGTAATATAACACAAAAATATTGAAGAGAGGATATCATATCAGAAAGAAAAATTATGCATTAGGATTGTATCATATATAGCCAAAAAGAAGATACACAATGAAATTAATTTTATAAATGACAGAAAATCAAAGATATATAAAAAATATTATGAAAAATATATCCCAAAATTGTAGTCCACCTTACTTTTTTTTCTATTAATATACCGACATATTATCTAAATATAACAAAAAATCATTAAATATAGAAGGAAGAATTATAATTAACAAAACTAAAACGGGAAGTAACAAGGAAAATATTGTTAGCTAAGGGTGTGTTTGGTATGATGGAATGTTTTCCAATTTTCTCGTATTTGGTTGGGAGAAAAGTCTTGGAAAATGTTTTTCAAATCAACTCATTTTCCTCAAAATTAAGAAAAATGACTTCCCTTCAAAAATTAAGGAAAACATTTTCTAAAACTCTCCTCCAACTTCAAATTACATTTTCTTTTGGCCAAAACATCATTAAAAATTATTTTCATTTTCAAAATTTTATTTTTCACCCGATCCTTGAGCCCCCCCATCCCACCCACCCACCACCGGCCAACCCCCCTAACCCCACCCCACCCACTCCCAAAAATATTTGAGTTCATTTTTAAAAATATTTTTATTTTAAAACTCCTACCTCCCCCCCCCCCAACTCGAAAAAAAATATTTTCAACTTCAAAATTATTTTCACCTACCACTGCCCCCCCCCATCCCAATTCCCAAAAAAAATAATTTTGTTTTAAAAAAATATTTTTAACTAAAAATTTTTATTTTTCACCTACCTCTGCCCCCCCAACCCCCATATACACTCCCACCCCCCCCACCCAAAATAAATTGTTTCTAAAAATATTTTCAATTTCATAAATTATTTTCTACCCTAGTAAAAATAAAAGATGTTTCTCAAAAAAAAAAAATTATTCATAAATCAAACACTAAAAATCATTTCCGGATAATATTTTTCACTCACTAACCAAACACGAGAAAATAAGTCGAAAATCTACTTATTTTCCAGGAAAACATTTTCTGAAAAGTATTTTCCATGGAAAACATTTTCCTTCATACCAAACACACCCTAAATTGTGACTTACTCTTTCTATAGATTTATTGTACGTTTATCTAAATGTCAAAATAGCACTTTCAAATGTATTATAAGAACCTTTTTGTGACATCATATAGTTTCATGCAATAGAGAAGACCAAGAAAATTTTCATTCCATGAAAAAAGGGTTGGAATATGAATTCTTGTACTTTTGAGTGCTCTTGATTTGTGTTGTTATTTTTTTTCTCCATGTCTTAAATATCTATACATTTCACTATAGAGCTTTTCACTTATAATAATATATATGATATATGATATGATAAAATAATTACAATTACAATCCTATTACAACTACAATACATAGAGATCAACTCTGACAGATACTATGTATCCACTGATTTAAAATTTAAAATCCGTCTCTAGTTTCCCATTCAAAAATAAATAAATAACACAAGCATCAATTAAAATTCTTTAATTACCAGTAATGTCCTGTTGTTGTTGGTCAGATAGTTTCTCTTGGATAGTGTCTTCTTGGTCCTTTGTTATTGCCATCTATAAATTCACATTGTTTTTTAAAAAAAAAATGATTTGAAAAAGAAATATTTATGGTAAAATACAATAAGAAAATTCAATAGTCCAAAGTTGAAACAAATTAAAACATTCCCTAAATTAAATAAATAAGCATAAGTCAAGATTAATTAATTACCTCACATAGTTTAATAAGGGATTCAAACTTCACACTCTCTGGTACTATTCCCTTATTTAAATTACCAATGCTTTCCTTCATTAAGGTATAATCAGACTCACCTGAAAAATCACATAAAACTAGGTGAAATAAAATATTTAATAGTATTTAAGTCAATTGTAAGAAGTTTAAATAAATTAATATCATGAATAATTACTTTCGTATCCACAGGCGAATCCAGAATTTAAAGATTTTGGGTACACCAATATAAACATAGCAAAATAAAAACAGGCTTTAGTAGGATTCAAACATTGATCTAGAGGGTGTTATCTCTAGCTTCTACCAAAAACACAAGGGCACTTCTATGTTTTTTATGAGTGCATTGTTAACTATATCCTAATTTCTACCAGTTTTTAAAAATAAATATACATATATACATATGATTTTTTCGGAGGTTAGCGGGTGCACGCGCACCCTTCCATATAGTGTGGGTCCGCCCATGTTCGTACCATGAATAAAATTAATTAAAATTTTCAGATTTATCTCCATTTTCACATCAAAATAATTTGAAAGAAGTAATATAAGCCAATAATTGTGAAATGATAATTTCTTAAATATTGTTTGATACCTTCTTTTTGTTGTTGTTTTTCAAGTGCTTCCTCCTCAGAAGTGTCTTGTTGCTCCTTTTTCTTTTGGCTTTCACTACATTCTTTGGATCTCTTGTTCTGTATCACCTTCTTACAACTTTCCTCAGTATTCTTTTCGAGTAACTGAAAGTAAAAATAATTATTATGTAATAAAAAGCCCACAATCAATGTGTTGGGTTATGAAGGGGTGATTCCATTATGCAAAAATTTATAATTGCATATCATATGATTGATAAATAGATAAAAAAAAACTTATACTAAAAATATAATCTTATAAAGAAAAATATTATAATTTATTGAGAGAAAAAATCTCCCACAAACTGAATTCTTAAACGTCTACATTGTGTATTCTATGGTGTTATACTATGAGAATATGGGTTATCAATTTATAGATCTCCAAACCTTTTCTATAAGAAAGGAATAAACCAAATATAGAAGAAAACTATAGTTTCCTTTCAGAAAAAGTTCAAGCATTTATGTTAATATTTTGACTTTTCTTTAAGGAAAAAAATAAAACTTCAAACAAGAAAAGTAAATCAGGGCAAAACTCTAACAAATCTCCCCTTTTGACTTGAATTTTCCGTCATAATAATCCCGATCCTCTTGCTTCACACAATCTCATGTATCACTATTGGTTACCATGATTTATAAATTGATATGGGTTAAAAATTGAAGCCTTGTGTTAAAAGTTATGATCAGAGTTGAAAGTGGAACTCATGCGTTAAAAGTGATATGCATGAGTTGAAAGTGGAGCTCATGCGTTAAAAGTAAGATGCATGAGTTAAAATTGGAGCTCATGCATTAATAGTAAGATGTATGAGTTAAAAGTGGAGCTCATGAATAGTAAGATGCATGAGTTAAAAGTGAAGCCCGAGCATTAAAAGTTTGCAGGGGGTTGAAATTGTTAAAATTGATTTTGTTTTAAAGGATCAAACCGCAATGGCCCCTTCTACCAACCCTCTTTCGACCTCTTCAGTTCATCATCTTATTTCATCCTACTCCATTAAACTTAAGCCAACGAGCTATCTTATATGGAGGACACAAATGACTCAGTTGATGCAAGTGATGAGATTAACCGACCTTATCACAGAACCACGTAAAGCGACATATTTCACAGGACAGACTACTGAGAAAACTGTAACAGGCAAGAAGGGTGCATAAGATAGCAACATTGTTAATGACTAGGAGGATAATGATGTGTTACTAAGGAGTTGAATTTCAGGCACCTTGACAGAAGAAAGCATGTACCTGATTGTAGGCTTCTCAACTGCCAAGGAGATGTGGGAACGCTTGGAAGAAACATATGTTCAAGCAACGAAAGATAAGGAGTTCCAGCTCAAGCAACAGTTGCAAAATGTGAAGCTTGGAACCAAAACAAATTGACGAATACATTTAAGGAATTCAAAAGCATATGTGATGGTCTTGCAGCCATTCACAAGTCTGTAGATGAAAATAGCAAAGTGATTAATTCTGCTAGAGGTCTAGGTCCTAAGTACAAGACCTTCAGAACTGTCATGCTAGGTAAGGCACCATATCCTACTCTTAATCAGTTTGTTAATGCTAGAAGGGGTTTTGATATGATGGTAGATGAAGAATAAGTGTCTCAACAAAACTATAATATGGCATTCTCTGCACAAAGAGGCAGGGGAAGAGGAAACTACTCTCAAAGAAGATGAAGCAATAACTTCAATTCAAGAGGAAGAGACTTCAAGCCTGCTGGATAAGGAACATGTCCTTATAATAGTAGAAACAGACCAGGTCTTCAGAACAAAACCTTCAAGTGGAAGTCATGAGAAAATTTTGATGCGTGTCTAATTTGTGGTAGGAATAACCATACTACTCTTAAGTGTTTTTACAGGTGGGGCTACTCTTACCAAGCCACAGATGAGCTACGACAAGCATTGACTACTACTAATCTACAAAACACTACTGATGACACCTTGTATGTGGACTCATGAGCAAGTTGTCATATGACACATAACTTAGGTATCTTAACTGATCTTAAACAATACAATGGACCATATAAAATAATTGTTGGGAATGGATCAAATTTAGACATTACAAATGTTGTAAACATATCTGGAACAGGTCTAAAGTTAAAGGAAGTTCTTGTAGTCCCTAAGATCAATAAGAATTTACAATCAGTTAGTAAGCTTGCAAAGGATAATTGTTGTACTCTTGAATTTGATGAAACTAATTTTGTTGTAAGGGACAAGAGGACAAGGACACTACTGGACAAATGATCTAAAAGGAATGGATTCTATGCTTTGGAACAACCGACTTCATATTAAGGTCTTTAACGGATGATCCACAAATATATTGGCAAAAATAACATCGAAATT
>CM040618.1:3667364-3708003 GCA_022817965.1 Solanum lycopersicoides
CTAACAACAAAACTATCCATTTACAAGGTCAAACAAGTCTCAAAGCAGGTAAACACCCCATTTTGTCGATTTTTGTGTGCTATAGTCCATATATTTTTAATGATTCAGAACTCTTGACGTCATTTTTTGCCGAGGTTTTTGTTGACTTCCGTTAAGACCTTAACTATGGAGTCAGTTGTCCCTGACGGCCAAAACGACCCATTTACAAGGTCAAACGAGCCCCAAAGCATGTAAACACCCCATTTTGCTAATTTTCGTGTTCTATAGTCCATAGATTTTTTATGATCTAAAATTTTGACATCTTTTTTGCCAAAAATTTTCATGGACGTCCGTTAATACCTTAGTTATGGAGTCAGTTGGCTCTGATGGCCAAAACGACCCATTTACAAGGTCAAACGAGTCCCAAAGTAGCTAAACACACCATTTATTGATTTTTGTGTGCAATAGTCTATGGATTTTGGTGATCCTAAATTCCGACGTCATTTTTGTCAAAAAATTTCGTGTACGTCTGTTAAGACCTTATCTATGGAGCCAGTTGGCCCTGATGGCCAAGAAACAAAATCGTGTTTTCCTTATTGGTTCAAATGACTCGTCTTGGTCGCCAAGATACTCTCTTGAAAATTAAATTGAAATAATGAACCGAATGAGGATATCTCGTTTTATAGTCTGCTCTTGGAGATTAGATTTGTTCCCTTGAAACCCTCATTTATTCGAATTTATTGTTTATCAATAAAGACGAGAAGGACTTTAAATTATAGTTTTAAATCAATTAGTGTCAAGAATTTCCTTTTTATGTGTCATGGTAATAAATAATAATGGTATTTAACACTAACTTGAGAAAGTTAACTAAAATTTGTCTTTTTCTATTTATTTTGTAAAATTCTATGATGTTTCATGTGAGTTATATGCGATAATTCTATTTTCATGATATTTTTTTATATTGAATGTATTTATGCATTCAAACATTGTATTTAATTCATAATTTATCTACGTTTTGACTTTTGAGTATATACTTATGTAAATTAAATTCATATATTTTATTTATAATTGATGTGATGAGCTAATATATGATTTAGATTAATTTTAGGCTAAAAACAAGATTTGATCAAAAATATGAATAGAAACTCAAAGTGAAGTGTCACAAACTAAAATGTAGATTAATACATGCTATTATGCATTGCTACAAACTACTTTATAATTGTTCTAATTGAGTCAAGAGCCTTTTGAAAACGAATAGATTCGTCAGTTTTGCTCAATGAACACACCTGAATGAGTTGATAGTGAATTATCTATTTGAATTTCGATATGTAGGAACCTTTAACTTTAGTTTGTTTTGAATTCTTAATACAAACATTCGTGGTGTAATTTAATTGATAAATCCCCATTTAAAATAATAGTCATTAGATTGGATTTTGTTTGCAAAATTGTAAATACTTCACCACACTTTTTTTGTGAAATTCGACCCCAATTTTATTAGATTCTTATATTTTAACAACAACCATACTTTATTTGTCTGATTTTAATTTTATTTGACATTTTCTACATCTTCACATTCACATTAATAAACTCCTATTTTAAATATTTCTCAAAAAATTAATGAGGAGCAACTAAATTCAGGACTATCTCATTTAATAATTACAAATCTATAGTTCATAGATTTTGACCAAATTAAATAGTTTTCACAAAGTTAATGTGATTCAATATTCAATTTGAACCATCTAATTCACTAAAAAAATTAAGTTGACCATTAAATTGTGATAGAAATAGTATTTACTAATTTGTTTGTTTTTTTTACAAAAATAACAATCACTAATGTGTTTAATTAGTTTTTCTCTAATGTTTTTGAGTTCTTAATAAATTGATTTAAAAGAAGAAATCACTAAATTAATTATTTTTTTGTGGCCGTTGAGCTATTTTCTTGAACAGCTAACGTAGATATCTCAATGTGACGAGTCAAAAATAAAAAATAAATAAAAAATCTACTATACACCATTTGTTAAGAAAATTCAACAAAAAATATTTTATATATACATTATAACTTTTCAAATTAAGGAAATATTTCACTATGGAACTTTCTCCTCGAGCTGTGAAACCAACAAGTCTATTAGAAAGTTGAATTAGCCATTTTTACACGAATTTTTAAGTGAATGAAATCGATCTGAACCGCATCCGAATATATATAGATATCTCTGCTAGTGCTCTTGAAAACTACATTTGTCTAGTTTCGACAATCCAAATTTATGTTTTGTTGTGGTAATAGTGATATTTAAGAGAGGAGAAAATGACCAAAATTGTCCTTAATATATGGGTAATGCTTCTTAATATATTTTAGTCGATTGAAATAATCCTTATTATATAATTAAAGTGCTTATTTCGATTCTTGATATATTTAGCGTTATTAAATTGATCCTTAAAAAGAATAAAATATAAAGATTAAGTAGGTTCCATTCCTTTGCATCTTTTGCTATTGATGCTTTTCCCTATTTATTTTTTATAATTTCATTTTAAAAATAATTCATAATGTTTCTTTGATTTAAGTGAAAACATAGTTGATAATTTATCAGGTCACTCAACTATTAAAATATTAACAAAGTCATTTTTTCTTTTGTATTAGAAAATTACTTTTTCAAGGGAAAAGGATTTGATATACCTTTTAATTTTGTTATTTAGAATTTATATATCATTCGTTATAAAAGTGGCTCATATATCCTCTATTGTTACACAAATGACTCACATATACCTATTTTCCTCTAACGGAGGTTAACAAAAATAACTTTCAATTATTTTTTTATTTTATTTTTTAAAAAAAAAAGATAATTCATATTGTAGGAGTATATATTTCATCCTTCTCACACATTTTTTTCTTTTGATTACTTTTATTCACCGACTAGTTTGAATTCATAATTTTGATGGTCAAATTTATTTATTTCACTTATTTTCTTGTAAAATTTACTACATATTGTCAGATTCCCTAAATATTTTTTCTTTTACATATATAGAACAAAGTACAATATAACAGCAAAAAATTAAATTTTAATTACTATTTTTAACTTTTTAATCTTTTTCTCATTTCACACTTCTTTCTTTTTATTTATCTTATTTTGACCTAAAGAATGAAAATAAAATAAAAAAACTCAAATAATAATAATTAAAGAAGTCAAAAAATAATTTATATGTAAAAAAGATCAAATACATGATTTCTTTTTAATAATTAAAATTAATAATTTAAAATTAATTTTTTCACTTTTGTGATGGTGGGTTATATATGAGCTACCTTTATAACTTTAGAGGTATATGTGTGTCATTTTTGTAACTAGAGATATATCAGAGTCTTTTCCGTTCAAATTGCAAATTTAGGTCAAACCAAGGCTATAAAATTTCTTAGGAGCTTCCATAATTTTATTTTATATATACATACACTTTGTATACAAGATTATCAAGTCGTGTATCTCCTTATAGCTTTGATTTTATTATTGTTCTTATATATATATATATATGGCTAATAATAACGTCAATATAGCTAGTGAAATTCCACAAGTAAAGTCTGTGAAAGATATAATGTACGCATATTTTATTATTATCTCAGAGGTAGATAAATATTTTTGAAAAATCCCAGTGCAACAAATCCAAATACAAAAAGAAAAGGGAGACAAAATATAGAACATATCAAGTAACAAGGTAACAAAGTGAAGTCTACTAGAAAGGAAGCCGAAAACAATAATAAAATAATGTGATGATCAAAACACAATAAATAACATATCAGGATAGATTACTGAAAAACAATAATAAACAGTGATAAAAATCAAAAACCATAAACTATAATAAAATAAAACTAGTATACCGTTGCAAACACCAGTTATCCTAAGTAAAACAACACTACACTGATTACTAAAACCTTCTACCCTAATATGTGTCATCTGTAGTACTCTCTTATTTATGATCATCTTCTCGATAACAAAAATTAATATCATCATATTCCGAATAATAACTATAATTATTTTTATCAAGCCGTTAAGTAGGTGAAAAGACCTTTATTTTTGTTGTTAAAGGTATAATGGCTTAAACTCATCTATATAGTACTGTAGTAAATATTTTCAATACCAAGCAACCACTTATATACTGCAATATTTATTTCATTTGTTACAAAGTGTAATTACTTAAAACCATTCCTCAGACTTAAATTTAAATTCCTTCCATTCCCTCTTTAATTCATCGTTCAGTATTATTTAAACCTACAACATCCCACAATTCCACAATATTAATTATACGTAACGATTGTACTCATTGTACGAGACTTATCTAATATGATTTTTTGTATGAATTATAGACTATTACATTGAAACCTGATTTATCTTGTGCACATCTAAAGTCATCTAAATGGGCTTATCCCATTGACTTACAAGTCCGACCCAAATAAGTTATTGGCCCTTAAGGCTTGATCGAGGCCGAGCCGAGGTTGGTTCATAGGCTAGAAGTATTTATTTAATTTTAATTAAGATAATTAAAGTTATAAGGTGTAATCGTTCTTTAATTTTACATGTTTTTTTTCTTCATATATCCTTTACTCATTTATTTGTCAAAAAAGATTAATATTTTTTTCTAGAATTATTAAACAGTGTTATTATCTGTCACATTTGATTTGAAATCTTCTCATTTTTTTGACGTATTATATAGTTTAGATATGAAATTGTAATTGAAAGTACCACTAATTGTATGTATAATGTATATTATGATTGTAATTATTATATACTTTTGTATAATTTTATTAGACATGTTAAAAAAGAGGGGTTAGCCTGCTTCAGCCCGTGACCTTTTGAAGATTGGGTTGGTTTCATTCTGAGTTATTCTGCTTTGAAATTCTTTTCGAAAAATACACTGATTATATTAATCATATTAAAAGAAATTTATTAATTAAGTTTAAAGGTTTTGAATATTTTGTTAGGTGAAGGCTCTCAATGTTAGTCAAATTTTCTACATTATATTATAATATAGTAATAATATAATGGACTAAATATATACAAGAATTTTTAGTGCATTAAAATGTCCTCTACCACAAAACATTGCTAATTGCTATTGTGATACAAGTCAATCATGATTAAAATAAAAACACCTGCCTTAATTATTTATAACCCTAAAAGAAGGCCTAAATCAATAACTACTATCTTATAAATAAATAAAAAAATTATTAAATAACAAGAAAATTATAAATTCCCAACAACTTATGTGATGACCATTTATCTCATACCATATCTTGTGCTACTATAGATCTCTTTGAGGCACACCTCATTCAATATTTAAGGCAACAAAACCTAACATATCAACTATTGATCTTATCCTAGAGTTGAAATCAAATACATACTAAGGAGGTTTAAATTATCGCACATTCTAGAAATATGTTACTAACAGTCCTCAGATTACGGAGAGAATTCACAAAGAAGAATGAAGAAAACATATAGATTTGTATTATCAATCTTGATAAATAAAATCATTTTTTCAAGGAAAAATGCAGAAGTATCGCTAGAGTATGACCGAAAAAGACACATCTTAACTAAACTAAGGTCCTATTACCCCCCCCCCCGCGAACTTATCTTCTTCTTTTTAATAATTTTGTACATCTTTTATCTTATGTGGCACTCCGTGACTCCATGCAATTGAACGCGTGGGAGATATTTGGATGTCACGTAAGCCAAAAGGTGTACAAATTTTTTAAAAAAAATAGTTCATGGGGTAATAGGACCTTAGTTTAACTAAGGTGTGTTTCTGAAATTTCGATTACAGTTTAGGGGGAATACATGTACAGTTTTCCTTTTTCAAAAAATTATTTTGTAATTACAGTATATTTTTCGTGATTGAAAAAATTTGTTACAAACAACCACAAACCATAGTGGATAGTTCTTGGTAGTTAATTAACCATAGACATGAAATTCAAATTCCATTTATTAATTGCAACTTTCATTGAGACCTTCCAAAATTCACCCATAAATTCTAGACCAAATAATGAGAGGATAAATAGTAGTACAACCATAAGTAATTAAACATGAAATTTGTAATTAATTAGGTTGCCCTATACACAAAGAACAAAAACAACAAATATAAATATTTTTAACATGGTACCAAAACTTGTTGAAGATTGTCACAACATTACAACACAATTATGTCCCAAATTATGTGAAGAGGTTCAAAGTACAAAGATCAAAACATTATTTAATATTAATTATAAATTTAGATATAATATTTACCAAAAAATAAAAAATAAAATTATGTAATTAAAATTACATATAAAATAGTACAAGTTATAACATAGCTAATAATTTGAAAATTACAGAAAATTAGTTGACTTTTAAAAGAACAAATATTTTTAAATAAAATAGAATAAAGGGGGTAGTTATTATAATTAAAAGACCAAACAAATAATAACATATAATAGGCGTATCCCACTAGTTTGAATGTTGTTGTGGATAAAAGTTTGGTTTAATTAAATGACTCACATAACTAGTTTGAATATTGCTATAAAATAAAGTTTGATATTTAAATGGGGAATGATATAATATAATAAGTACTCCATTATTCATGACCATGAGATTCCTACTATGAGGCAATTGTCTTTGGAACGATTAAAAAGGGGAAAAAGGATAAATATATCACGATCTATCGTAAATGATATATAAATATTTTTTTATATATTTTTGAGATATCGGTACACATGTCGTTTAAAAACTAGAGCATATATACCATTGATATTAACGGATATACACATGTCATAATTTTATCCACCGACCCGACATTTACTAAATATCTAATCGACGGATAAGATTGTGTCTCGTGTCCCTATTTAGTCTTCTGTTAGAGTGCAGGAAATATATATTCTAGTTTTTGAACGGCAGGGGCACCAATGTCCCAAAAGTATGAGGGATAGTATATATGTGCATACCATTTACGATAAAATATATTTATCTTTTTTTCCCTTTAAAAAAATCAAAATTAGCTATGAACTTTGTCACTAATTTATTGGTTCAAATTAAATTGCTTGAACTCTGATTTAAAACTTAAAATATAAAAATTTAGGATTGATGCAAAGATTCGGTTAAAATAATTCAAATATTTGAAAATAGACTTATATGTCTAAATTACGAGATATTATGTGAAAAACTTACGACGTATTTCGAAAAGAAAATATTTATCAAGAGGAGAATTCGAAAAGAGATTTTAAAAAACATGATGATATAGAAACTTGTATGTATAATTTACATAAATTTCATAGTGTAAAGAGTAAATTATATTTTATCCATAATTTTTTTTTAATTACGATAATCTCTTAAAATTTGTACCTTTCGGATAGATTAAATTAAAGAGTATCTCGAATACATTATAAGATAAACTGGATACATATGTAGCTCGGATACATTAAAAACTAGCTCGAATACATTATAAAATAAATCGAATACATAATATATAGCTCGAATACATTAAATATTGGCTCAAATACATTAGTATTTAGCTCGGATACTTTAAATACATTAGGAGAGAATAAGAAATTTTAAAGGTTTTTAGAAATAGAAAGAGATATTTGAAATAAGGAAACATCTGACGTGTATTTCAGTAATTTTTCCAACTTTGTATGTACAATCTATTCCATATTTTTCTACTTCTCCTTAACTTTTGTTTTGATTACAGTAATCATTATATCTATCTCGAATTTCTTTATCAATTTTGATCAAAATATCCAAAATCGATTGGCAAATTCCAATATAAATCCTACACTCCACCCACATCGTGTCAACAGGGAGATAACATCAAAAGTGAAGATTCCAAATAACCTAGTCGTTTGTTCATAGCTGACAGAATTTTATCATAATCCGTTGCTAATCCGTAGAATTTGTGACAAATTCTATTGTTTAGCTACATAATTTATCTATCGATAATTTTTAGTATAAGGGAATTTCCCCCTTCTCAAGAAAATCTATGCTAAGATATATATATATATATATATATATATCCATATTAAAGGAAAAGAAGAAATATATAGAAGAAAGTTACCATATAGCAACCAACAAAAAGTTAGAACTAAACATATAATTTTATTAGTACATATACTTTCTCAATGTGCAAAATTGAAAAAGAGCTCTAAATCTAGTGTTGTAGTAGTTGTAGTAAAGAAAGAAATAGGACTTCTTTTCAATGAATTAATATCATTACAACTACTTGTTGTTGATGAAAATAGTATTCTTCTCTTCTTCTTTGGTGCTGGTGGACAATTCTTGATTTTTGGAATTTGATATCTCTTAGACTTTGGAGTTGAACAATAATATTCACTAGTAATATTATTAATACTAATAATAGCATTATTCTTCAATAAATTAGTATTAGTATTAGTACTCTTACACGGAGAAACATTTTCATCATTCTTCAATTGTTGTTGATTTTGTGTCGTGATTCTTGAACTTCTTGTTCTTCTTCTACTAGGAGAATAAGATGGATCCATTGTCGATTTCCGCTTAAACTGTCAACGTATATAACTTAAACAGAACTCAAAATTATTGATATTTTAGCTATATATATATAGAGTTAGGACAAAGAGAAAAACACTAAGCTAGAAGGAGAAAATGAGAATAGAAATGTTGGAGTAGGTTTATATTTATAGTATGATAAATTTGGGCAGCCTGCCCATTGCCCAAAGAAAAGGTCAAACTTGAACCTTTGTTTTATTTTTCTTTATTTTTATATTTTTTCATCGATTCGTTCTTTCGTTTATTTTTACTTGTTTAGTATTTTGACGATTTTAGTTGATCAAATCAAGTGATAAATTATTTTCTTGATTTTTAAACTGAATAAGTAAGAGTAAATGGAAAGAATAGTATTTTAATTTTGACTCACTTTAACGTATTAAAGAAATGTTAAATTATTTAAGAAAGGATATATATGTCCAGTTTCATATACTTTATGGACGTAATGGTTTTTTCTCACTAAAATTATTTTTGAATTATTTACGAATTTTGTTAAATTTGTGGAACTTGTCTTGTTCACAAGTTATATTAGTGGTACATGACTTTAATACAATATTCTTTGTATCCATATACAAATCTGGTGAATAATAAAACAAAATACGTAGAATGAAGATATCATAAAGTAATATCTTTTTAATTTTGCGAAAAAAACTTGTAAATAATTAGATACACAGATAAGTCTTGACTTGATAAGACTTATATGTGTGTTTAGTTATTTACAAGTCTTTTATAAGATTAGAAAGATATCGTACTATCTGATATTTTTATTCTACGTATTTTGTTCAATTATTCATCAGAATTATTGAATTGATAAAATTTATCTTTTGTTTTTTTTGCCTATATGAAAAATCTCACCACACAAGTAGGTTCATTTTTTCAATAAGGTTTTAAAACCCAAAATAATTTTAAATAAAAATAAAAAGGAACAAAATATGAAGCCAAAATGAATAAACAAAAAGAGCATCGAAATTGTAAAAGGGACAGTAACTGTTTTGGTCGGTTAATTTGGAAGAAAATTTTAATAAAATGTATTATTTATATATATAAATAAATAAATAAAAACTCACTTAGTCAGCCATTATAAAATTATTCCATTTTTTTATTTATCTATTAGGACACATTAAGCTTAGGATACCCCATAGTTTAAGGCCAATCTTAATTAGTTAAGACCAATTTAGCAACAAAATAGTATAATTCATAATTAATTTTTAGTACTTTTTTTTTATTGTGACACTTCGTTAGTTTTTGTTACGCTAGAAAATCTTCCTTTTCATAAATTCGAATTCGCGCATTGTAGGATTTAATTCTTGAGCGGAGATAGTACTTTTAGTGGCGGAGTCAGAAATTTAACAAAGGGTGTCCAGAAATAGCAACTTGTTATGTTAAGAGTGTCCAAAATATGTTATTTGATCATTTCGTATATCATTTTACTTATATATATGATATCTTTTTCCGACGAAGGATGTCCAATACTACTATGTTGCTACACCACTGAGTATTTCTAATAGATTTATTTTTGTTTTTAAGGGCTCGAACCTGAAATTTTTTATTAAGACCAGAGAAAATTCGAATCATTCCACTATAATAAACGTATGATTTACTTTTGCTATGTTGACAAGGAACAAAATCTAGAAACATTAAGGTGGGTAAATTTTATATTATATAGTTTTATTAATTTAGTTAACTAGATATCATGTGATCATTCATTTGTTTACTAATATAATTTTTAATAGAACATGATTTGAGCTTTGGATACCATTTCATTAATAATAGAGTAAAAAGACAAAAGAAAATTAATTTTCATTAATTACAAAATAAATATATTAGTACTTTAGTTGGATAGTGTTTTTAAGTTTTTAAGAAAATTATTGACCTAAGTATCATATTAGGTTAGGTGGTTCATTTCCTCAAAATTTGAAAAAATCAAAGTCAAATTCAATATCAAAGTCAACCAATTATCAAAAATCAAAGTAAAAAAGTCAAAGTCAAAGTCAACCATCTAAAATCATATCAATCAACTAAAGTAAAATTTTAAGATAAATTTTGATTTTTCTAAATACAAAATTAGAGATTGAGTATTCAATCGTTCAGGCCTCACGAGTTCAAAATTCACCTTGAAATTCCATAGTCAAATTCCAAAATAGATTACGTGAATGAATTATACTCATAGCTTGTGAATTCAATTTTATGATCAAGTTTTGATTTAAGATAATTAGCTAATGTCAAATGATAATAGTGAAAGAAAGGTCTGAAATATTTTCGAATTTTGATCGAAATTATTGTAACGATATCAAACTTTGAAAATGACTTATCCCCTGTATTATTTAATAATTTATTTTAAAGATATATATGTGTCCACGCGGACATAGAAAAAATTGCATAATTATAAATAATAATATGTTCACGTTGGCACATATATACCCTTAAAATATAGTATTAAATATTGCAAGGGGTAAAAAGGTTCACCATAAAATTTGATATCGTAACAACAATTTCGATCAAAATTTAAATT
Source organism: Solanum lycopersicoides (assembly GCA_022817965.1). Classification (NCBI taxonomy): domain Eukaryota; kingdom Viridiplantae; phylum Streptophyta; class Magnoliopsida; order Solanales; family Solanaceae; genus Solanum; species Solanum lycopersicoides. Next base: position 3,678,381 of record CM040618.1, read on the forward strand.
TTTCAGACCTTTTTTTTTATAAGTGTCTTTTATTTATACGAATAAGAATTAAGAACTTTTAAAAAGTCATTTTCTTCTATTATTTAATAATGTATTTCAAAGATATATATGTGTCCACGCGGACATACAAAGTATTGCATAATTATAAATAGTAATGTGTTCACGTTGGCACATATATACCCTTAAAATGTAGTATTAAATATTGCAAGGGATAAAAAATTCCACCATAAAATTTAATATCATAACAATAATTTCGATCAAAATTTAAATTTTTCAGACCTTTTTTTGTTATAAGTGTCTTTTATTTATACGAATAAGAATTAAGAACTTTTAAAAAGTCATTTTCTTTTATTCATTTTATAAGTAGTTAATAATTTATTGTTATTATTATTATTAAAGCTAAGAAATCTCAATTCCTTTATAATTTTAGTGTGTGTATATATATATAGAGAGAGATATCGAATCTCTTAAACGCTAAACTAGCAATTGAATACTCAATAATTAAAGGGATTCAAAATACACCTTGAAGTTCCATACTTAAATTTTAATTTTCGAACCTTTTTATTTGCCAAGTTCTTTCAAATTATTTGACTGAAAATTTTATATCCGTCACGATATTAATAAAAAAAAAATTGTTATTAAAGTGCAACTATTAAGACTTTAACAACCCACAATTCTTTTCAATTTATTATATGTGACACTTTGAATATAAATCTGACACATGATTTTAATTTCATTATACATTGTGACGGCACAAATAAATATTGCACTATGTATTGGTGGTTGCAATTACTATATTTTATCATTACTGCAATATGATAGATGGGTTAAAATCATTATATTTTGTAACAACAAAAATAAATCCTTCAATAAGTCTTTCTTCATCATTTATCACTCGGTTTTAATTTATTCGTTTAATTTTAATTTGACATAAAACTTTTAATTAAAAGGTAAGAATTTGTTTTGAACCATGTGATGATAGAATGTACTGAAGTATTCTTTAATTTTATGGTCGATTTTTAATTGTATCACGTAAAAAGTTAAAATTAAAAAACTGTCAGGAAAAAAAAATATTTTTTAAAAGAGACGAAAAATTAAGAAGTAAGAAGAACATATTGAAACGGAGCGCGTATATTAAAAATAGACATTACATTTACTTGTTCAGGTTTTAAAAAAAAACTACAGATAGTTTATCATTTTATATCTATTTTTCCCTTTATTATTAAGTATTAATTATGATCAATTCATTTTTCAGGGAGTGAAATAATTTATATAATAATTAAGAGTAATAAAGTTAAATTACTATCTTATTTATTATTTGATAAAGAATATGTCAAAGTTAAAATATGATCAAATGTGTGCATATAATATCCATAATTAATCAATTTTCCCTCTTTTATATCTTGGGTATAATATTATCTACCTTGAGAGAAAAATCTCATTTTGTGAAAATATCCTAACAATAACAAAAATTAAGTTTGATGGTAATTTAAATTTGAACAACAAGATATAAATGCGTATATTTAAATATTTTGATACGTGAAGCTTCTTATTCTACGATAAAATACTTCTGATGATAAGGACAAAATATGTTATTTTCAGATATACACATAAATAGATGAGATCGATAAATAATAAAGTATAATAGGATCAAGCATTATATTCATAAGGATTTATCATTAACCATTTACTAAATCAAATAAATGTAAGTTATAAATTCAAGTTTTTTCAAAATTGTTTGTATTTAATTATAACTATTTTAAAACTGTATAGAAAAAAAGTAGGTAAGCTTTAATTTAATTAGGTTATAATTCAAAGAGAGAGGCAAACCATCAATCATGTTGAATTCTTCACTTATTTTTATTATTAATTGATTTATTTGAGTAATTAATTAACATTTTAATAGTACTCATGAAAATATGTTGATTACTACTAGCCTACTCAAATTATCCTAACACCTATATTTACAATATAAAATTAAAGTTACAAAATTGCATGTATAATTTTTGTGAATATGTTAGCAATATGATTTAGGTGTATGTATATCCTAATATCATGGTATCAAACTCAAAAGTATTAAAAATCATAAATTGCAAATAAAAGATGAAGAATATAAATTCTTTAAATATATTTAAGGCATTATGACATAATACATAAATATGTTATTTAATTTGATTTCAGTTGATATCCATTTAATTTTGGATGTGCACAAATAAATATTTAAACTTGTGTAAAATTTAACAAGTAAACACACACGTCTTAGGTGGTATAATAGTATAATACACATAGGAAGAAGCCCTATATAGGAAATAAAATTGTCATGTAGGATATCACGTAGGACGAATGTATTTATTTATTTGATTTTATACAAATTTAAGTACTTATTTATGTACACTCAAAGTAAGAGGGCATAGATGTAAGTTGAAGTCAAGTTAAATACATATTTATGTATTATCCCTTCATTTAAATTATAGTTTAAACAAAAATTAAGAATAAAGATAATAATATTGAATGAAAGAAAAAAATCTCAAACTTAGGGTGTGTTTTGCACACTCAAAGTTTGAAATTTTAGAATTCGTGAGTGCGTTGCTCTTTCGCCCGATACATAAGTTATGTATCATATACATAATTATAAATTAAATTTATACTGATTTAAGTTTGAAATATTTATGTATCAACAGTAATATGCATTGTACACAAACAATGGATGTATTTGATAGAGGTGGATGTATCTAGATGTTAAGAGAGAATAGGAAAAAAATAGATTTTTGCAATTAAGGGTTTCAAAATATCGAACCGACCCAGACTAAACTGATCAGAACGAAAACTTAAGGGGTCTAAATGGATTACCAAATCATTTTACAAGGGTCAAATGGATCAATCCATGGGTCCTACATTCCATCACATTATAATAGAATATTTATTAAAAAAATAAATGATTTTTAATTTTTAATTTTTAATTTTTGATTTCTATTTTTGCTTTATAAAAATATATTGTTCTTCCTACCAATAGTGCAACGTGGCTGAGGAAACAACCGTTATTAGATGAGCGTATATGAGCAATGGCGGAGTTAGAATTTTCGATAAGAGATTTATAATTAGAAGAAATAGAGTCATGAAGTAGTTGGAAGAGGTTCGACATCTACTATATATACCTAAAAAATTATTTTAATCATGTAAAAATAATATAATTTTCCGTCGAAAGATTTATATGTACCTCCTAAAGATATGATGGCTCCGTCACTGGCCATGAGTACTTTGTTTCAATTCACGTGACACATCAAAATTTGAGAATTTAACAAATTATTTTTCAATCGTTATATTTTCAATTATTCTGTCTTACAATTTTTTTAATATAATTCTCAAATATGTAAAGTTTCATTTTAAAAGATTCAATTTTTTTATATCTGAATTAACTATCAAAATTAGTGAATTTCACTTATTGAAATTCAAAATGGTACCATATAAATCACGATAGAGGAGTAATTTATTCTCATTTAACTCAAAAATATATATATTTTTATTATTCTCTTCATTTTTAAATGGTTATCACATCCGCTTCTCCTTAGTCAATTTAATTAATTCTGAAAATGAAATTCAAATTAATTAAAATTATACGAAAAGAATTAACAATTTTAAATAGTTAAATTCTACGAGAAATACTATATAAATAAAGGGAAAAGAGTCTGATATACCTCTCAACTCTGTCATTTGGAGCTGATATATCCCTCGTTATGAAAGTGGCTTATATATGCCCTTACCGTTATATAAACGGCTCACATATACCCCTACCGTTACAAAATGAGCTCACATATACCCTTCATTTAACGGAAGTTAAAAAAATAGTTTTAAATTAATATTTTTTATTTTTTATTTTAAAAAAAAATTATTTAGGGGTATATATGATTCTTCTATCAAAGTTCAAGATATATTTTAATTTTTTTCATACATAAATTTTTTTTGACTTCTTTTATTATATTATTTGAGTTTCTTATTCTTATTATTTTTTTCTTTCATTCCTTAGTTTAAAGGGAAAAAAATTTAACTATTTTTTTTGTCTATTGTAATTTGATTTTTGTATTCGAAGAAAAAAATGTGGTCATCTACAATAAGTTTTACAAGAATATTAGTGAAACATAAATAAATTTGATTATCAAAATAATAATTCTAAATTAGTCATTGAAACAAAAAAAAAGTCAAAAAAAATATGTTTGACGATGATTAAATTTACTCATATGAGATTATATTTTTTAGAAAAAATAATAAAAAATTAAATTAAAAATATTACTTTTTTCATTTCCGTTCGAGAAAAAGGGTATATGTGAGTCATTTGTTTATAAGAAGGGGTATATATGAACCACTTTCATAATAAGGGGGATATCAGCTCTAAATAACAAAGTTGAGGGTATATCAGACCCTTTTTCCATAAATTAATATAAAGTTTTCAAATCAATATAACATATGAATTCAAAATATTAATAAAATTTATAGATTTTGACTCTCGAAAATAGACACGACAAGTATATTGGAATCAATGGAATATTCTCGTTAAGGAGTTGAAAAAGAAGCTGACAGCTCTAAGTAGACATTTTTGTGGTTGTTTTTAAAAAAAAAAAAATATATAAAATTGATTGACATGATATAGAACAATTCGCAAAATGAAAATACATATTTTTTAAAAAAAAATTATTAACAGAGACACAACGAAGGGCAGGAATGACAATGAGACGATATAGATTTGAAATGAATTTCAATATATACAATATAGGTTCTGATATATGTAGATGGATACGAGTATAAATGAATGCATATAAAACGCCTTGTTGAGCAAAGCGAGACAAATTAAATTTTTATGAATTAACACCGTAGTCATTCCTCCCCATTATCATTTATATGAATCTATGATAAAATTAATATTAAGAAAAATTTAATATTAACACATAAATAATTTAACAGTTAAAATTCTATTGAATTCATACCATTTACACAAGAAAAGAGATCAAAAGTATTCTTTCAATTATATTGAAAAACTATGAATTGTTTAATAAAATATCACAATCATTAAAATTAAAAATTATTAATAATCAAAAGAGTAAAAGTATATATATATATATATATATATATATATATATATATATATTTTCGAAAAGAATGTTTTATTTTAATTTTCACAATAATAACCTTTTAGAATATCATATCAAATCGATTTTAGAAGTTATTTCTCTTTATGAATATAATAACTACAATGAATTTGAATATGTGTCGATATAGAATATTAAAAGTACATTATTATTTGTGTTTTGTTTTTATTTTTGTTTTTTGTATCTTTTTTATAAATATTTGTTATGACTATCTAAATTACTCCTTATTGTTTTCCTTTTATATCTCTCAAGAATTTTTTATTATTTTGTATATTTATGTCTTGTGATATATAATGTCTAGGTGAACAAAGCTAGAGATCAAAGTATAAATTCCACCAAACTCAATAATATTTAATCAAACATAATATTGTATTAGATAAAATTATTTAATAAACATAAATTATCAATTTAAAATTTTTTAACTAAAAAAAGCTAAAATTCCAAATTCATGAACCTTTTTGCAACCAACCATGAATGTTTATGGTTTTCAAGATTATTATTAAGCAAACAATAATATTTAATTTTGTCTTAAGATTTTAAAATAATTAATTTTTAAAATAACATAAATAATTCAAGATAAAGAAATTAAAGAAAATATAGTTGAATGTAAAAAAATATCATACATTAACAAGATCATGTGGGTATAATATAGTATATACCGAATTATTATATTATACATAATTTTTTTTAATTATAATTTTGATATTATGATATTTGATATGCTATATAATACATATTATTATTCGGTATTTGGTACGGTAATGATATACTCCATAGTTTTAAAAATTAAATATCAAAATTACGATATTAAATTTCAAATATGGTATCGTATCGTATCAAACCATACCATATCATGTCTACTACTACTCAAAAAGGTCGCACACGAAAAATGTGACACAAAAAACATAGTCTTAAACAAATATTAGTGATTAATTCTATAACACATACTCGTAATCTATAAATCACATAAAATTAATTTTATCGTTATTCCGAAAATTTGATTATCATTTTTATTCGAAAAATAAATTTGTGACAAAACAAATTAATTTTCTTTTCCTCTTTTCATTCTTCCCCCAAAATCTTTTTTTGTTCTTCTTCACCAATCACTAATCACTGTTCACTCTACTCTCTCTTCTGCCTCTTCCCTTTCAACTGGTAAGTTTTTTTTCTTCTTTCAATTCTTAATTTTCAGCTCCTTCATGTACAATTATCTGTGTTTTTGGATTATGGGGTTTTCAGTTTTTTTTTTTTTTTTTTTTTTTGAAATTGATCAATTCTGTGAATTTTTAGTACAATTCTTGATTGTTCAATGGATTTAACAATCTAGAGATACCCTTTGCTCTGTTTGGGATGGTGAACACACCATCGTCATTGACAAAATGAATTTTTGATTGATTTGGTTTAATTTTGATTTCGAAAGTTGCTGTGAATTCTAATGTTTATGTTAATTGTATGGAATGAGATTCGTTTTTTTTTTTTTGGTAATTATTTGGTGGGTTGATTGTATGAGTAAAGATGTTTTTTTTGAGCGGTGGGTGGGGTTGAGGTGTTTCTTTTTATTGAAATTACTATGAATTCAGAGGGAAATGTTACTTCTTAATGGATTTTTAATGGGGATGGATTGAAGTCTGATAAGTTTTCCCTTAATTTTAGTAATAGGGGCATATGGTTTGTTATTGTGGACATACACCTTTGAAGTTCTTTTTTTTTGTGGTGGTGGTGGTGGCAGGGGCGGAGTTAGGGTAAGGTATCAGAAGGGTCGAAAGATTACGCTATATATACAAAATCAAAATTATTTTCTGTGTATATGTGTAGGTGTTGTTGAGCCCTTTTTGCTTCTTCGTATGTTTTACTTCTTTACATTTTGAATTCCGTTAGTCATAATCCTGGTTCTGCGTTAGTCATAATCCTGTTCCGTCACTGAGTGGTAGTGGTGGGGTGGATGAGGGGTGTATGCAGTTAAGTTGCTATGGCTTTTAGGTCTTGAGGCACAAAATATGAGGTAAACAGTAGAAAAGAAATCATAGAAAATGGGGAAAAATGATTTTATACTTCAAATCTATCCTTCCTAGTTTTTTTCAAGGTTTTGGGGCAGTAGATATGAGGAAAACAGTTACAAAAATGGGGGAAAATGATTTTATACTTCGAGTCTATCCTTCCTAGCTCTGTTTCTTTTTTCATATATAGTTTATCGTTGGTGACTTGGTGTAAATCTAGTTAAAAAGTAAAACTGTCTTCTTGCATGTACTATAACTTGTTTATGGAGTAAGGAAACTCCAGTATAATAGCATATCTATGGAGTGTTATAATGTTACTCAAAGAGATTACTTCGTCCCTTAAAGCTAAGCGATGAAATTATTAGTTATCACTTCGTAGGTGAAGCAATGTAGTTTAGAGAAGTTTGCGCTTCAAAAAGCAATGCACAAAGTGATAACAATGAGAAAAATCTCAACTTTGAGAAGTTAGTTTACGATAGGCATTATGTGTATTAGATGCTGAAATCAGTTATTTTAATTGCAAATTGTACTAAATTCATAGATGGTTGATTTCTGCCTTTCTTGTTCTTCACGATTAGAAATGAAAGGTTCAGGACAATTGCCTTTGGAAAAAGGAATTAAAAAAAGACACAAAAATGTTGTTCAAGTCAAAATAAATGTAAGATTGTTAAATATTAGTCTTGTTCATCTCATACATCCTCATTACAGTTTAAGATCCTTTTGGTAGGACATGAAAACCTTATAGCAATGTGCTTCTGGAATAATTGTAGATTCCCTTAAACTTGATTTACTGAGTTGCTTTGCTTTCTGTCTATCTGCCAGAACATTTTACGAAGAACTAAACTTACTAGAACTAGAGAAGCATGCAATCAGAGTCCAAAAGTGCAAATTGTGGGGAAGCGAGAACTTATAATGTTCCGAATTCCACCCTAGAACCTTGGTGGAATACTGCTGGTAATAATCCTGTTTCTCTTGGATTGATCCGGGGAAGTGCATCAGATTCACCATCACCTGAACAAGCTGTGGATGGCCGATCACAGTCTGATGGTGGATCCAATGAGGAAGCTGATGATGCTCCTGAAAAATCACAAAGTACCATACCTAAGCATTCAGGTATCTCTTCAATCTTGATTTTCTTTTTTCAGTAAATAAATTTCATTGATAGCTAAATATAGTCAAGCTCTACGCTAGTGCTGAACTTTAAAAAGTGAGAGGCCCTCCTGTACAAAAACAACAAGGGTAGACTCCCCTATACAAAGTTACTCCTGTTGTGAGCTATAAAGTCGGTCATGCGTATTTCATCATATGTATCCTGTAAATTGCATGAAACTGCCAGTAGGCCTAAATACCTATATTTGAGGGTAGTTATTCTTTCCACCAAAATACCTTGTATTCCTCTCTTCAATCTAAAGAGGTGCTAAAGATAAAACAGAATGGTCATTGACAGAGTGATTTGACCTGTTTTTCTTCATTAGTCTCTTTCTGACAAGTAATCTACTACTTTTCTCAACAAATAATATATGAATATTTGTTACGGTAATGTTGAATAATATTGGTCTGGATGGAGCAATATGATCAGTGAGGATTCATATAGCCAGTCCTGATTTGCTTGAGATTGAGGCATAGTTGTTGTTAAGGACTGGAAGTCTGTCATGATGCTTCCTCTGCCTAGTTACTTTCTTCTTTTAAATCTTTTCCATAGAGAGGAAAGAAGGTGACATATTTGCTGACGGGGGAAGTGTTGTGGTAGAGATGGGAAAAAATATATATCTTTTATGATGTTAATGGTTATAAATTACTTAAGTAATGCCTCTGCATTCTTGGTTCAGAGTTAGATGGGAGTTATGTGCAAGTAGATCAGAATTTACAGCCAATGGCATCAGCCATACCTCCAAAGGGTGATGGGTGCATACCACAACCCCCACAGCTTGAACTTGTTGCGCACTCCATGGTGAGTATGTTTGACTCTATGGATTTTGAGAAGTTTGATTTGCTTGTTGGGTTATCTCACTTTTTTTCCTTTCTGATTTTGATGTTATTCTGTAATTGGCATGCAGGCATGTGCTCCAAATCTGTATGTTGACCCATACTATGGTGGAATACTGGCACCTTTTGGTCAGCCTATGGTATGCATGTGGTTTGAATTCATAACTTTCATTTTTCCTGTTTTTACCCCATTACTTTTTTTAAGATCTGATATGTTAAGAGGAAAATTTTACTTTTCTGCCAATTTATACTATGGGATACCTCTGGAACTGAGTGTATTATGTCGTTAGGGATATCTAAACATAGAAAGCTGCTTCACGGTGGTTGTTCGATATATCTTTGGCAGGTGCTTAAACGTAGTCTTTGTATGTGTTGGCTTAACCCTGATATCTTCTTGTAGTTAGCTTTATTTTAGAAACACTCACTTTCTCTGTATTGCCAACTACCGGGTAACTTGCCTGTTATCCTTCTTGCAATCATACATCTTACAACATTATTATTCAATTTGGGATGAGTTATTTCTTCTTTCAATTGAATTAGAATCAGTGGCGCCCAGTGCGCATGTCCCTTTCATTTATATCATTGATTGGATTTCATAGGACAGCTAATATAAAGGGTATTCCGGATGCAGCTTCTTTTATTTGTCTTTTAAGGAACTCTTTTCTGTTTTTTCTATTTCGACTAACATATACAGACAATCAGTTCCAGAAAGATCTCTTTGCATGATATGCCTAGGACTCTAGGAAGTAGGAAACCACCTTGAAAAAGAGTCACTGAAGAAAAATCCATCATTAAAAAAACTGATACAAAAAAAAATAATTCCATCATAACATAGTTGTCCCTGGGGCTGGTTGAGTGGTTGGTGGCTGAGCACAAGATTTTTTAAGATCTTAACTGAAGGTGGTGCTATACAGGTCCTCCCTCATGTACTTGATATGCATCATCAGAGGATGCCTTTGCCTCATGAAATGGCTCAAGAGCCTGTTTATGTCAATGCCAAGCAGTATCATGGTATTCTGCGGCGAAGAGAGTCACGTGCAAAAGCAGAACTTGAAAAGAAGCTGATAAAAGTGAGAAAGGTTAGTCTATGCCTCATCCACTGGGCTGCTAGTTGGATGTTCTTTTCTCCTGTTATATAAAGAATGCGTGATGCACCTTTTTAGCAGCATACTTTTGTTACATGTGTCTGGCTGTTCTGGAGATATACCCTTGTCCCGGATTGGAGACGTACCCACTCTTTGGCTGAGCTCACTTTTCTAAAAAAAATAAATTAAACTGTTAAAAGAATTTTATGTTACTTAAGTAGGAGGAAGTGAAAGGTTGAATCTGCTATTACTTCGCTTTTATCTGTCTAGAATACCATCAGTTTACCTTTTTAAACTGATCCGTCAAATACACCACTCATGAGTATAATTTGGTGAAAGGAGTTCCTTATGCCAATGTTTGGGCTATAAATAACCAATATCAGTTTCTCCACTGCTATATTTTTATTGTGAAGTCGCAGGATTGGCTGACATGATTTTGCACGAATTTTGTGCTGATGACATGCAACATATGCTCAATTTATTCTGCTTACTCATCCTCAGTTGCTGATACTTCTGTCTTCCTCGTAATACAGCCATATCTTCACGAGTCGAGACATCAGCATGCCTTGAAAAGGGCAAGAGCTTCTGGAGGGCGTTTTGCGAAAAAGTCAGATGCTGGTACTTCGAAGGGAGATGGTTCTGTTTCTGGTTCTGCTGTTTCTTTGCAGTCTGTTCATTCATCAGGTTCTGAACCTTTACTGTCCAATGCTGCTGATGTTCCAGAGTGGCATAAGGATAGAAGTTTAGCTGAGCGTCAGAATTCTTACTCGAATGGTAATGGTTATGGAAAACAAATCAGCTTTCAGGAATCGAAATATCAGGCTCAGTCTGCTCAGGTAGGGGAAGGAGGTTCTTCCGGCCAGCGATGGTAGAAACATCACATCACACCTTTTAGTACCTCTGGTCTAAGCCTGCTGGCAATTCATCCTTGGCTTTTTATTTCAATGTTATGGAAAAGAGGGGTCATGCGCCTAGTAGATTCGATTCTTCCTTTCTGTACATAAAAAAAGGACTAGGACTAGAGTTGAAAAGGAAGAATTCAGTAAGCATATGGCTAGCTGTTTAGTGTAAACTGTAAAGTTATAGGTATGAAAAGTTGTAGGTAGATTATATACTTGTCAAACATTTCCTTTGTACTGCTGTATTTTTAGGATCTTGATTCTGTGAAACTTCGAATTTGTCGTTTAATTCGATGACAGTGGTTGTCTTTTCGGGCTGTGTGTAATGTCCTATTTCTTGTGAATCTGTTGATCCAAGTACAACACATTGTGACGAAGTTCGTACAAGTTGATCTGAACATCACCGTTTACTGTTTACTATCAAGTTAGTGTGCAAATTGTTAGTGATGTTGTAGTTCATATGGTCTGCTGAGATGCTACCATCTGCAAGTAGTCTGTATTTTGTTCAGATGTGTGTTTCGATAAACATTTGAGGTTTGTTTATCGTCAACCATCACCAAATGTTTCGATAAACTGATAGTTAAGGTGTGTTCAGGTATGAAAAGTTAACACCTGATAGTTTGGAAATTGAAAGGAAAAACTTGACGGTACAAAACCTTACTAATGTTTACTAATAAAATGATTATTTATTTTTTCGTCTAAAAGATAAAATTATTTTTATAGAAATATCTTTGATTTTAGAAAATTACATTTATTGCATTCGATACGTTTTTTGGTAACAAAGTTATGGAATTACTCAAAGTGAATTCACTTCTCCTTCCAATTAATGCAAAAAAAAAAGTATATATATCTACCATTAATCATATTTTTTTATTGAAATTTCTTTGATTTTAGAAAATCATATTTGTCGCATTCGAAATACATTTTTTTGATAATCAAGTTACGAAATTACCCAAAGTGAATCTACTTGTCCGCCAATGCAAAAGTTATAGTATATCTACCACTAATCACAATTTTATTAAAATATCTTTTACTTTAGAAAATCATATTTGTCGAATTCAAAATACTTTTTTTTTGGTAACCAAGTTACAAAATTACCTGAAATGAATCCACTTCTACATCCGGTCAATGCAAAATATATAGTATATCTACCACTAATCAATTTTTTTTATTGAAATATCTTTAATTTTAGAAAATCACATTTATCGCATTCGAAATACCTTTTTTTTAATAATCAAGTTATGAAATTACCCAAAGTGAATCCACTTCTCCGTCCGGTCAATGCAAAAGTTATATATACATATCTACCAATAATCATAATTTTATTGAAATATCTTTGACTTTAGAAAATCACATTTGTCGCATTCGAAATACTTTTTTTTTAATCAAGTTATGAAATTACCCAAAGTGAATCCATTTCTCTGTCCGGTCAATGCAAAAGTTTTATATATATATATATATATATATATACCAATAATCATATTTTTGTTGAAATTCTTTGACTTTAGAAAATTACATATGTCGCTCAAAATACCTTTTTTTTAGTCAAGTTATGAAATTATCCAAAGTGAATCCGCTTCTCCGTTCGGCCAATGCAAAAGTTATAATATATCTACAAATAATGATACTTTTATTAAAATATCTTTGACTTTGAAAAATCACATTTGTCGCATCCAGAATACTTTTATATGGTAACCAAGTTACGAAATCACCCAAAGTGAATCCACTTCTCCGTCTGGTCAATGCAAAAGTTATAGTATATCTACCACTAATCAATTTTCTAATTGAAATATCTTTGACTTTAGAAAATCATATTTATCGTATTCTTAATACTTTTATTTATATACCAAATTACGAAATTACCCAAAATAAATTCACTTCTCCGCCCGGTCAACACAAAAGTTGTAGTATATATATCTACCATTACCATAGGTGAAGACATCAACATGGTGAAGGTTTATTGGAGTGTTAATTTTTTTTCTTATTTTTAGGTAGATATTACAAAATTCATCATATATTTAGATTTTCTAGTATTGATTTTTCTTATATTTGTTTTTTTTTCTTGATATAATTTTTTTATATGAAATAGATAAGAGTAATTTTAAATTTGTATCCTCATGATATAAATTTTCTATTGGCAATTTATACGTGATGATTTTTCTATAGTTCATAATTTAACATTATCATCTAATTGAAGATCTATCTTTTTGGGTTATCTTGATTAATCTACTTTGGTCAAATAATTGGTCAAACATTTTTAAAAAGCGACTGACAGTGTCATTTATCTATCGTTTTTTAGTCAAAATATTGATCAAACATCTTTTTTTTAAAAACGACGGAGAAATAGACGTTGTCCGTCGTTTTTTATAAAATGTCTGGGAAAACCAGATTGTATTCTTTTCCTTTTTTTTTAAATTCCCCTCATTCTCTCCTAAACCAGTCGCGCCACCGCTGCCTGTTCCCCGCTCTTCATTGTCTTCTTCTCCTTTAAAGGTTAAGGTTTGATAATTCGTCAATTGTTTTTTCAATTTGAGAAATATTGATTTTATTAGTTAGTTTATTGAATTTGTGTTTATTGATTGTTAGTTTGAATGATCGACAGTTAGTTATTGTTTGAATTTGGGATTTTGATTTTAGGATTAGTTTGAATATGAAATCTTAGGAATAGTTGAAATATGATGTTTTAGGACTAGTTTGAACTTTAGGATTAGTTTGAATTCGAAATTATAGGACTAGTTTGAATTCGAGATTTTAGGACTAGTTTAAGTTAAGGTATTTTAGGACTTGTTTTAATTTGGGATTTTAGGACTAATTCGATTTTGAAATTTCTAGCTAGTTTGAATTAGAGTATTTTAGGACTAGCTAGCTTGAGTCAACGTATATAGGATTTGTTTGAATTTGGGATTTTAGGACTAGTTTGAATTAGAGTATTTCTTCAATATAAAACTCAAGAAATACCCTAATTTAAGCTAGTCCCGAAATTCCAAATACAAACAAGTCCTAAAATACCTTAATTCAAAACTAGCTAGTCCTAAAATGTTCTAATTCAAATTAGCTAGTCCTAAAATCTCGAAATCGAACTAGTCCTAAAATTTCAATTCCAAACAAGTCCTTAAACACCTTAGTTCAAACTAGTCTTAAAATCTCAAATTCAAATTAGTCTTATAATCTCAAATTCAAACTAATCGTAAAATTTCAAATTCAGACTAGTCCTAAAATCTCAGATTCAAACTAATCCTAAAATCAAAAATTCCAAATCCAAGTAATAACTAACAATCAATAAGCAAAAATTGAAAAATAAAAATAAAAAAGAGATCGGAAGAAGATTCATGGAGACCACGACAACCCTTGCTGAAAGGGGTATGGGGGACGAGCAGGGCATATAGCCCATAAAGAGGTAGAATTCGTTCGTTAAAAAATGATAAATTATTAAACTCTAACCTTTAAAAGATGAGGAGAGAATGAAGAGATGAGTATTGCAATATACTTCACCACAAAGAGAATTAACAAAGAGGATAAAAACTTGATACAAAATAAGAAGAAGAAAATCTTGAAGCTTATGTTTCAACATTTATATAAATTACACAATCTTCTAAGTTTCCAATAACATACTCACTCTCTTCTTTCAGATTGGTTTCATCGTCTAAGTCGTCTGCGAAAAAACTTTGTTTACTGCCAGTTTTGCTATCATCAGTTGCATTGTCATTTGAGTCGGTAACATTGACAATGGTATCCCTTCATCCCTGACAGAACCTGTCTAGGAGACCACTCGAGCACATCATCGATAATGTTGGAAACTCGTTTCTGATACCTGCAACAGCTGATAATAAAGGAATTCTTTTCCAGCGCGATAGGAAGAGAGAATTGTATTCACAGAATAAGAGAAGATGCCACCGAATTGCTGGCTCTTGGGATTTTAGGTTATCGATTCTCAAAATATGATAAAATTGCAGATTATCTGCTACTGAAGTTCGTCTTTTTGAAGATACAGCATCTAAGCTTCATAGGGATTTGGTTTCATGAAAGCTCAAAATATGCGGCTTGGTTTTTTGTTATATACAAGCAAGCAAACCTGGTCTCTGTAGTCTCATCAGGAGCAAAATAACAACCACAGCTACTGTTGCGTAGAAAAGCCTTGCTGTCCACTTAGGTCTCTCGACTTCATCCTTCTGAGGCCAAACTTGGAACAAATCGTGCAGTGTTGCTTCCTCGGCCAGAATGTTGGGGAAAAACCATACACGCTTCCCAGAAAGTACCCAAATAGCACCAATGATTAAAGCTCTTACTGCAAACCCAAACATCATTGCTTTTAGTAGTAAGCTATAATATATAAACTTAGCTAATATGTGTCCAAAATCGTGATGCTGACATGATAAGTGTGAAGCCAACAGCGTGTTTGATGATTGAAGAAACCTATCAACTTGCTATATTATAAAACGAATCCCTCTTATGCCACAATATTTTAGCCAAGTGCTGTAATGCTTTCAGGTTTTAGAGTAGCCACATCACAGTGCATGATACAACTCTATACAAAAAAATAAATTGAATAACAAGTGTGAGAAAAAAAAGGGTAACAAGCAACAGATACTTATGAATAACAGACTATTCTTTTTGTGATTCTTCTAGCACAAGAGTTAGCTCAGTAACCATACCATTCATACATTCTCTAAGTCCATATGCAAAGTTCAAGTTAGGATCAAAGCATAATAAAACCATGGAAACACCAAAATATGTCATAAGGTCTCAGTTGGTGTAAATAACAGATAAACTCACCCAAATAGCATGTACAATTTTTAGGATGTTCTCACTGTATTTTGAAATGTATAGAGAATCCACATCTCTGTCATACTCACTGGTCACAGATATGATAGGACCATAAATACATGTGTGAGCAGAACCACAGACTAGTAAAGATAAAATTAAACATAAAGTCAGGAACTTTTTAACATCCTCAATAGTTGACTGAATCAAGAAAGATACTCACATGGTATATCTCTAAATGTGCTAGCCAAGGAGATAATTTTTTCTTCCCAGGTCAAACAGTTTTCACCACACGTTCACAGCAGACTAAAAGATTCTTTGAAGCAGCGTGCTGGCAATATCTTCAGGCTCCAAACCTTTATCTGACTCTAGTATGTCTTTAAGTTCTGATTGATTTCTCACAAAAGCGACATAATCTTTTCCCCTGCAGGACAGCCCTTAGTATTAACTATTCTAGAATTAAGAGGAACATAAATATATAAAGATTAAAGAGTTAATAAGCAATATATTAGTCAAACTACATTCCTATTAATTTATTTCCACCATATTCAAGAAGTAGAGTTAGAAAATAAACCTTTTTAAGGCCATAATGTTGCAGGAGAATAATCAAGCTGTCAAGCCCGATTTGACCAATCATTCCTGCTGCTACAGCTTCTACAGATAAGCTGAGCTTGTCAAAGAGAGAACGTTTTAATATGATCCATACGAGATTACCTATCCCGCATTCTCTTTCAGTATGCGGGATTCCAAACTAAGCATACCCCATTTCTGTAAATTCGAACACACAATAGACAGCACAAGCAACGTACCAACAACTAATTTGTACTCCAAATACTCCAATCAATCATGAAAAGTGTCCAGATACCCATATCTAGCATCTCAACTTTCAAAATTTCCAGCAAAAAGAAGATCGCAGATTGTTTCCTCCATTGACATTTCCCTACTGCAACTTTCAGATTCAAATCTCTTCTTTTCTTTCCTATATGATTGTAGTTTATCAAATAAGCCATTTCTTTCAAGACCATTCAATAGGACACAATAAGTACTGAGTGCCAGATTTATCCCTTGCTTTCTCATGGTCTCGAATATTTCAAGCCCTTTATCAGCATTCCCAAAGGTGAAGTAGGTGTTTATTAAAGCAGTATATACAGCAATACTCTTCTGCTGATCAGGTAAGATGCTAAATAACTTTTCAGCAGAAACAGGCTCTCTAGCGCAGCCAAGCCGATGAATCAGAAGAGCAGTTAGTTCTGACCCTAATGACAGGCCTGCCCCAACCATTGCTTCAACAATGTCCACAACCCTTGAAAAGGAATTTGTTCTAATAAGTTCTCCCACCATGGTGAGATACGTAATTCTGTCAATGGTTATGCCCAATTTCACACTGACTTCGAAGGCCAAAAAGGCGCCATTTACTCTACCACAGCTACAGTTTACCTCAACTACAGTTGAAACTATTCTAGGATCCAATTTCAGACGCTTATTCATCAAGCTATCTAGTAGGTAATCAACAGCAAGAAGACTTTTTTTATTCAACAAGTACAAAATCATCCTATCATCCAAAGTAAAGCAACTACTTTCAGCAATTCCATCTGATTCGTCAATCTGATCTTGGTTGAAATTTTGTAAGGACAAATGACGGTTAACATCCCTAAGTAGACGATCACTCACCCCAGCCATCTTCAATGTGTGGAAAGCCTCTTGATAGACAGAATAACGCAGAACAAGAAAATTCTCCTTCATGTAGTGAAGAATTTTCATCATTGCTTGTGTTTCCCCAGCTTTGCAGCATTTTCCCACTAAGATGTTGCATGTAGCTTTATCTGGTTGGACCCCTGCATCTTGCATTTTACTGAAAATCTCGAGAACTCCATCAAATTTTCCTGAAAACCAATTATGGTACATCTACAGATGAGATTCTTAATAGCTAAGGAATCAGAATATAGTTGTCAAGAATTCGAAGTGACAATGGTCTAACATTTCAAGATCATAATCACTTAATTTTATAGATAGCAAAGAGAACTTAGAATGCCAAATTATTACCTTTTTATCATTCAATTTTTGGCAAAGTTTTCTACAAGTCAAAAATATTGAACCTTCCATTTTAAGTATTGACATTATATGGTCTTTAAAATTGCATCCACGCATCGTGTCATACAAGGCAACCGTTTTCCAGACAATTCATACAAATAAAATGGTATGATATGAAGGAAGTGTTATCTATAGACAATTTAATGGTAGGAAGCGAAACAGACACATCTACCACATAAAGAAAGAATTTTCTTTTCATTTTTTTTCCTTCTTTCTGGTTGGCATTATAACCAGCTTCCTTTAGGCAAAAGTAAAAGTAAAAAACAAACCGCAAAGAAAGTTGTCACCATCAGTTAAAATCATCAAACACTTTGATTAGAAAAATGGGTCGACCAAAACATCCCCGTCAAACAATGTCTATATGTTATATCCTACTAGTTTGAAGTGACACAACTCTTTTACCAAGGAATAATTTCTAGGTGTTTGTGTTAATTCTTAGGCACAGATAAATGTCTGTAATAAGCTACAACATGTTTTAGAAAGTCATAAATGCTTGACAAGAAAATCTTAGCACTCCTTTATATGAAAAACAGTCCGCAGAGTGCTCACTTACTTTCACATTTGAACAGTAATAAAAAAGGAAAACAGAAGTCTGCAGAACATATTTTGTTGGCTTGGCCTTGGTATGACTTTCTCAACTGATGGTGCTTTGGATGATGCAATTAGGTTCTTGTCCATAATAAGACCGTCCTGAACTAATTTCTATATATACCTTCGAGTGTACAAATGTTTCTTAGATTTTTATCTTATCTCCAAGTTTACAACGTAGTGACAAGGCTCTTAGCCTCTTCAGTTGCAACTAATATTACATGGACAACATACATTCTGATACCAATGTCTCTCTTAGTCATCTGTCACTCTTAAACAAGGATAACCTAAGCACCACTCTCCTAACAAAAGAAAGCTATATCACTGATTGCATATGGCCACTACTCAAGCAGCAAATGTCTTGCAAAACACTACCTAGCGTCTCTGCTCACATCACGAGTCCAAACTGGGCTCAGTTCCCCACACTTTATAGCTCAAGGAGGATATGAGAGTAGCTTTAGAATATGCTGTATGGATCCTTCATAAGTTCATATACCTTAAAAGTACCGTATTTGAACTGATGTAGCCATAGACAAATACATGTACTTATGCTTTACAGACTTCAGAAGACAAGAACACCAACTATTCACAACTAAGGGAAATGTTGGATAAGCTTAATTATGCACGAGTTTGATGGACACTTTTTTTTTAAAAATGGTGTCTTCTTAAGAAGTGGTCCACATAACTTTATTAACTGTTATAACCATTCTGCATGTAAGTAGGAAAAATTTTGAGCTAGTTCTTTCTTAAGTACACTACTTGAGCTACTTCCCAACTATAATAAAAAGGAGAAAGCCAATCACTCACCAGAACTAGCAAGATGCTCCATAAGGACAGTGTATGTGTGGCAGTTGGGAGAACAACCAGATTGAAGCATCTCCTTGTATATCTTGGCTCCTTCCTTAACTCGATTATGATCAAACAAACCTTTCATGTATGCAGTGTAGCAAACAACATTAGGAACACATCCTTTATCTTTCATATCCTGCCACAATTTAATCGACTCATTAATGTCTCCATGGTCAGAAAGCCAGTGAAGAAGGGATGTATACGTTACTGCATCTATCTTGATTCCTTTGTCTTGCATCTGTTGAAAGATATAGTTCATGGATGAAATCCTCCCAGCTTCCCCAAATATATCCAACATAGTCGTGTAGGTAAACTGGTCATGCTTAAAGCCTTTCAACTTAGAGGCCCAACTGAAAAACAACCAGGCTTTCTCCATAGGAGGATGGGTCTTGAGAACTTGATTGACTGTGTAGGAATCCCATTTTATGGGAAGTTCCATCAACTGCTCTTGAGCAGAATCCCAAGTTGAAAATCTCAGTATATGTGATATTCTTGTAACTGTATCCCTCATGAAAACTTTAGGGAGATCTATGTCTTGCTTCGGAACAGATTTGGTAGACTTGCTCGGCAATCTATTAACTCGTCGTACAGGTCTCCTTTGTTTGGATTGCGTAAAGGAATGTACATGGTTAATTATAGTTCTGCTAAACCAACAACAGCTTTTGAGAGGAAATCCCCGAAAAGACTGAAGCTTTTTGGAGAATCGATGAGCACCACGAGTAGCAAACATAGTTCTGGTCCAGTTGGTGACTTGAGGGAGTGAGTTTCGACTCATGTGACTCCAGACTACAAGAAGCATTCTAACCTGAAACTTGAGGACTGCTTTGATTCATAAGATTCCATCTGCCAAATAACACAGAATGAATCAAATTACTTAAACATAAAAGGAGAAAAGGGAATTGATGGCTTGTGTATATTAAACAAATTCCTAGAAGAATTTATATACAATGTGCGTTAAATATGAGTGGGACACAATCATGTTAAGTTTCTTGAGAAAGGAGGACGTCCAATTGCAATGAAACACAGTAAGCAAAACCTTTCAAAGAAGTGGAAAAGCATTTTTTTATATGGATAACCACAGTGATTAATCACTAGAATCAATAAGGGAGTCAGTCACAGGCCTGAATAGCATGCAAAGCTAAGAGAGAGGTGGAAGGTATACATACCTCAAAAACAGGTCTCTTAGTGAGAACAAATAAAGCATACGCAATTGAACCAATCATCAACTCGCCAGTAAACTAATCAACTTTGTCTTAATATACAACTAGTCGTATTCGACTATATGAATCCCCTATATCCATTTTGTTCGACGCAAATCATTTCTTTCTAATACTCATTACTCCCTCAGTTTCAAATTGAGTGATCTAACTTACTTAGCATGGAGTTTAAGAAAGTTAAAATAACTTATAGATCTTTTGGTCTAAAACTAAAAAACTGTCAAATGTACCAAAATGTCATTTAATCTTGTCGTTATAAACCTATCCTGCGGAAAGTTGAAAATAAAAAGTTGTTAAGATCATTCTTTTCTAAACGAACTAAAAAGGAAAATAGGTCAATCAAATAAAAACAGATGCCACCCCCTTCGGTGTGGCCCATCGTTTTGAGCTTGGGACTTCCATGTTGGAGGTCTCAAGTTCGAGCTAGCAAGGGGTTTGCCTTCTGGGTGGGTTACCTCTCCTATGTGGTTTGCAAGCTATTGCATGAGAGCGGGGTTTTCACCCTATCCGCAACCAAAGGGTAGCGGCTGCGGGTACAGATGCCGTACTGATTTTTTTTTATAAAAAAAGATGAAATAGTATCTCACTTAAGTTAATACTCAAGTGAAATACAACTACAATAAACTACTCCTATCAAACACTAGACCTAATGTAAATGTAAAACTAACAACTTTCTTATATATTTAACTATATGAATCTGTTATTTTCACTGTGTTATGTTTTTAACAAATTTGAAAAATTGATTCTTTTTAACACCTTCATCAGATAAACCTACATACCCAAGTGGGATTTGGGGAAAATGGTGTCTACATAGCCCTCTCCTATTGTTTCCGATAGACCTCATATCTATAAAACCAAATACAGTAAGCAAATATAATATTTGCAAAATAATCAGTTTCCGATTGATTTGATTCATTAGTGTCACTATCAAAACCAGCTTTCTTCTCCAACAAAAAAAATTGGAAAAATTCAGCAAAATAATGATATAAATTGACACTTTACCTCATCGGAGAGAGCTAAAAAGGGCACTGTATATACGCCGGAACTCCTACTCTGATAAAAGGGGCCATCGGCCAGAAACTCTTTTTTTCCTTTTGGGTTATCAATTAGAGTCTAATTGTAAACTGTATGTAAATATATTTCGTTAAAAAATTAGAGTATATATATCTTTATATTAACGGACATATACGTGTCATTATCTTATTCATCGATCGTTAAAGTTGAAGGGTATGCTCTAGTTTTTGGACAGCAATATAACAGAGTATTTGCATATCATTTACGATAGTTTAGGGATATATATATTTATCCTTTTTCCCCAAAATTAAATTAAATTGAGATAAATTCATATAGAATGTGTTTCTGTCAAAATAACAAAAAATGTGAGTTATTTTTCGCAAAAAGTGTCCGTATTTTAAAATAATTTTTTTAAAGTTATGGTATGTAATTTTATATCTAATATTAATTTAATAAAAATAAACGCTAAAATGTATAAGTACCTCCAACCTATGCTCGAAACTCAAACACACACTTATACTATATTAAGATCTTATTACTCCTAAACTTATTTTATAAATAATTTTTTACCCATTTTCGACCTACGTGGCACTATCAACCAAATAACTTGAAAAAATTGTCACCACACGTAGGTGAAAAAGGGATAGAAAATTATGTATAAAAATAAATTCAAGCGTAATAGGATATAGTATAAGTGTGTCTCTAGAATTTCGAACATAGATTGAGGAATACTTATACATTTTCCCAAAATTAAATATATGTTGTCTGGTTAGTTAAAAATTGAAATACGTGTTTGACCACTGAAAAAAAATTCCTTTTACTATAAGAATTCGAAGTTTAATTTAAGTTGAATTCTAAAAATTATAAGAATTCAAAAAAATAACAAAAATAAAAAATGTATTTTCACTTTTCTCACTTAAAATTACTCACAACAAATCAAAAAAAAAACATCTTAAAATTGCATTCATGGTCAACCAACTCCATCTTAGCTGAAAATAATTTTATTTTTTTTTCAAATTTCACAATAAAACAAGACGAAACACTCTAATATTATATTAGACCACATTGACTATAATAATATCCCTCAACTTTGTAAGCCACTTTTAATAACGAGGATTATATCAACGTTATATAACAAAAGTTGAGAGTTATATCATATCCTTTTTCTCTTTTTTATAAGGGAACCTCACCCTTGGTTCTCAAAATTCAGCAGTTGGCAATTAAATGCCCCAAAATAATATTCTGCAATATACTTTACCACAAAAAGAGAATTAACAAAGAGGACTTGATACAAAATAAGAAAAATAATAATCTTGAAGCATATGTTTCAACATTTATATAAATTACAAGTCACGTTGCTGATGATCACTATCATCTAAGCTTCCAAAAACATCCTCACTCTCTTCTTTCATATTGGTTTCTTCGTCTAAGTCGTCTGTGAAATGAACTTTTTCACTGCCAGTTTTGCTATCATCAGTTGCGTTATTATCATTTGAGTCGGTGACATTGACAACGGTATCTATCATCCCTGATAGAGCCTGTCTTGGAGACCACTCGAGCACATCATCGATAATGTTGGAAACTCGTTTCTGGTACCTGCAACAGTTTTATAATAAAGGAATTCTTTCTCAGAATTGGAAACTCGCAGAATGAGAGAAGATGCCACCGAATTGCTGGCTCTTGGGATTTTAGGTTATTGATAAACAAAATTGCAGATTATTTGCTACTGAAGTTCGTTTTTTTTGAAGATACGACATCTAACTTCATAGGGATTTGGTTTAATGAAAACTCAAAGTATACGGATTGGTTTTTTGTTATATTTCTTCAAGTGAAATCCCAAGCTTAAGAGATTAAAGTGCAAGAAAGCAAACCTGGCTCTTGCAGCCTCGTCAGGAGCATGATGCCTCAGGAGCAAAATAACAACCACAGCTACTATTGCGTAGAAAAGCCTTGCTGTCCACTTAGGTCGCTCGGCTTCATCCTTCTGAGGCCAAACTTGGAACAAATCTTGCAGTGTTGCTTCCTCGGCCAGAATGTTGGGGAAAAACCATACACGCTTCCCAAAAAGTACCCAAATAGCACCAAAGATCAAAGCTCTTACTGCAAGCAAAAAATTGTTCTTTGTAATTCTGATTTATGCCCAATAGCAGACTCAATAATGACAAACTTGACGAGCATCTAGAGTTACCATTTTACAACAGGCATATTTTGCATAAATAAAGGAAATATTAGACACCACTTCAAGCAGAAATACTTTAATAAAATCTGTTGATGAGTGCCACTTAGGGATTTGGATTTTGGATGATTCAAGTGAAGGATAACAGAATATGATTAGCACATCCCACAGAGCTGTCATAGACACAAAGCGAAAAGAAGCTATCGCAGAGTTCCAATGATAGTAAACAGTATTGTGAACTAACGAAAGTGTACAGGCGTTAAAAAATCCTAGTTATTGGAAAAAATGACATCCACCTGTCTAGCTTAATGCTTCTTATAGATCAAGAGAAAAACATGGAGGTCTCATACACCACTGCAACTCACTGACAAGGGTGTGAAATTCTTCTGTCCTGCCTCTTAGAGGTTAACATTTAAAGTGCATATTACTAAATGGAAACAAGAAGGGAAAAGGGAGAACATAAGGACAAAGTAAGTTGTGGCCCTAGAAGACATTTTCTTGTCGGTTTTAAAATCGATAACGGAACCGTTAAGGACAGCTGATTAAAGGATAACAAATATCTTATTGGTTTAGTATGCTAACAAACCGATAACTGATCAACCAAACCGATAACATATAAAACCGAACGAGTAATAAGCAACCTCGTCCTCACTTCATACAACTATGTTGAATATAATTACTTCAAGCCTAAAGAAGAATGCAAAAGAAAAGAAAAGAAGTTTGGAATGTTTTCCAAATTAGAAACATGTGGGGAACAATAACTTGCAGTTTATGTTCTTCACTATATACATATATATATGAATTGTACATAGAACCTAAAGCCTCTAATCTCACGCAAGCCCAAACATCATTGCTTTAGTAGTCAGCTATGATATATAAATTTAGCTAATATGTGTTCAAAACCGTGATGCTGACATGATAAGTTTGAAGCCAACAGCGTATTTGATGATTGAAGAAACCTATCAACTTGCTAAATTATAAGACGAATCCCTCATATGCCACAATACTTTAGCCAAGAGCTGTAATGATTTCAAGTTTTAGAGTAGCCACATCACAGTGCATGATACAACTCTATACAACAAAAAAATAAAAATTGAATAACAAGTGTGAGAAAAAAGAGGGTTACAAGCAAACGATACTTACTGAATAGCAGACTAAGTATGAGAAGGAGGAGACCAGCACATGTGTATAGTATAAGCAATTTGGCCCAATGGGGATAAACAGGAAACAAGCAAATAGCTAGTGTTAACACCGGCCAGAAAAATGAGAGAAGTGTTTGCCACAGGGGTCTTCTTTTCACAAATGCCCATGCAAAGAAGGCATCATTTTCAGAAAATACTTGATCCTGCAGATATCCATTGAAGAAAATTAACATCAAAAGTTGAAAGCAAACTACGGGAAAAGATTAATTTCAGGTTACCCAAAAAAAAGTCAAAATGTGGAAATTTGATGTAGATGTAAAAAAAACTCTTAAACAATCAGCCTGCATTTGGTGAACAATTTGAGTGGAAGGAACTCCAAAAGTTTTGAAGATTCAGCAAATTCTGAACAGAGAATTAAATTGAATTGTATATTTTTGTTCATTTTTGGTGTAAAGAAGCTTTAGTACAAGATGTAAAGTCCTTAGTTGATCTCATAGGATCTCTGTAACTTACAAAGTCTTGGTTTTGTTTTGTTTTATTCATTTGGTAGTCTTGTGACTATGGTTTGTCTCTTAGCACTATCTTTCTGCTAAGAACTTCTCTTTTATATTAATGGAATTTGTTACCATCTCAGGAAGTGTTCCAGTTGGACCAGTCAATCACATTGAAACTAAGCTTCCATTGATAGGGATCCAAACAAATACTGTTAGAGAAATGCATATAAATATTTCAAAACCACACCATTCATCCATATCTTTTTGTGATTTTTCTAGCACAAGAGTTAGCACAGTAACCCTACCATTCATCCAATCTCTAAGTCCATATGCACAGTTCAAGATAGGATCAAAGCATAATAAATCCATGGAAACACCAAACTATGTAATAAGGTCTCAGGTGGTGTAAATAACAGATACACTCACCCACATAGTATGTACAGATTTTAGGAAGTTCTCACTGTATTTTGAAATGTATAGAGGATCCACATCTATGTCATACTCACTGGTCACGGATAAGATAGGAGCATAAATACATGTGTCAGCAGAACCACAGACTAGTAAAGATAAAATCAAACATAAAGTCAGGAACTTTTTAACATCCCCAATAGTTGACTGAATCAAGAAAGATACTCACATGGTATATCTCTAAATGTGCTGGCCAAGAAGACAGTTTTTTCTTCCCAGGTCGAACAATTTTCACCACACGATCACAGCGGACTAAAAGATTCTTTTGAAGCAGCGTGTTGGCAATATCTTCAGGCTCCAAACCTTTATCTGACTCTAGTATGTCTTTAAGTTCTGAATGATTTCTCACAAAAGCGACAAAATCTTTTCCCCTGAAATACTCTACCCGTGTTTCCTGCAGGACAGCCCAACGTGACACTAAACCTTTATGATCTCTTGCTTTCTCGGCAAACAGCTGGAAGACGTCCTTCGCCCCTTGTTTCTGAAAATAAAAGTAAACAAAAAAATGGTAAAACAATTTACGAAAAGACATCATCACCAAAAAATTACCAAAACCACACAATCACAAACTGGAAAGTTAGGGGGCAATAACATCTTAATGAATTCAACAAACAAGTACCAGCTAAAGGGTAACATGCAACAAACAGTTAGCTCAGATGCAATCTCTTCATCTTTGCTATATAAAATCGTCTTGATTTTCTCTGTGTCAGCCCCTAAGAATATCTAAGCAGTAACTGGTATGAGAAAGAAAAAATGTTCACCTGATTCAATACAGCTTTACAGCCTCGGAATATTTACTTTTTTTCTCATCATCTGCTAATCCTAGTTTAGCAAATCTCCATTCAGAGTAGCCAAAGATAATTTAGTTTTTTAAATCAAGTAAATGTATTCTCATTCATAAACATTGGCAAACTGGCCCTTCTACAGCTCTTTCAACTGAAAATCAAATCTTTCACAGCATAATTGAGGTTTTTTCCAGTGATACAAGAGGGAAGGGAAATGTTCAACAGGGAGAAAAAAAGAGGGGGAGGAGATGTTCAAAAGATGCATATTCTCTTTCTCAAAAAGGAGAAGACCACGCCTCTAACTTTGTACAATAGAAGACAGCCCCAAAATATCCTAACATATTCCTGTAGGATTTCTATGAGATCCCTCAGAAGCCCTTCTTTCTGCTTCTTCCTTCAATACTCTATCTTTAATGTATTTCTGGAGAATCCAACATGAGTACAGCTGCATTTTTTCGAGGATCCGAACAACAATAGAGTTTTACTTTTCCTTTTCTTGTTCAGCTTTCTTTTTTATGGTTTCAGCATGGTTTAGAGTCTCCCATTAATTGAATTGTTCCGCAATCCAATCACAAAATGGAGAATAAAACTATTCATTTACTTAGTCCCTTAAAACTGGATTATGCCAGAAGATTATTAGAAACGCATATCATGTATGTGAACTAGAAATCTTACATCTTAGATATTTGTAAATATGTTGATTCAACAGATAATATTGAGAGTTTGCACTTTGCTCAAACCCAGCTTTTAAAAGTTAGAAAAATACAACCACTTCATATTTAAACCTATAATATTAGGTAACAAAACCTAAATTACGACCAATTTATAAACATATAACGTCCAAAAAGGACGGCATGTAGTTGGGACAAAACAAGCAGAGTAGATGTACAAAGATAGTTGCTAGCACTAACTTAACTAGACATTGATACGGAAATAAACAAATAATGGATGAGTGATCATTATTAAGCACCTCCACATATAGCCTAAAAATGATTTGAAGGTCTAACAGTTCAAGACAATCTCTACTACTGTGATACCTTTCATAGAGCTGTCAAAACGGGTCAACCCATCCCAAGCCTCGCGGGGCAAGAAATTTGACATGCTAGGGTGGGCTGGCCCTTTATTCGAAAGGGCCTTAAAATGACCAGCCCTAGAAGGGGCGGGCTAGCCCTTCATTATTTCTAAATATTTTTTATAGTAAAAAAAGATATCAATCTAAATTTAACCGTACAAATATGTCAATTTGTTATCATTTTTAGCATATGATTAGATGAAAGTACATAATTCTGCGACAACTTATAGCATATTTAACACCAAACATAATGAAGCGCATTTGAATCAGTTTGTGATGAGTTGTCTTAATTAACATCTTTATCTTGTCTACATAATATGGAAATTTGATTAGTTAAACATCATCAAATAACTTCATTTCAAAAATTAATAATACTTAAAATTCACTTTAAATATATTACCCATTTCATTTTTGGTACAGTAGTGCAATCAATTTTGAGTGGCAACAAGTGTTTCAATATTTTTACGATAGATGCATCTTTTATACTTGGTGATTACTAATTTTAATATGAGGGGTTTAATACTAAATGAGTAAAGTATTGTGTAAGATATTAAGATTTATTCAGTAATCAATATTCCTAGTTTTTACTACTTCTTTTTCACAATTTTTAATTTAAATTTAATAGCCTTTTCACCCACAGGGCGGCTGATTGGGGCTGGGCTTATAAACCTATGTGTTTAATAAATCTTAACCCAACGTGACCAGAATAGCAGGATGGGTCAGTTTTAAATGTGATTAATAAATCTTAACCCAGCCTGACCAGAATAGCGGGATGAGTTGGGCTGGCCTCAAGGGCCAGTCCATTTTGACGACTCTACCTTTCAGACTTTGTCCAAAGAAAATCCTAAAATACAAATATATAGAGGAGCAAATATTTAAGTGCAAACAGAAAAGATATTAGTTCCATTGAGAGAAAGAGTTTTGGAAAATAGGTTAGGAATCAAACTCAGACAAAATCACTTCATAATGTAGAACCTTAAATTTTCCTTAGTTCAATTTTTGGTGAGTAATGGATGAGAATCTGGCGTCGAGTTATCTAAAAATGACTAGATGATTTGCACTTCTTTTTATTCCATATCTTTCAATATACATCTGTGAGAACCCATCTGCTCCAGTTTAGTGGACAGATTTTCTCAAACGTGCAAGTGCGCTGTAGCAGCTGCCCGAGGATTTCATTAGGTGAGCACAAACTGAATTGGAAACTTTCGTGTTTTTTTTACAAAAATGTCCGCACGTGAGCACAAATAGCTAGCACAATTTACGCGGAGCTTACCCCTACCTAACTTAGGAAGTAGAAACGTCGTTCCGAATAAACCCTAGGCTCAATACCAATTAGATCTCCTCCAGAAACCAAGTATTACCTAAAACTGGAGTCTCTTTTCATCCTATAGCACAAATTCAGCAAATTCAGAAACCATCATCAAATAGCTAGCATAATTTAGCAATAGTTATTAACAATTCACCTATATATAACAATCAACAAAATCATTACCACATTTATCAAACATACCTTCACATTTCCATAAACCACAACCTCCTAATCAAAAAATTCATCATTCTCAAAAAAATAGGGCACAACATTTCACCAAAAAAAAAAAAAAAAAACTAAATCTCAACAATCAAAACTAAGGCAATACAAAAACACATACAGATCCTTTCAGAAAACACGAAAATTTTCAAATTGAATCAAAATAAAAAAAAATTGAATGTATGATGTTTTGCGGTGGAAATTACCGTAGAAGAAATGCTATTCGAGCCGTTGGATGCGACACCGGGAGATCGTCTCACCTTCTTCTTCTCCGCTCCGCCGGGTTTCTTCATCGCCGTGTTTTCTCTCTCACACAGACACACAGTAGAT
>CM040618.1:3709003-3725365 GCA_022817965.1 Solanum lycopersicoides
ATATATATATATATATATATATATATATATATATATAAGTCATATATGCTTTAAAAACTTGTGAGGGATTAGGTACAATAGCTTTTGACAAATGTTATTTTTTCTTATGACAAATTTTTAATAGGGGATTAGAATTTAATATGTATATATAATATTACTTTTGAAGTTTTTTTATTCTTTGAGTTGTTTGGTTATTTATTTATGATTTTTTGACACTTAATCGTTTTAAATAAAATTATTTATTACATTGTATATAGTATTTTGTCATGCTTTATTTCTATTTTCGTTATTTCTTTATCTATATTGCATTAAAAATTTTATTTTTTTAAGCTAAGGGTCATTAAAAACATTCAACTTTACGCAAAAGCGATTTACTTTATAAATTAAACTAAGTAGGTCATCATTATCGTAATTAAAATTCATCTCTCGATAAAATTTTGAGACATTTTTTTTTTAAAAAAATAAGCAAAAGAAAAAGTAAAAAATAAACCCTAGACTAGGTTAACTAATGATTGATAATTAATTTGTTGAGATAAACATAAGCTTATTTACACACCACTAAAATTAAAATGACAACTAACTTATTAAAATTCATTTCTAGAAGTTGTAAAATATTTTTTTTAAACATTTAAAAAAAAAAATTTAGGTAAAAAAAAAGTTTTTTTTCCCCTTCAAAATTAGAGATTAGAAATTAGAAAAAGGCTATAGAAAGAAGCCAAAGACAAAGAAAGAGGAAATTGCAGGAGAGAAAACTTTTCTCTTTCTCTCTGCAAAAAAAAAAAAAAAAAAACTTCAATTCTCTCCTGTCAATGGCGGATTTTGTTTCATATATTCATAAAACCTTCCTATCATTTTCCATTTATTTCTTTTTCTCTAATTTTTAGCTTTTTTTCTCTTCTTTTTACCCCTTTTTTGGTCTATAATTTAAGGAAAAAATCAACAATTTTCAGGTGGGGTTCTTTTTTTTGCAATCTTTTTTTACTTTCTGCTGCATTTTATTGTTATTTGAGGTTCATAATGATGTGGGGTTGCTTTATATTTACTCTTTAATTTGTTTTTATTTTTTCCAAAATTGTTGGAGATCTTTTGTCTGAATCTGTGCTTATTGTTTTCTTGAAATTATTGAATGTTTTGATTGTATAGCCTGGATTTGATTGTTATATTGTTTAAAGAATTCAATCTTTTTTGTTTTTTTTGTCTGATTTTCAGGTGTAAACAGCCGGTGCGGGTAAGTTTTTTTCCATTTTTCAGGTGGATTTGCTGCATTTCATTGTTCTTTATGCTTTCATTGCTTTTGTATTTCCTTAATTTGTAACCCCTTCTAAAAAAATTAATCTTTTGGTGGAATGAAAAGTATTTGATTTTTACAGAATCTGAATAATTTCCAGGATTCTTGGAGATTTTGAATTAACAGCTAGGATTTTGTTGTTGTATGAACAGTAGTATCATATATATTATTGACATTTTAAGCATTGTTTGTAAAAAAAATGGAAAAAAAGTACTTAGTT
Organism: Solanum lycopersicoides; assembly: GCA_022817965.1. NCBI lineage: Eukaryota > Viridiplantae > Streptophyta > Magnoliopsida > Solanales > Solanaceae > Solanum > Solanum lycopersicoides. The sequence goes on from CM040618.1 coordinate 3,710,512, forward strand.
GTTTAAAGAATCAATTTTTTTTCAGGAGTTGGTTGATCTTATAAAGTATCATGGGTAATTGCTGTGTGAAACCGGGTAAATCTGCCGAAAAAAAGAATAAAAAGAACAACAGCAAACCCAACCCTTTTTCAATTGATTATGGGGGGACTAAACATGCCTCTGGGAGTGGAAACAAGCTAATTGTATTAAAAGAACCAACAGGGCAAAATATACATGATAAGTATGATTTGGGTCGTGAGCTCGGAAGAGGAGAATTTGGGGTTACTTATCTATGTACTGACTTGGAAGGAGGAGAAAAATATGCTTGTAAATCGATATCTAAAAAGAAGCTAAGGACTGCAGTGGATATTGATGATGTTAGGAGAGAGGTTGAGATCATGAAACATTTGCCTGTGCATCCGAATATTGTGACCTTGAAGGATACTTATGAGGATGATAATGCAGTGCACATTGTGATGGAATTGTGTGAGGGTGGGGAGTTGTTTGATCGAATCGTTGCTAGAGGCCACTATACAGAGAGGGCAGCTGCTGGAATTTTGAAGACTGTCGTGGAAGTCGTTCAGGTATAGTTTGTATCAGCTTCTTAGTTCACAATTACCTGCTGTTTTTATTACCTTTTGCTTAGGTTATCTTATTATATCCATTATTTTCAGCATAGCTTCTTCATTACTGTATTTCCTTTTCATATTGTTTTTATATATGTGTTACTGAGGGTCCATTGGAAACAGCCTTTGTACCTTCACAAGGTAGGGGTAAGGCTGCATACACACTACCCTCCCCACACCCCACCTGTGGGACGATACTGAGTATGTTGTCGTTTTAGTTCACAAAATGATGCCATTTGGTTTTTATATAGTAACTTGTGATGCTTCTTTCTTTGAGTTTTTCAAAGCTTTTGTGTGGGTTTATATCATTATGGAGGTATCTGTCTTGTTGTTTCGGGTTTTTGTTAAAGAAGTCTGGCAATTTAAATTAAAAAGGAAATCATATCTTAATAAGATAAGCCTAATTGTGAGCAGATAGCAATTTCAGGGTGAAAAGTGAATATTCTTGGTGAAGATGTATATGAACTGATTAACCATTATTCAATTCGTTTTCTAGTGTTGATCTTTGCCGATCGATGGTTTTATTCTAGTGTACGTTCATGCTGTAGCATTTACCTTGATATCCTCATGGAATTATCTTTACCGCCAAATTATAATGAGAAGTGGTTATCTTTTTTTGATAACGGTAAAGTATGAGAAGAGGTTTTCTTATGTTCTCAGTCTTTGCTAGTTCAATTTCTTTACTCATTTTACTTGTCTGTTTTAGTTTCTTGTGAACTGTAGTATTGCTCTGTATCTTCTCACTCAAATACCTTCTAATTCTATAAAAACAAAAAGCTTCTGAAAGTTTCATGTAGTAATCTTGATCATTCTAGTGATATAAATGAAGTTAATTGGCGATTTAGGACACCCCCCTCCAAAATCTAACAATCTTTCTACTCATCATAGTCTTGGGTAGATAGCTAGTTAGACAGTAACAAATATTTCGGAAAGTAGATCATTCGAAACAGTTATCCTTGTGAAATATTGTTCTTTATCTTCATTATTGACCATTGGTTTTCAAACTACTAGTACTCTTAAGTGGAAGAGTAACTTGTTGTTTCCGTGGAGTATTAGCTATAGCGGCCTACCACAGAATGTGATTGTTCCACTCAAAGTTTAACAAAGTTCTACAGTTCCGGGAAATGATAATGGAATTTAAATTTAGTTGTATTATGAAGAAAATGTGGTCGACTCTCCCGAAAAACAAGTGCTTTCTACTTCAAATGTTGATCTTATCCTCATTGCAAACCATTGACGTCCAAACTCTTTTAGATGGAAGAGCAATTTGTTGTTCATTTGAGTGGAATAGTCACCAACAACAGCTAATTAACTAAGTACAACTTATGAGAACCGATGGTAAATTTAAGTTGTCTCCTGAAGTAGTTACTGATTGTTCATGATAAAGGTCATTAAAGTTGAACTCTCTATTTAGTTAGCGTCCTTTTCTGCAACGACTATATATTGGCCTGAATGACATTACAAAATACTTGTGAGTTGGTAGGAATCTTGTTTCATATGTGAATCATGAATGTGTTCACAAATGATCAATCAGAGAGTGATTTCTGTATTATGTGGTGTTGATAAATTTAGAACTTTTCTTCATTTGGTTTGTGTTTTAACTATTATCTGAAAGGCATGGTTGGTGGTACTAAAGTTATTGGATTAGCAGATAACTTTATACATGTTTATGGTCATGTTTCACTCTCCAGTCTCCGTTTTTATTTGTCCAAGGTCAGTTCATAAATTTCCAATGGTTTTGCAGATGTGTCACAGGCAAGGGGTAATGCATCGTGATCTCAAACCTGAGAATTTTCTTTTTGGTAACAAGAAAGAAACAGCTCCACTGAAGGCTATTGACTTTGGGTTGTCTGTTTTCTTTAAACCTGGTAATAGAATTTGAAACGAAACAGTGAATGTAAGCCTTTTACCATGCCTAAAAAAGGTTTAACATTTTGATTTCTTTAACAGGGGAACGCTTTAATGAGATAGTGGGAAGTCCTTATTACATGGCTCCTGAGGTCCTAAAGCGCAATTATGGACCAGAGGTCGATGTCTGGAGTGCTGGAGTTATACTTTATATTCTTCTTTGTGGTGTTCCACCTTTCTGGGCAGGTCTGATTATTTTATTGCTTCGTTTTTTTATAACCACGGAACAAACCTCGATCCAGAGATTTTCATGTGCAATCTTTAGAACTTGATAATTGATTAACTGAGGTTGTGAAATATAAAGTAGAATTTGATTCATGTTAGAATTGTCGTTGAAATATTAGATGATGGGGCGAATGAGGTGCAAGACTATCTCTGCTTTAACCAATGTTGATCAAGTTGTTTGCCTTATTGTTCAATTATTTTTGGTTCTCTTAATGGTTCTTATGAGTTGGACTGTGGCGAAATAATGTGCATAAATATGTTAACGTATTCTTGATATTTCCCTCAAGTTCCTTTTAATATTTGCAGAGACTGAACAAGGAGTAGCCCAAGCGATTATTCGTTCTGTGATTGATTTCAAGAGGGATCCATGGCCTAAAGTTTCTGATAATGCAAAGGATCTTGTAAAGAAAATGCTTGATCCAGATCCAACTCGACGGCTGACAGCTCATCAAGTTCTTGGTAATGTTTGTGGAATATTGAGATATTGTACTTCATTTATTCGTTGTTTTACTCTCTATCTATCTATCTATCTATCTATCTATCTGATAAGTATCTTTTTCGGGGTCTTTGACTCTTGTGTTTCAGAGCATCCCTGGTTACATAATATAAAGAAAGCACCAAACGTCTCATTGGGTGAGACTGTTAAAGCAAGACTCAAGCAGTTTTCAGTAATGAACAAGCTCAAGAAAAAAGCTCTGACGGTAAGCACACACTTAGTCTGCAATCATATTTGTAAGCTCGGGATTCTTCACTGTCCACTAAAGATGAATTCATATGCTTTTCCTCATAGATCGAAATGAAGGAGGGAAGATTGTGTCTTAATTATTTACTGCACTGCCTTGTGCTATTTAATAAAAACTTAAGTCTCATCGTAAAAAATGAGAGACGGTTCTCAAATTTTTTATCAAGTTTCGTTTTTTTTATCTTGATATATGTACTTTCTTGTATCCCAAACAGGTTATAGCTGAGGTTTTGTCTGCTGAGGAAGTCGCTGGAATGAAGGAAGCATTTGAAATGATGGATACCGGAAAGAAGGGCAAGATAAACCTGGATGAACTTAAAGATGGCTTGCAGAAGCTTGGCCATCAAATCCCTGATGCTGATCTTCAGATTCTCATGGAAGCGGTAAGCATTCTCATGCCCTGCTTCTTGGCTCGATCTGATTTCTTATAGCTCTACCGGGGGTAACATAGTATTTGAAAGTTAGTTGCTAAACTTTTCTGCCTCAAAGAGAAAGCAGGTGCCTGAGATGATATGGCCATGTCTTACATAGCACTGTAAATTACATCGATGGACATTAAAATGACCGAAAACCGCTCAGAATCCATGTGAACTTAGTAAAGAAAATAGTAAATGGAAGGAAGTAAAGGATACCAAGTAGTTGGATTAAGGCTAGATTGTTGGTGGTTCACTTACATTAGTGTCTCAATGTTTGCTAAGAGTCTTTTCAGTTTGATTAAAGATTTGTAAGTTGATGCAGGGATAACCGTGAGAGTAAGAGAATTTTAAGAAATTCACGGAGACGAAATAGATCTATAATACTTATATAGCTTAGGGCCAAGCCCAACTAGTTTGGGATCAAATCGTAGTTGTTGTTGATGAGAATTTAGCATTAGACTTTCGTCTTTCACCCTACTGTCAAAACATTGATTAATTACAAAATATATTTTGTCAATATAAAGTTGCGACATTTTTCTACCATTTCAGTGTAGAAAAACGAAAAAACCTGTAGCCAAATGAGCTTGAGATTTCGCTTGTCTTTGCATCCTAGTTCGATGCTTATAATTTTCCGGAAAGGAAAAAAAAAAACATTTCTCTCGATCCTTTTGGGTCTTTGACCTGAAGGGTGCTTATCTTTTTTATTATTTTATTTCATAAAACTTTTGTTTTATTATGTTTTTATTATTTCTGTATCGGTTTTACAGGCTGACGTTGATGGAGATGGAAGTTTAAACTATCCAGAGTTTGTAGCTGTATCTATTCATCTTAGAAAGATGGCCAATGATGAACACCTGCACAAAGCATTTTCATTTTTTGACAAAAACCAAAGTGGTTTCATAGAAATCGAAGAGCTTCGTAGTGCTTTGAGCGATGAGGACGACAGCAACAGCGAGGAAGTCACCGATGCCATTATGCATGACGTTGATACAGACAAGGTCAGTATGTCCATTTATGTGCATTGTGCACATACTCATCTTGAAGTTTCCTTCTGAACCCTTGTTTGAGTTTAGAGCTCAAATACTCCACCTAGTCCGTCATATTATATACACGTATTATACTTTGATGGCATCACACTTTCAAGCACATATGTGTTGCTAACGAAACTCTAGCGCTGTGACAAATGAAGACCGTCATATATACATGTATACATTGATGGCATATGTTCTTCCCATCACATATGTATTATCGGTCATTACTCTCTAGTGCCAAGACATTATGCTGTCCCCTGTTCGCGTCATGATTTACACTGTTGGTTAACCTGCTGCTCGTTACATGTCTGCTACAGACTTCAAGTTCTGTTAGCTGTTGTTTTCCATCCATCTCTAACAACATTCCTACTCATTTGTATTAGCTTCTTTTCGGGAGTTTGTGAGCTGAGTCTTGTATCGTCTTGTGTCAAACGTGTGCAGGATGGTCGGATTAGTTATGAGGAATTTGCTGCGATGATGAAGGCTGGTACGGATTGGAGAAAAGCATCGAGACAGTATTCACGCGAACGTTTTAACAATCTCAGCTTAAAGTTGATGAGGGAAGGCTCATTACAAGTTGAAAACAAAGTCTAGATCATCAAAATCCAGAAGAATGAAATGTTAACAAGAGGAAAATATATATATTTTTCTTATATATATATATCTTTTTTTTTCCTTTTTTATCATTGAGCATGAAAGTTTTTTTTTTTTTCCCACTCTAAACTCCATATAGGCATATCCTTGGAATTTATGTGTAATCTAACAAAGTAGGTTTTACTTGTAAATATATGGAATCAGAGATCATGAAAAAAAATTATACTTTCTTCTTAGATATTTTTTAGTTGTTGATAGGGGCAGTCGTACGTCCAGGTTGTTCGGATCGGATATATATGAAAATTCAAAAAAATTTCATTCGATGTTTGGTATTCATATTGAGTCTGCAACTGATGGCAAGATTTTCTCTATATGTAAGATTCATATTCCGAAATCTCTGATTAAAGGTCAAAGCAAGTATGATTATTTGGTAGTTTTAATAATCTTTAAAAGATTAAGTCAACTTCTCATTGATTCTATTTCTTCTATATTTCATTATTGAGCTACTTATTTATAAATTGATTTTAAAAATTCTTAGTCAATTTTTATTTTTTTTATTGGTAACTACCTACTCCAACAACTTTGTTGACAGATGGAAAGAGTTGTTTCCTTCCAACTCAAATATATTTTATTTTGTTTCACTATTATTGGCTCTCCTTAATGTTAAATTAAGGTATCATACATTGTGACGCTCATGACAGAGGGCAGGTTAAAAAAAAATCAACAGACTTTTAAATTAACAAATTTCTAAAGAAGAGGTACATATGAGTTATGACACCTATATCAGAAAGAAAGAGAAATGTAAAGTATTAATATAATATTGAGTAAGTTCACATGACATGCACGTTTTTGAATTTAACGACTGACATAGTTAATAAGGCTTGAATTGTGGCAGTATTTTGCAGAGCGGTTCAATTATTTATCAAGTTTATTTTGTATATGTTAGAAACATAAAATATATATAGATAGATATGTCTTTCCTCTTACATGTACATTACTTTGGCTATAAAAATCCTCGATTTTTTCAAAAACACAATATTTTGCATAATTCGATATATAACTATCGATATTTTGAAAGAGTTTGGATAACATTGATAATGATAATCAATACTTCAAACCTCTAGAACAAAAAGAAAAAAATCTTGTGTTTGATTTCTCATATCGTCACTTAACTAGATATAATTATTATCTCAAGACATCACGTGATCATCTGAGAAATCAAACGCGGAATATCTCCATTCTACATTACCAAAAAACAAAACAAAAAAAACTTACAAAATTATGCATTCAATTTCTCTTCTTTCCAACATCTATTTACCTTCTCAATAAATTCTTCAACTTTTCTTGTTAGCTCATCATCTTCTTCTTCTTCCTTATCATCCCTCCTTTCGTCTTCGTCGTCGTCGCGGTTGTTGTCATTGTCCCTTGCAACCATTTTTATACTTGTGGTTGCTTCAATTGTATGTGTTAAACCATTGTTCTTCTTCAAAATAAAACAATTATTTTTCACAATATTACTCTTGGAAAGTGGAACAATTTTGTTGTCACTAATTTTTGAGCTACTATTATTATTATTATTATTATTAACTAGTAAAATAACAATGATCAAATTGCAAAAAATGAAAGCAACAAATGAATTAATGGAATTTTCTTGATTGAATAACTCAAATGTTGAACTCAACATGATTGTAGAAAACACAAAAATTATATAGGATAAACTAATAAATCATAATTGTGATGGATTAGGATTTTAAGCCCCTTTTTAAAGGCTAATTTCATTGACTTTTAAAAAAGTAATGTGCCAACTAAGCATTTTTTTAAACACATTTTTGAGAATTTTGATGGTGAGGTGTGGTGTGAAAGCTAAGTTTATGACTCTTTTTTATATTCTAATTTTATCAACAAAAAAAAAATTAATATTTTTAATTTTCGTTAAATATTTATCGAACTCTGTTTGTGAAATTTTACGAACAAGTGATGATCTAGAGGATGTTAGGGGGTTCTGGCTAGCCTCCTCGACAACAAATTGTAATGTGCATATAAGGAAAAAAATATTTTTTTTTATGTGTATATATAAATATAAATTTAAGATATGGTTTATGTTTTCAAAAAATTATCATATTGATTGTCTTACCTAACTTATTTAATTAAGAAAACAATTCAAAATGAGCATTGACATGTATTCACGTTGTGTTCATATAAATCATGATTAATGTTAGTTAAGAGTTCTACCATCCATAAAAGTTTCAATTCTTTAATGATAAATTGATAATTAATTATACCTATATTGCTATAATTATTTCTTGAATTCTCTAACAATTATTGCTACTTTTGTTTTTTATTTATCAACATCTGGATTTTTCCATTGTAATGCCAACAACTAAAATTTAGGACTTAAAATATAATAAGAAAGAAAAGAAGTACTTCATTTGTCTCAATTTATATAATAAATTTTTTTTAAATCGTAGAATTTAAATATATATAAATTTTAAGTTTCTTGAAATAAAATTTATATATTTAGATCATCTACGTAAAAACACTCATGATCATAATAATTGACAATTTAAAATATTTAACAAACGTTAAAAATCACGAATTTAAAAAAACTCATTTATTTTTCGAAATTTAGATTCTATCACTCATAAATCGGGACGGAAATAGTAATAAAGGGGTTGCTTACAAAATTGTCAATCAGAATTATATATAACAACTAATTTTATTTTATTTTCCATCTAAACTATATTACAAAGTTTCTTGTTTGACATACAATTCTTTGACTTTGATAAAATATTCCTAATTTTTCTGCCCTCCAACCCTCATTAATCTTCTCAATAAAATCTTCAATCTTTTTTCTCAATTCATCCTCTTCTTCCTCATTATTTTCTTCAAAATTTTCCTTTCTTGTTTTTGCTAAATATATTTTTGTGTCATTTGTATCATTAGCACTTGTTTCTTTTGCATTCTCACACTTGAAATTTGTGTCTTGATGAAGAGATTGTGTTGATGATAATCGAGCAGCGTCGTTATATGATTCACTTTTATTGTCTTGGTTTACCTCCTTGAGTACATTTTTGGTCATTGTATGCATTTCTTTTGATGTGACACGTGTATCTATTTTTCTATCAACTTCTATATTTTCACTCTTGAAACTCGTCTCTCGATGATGAGACAGGTTAAAATTAGCAGTCTCGTGATATTGACAACTAGCATCAACGTCGTATACTTCACTTTTTTGTCTTGGTTTATATCTCGGAGTACTTCTATGATCGGTGTATCACTCGATATCGAAAATGTTTGCATATCTTGTGATGTGACACATGTGTCCATAATTCTAACTTGATAATCAAGATCATTCATACCTTTATGAAATTGTGTAGCCTTGGGATTGCCTTGTGCTTCTTTTCTCTTGGACATGTCATGATCAAAAATATTGTTGGTGTTATCATCTTGTGAACTAGATTGGAAGCCACTAAGTAGGATAATTGCTATGATGAAATTGCACAAACAAAATATAATGTGAGAATTAGAAGAAGCAACAAAAATCAACTCAAATGTGGAACTCAACATAGTTGAAAATAATATCTCAAATTCGAGCCTTGAAAATGGAGAACTTTTCCACTGATGCGAATTTGACTTAGTTAACCTAGTGAATCTCGAATATCAGAAGATTATATCAAAAAAAATATTGAAAACAAATAAGTTGCAAGAAGATATTGATAGGATTGAGAAGATATTTAGGTGTTAATTTTAAGTAGAATGTGATGAAGTGAGGCTATTTAAAGGTTTGTTTTGTTTCTCAAAATGTGCCAAAGAAGCTTTTGGACCAATATATTTAGAATGAAAGTTAATGATATTTTAGTGTTATTTATGAAAAGCTTCCCTAGGAAGTATTAAATGTGGGACATTTTTGAATAATTTATGTGTGTCTTATCTACACTAATAAAGAGGAGCACAAAAACAGGAGATTGTCCATGTGGGACATTCTTAAATTATGAGGGTGTGTTTGAATGGATGGAAAATAATTTTTTAAAAATATAAGTAGATTTATAATTTATTTATTTATTGGGATAAAAAAAATATTATTTTAAAATATTTGTATAATTTAAATAAAACACTATGAGATTGGAGATAGGGGCAAAGCTAGTGTAGAGTGTATGAAATTTTTGTAATTTCGATTGTTTTATTTTAGAATCTGATGTAGCTTTTGAGGTGTTATTTTTATTTAATTTTTTAATGTCTATGTAATTTTTTGTATTGTATGTTTTAGATTTTGGTTGAACTTTATTGATGTTTATGATTATAAAGTTCTGTGAATCTAACCAAATAAATTCAATAAATATATGATGGAGATTATAATTTTTAATGAATAAAAAATGCTCAATGCATATTTAATTAAGATACTATTTTGAATCTATCATATCCTCAAACATAAGAGACTATTATTTTTTTACATAAATAACTACTTTGAGTATAAATTTGTCTTTTGAACTATGCCATATAGAATTTCAAAAGCTTGGATACTATATTATTATATGAATTTGATATATGTCTTATAAAGATTTTCACTTATTTTTGTTATTTAAATATGAGCTTAAAATTTGTCACATGATTGGCTACCAATAAAGAAACAATTCAAAATATGAATTGATTAAGTTGGTTAAGAATTCTACCTTCCACAAAAAGTTCAATTATTTAATGATAACATGGCCCCCCAAAAAATAAAGTTAATGATAAATTGATAATTAATTATATCCATAATTAATATAGAAGCAAAAAAGAGAGAAATCCTTTAAGTTTTAAAAATAAAAATTACATATTTAAAGTCAAAATAACTGATAATATAAAATATTTAAATTATATAAAATTATATTTATTTTTTAAAATTTAAATAATATCACGTAAATTAAGACATAAAAGATAATGAAGTGTTCCTTACAAAATTGCCAATCACAATTGTATAAGAACTATTTTTATCTTCTAATTTCTAGTGCAAACTAGCAATTATCATTGACTTTGATGACATATTCCCAATTTTTCTGCCCTCCAACCCTTATTGATTTTCTCAATAAAATCTTCAATTCTTTTCCTTAATTCATCCTCTTCTTTCTCATCACTTATCCCAAAATTGTAGTGATTTGTCTCTTTTCTTGTTTTTGCTAAATTTATTTTCGTAATATTAATACTCGTCTCTTGTATATTTTCACATTTCAGACTCGTGTTTTGATGAAGAGATTGTTTATTATTATCAGACTCGTGATGTTGAAAACGAGCAACATCGTAGTATGCTTCATTTTTGTTGTCTTGATTTACCTCCTTGAGTACTTCTATGGTCGCTAAGTCACTCGATATCAAAAATGTATGCATCTCTTCTGATGTGACACGTGTGTCCATTTTTCTATCAATTGTACCATTAGCACTTAGTCCCATCTACATTCTCAAACTTAAAACTCATCTCTTGATGATGAGACTGATTAAAATAAATAGACTCGTGATATTGAACACAAGCAATATTGTCGTATGCTTCGCTTTTGTTGACTTGGTTTATATCCACGAGTACTTTTATGGTCGATGTGTCATTCATACCTTTGTGAAATTGTGTAGCCTTGGGATTGCCTTGTGCTTGTTTTCTCTTGGACATGTCATGATCATTGGTAGTGTTATCTTGTGAACTAGATTGGAAGCCATTAAGTAGGAGAATAGCTATTATAAAATTGCAAAAACAAAATATAATGTGAGAATTGGAAGAAGCAATAAAGATCATCTCAAATGTGGAACTCAACATATCTGAAAATAATATCTCGCGTTCGATCCTTCAGAACGAATAACTTTTTGGCAGACAGTTTTTTATCCCTCGATTGATAGACTAATCCTAATGCAAATTTAGCTTAGTCAGTCTAGTGAATCTCGAATACCAGAAAACTAAGTTGCAAGAAGATATTGATAGAATTGAGAAGATATTTAGGTGTTCAATTTATGTAAAATGTGATGAAGTGAGGCTTATTTAAAGGTTTGTTTTGACTCTTAAATTGTGTCAAAGAGCTTTTTAGATATGATATTTACAGTGTTACTTTAGTAAAGCTTTCCTTGGAAGGACTATAAAAATGTGTGATATTTTTTAATAATAATTTCTGTGTCTACACTCTACATTAAAGGTATACATGTGGGACATTTTTGAATTATTAATATGTGTTTACATTATAACTCATATAACGCGTTTATTTGATTATTATTTTTAACTAATAGAAAATGTTCGTTTCATAGATAAGTTAATCAGTTAAATATGTGAAAATTGCATGTATGTTCGAATTGATGAGCATTTTGTGAATGTGCAAAAAAAAAAAAAGCAATTCAAATTATGGGTCGAAAGTGTTTAATAAGATCATTTTATTTGTTAAATTAGGTCTTAGGCCTAACTTATACCCCAAAAGCTAGCTCAAAGGGAGGAGGATTGTCCAAGCCTTATAAGGAGTCCACCCATCTCATTAACCACCGATGTGGGACTTTTGTCATTCTTTAACATTATTATATGATCACGTGTTCAGTTGAAATATATGATAGTTCGAGTATTTAAATAAAATTATATTTTAAAAAGTTATTCAAAGTAAAATCATTAAATTTAATTTTACATCAATGAAATCACTTACTTGTATCTTTATATTAATAAAATCACTCAATCAAAATTATCATAAATTTTTTAATTTTGACTATGACTGTGGAAATGATTTTTTTGAAAATTTGTCAAAATGAACTTTGCATATTTGAAAAATACAACAAAACGTTCTAAATAGTCATAATAATTTACTGTTTAAAATATTTAAAAGGCATATAAAAATATCATGATTAAAAATTAAACTCACCTATTTTATCGAAATTCAAAATATGTCACGTAAATTAAGCAGATAATAAAGAGGTCTTTACAAAATTGACAATCACAGTAATATATCATCTATATTTATTTTTGCTTTCTAAATTCTAGTACAAGGTACTGAATTATAAACTAATTGACTTTGATAACATATTCCCAATTTTTCTGCCCTCCAACCCTTATTGATTTTCTCAATAAAATCTTCAATTCTTTTCCTTAATTCATCCTCTTCTTTCTCATCACTTTTCTCAAAATTGTTGTCATTTGTCTCTTTTCTTGTTGTTGCTAGATACATTTTTGTGTCCATTGTAATATCAGCACTCGCCTCTTCTACGTTTTCACACTTGAAACTCGTGTCTGGATGAATAGATTGTTTACCATTATCAAACTCGTGAAGTGAGAAAGGAGCAACTTCGTCGTATGCTTCATTTTTGTTGTCTTGATTTACCTCCTTGAATACTTCTATGGTCGATATGTCACTTGATATCGAAAATGTATGCATTTCTTCTGATGTGACATGTGTGTCCATTTTTCTATCAATTGTACTATTAGCACTCACATCTTCTACATTTTCACACTTGAAACTCGTCTCCCAAAGATGAGACAAGTTAAAATTAGCAGACTCGTGATATTGAGAATGGACATCAACTTCGTATGCTCCACTTTTGCTGTATTGATTTATATCCCGAACTACTTCTATGGTCGATGTGTCACTCGATATCGAAGATATTTGCATTTCTTGTGATGTAACACATGTGTCCATTTCTCTAACTTGATAATCAAGATCATTCATACATTTTTGAAATTGTGTAGCTTTGGGACTCCCTTGTGCTTCTTTTCTCTTGGACATGTCATGATCAAGAATATTGATAGTGTTATCTTGTGAACTAGATTGAAAGCCACTTACTAGGAGAAAAACTATGATAAAATTGCAAAAACAAAATATAATGTGAGAATTGGAAGAAACCATAAATATCATCTCAAATGTGGAACTCGACATAGTTGAAAATGATATATCTCGAATTCGAATTGTGTGAAATGATTAACTTTTCAGTAAAAAATATTTTAATCAGTGAATCTCGAATACCAGAGAATCTCGAAAAACAAGCAAGTTGCAAGAAGATTATATTGGGAGAATATTTGAGAAGATATGTAGGTGTTCAATTTAAGTAGAATTGTGATAAAGTGAGACTATTTATAAGTTTGTTTTATTTCTTATATTGTGCCAAAGAAGCTTTTAGACCATTAATTTAGATATTATATTTACTATGTTTTTACTTTTGAGAAGTTTCCCTAGGAAGAACTATAAAAAATGTGGAATAATATTTTCTTTAATTAATAATAATATATGTGTGTCTACACTCTACATTACCCCTCCATCCCCAATTAAATAAAAAAATCCATGTGGGACATTTTTTGAATTATTAATGTGTTTACATTATAACTTTTCGGACGCGTTTATTTAAAAAAGGGATAACGCACAAGTACCCTATCAACCTATGCTTGAAATTTCAGAGACACACTTATACTATACTAAGGTTCTATTACCCTCCCTGAACTTATTTTATAAATAACCTTTCTTCGTAACTCTCTCCACTGAGCCTCATCTGGATATTCTTATCCTTATCCAAGCAGTGATTTGCTTTTCCTGAGACAATAGAGTAATTTTTAGGATTTGGGGTGTGAGAGATTTTTTTTGAGTGAGAAACTTAAGACTCGGGAAATTTGGTCGGACATTTTGTAACAGTGGCTTCTGTATATTTTTTGGAAGATTTCTGGATAGGAGTAAGTTTACAGATATCCTCATTCATAGCAACATAAACACATAAGCAGTTAAACACACATATATCGCGTCCTAAAATGCTTGTGACCCTTTTGTGCCAAGGGTGGGCCTAGCGAATTGAAGGATGCACATGCTTTTTTAAACCAGATTTATTATCCCCAAAATACTTCATTAGTAGCATCCAAAATGTTTGACAAACATAAAACAGAGAATAGTCCTGAAAATAAATTACAAAACAAAGTACAAATAAAACAGTCCCACGCAGGGGATGGTAAAATTCAAGCCTCCTCTGATCCTTCGCCAAGTCTGGTCCTCTTGGCGATTTTGACCTCTTCCCACATGGCATATCTGTTCGCCCAGAGATGATCTCTCGCCAATCGAGCTCCTTCTTGATGTCTGAACCCCTCTATCGACTGAATCTGTTGTTCCATGCTATCATCTAACTCTGTCATGCACTGTCTGCCTTCGTAGTTCTTGTTTCAATCGAGCTATGACTTTGGCTTTTCTGAGTGACGACGTTGATGCTCTAATTCACTCCTATCAAACTTCTCTTGAAGGCGGTGAGTCGGACTTGATGTTTGGCTCCAACCATCGGCAATAATGTGAGGAACGTTTGGACCAGGCTCAATAGTTCCAGCGAGACTCTTTTTCAACCATTCTTTGTACTCCCCCGAACATTCTGGAT